>OX451739.1:800584767-801784767 GCA_948472305.1 Vicia faba | reverse complement strand
GAAGACTGCTGATGTTGAAGTAGAAACTGTGAAGGCTGGATTGTCAAAAGGGAAGGTGAAAACTTGAGTACTTGCTGGTAGTCTCTTAAAGCCTGTAAGACAACCAATAGCTAAGAAAAGGAAAGAGCCTGAACCCTATGATTCTGATGAGGAATCAGAATTTGAATTTGATGCTGAAGACATACCTCTCAAAAGGAAACTCCCATCAAGCAAAATGTCTAAAGTCCCTGAAGTCCCCACTGATAACATTTCCTTTCACCTTCCTGAGAATGCAAACAGGTGGAAGTATGTTTGTTTGAAAAGAATAGCCTTGGAAAGAGAACTGAACAAGGGTGCCATGGAACGTAAGGAGATCATGGACCTAATCAAAACTGCTGGTCTAATAAATAATGTGGTAAAGTTTACCAACTGCTATGAAGTTCTTGTCAAAGAATTCATAGTGAATTTATCTGATGGGTGTGATGATGGAAGGTCAGCTGACTTTAAATGTGTCTATGTGAGAGGAAGAAAGGTAAATTTCTCTCCCTCTGAAATAAACAAATTCCTAGGAAGACCAGATGATGCTTTCCCTGAGCTAGAGGTTACTGACAACCAAGTATGCCAAACCATCATTGCAAATCAAGTCAAGAGCTGGCCCTTAAAAGGGAAGCTGAATGCAAGCAAACTGAGCATGAAATTTGCCATTCTGCACAAAATTGGTGCAGCCAACTGGGTTCCCACCAACCATAAATCAACCATCTCCACAGGACTGGGAAGATTCATTTATGCTGTTGGAAGCAGGACAAAATTTGACTATGGCAAGTATATCTTTGATCAAACTTTAAAACATGTTGGAAGTTATGCTGTTAAAGGACCTATTGCCTTTCCCTCCCTCTTATGTGGTATAGTCCTTGCTCAGTATCCTGACATTCTAGTTGAAAAAGATATTGTATGCAAATGAGCCCCTGCTCCTGGGTTACACTACAAGATATTTCAGGGAACTCATGTTCCTGACATTGTCATGACATCAGCTGAGACATCAACTGTCAAAACTCAGTCCAAGAGAACTGATGCTATAACTGTGCTGAAGGAAACCTGCAAAGAGCTGGATACAAGGAAAAGGACTCTTGAGGACCTGATTGCTAGACTAGAACAGGAGGAGACTGAAGGACGAAGAAGGGAAGAGGATGCTGCTGAAGATCAGCTTAATGCTGAAGATAGTGCCTCCTCTGAAGATGACAGTGCTTGAAGTAGATGACAACCTTGCTGCTGGTACCTGTTGCTGCAAGTGTTTTTAGAATTTTTATCTGTGTTTTTATTTTTGGATGACTGTATATCCTAAAAGTACATGTATCTTTGGCCTATTTATGGATAAAGAGGGGGAGAAGTTTTTGTGTTAATTAGACTTGGTAGACATTATTTCTTTCTGCAGACATATTAATTCTGCTGCTTTCTAATCTCTGATTGTTTAGGGGTTTTAGCCAAAAATTTGCCAAAGGGGGAGTTTGTAAGTGTTTGGTTGTTGGCATGTTTTTTGGTAAAACCAGGTGTGTGAATGTCATGACTGATGTCATAACATTCTGGGTTACTAGGTACATTCTGCAGAAAAAGGATGTCATACAGAAGCTGCTTAAATTGAGTGTTTAGTTGATCATCATGCAATGATCATATTTATTACATTCTACCAAAATCAGTAAACAGGATTCTTGTTGTCATAACCAATGTTAAGACATCCTGTACTGATCAAACAGTTGTACAACTTTGTTAATTCTGAGATTTTTCAGGAAACTGGTTTACACAGTCCAGTACAAAGTCTCACGTGGAGTTTAGGTTAACTTGGCTTAACCCTAATCTGGTTGATAAAGTCCTGTGACCAAGTCTTGAGGTTAATTAACCCTAGCTATTTTCGTGGAAGCCCTAACTGAAGAACAGCGGCCTATATATTCAACAGGACGACTGTTGGTGAAGATAACTTTTGACAGAAGATCAATAAGGGGCTGTATAGTTTTAACTACTGTAATCCAAGCAATTATCATTGTGATAAGTGACTTGGAGTAGGATTTGATTGTAAGGGTTGTGTATCACTCAAAGCTTTGAAGCACGAGTGTTTGTGTCACTTGATTAAAGCTTTGAAGCAAAGTCAAGTTAGGTTTATGTATCACTCAAAGCTTTGAAGCACGAGTGTTTATGTTACTTGATTAAAAGCTGTGAAGCATAATCAAGTGTATGTTCTGAAGAGTGTCTTCATAATTTCATTAGTCAATTGTTTAATGTCACTGATGTGATTGAGGGGGAGTGAGTAGGAACTCAGGTTTAAGGTGAACTTAGATTGAAGTTGCATTGGGTAGGTCTTAAGTGAAGGAGATAAACTGGTAGGTTTATTCCTGAATTAATATCTCTTATAGTGGATTTCCTCCCTGGCTTGGTAGCCCCCAGAGTAGGTGTTGTTTCACACTGAACTGGGTAAACAATTGACTGTGTTATTTACTGCTTTTAGACTTACTGTCTTGTAGAACGTCAGATACGGTGTCATAACATTCATTGTGACATTGAGTATCTGTTGCCAGAATTTCATGTACGTCCCTTATGAATTGACCCTTACAACTCCAACGATGATGTTATCTATTTCTCAATTGTAGGATAGCATTGTCTAAAGGAAACAAGAACAGAAACAATCCTTTCTCGAGTAGGT
Organism: Vicia faba; assembly: GCA_948472305.1. Lineage (NCBI taxonomy): Eukaryota > Viridiplantae > Streptophyta > Magnoliopsida > Fabales > Fabaceae > Vicia > Vicia faba. The sequence continues at coordinate 801,782,096 of OX451739.1, read as the reverse complement.
AGATACTAGTAGGTACTTGCTCAAAACAAACTTTTTCACACCAAACACTTTTTTCAAACAAAGTTTTCAAAAACACTTCGTAACACTCTTGAAGACAGAAGCAAGGGTTAAAACGAAGTAAAACAAAAACTTTTCAAAACAAACACACAAGCAATTTTAAAGATGAGCAAGTACCTAAGATCCCAGGGAAAATCACAGATAGAAAGGGTGCTAATACCTTCCCTTTCTATAATCTACCCCCCGTACTCAAAATCTCGAAAACGGAATTTTTATGTGCTTTTTTCCTTTCCAGTTGGATAAAATAAAAGTCGGTGGCGACTCTTTCTTACCGCGACATTTTGAAAACACAAACGCAAAACGCAAACCAGAATTTTCAAAACAGTCGGTTCTTCCACCGTACCACAGAACTGGAGACTCTGCTGGGGACTAATAAGTGGGGTATACCTTAGGATCTAGTTCATTATAAAATTGCTTCTCTTGTTTGTTTTGGTTGCTTTACTTTTAAGGGTTTGTTTGGGAGTTACTATAGATCCTAACCCGGATTTGGGGACACCTTTTAGGTAAGTAGCAATAAACTGTGTGGGAACTGTACGGCATAGACCGATACGGTTGAAGTAGTAGCTACATTGATGTGGCACATTGGTTGGTACCGGTATCCCTTATGGAGAAACGAGGAGAATACGGGGCCTCTATGTGTGTCGTTAAGCATCAACTGACCTTAGAACCTATAATCGACCAACTTGGCCATTAGGAAGTAGTGAGATAGCCAGCCTCGGTGTAAAGCTGAGAACTGGTTGATACCCGATGCTACACTCATTGAGACCATACTCTCGAGATAGTTCTGGCCGCAAGAAAAGATTGCGTGAGCTGAAACCATGACCGATGGAGGATGGTCAGTGATATTGAGAACCTCTAGAACCCGGATACTTTTGCTAGGACAAGTTGAAACCAACTGAACTTCAAGAGGGTAATGCCTATACCTCATGCAAGCCTTAAACTTAAGGGCTTTTATGTGACTTGTTTGCCTTTTCCATGTTTGTTATCTGCTATACCTGTGTTGTTTTTATCATGACATCATGTATATTAACATAGGATGCATACTTCATTATACTAACCATTTCAAAGACCGGGGGGATTTATCTTTGTTCTATTTTGCAGATTATGGCTTCCACGCGCAGAAACACCATCCGAGTTAACTTTGTGCAAATACCTGCTCAGCTCAAAGATTTAGCCTCAAGAGTTTCTGGGACTTCTTCATTCATTAAGAGACATGGTCAGCTTCTTAGCCTGGTCACATCAAAGTTTGATGAGCAGATGATGAGTGTGTTTTTCTAAGTCTTTGATCCGGTGCATCATTACTTCACCTTTCCAGGTTATCAGCTGGTTCCCACTTTGGATGAGTTCTCTCAATTATTGGGCATATCCATCCTTGAGCAGATGCCATTCACAGGTATGGAAGATACTCCTAGACCAGAAGACATTGCCTCATCTCTACATCTGAAATGTGCTGATGTAGTATCCAATTGAGAAACACGAAGCGGGGTCGAAGGTTTCTTATCCAAATTTCTGATGGATCAAGCTCAGCTATTCTGGGATAACTTGGATTTTCAGGCTTTCGAAGATATCTTGGCTCTCCTTATCTACGGTTTGGTTCTCTTCCCGAATCCAGATTCCTTTGTAGATGTGAACGCAATCAAGATCTTCTTGTCCCGCAATCCTGTGCCTACTCTATTGGGTGATATCTTGCATGCCCTCTACACTCGTACTGTGCGAAGAAGAGGGACTCTTATGTGTTTCATGACATTGCTGTCGAGGTGGTTTATTTCGCACCTCCCTAAGTTCGTGCTGAAGAACGAAGAAGGTTTGGGTTGGTCCTACAGAATAATGTAACTTGCCTATATAGACATTCTTTGGAGTTCCAAGGCTATGGAAGACACCGCTGTCATTGATCGTTGTGGGGGATACCCTAATGTCCCATTGCTTGGAATTATAGGGGAAATAACCTACAATCCTTGTCTAGCTTTGTGACAATTTGGTCGTGCTCGGAGAGATGGTCCCCGTGAGCTACTTCTTACGGATATTGCATTTGACTACAAGGAAGACGTTGACGAGCACCACCAGAGGTTTATACGAGCTTGGGGAATGGTGAACAGATCTGACCCCCAAGAGTTAGGACCAAGGACTTCCCTTCTGATGCAGCCTTACCTCCAATGGGTCTGAGCTCGTGCCCAGAAGCTTGGGATGCCTTATGAATCCATATTACCAGTGATTGTGGAGCCCACCAATGAAGAAGGCATTCCTTACACAGTTCTTTATCCTTACATGCCCACTGATCCTGGGGAATTGCAGAGGTCTTGGATTCAGCTGAAAGAGGAGAGGGATACTTACCGGGAGAAGTACCATGAACAAGAAAGGAAGATTTTGAAGCTCACCAGGAAGCTCGAGGAGGAAAGAGTGATCAATGACTACGTCAGCACAAAGAGGAAGCGTCCATGGGACTTTTGATTTTGCTTTTTCTAGTTTAGATTTGTTTTCCATTTATTTCTTTGTAACGCCTTAAAGGCATTGTTGAACCCTTTTACAAGTTAATCTAATAAAGTTTGTTTATTTTTGGTTTGCAAATTTAAATCTCCCAAGGTCTTTGAAATCATTACATACGCATCCCATTATCATGCACGCCATTACAGGTACCATTACAGGTTTCTCATCTTCTTCGTTGTTTATTTCAGCACGAAATGTCTTCCGATCAAGCCATCAAAGATATCCAGGCACAAAACGCCCTATTCCAAGAGATGTTATTGAGCTTGGCTAAAGGGCAAGAGGATCTAAAAACTCTCATTCTGAAAGAGAAAAAGAAGAAGAAGAAGAAGAAGGTCGTTCTTCTAAATATGGCAAAAGATTTGGGGATAGGTTGAAATAGCAAGCTGATTTGACCTCTTCATCGAAGGAAGGGGAGAACCAAGAAGAAGAAAAGGGCCCTAGTCCTGCCACCTCTGATGATGATACAAATTATGATGAAGAACATTATCCTCCTGCTGAGGATAGGTACAAGCAGCTAGAAGATCGTCTGAGTGCTATGGAGATTCAGAAGATCCCTGGTTTGGATTTCGGAGAGCTGGGACTGGTATCGGGAGTGGTGATCTCTCATAAGTTCAAAGCTCCGGTTTTTGCTAAGTACGATGGAGTATCATGTCCAAAACTCCAGTATGTCCGAAAAATCCAACCCCACACAGCTGATAGAAATTTGTGGGTGCATTTCTTTCAAGATATTCTGTCAGGAACTCAGCTTGAATGGTTTTATCTGTTGGAAGGAGCCAACATCTGAAATTGGGAAGACCTTGCTGCTGCTTTTTACAGGCAGTATCAGTATAACGCCGACCTTGCTCCCACTCGTACTCAGCTCCAGGGTATGTCTATGGGTGCAAGTGAAGGTTTTAAGGACTATGCTCAAAAGTGGAGAGATTTGGCTGGAAGATTCCAACCCCCTTTGTCTGACAGGGAGTTGGTTGACATGTTTCTAGGGACGCTATCTGGACCATTCTTCAATCATCTGATCGGCAGTTCATCATTTAGGATTACTGAGTTGATCCTGACTGGAGAGAGAGTAGAATCTGGTATCCGAAGTGGTAAGATACAGAAGGATACTTCATCAAGTGCGGTAAAGAAGCCTTTCACCGGTAAGAAAGAAGCTAGTGTAGTCTATGGCTCGAGGGGCCAAAGCAAACCTGAACATCGTCAAGCAGTAAATGTGGTAGTGATATCAAGACCCACAGTTTCTCCACAATGCAACAATCAACAAAGGGTGGAAAGACCACAGAGATAGTACACTCGGCTCAATATGACCTTGTCTCAAATTCTACCACAGTTATTGAAAACCAATCTGGTAACTCTGAGGGAGGCCCCGAAGAACCCCAACACCACTTCTCCTCAATATAACCTGAATGCCCGTTGCGCCTATCACTCCGAAAGTCCAAGTCATGATACAAACAACTGTTGGGCCTTGAAAAGTAAGGTGCAAGACTTGATCATAGCCAAAGAGATTGAGTTTGACGCTCCGGAGAAACCCAATGTCATAACTGCACCCATGCCCAAGCACGTCTCGGGAATCAATGCTATTGAGGTTGTCTCCGCCACGGAAGATGCTGATGATGAGAACCCGGATGTTGATAGTTGGATCTACCCTACAACCAACAGTGGATTAAACAAATGGACGGCGAAGGACTTCATACCTGTTTCTTTTATTCCACAGTAATTGACTTTTGTTTTAACAGTTGTAATAGACAGTTTGAAACTTTATGGCCCGGTGCCTTGCCCGAGGCACCTTGGCTTTGCTTGTGAGGGCTTATTATCTGTCATTTCATATATCATTAATAAAACATTGGACGTTTCTTGCATTACAAATTTTGCGCTCCTTGTTTTTCTTTTTCTGTCTCTCGCTTTATCAAAAACAGTTATTCTCTTACACACACTCACGTATCATAATGCAAATCCATATCCCCTCTGGATCCCATTGATAACAACTCTGCTACTTCCAGTTATGACTTCGAAAATTCGATCAACCACGCCAAGGACGATGGTAAGGATGATTGTGAGGTACCTGGAGAACTTGCTAGACTGTTACTACAAGAAGAAAGGGCCATACAACCTTACGAAGAGCCAGTAGAATAAGTCAATTTGGGTACAGAGAAAGACATGAAAGAGGTCAAGATAGGTGCGAATCTGGAGCCTAGTGTCAAGCAACAGTTGATACATATGTTACGCGACTATGTTGAGATCTTCGCTTGGTATTATGAAGATATGCCTCGTTTGGACACTGATATTGTGGTACACCGCCTGACGACTAAAGAAGTTTGTCCTCCGGTAAAACAGAAGGTTCGCTGTATGCGCCCTGAGATGTCTGAGAAAATCAAAGCTGAGGTCATGAAACAGTTCGACGCGGGATTTTTAGCTGTCACTTCTTATCCGCAGTGGGTTTCCAACGTTGTTCTGGTGCCTAAGAAGGATGGTAAGGTACGGATGTGTGTAGAATATAGAGATCTGAACAGGGTAAGTCCCAAGGATGATTTTCCATTTCCTCACATCGATGTTCTGGTCGAAAACACCGTGCAACATAAGATCTTCTCCTTTATGGATGGTTTTTCTGGTTACAATTAGATCAAGATGGCTCCCAGGGACATGGAGAAGACAACCTTCGTTATGCAGTGGGGCACCTTATGTTACAAGGTAATGCCTTTCGAGTTGAAGAATGCTGGGGAAACTTATCAGCGCGCCATGGTCGCTTTTCTCCACGACATGATTCACCATGAGATTGAGGTTTATGTTGATGACATGATCGCAAGGTCCCTGACTGAGGAAGAACATATTGATCATCTCCAGAAACTGTTTGACAGGTTGAAAACGTATAAGCTGAGGTTGAACCCGAACAAGTGCACCTTTAGGGTAAGGTCTGGTAAGTTGTTGGGTTTCGTCGTCAGTGATAAAGGTATTCAGGTGGACCCTGCAAAGGTAAAATCCATACAGGAAATGTCAGCTCCCCGCACAGAAAAGGAAGTTAGAGGCTTTTTGGGATGTCTGAACTACATCGCCAGGTTCATTTCACATCTGACTGCTACTTGTGAGCCAATCTTCAAGCTGCTGAAGAAAGATCGAGTGGTAAAATGGAATGATGAATGTCAGACCGCTTTCGAGAGAATTAAAGAATATCTTCAAGAACCGCCAATTTTGATGCCTCCAGTTGAAGGAAAACCTTTGATCTTATACTTGACAGTGCTGGATAATTCAATGGGGTGCGTGTTGGGGCAACATGACGAGTCTGGCCGAAAAGAGCATGCTATTTACTACCTTAGCAAAAAGTTTACCGACTATGAGACCCGATACTCGTTGCTTGAGAAAACTTGCTGCGCTTTGGCATGGGATGCTCACCGGCTGAGATAGTATATGCTAACTCACACTACCTTATTAATATCAAAGATGGATCTAATCAAGTATATCTTTGAAAAGCCTGCATTGTCTGGAAGAACAGCGAGATGGCAGATGATCTTAACTGAGTACGACATCCAATACACAACCCAAAAAGCAATCAAGGGGAGTGTATTGGCGGATCATTTGGCGCATCAGGTCGTGGATGACTACCAGTCCATGAATTTCAAGTTCCCGAATGAGAACATCATGTTGGTGACCGACTGTGAATAACCTGGACCAGATGAAAGACCTGAGGAAGGATCCCGATGGTCTATGTATTTTGATGGAGCATCAAACGCGTTGGGTAATGGCATTGGTGTTGTGATCATATCTCCTGGGGGCTGTCATACTTTGTTCACCGCCCGATTATGTTTTAACTGCACCAACAATATGGCGGAGTATGAAGCATGTATCCTGGGTCTTCGAGCTGCTATTGACCTGAGGATTAAGTTCTTGAGTGTATTCAGAGATTCGGATCTAGTACAGTCAGATCAAAGGCGAGTGGGATACGAAGCACCCAAATCTTATTCCTTACAAGGAATATGTGCTGACATTGCTCCCACACTTTGAGGAGATAACCTTTGAACACTTCCCAAGAGAGGAGAATCGGTTAGCGGACACGCTAGCTACCATGTCTTCTATGTTCAAGGTCAGGTGGGACAATGAAGCTCCCCAGTTTACCATCGAGAGGTTGGACGAACCTGCACATTGCTGTGACATCGATACTGAAGAGGTAGCAGATAAACCCTGGTTCCACGAGGTAAAGAGGTATCTTGAGGCTCAAGAGTATCCCGAGGGTGCATCTGTTAATGATAAGAAGTTCTTGAGAAGGTTCGTTGCGAAGTTCTTCATCAGTAATGGGATTCTTTATAAACGTAACCATGATTTAACCTTACTGCGTTGTGTGAACAAAAGCGAGGCAGAAAGGATCATGGCAAAGCTACATGAAGGTACCTTCGGAACTCATTCCAGTGGACATACCATGGAAAAGAAAATACTACGGGCATGATATTATTGGTCTACTATGGAAGCCGATTGTTATCAGCACTCTCGGACCTGTCATAAGTGCCAAGTCTATGCAGATAAAGTGCATGTACCTCCATTACCTCTGAATGTTTTGACAGCTCCTTGGCCTTTTGCAATGTGGGGCATCGACATGATAGGTGAGATCAGACCCACTGCGTCTAACGGGCATCGTTTCATTCTGGTAGCTATTGATTATTTCACGAAGTGGGTTGAGGCAGCTTCCTTTGCTACAATAACCAAGAACGTCGTGGCTAGGTTTATCCGACACAATCTGATATGTCGATACGGTGTACCAGAGAGGATCATTACGGACAATAGTACAAATCTCAACAATACGATGATCACCGAGCTCTGCAAGCAGTTCAAGATACAGCATCATAACTCTTCTACCTACCGACCGAAGATGAATGGGGTTGTTGAAGCGGCTAACAAGAACATCAAAAAGATTGTGCAGAAGATGACGGTGACGTATAAAGACTGGCACGAGATGCTACCATTCGCTCTTCATGGGTATCGCACCTCATCACGGACGTTGACAGGGGCAACACCCTACTCTCTGGTGTATGGCATGGAGGCGGTCCTACGCATCAAAGTCCATATACCCTCTCTCCAGATTATGAAGGATCCAGGTTTGAGCGAAGATGACTGGATCCAGACCCAGCTTGATCAGCTGAACCTAATCGACGAAAAGAGACTCACTGCTATTTGTCATGGTCAGATGTATCAAAAATGAATGATCAAGGTTTTTAACAAGAAAGTCATACGCCAAGAGTATCAAGTCGGGGATCTGGTGATCAAACGCATCATATTGCCACAAGGTGATCCCAGGGGAAAATGGACCCCCACTTACGAATGGGCAATTTGTGGTTAAGAACATTTTCTCAGGAGGAGCTATGATTCTAACCACCATGGATGGTGACGACCTTCCTCACCCTGTCAATGCATACATAGTGAAAAGATACTACGCATAATCAAAGACCCGCTAGGTTGACTGGCCTAGGCAAAAATAAGGGCTTCCCAGCGAACCAAAAGGGTTCAGGAAAAAGTAAGGGATGAAAATGAAAAAAACTGTACACCCGGCAAGTCGAAAACCTGAAAAGGCGGCTTGGGCAAAAAAGGGTATCCCGGTGGACTGAAAACCCGAAAGGGCGGTCCAGGAAAAAACTAGGGATTAAAGCGTAACACTATGTCTCATTGGATCATCTTGCGACCAGACTTCGGTATCGACTATCAATCTTAGACGGAGCCAATCAATCTGATCCACCTTCGACCAAGTAGCCAAGTGATGAGACGCTCGAAGATATAAGGGCAATAGCAGAGTTGGAACCCAGTGGGATTGTTTCATATAGTTGTTTTCTTTATTTTTCACAAATTGTATAACTCCATTCGGAGGCGTTCTCTTACTAGGACGTCAGCCTCTTGTACAAAATGCCTATTACAGGCCAACTTCAAAAATCAATACAATTCATTTTCACAAGAAATTTCAACTTTTTTTTTCTTTTTTTGTTTTGTTTTGCAAGAACGTCCAATGATTCATTTTTGATATATGCATTTAAAAATAATTGTTGCTCATAAGTATTTACATAAGAAACAAAAGACAATTACTCGCAATTCCAGGAACAGGGGCAAACAAGAAGTGTCCAAAACTTACAGTTGCTATACCCACCAGGTACAGGGACATTGCCAGCTTGAGAATATGACTAAAAGTACATACACTCCCTGCAGAGTAGGAAGTGTCTAGAGACAATGGTGACAACTCTCCCAAGCTGAGGTTGATAATCACGAATGAGTCGGCAAATTCCCCCAAGCAGAGTTTATTTATCACCAACAATGGTAATTCATCCCTAGCGGAGTGGTTTCTCCAAATCAGCAGATCGCCCAGCAGGATATCTTTCTTCCCCATAGAGTCTCCCCCGGTGGAATATTCTCAAGCAGAACAAACGCAAGTCTCCGGCTAATCATCTTCGGTCACTATCCCTAGCGAGAACAAAGAACTCAACTCCTTATACTCTCCAGCGGTAGTCCAGGATTTATTCTCCCCGGCCGGAGAATATTACAAGAACATTGCATATTCATACATCATGGCATGCGCATACGCGTCATGCAACACAATCTCATTTATTTTGAGAACATCATTATTTAATACATTTCATACGTCATGACATTACATACGACTAACTCTTTACCTTTCAGGGAAAGATACAATTAAGTTCTCACAAGTTTTCTCTGGTATAGTCAAATCGATACTGATTTCTATTCCAGTTCAAGTTATGAAGCCCGGAAATTGACCGGATAATATCTTGATTTCTCCAAAATACTACGAAGCCTAGAATCGACCAGATAGTGGTATATCTTAAATACAAGCTATGAAGCCAGGAAATCGACCAAAAAACAGGTTAACCCTCAGCAAGTTATTGTGAAGCCTGGAAATCGACCAAATAGCAATACAAGATACCATGAAGCCTGGAATCAACCAGATAATGGTATAAGACGCTGTGAAGACTGGATCACGACCAGATAGCGACAAAAGATACTGAAACCTACGACACGACCAGATAACAGTATAAGGTACTGCGAAGCTTGGAATTCGACCAAATAGCATTTTACTCGACCAATTACTATGAAGCCCGAAAATCGACTGGATAGTAGTATGCCTTAAATTCAAGTTAAAGCCAGGATGCGACCGGATAACCACTTGATTCCTTCTGAAGCCTGGAGCACGACTAGATAAGAATTTAGAAATTGCAAATCCTGGAGAACAACCAGATAGCAAGTTTAATCTCATCTCCCCAGTAAGTCACTGTAAAACATGGAGCACGACCAGATAGTAGTCGGTCTTATTTTTCTCAACAAATCACTGTAAAGCCTGGAGCACGACCAGATAGTAGTTCATTTTCACCTCCTCGACTAAGAGATGATTCCCCAACAGAGTAACAGACAACTAAAGTTCCTAAAACTCTATTTCTCTCAAGACAGAGAATAGCATTCCCTAGCGTAGTCCTCCTCAACAACAGGTGTGCGGGCTCTCGCAAAGGAATCTCTTATTCCATCGACACTTCTTCCGATGGCATCTTTAAGCCCATCTTCCATCGTTAGCTTCCAAATGGAATCTATAAGCCCATTCCCGATATCGCAAGACAAATACCACTTCATGCGAGTGCAAATTTCCGGGCACTCTAGTGTTCAATCATCTTCCACCTTCGGATCACGAAAGGCAGACAAGCCAATCTACACCCTCAGGTTTAAGAAGATTGAACAGGGGCAGCTGTTATACCCCAAAATTTTCCCTCCCATATTTCTCAATACATTTCAACTGAGGTCCTCAAATTGCTCAAGGAAGTCCAAGAGTTGACCAGACAAACTCTCTCCTAAGGCAGTCTACCTCAAATTAGGGTTTCACTTTGCATCAAGATGCTTGAGTCCAAAGGATCCCAAATGATAATCGTTGTCCTAATATGTTCCTAAGATCATCCATGTCAAGTTTCAAGCCTTGCAGAGGAAGTTTGCTCAGTCAATTGCTCAAAGGCCTGAAAATCGACTGTGATAGGGTAAAAGTCAACTGTGGCCCACATACAGTCAAACTTCAATATTTTTGGTCAACATCCTCCTTTTAAAGTATTATTCATCATTTGATCAAGGGTTGATCATGATTCCTTAAGGACTGCTCATAATTCATCAAAGCCCAAAAGTTGCTAAATTAGGGTTTTGTAGGAAAAGTCAACTCAACTTTGACCAAGCATAACTTTCTCATACTTTATCAAAAAAGACCCATCCAAATCTCATTTTTAAGAGGATGCAATTCCCTACAATTCATCTTCATCTCCCAAGTTCAAAATATTCACTCACAAGAATATATGAATTTGGACATTATAGGTCATTTTGGAAAGTCAACAAAAACACCTTTTGGGTCAAAGATTGATACATGAACATGGAAGACTCAATTGAGATGAGACCAAAAGGGTTGCTTAGAGGACATCTTAAGATTTCTAAAAAGTCAAAGAAAACCTCTCTAGGGTCAAAATTGAAGGAGTTATGCATTGGCAAAGTTGACATTTTTTGCAAAATTGCCAAAAGTCAAATGTGTCCAAAATTGAATATTTTGTCAAATGGGCCCAACTTTTTATGCTTGCACTGAGTTTGTAATGTGACCCACGACCCATGATCCCTTCCATTTGTCATTCTTTTATTTTTTTCATTTATTTTGATTTTATTTCAATTAAATCAAATAAAATCAAAATAAAATCATGAAAATATCAAAAACTAATCAAAGCTTGAGATTTTGTGCATGTTTAGGTCTATTATACAGCTGGAGATGGAATCAAATCATGCAAGGTTAATTTGGACACAAAAAGATTGCATTTTTCTTGATTTGGAAAGATTTGCACAAGGATCAAATCATGAATCAATGATCATAATTGGAGAAGATTTGAAACAAGTTTGCTATCCTAATTCATTCTAGGGTACATAAGGAACATTTGCAGACCAAAAACAGGAGGCTGGAGGCGTGCAAAACAGAAAGCAAAGTTGAAAAAATTCAAGAAAAGTTGTAAATCAATTTCCAGGATTTAGGCTATCTCAAGCCATTCTAGGTATACCAATTGTTTGTTTGGCATCCCAGGAACGTGTTTCAACCACTAACAAGCTCCCTCAAGCCTTGAATCACATTGTAAGTTTCACACGGTTTCCATATTTTCTTAAAATTGAATATAATCATTCTGGCACATTTAGCATGATTAATTGATATATTCATGATCCTTGAGTTATTTGCAAGCTATTGATTATTTCCAATTGCATTTTTACTGACTATACGCCAAGAAGCCATGGTTAGGGTTCGTGGTTCATTTTTAGGGATTCTTCATATAGGAACAATTAGCCATTAATAATGGTACCATGATGCTCGTGAGGTTGCAACGAGTTGATTGATACCATTGGTTGTGATTTATCATGCTTGCACAGGATTTTGGAGATGCACAAGGTTGTACCTACGCCCAGTGTTCGTTGGTAAAAGTATATGATCTAAAACGACAGAAGTCATGAGGAAGATGATGGCGTGGCATGCTGTGAATGGGCCATTTGAAATTTGCACGTCTCAGAATTTGTTGTTTTGTTTTCATCATATAATATTTATTTGTTATCAATTATACAACTAACCAAGCCAGCTCAACTGGTAAGCGCGCAGTGTGATTATGCACAAGGACCTGGGTTTGATCCTCAGGTCCCAACTTTGCTTCCTATTATTTTTTCTTGCATAATCAGGTACACAACCCCCCCCCCCCCCCAAATGAGTCCACCATGTACCATCAGCATTCACCCATCAGATCATCAACCAGCCAGATCCAAGGCTTCTTCAATGAGGGTCCACCATGCGCTGGCGTCAAATGCACACATAGAATTTGGCAAAGTCAAAGGGGCCAAGGAATTGTTGGGCCTAGAAGTCATATCAGCACCCCCCTTTGCTATTCAAACATCAAGCCCATCTTATTCTTTCTTTTCTATTTTCATTTATTTAATTAATTAGTTTAGTTTTGTTTAACCACAATTAATTTCTTTTTCACAAAAAAATCACAAAATCAAGTTTCACAAATTTAGATTTAGGTTTTTCATGATTTTATCAAATTTAATTTAATGTTAGTTTAATTCAAATTAGGATGATTCTAACTTTTTTTATATAATTAAAATCAATTAGAAAAATTAGGGTTTGTTCTTGATTTAAATTTTATTTTTTTTCGTAAAATAAAAAATACAAAATAGGTTGATTTAATTATTTTTTTCTTAAATCTAAATTAATTAGAAATTAGGTTTTTTTTTAATCAATTAAACTTTATTTTCTCAAGATAACACAAAAACCACAAAAATGATGATTTCTCTTTTAATTAGGCACGGGGTTACGAGATAGGAAAACCTTGATAGCATTCACATCTATGAATAAGTCTGGATTAGGGAACAACACTAAACCATAGATTAGAAGGGCCAAAACCTCCTCAAAATCTTGGAAATCCAAATCATCCTAAAACAGCTAAGCCTTCTCTAATAGGAATTTGACTAGAAAACCCTTGACTCCGCTTCTTGTTTCTCAATTGGATACAATATCGGATCGTTTCAGATGCAAAGTTGTTGCAATGACTTCTGGCTTTGGAGCTTCTTCTAAACCAGTGAAAGTCATCTGATCAAGAATAGGTATACCCAAGATTTGAGAGAATTATTCCATGGTGGGTACCAGCTAATACTCTGGGAAAGTGAAGCAATGGTGTTTAGGGTCAAAGAATTGAAAGAATACACTCAACATCTTCTCATCAAAGCCCAAGGTAACTAGATTGAGAAGTCGACCATATTTCTTGGTGAACGAGGAAGTCTCGGGAACCCTTGATACTAGCTCTTTGAGTTTGAGAGGTATTCTTACAAAGACGATTCAGATGGTATTTCTATGAGCGGAAGCCATGATCTGCAAAATAGAACAAAGATAAATTCCCTTGGTCCTTGAAATGGCCAGTGTAATGAAAAATGGATGTTATGATGCATGATGTCATGTTTAAGCAAAACTAATCATACACAAGCAAAACACACAAGATCTTAAGTTTAGACTTGCATGGAGTTTATAGGTAAGTACCCTCTTGAAGTTTAGTTGGTTCAACCTATCCTAGAAATAGTAATCGGGTTCTAAGGAGTCTTAATATCACTGATCTTTCTTTATCGAGCATTATTTCAGCTTAGCAATCTTTTCTTGTGGCCGAAACATCTCGAAAGTCCGGTCTCAATGAGTGTAGTATAGAGTATCAACCAATCCCCATCTTTACACTGAGGCCAACTATCTCACTACTTTCTAATGGCCAAGTTTGTTCAACTAAGGTTCTAAGATCCGTTAGTGCTTCATGACACCACACGGCGGCCCCGTATTCTCCTCGATTCAACACAAGGGATACTGGTACCAACCAAAGTGTCACACCAACACATCTATCGCTTCAACCATATCGGTCTACACCGTACAGTCTCCAGGATCTATTATTGTTTACCTAAAAAGATGCCCCCAGATCTGGGTGTAGGATCTATAGTAATAACCCTCCAAGGGTAAAGCATACAAAACAAGCAATTAAAACAGTTTTAAAATGAAATAACTCTAAGGTAACCCCACTTTTTTAATAGTCCCCAGCAGATTCGCCAATTCTGTGATACGGTGGAAGAACCGATCGTTAATACTGGTTTTGCGTTTTGTGTTTGCAAATGTTGTGGTAAGAAAGAGTCGCCACCGACTTTTCTTTTATCCAAATTAAGGAAAGGGTGAAAAGAACAGAAAAAGACCTTTTCGATAATTTTATGAGTAAGGGAGTAGATTATGGAAAGGGAAGGTGTTAGCACCCTTTCCATCTGTAGTTATCTACAGGATCTTAGATGCTAGCTCATGTTTTTAAAATTGCTTGTGCTTTGTATGTTTTGAAAAATGTTTTGAAATGCCTTAGTGCGGCGATTCGCTTTGTGATAACTCTTGTATCAGTCCTCAAGAGTGTTGACAAAGAAAATGTCTTTGAAAGTTGTTTTTGAAATGTGTAAGTGTGAAAAGTTTATTTTATTTGAGCAAGCATCTAATAACTATCTACATATACTCGAAAAGGTTTGTTCTTTTCCTCTTGTCCTTTAGACAGTTCTATCCTACTATTAGTGAGTAGGTAGCCCTATCGTTGGATGTTTGAGGGACATTCAAAGAGACGTTACGGTGACGAAGGCAACTTGGAAAGGAATTTTAGTAATTGTCCTAAAGTTCTAAGATCACTTTTAACCGAGGCAACATCGAGAGGGTCATCGAGGGACTTATGATCTTTCAAACTAGAGGAAAGCCAATAAAACTTCTCACATTTCGAGAATTGTGACAATTTTCCGAAGGCAACCGGAGTGGGGTACTCTAGATGTGTATATGTGCATGGTGTGTTATGTTTAGTTATTTTAGGCTTGTGTTAAGTTTGCTAGCGTTTGATTTCAGTCTTTTCATACAAGCCTAATTACTAATAGTTAATATTTTGCAGAAATTTAAAGTGCCGAAATTTAAATCCTACGCTATTACAATGTTTTGGGGAGGGGGATTTACATGTTCAAATGGGGAAAAAAATAAAGAAAGCGATAAACTCCTATTTAATTATCTATTACATATCATAAGCAGATACATAAAACATGAAAAAGAATAATAGAAAAGAAATATTGAACGCGCGCGAGTTGAGAAAGACACGTCTAAAACCCTAAAAATTTCTAAGTAAACAAGAAAATCTTTTTGGTTGTTTTTTTGTTTATTTTTTATTAAGAAAAATAATTAAACTAAGTCTAAATTTAATTAAGAAAATAAATATTAAATGAAGTTAAACCTAATTCTAATATTTTTGTGTTTTTATTAAGAAAATATTTGAATTAAATAAACCTAAGTCTAGTTGATTTTAAATTGATAAAATAAAATTAAAATAAATAATTAAATTAATTTACCAAATTAAAATTAATTTTAAAAAAAACTAAGTCTATTTAATATTTTTTGATTTTATGATTTGTTAGAAAAATGATCAAAAGAAAAATCTAAGACATAATTAAATAAAAAAAGTAAATAAAATGGATTGGGCCTGGATATGCAAAAGCAGAATGGGGGTGTTGATTGAAATTTGCTAGGCCCATATATGGAAAAGCCTAGCGTCCACCTGATCCTGTGAGGACAAGTCTTGATGGCACATGGTAGATCTGCGTGTGGAAGCTCCTGGATCTTAAAATAATCATGATCCGATGGTTGTTAATTGGGGGTTTGTGATACAAGTCTAGAATGTTGTGCATTGGATCGGCAGTAAATTTGTTAGAAAATATAAAAACACCAAGCCTGGGGATCGAACCCATAACTTTTTGCTTCACAAACACACGCCTTGCCATCTGAGCCACTTGTTCATTTGTTAATTTATATAACATAATAATAATATATATAAAACTAAGTAAGAAGTGTGTTTCAAATAAAAAACACGTGCTGATTCAAACGGGTCAATAGGCAGGAGACAATTGGGGCCACTGGAGTCAACATTTTCAGAGGTGCCGGAGTCGAACTCATGTCACCTTCTCCGGCCCTCAAAAATTGTAAAACCTGCAAAGAAATGAAATCTAGGCTCAAGCTTTAGGCTATCCCCCCTAAATTGGGGTATGCGAGTTCAACCATGGGGTTAATTCCTCCTGAAACGGCTTGCATCTATGAAAACGAAGCTCGATTGGAGTTTTGCCCTAAAAATGGAAAAACTCCATCCTCACGCCAAACCTTGCATGTAATGGATCTAAACATTCACAAACATCAATATGAATGTATGTATGCACATAAAAAACATTTATATTACGTATGAAGAAAGTTTAAGATCAAGATATTATACCCAATCGGAGTGACTGGAGCTAGTGGTTCATGTGGGCGTTGGACTTGTGCAAGGGGAGGAAATGATCCCTGGAGACTTCAGGAACACACTTAGAGACTTGGATTGGAATGAAAATGGCTAGGAGTCAGGTTTTTGAATTTGACAACTTTGGAGATTTTTGCAATCTTGGAGTGTTCTCTCTAGGCTGTCTTTTTTTTTTCTGAGGCTTGCAAATGCCACCCTTATATAGAGAAGATGGAGGGGACAAGGTAGGAGGGAAAGGAGCATGCTCAATAATGTTCTTTAAGAGCCATAAACAAATATTTGAAACTTTGCTAAAGGTGTGGAATTCTTGTCTCTTTTTGAACTTGAATGAACATGGATACAAATGAATTTCGAATGCCCTCCTTTGAATGACTCTGATTTCCTCCTTCAAATGGCCTAGAGTATTGATTCAAAGTGTTCAGAAACCTCTCTATTAGAGCTTCTTCGATTAGTCAGCTTCTGCATTGATTACTTGATCTTGTTCTGATATGCCAATCGAAGGACACTTGTTAATCATGCCTTCGAAGTACCCCTTATCCTTGCTCTTCGATTGGGCAAAAATTGTCTCCTTCGAATGGATCAAGTATCATCATTGGGGCCTCTTTGATTGAGCTCCTATTCAGCCATCCCCAACTAAAACTCTTTCCAGGCTAACCGAAGCTTCCTTCAGTATGAATGCTTGTGCAGGAAACTTGAGTATGGCAATATGTGGGATTTTGGGCCAGCCAGCATCTTCGAATGGATCATTTATGTGTCCTTCGAATGGCTTTAGATTGGACCCATCTATTTGCCTTAGTTATTTAATTCAGATACCCTCAAGTGAGAACTTCATTCTGTCAATCGAAGCCTCCTTCGTCACTTCCTTCGAATGCCATTTGCACAGGAAGCCTGGGCCTGGCCACATGTAGGACCAAGACTCATCATAAGATAAACTTGAATTATGTGTCTCTTTCGCATGGCCAGCAATATGTGTATCCTTCATTTTGAAGCAATGTGTGTGCTCTTTTGAAGGGACCATATACATCACTTATGTGCATCATTTGCAATTCCTTCGAATGGGCCAACAAAGTAAATCCTTTGAATGGAACACCCACGTATGCCCCTTTAAATCCACCAATACATTTCCTTTTAATGGGGCAAATATATGTCCTTCGAATTGACCATGTGCATGTCCTTCGAATGCGCTAGTTGTGTACCTTCTGAAAGGGGCATCCAGGTAGTTCATAGTGCATAAACTATGTGTGTTGAAGGTTTTCAAGGGTGGAATCGAAGCTTACATGTAGGAGGTCCCTTCCTTGTGAGTGGAAGGAAATATTTCAAAAGGCACTTGTCTTCTGAATCGAAGGGTGCCAGTAGGAAGCCAACACCTTCTAAATCAAAAGAAACCAGTAAGAAGCCAACGCCCTCTGAATCAAAAGAAGCAGTAGGAAGCCACTAACTTCTGAATCGAAGGACACCAACAGGAGGCCCTTCCCTTTTGAATTGAAGGAGGTTGTTTCAAAGGAAACAAATGCTCAGTCGAAGCTTGTATATAGAAAACAAGCAAAAGGCCAAGGCTTCAGTCGAAGCTTGGAAATTTGAAGCAAGCTGGAAGGAGGTTAGGTGCTCAATCGAAGAAAACTTTGTGCAGCCTTAACTTAGTGCAAATTTTATGAGAAAAATATTTGAGAGATGGGAGGGAAAATTTTGGGGTACAACAAGAATGGAAACTGAGCATTAAAGCAGTGGTTCAAAACGAGTTTCAGACAACTTTTGAATAGAAAATTAAGCAATATGATACATGGGATCATACTTCAGATCTAAGATCTGGCCAGTTAAACCATGATAAACATAATCTTTAACAAGTATGCAAGCTAAATTGTGAGTTTGAGTTCAAAGATGCTCAACTCAATTTGTGAAAAATAAATTCACAAGGTGCCTCTGAATTTAGAAAGAAACCTGATGACCATTCACTTTAATTCTTCAACATAATGGAATTGAGCAGATCTTGGAGCTTGCACAAAAATTCAAAGAGTTTAGAAGAAGCCAACTCTGATTTGGAGGAAGACGAAACTTTGTGTGAGAGGGAGGTGTAGAGGGAAGCTTGATAATGCTCTTCTACTCTGCTTAATGAGATAATAGAGAGGGTTTATATAGAGTGAGAAGAGTGTTGAGGAAGCTGCCTTCGGGGTAGAAATGGAAAAAGAATCAGAAATATCAAAAATAGGGTGGTGTGATGTGTCTTGCATTTCATTTTGTTTTTCTTTTAGCTTACAATCGTTTTAGTGATCTCAAAGTGAGGGGAATGAAATGTAATGCGGGTACAACATGTGACACAAGAGTGTGTGCATAAAATGAAAATCTGATATACTGCATGCATGGCTCTTGATCAGCCCAGTTTCAACCAAAAGATCTCTCAATTGGCTTTTGCGTTTTGCAAGCTCTTGAGGCTTTTAGAAAGATCTTATGATAAGATTAAATGTAGGGCCTTGAATTTTTGAAATTGATGCTTGCATCAGGGAGAACTTGATGTGAGAAGTTTGGAAAAAAGGAATCTGGCAGTCCAGGGAGCACGCACGTCGTGTGCATGCATGCCTTGCATGTTGACAACTTGAGACCTTATTTTATAATGATGGTATCTTCTTCAATATTGAGCCAAATGGCATAATTCAAAGAGATAAATAAATAAAGCTTGCATATCCAGCTACAATTCCCCTTTGCCCATTTTTCAAATTAAAACATAAATCAAAAGAAAAATCAACCATGGGGATGGCACACCAAGTGTTTGTTGAAATGACTAGCCTGGCGTGCATGGTGACTTGCACTTTGACATCTTTATACCCTAAACTTATAAGCCCCATATCTCATAAATACTTCACTTTTGGGGTTTAGGCCCACAATGACAACCTTGTAGCATTTCTTCAAAGCTTTCTGAATATGTATCATTTTCTCCATTTAAATAAAAAATGAGCAAGTTATGAGTAGTCAAAAAACAGTACTATGAGACTCTGGAAATTTTTCAAACATTCAAGTAACTTCTTCAACAAGTTATCTTCAAAGTAACCAATTCTCTTGGTTTTTATGACAAAGTTGATCATGTTATGTGAAAATAGGCTATTTGAATTGATGGTTGACCAAAAGTCCACTTGGTCAACTATTGACTTTGGTTGACTTTTGACAAAATGACCATTTTACTCTTTTTGATCAATTGGACCTTTTCAAATAAAAAATGATGATCAATATTCCACTCATAGATAATCATAAACATGTAGTGAAGCATGAAATCAAGTCTTGCCCAAAAAGTCAGAGATTTCAGGATTAAATTCAAAACCCTAGTTTTGGCCCTCTGTGCTAGGAGATGATGAGATGCATGTAATTGTGCCTTTACCTGTAATATGAACATTCAAAGAATACACTTATTTTGATGTTATTTAAAAGAACATATATACAAGATACACAAATTCAAGGTGTTTGGTTATCCCTCAAGAGAAAACTTAAAGATATGATAAAGAGAGAAACAACTCTAATGTGTTATATTAGTGTATTGATGATTTGAGATGATGAGAAATCTTAGGGGGGGAATTGGGGTATAACAGTTACTAATAGAATTAGGTACTGATTGAATATGTAATTGATTTGATTTGTAAATCACAAAATATTTGATTAGAAATTAGGAATTAGGGTTTGATTGATACATGTATCTGGATTATAATCTTGTGTAAATATGTTGTAATCAATAAAACAATCTTTCCAATTAAATATTCAAAATGATTTGATGCAAAAATCTGGATTTCTGGGCTTTGTGTCTAACTTGATGAAGAAGAGTCCAAAAAATGGTGCATCATAGGACAAAGGATTGAGAAACCCTAATGATGACTTAGTCAACAAAATAACTTTAAATAATAATAAAAGAGAATAACTCAAATAATACCATTAAACAAATAATAATAATAATAATGATAAAAATAAAAATAATTTAATAATAGTGGATAATAATAAGAATGATATGAATTAACTAAAGACAAAATAATTGAAAAGGTTGACTTCGATCAAACCAATAATTCAAATAATTTTATCTAACACTAACTCAGTATGGGCCTCCGAACTAAATCATTGGGCCATTTGGCCATTTGAAATAATGAACCAAATTTGATAAAAATATGAAATAAACACCCCTCCTTAAAATTGAACCCCACTATATTAAAACAATTTAAAAATATGCAAAAATGTAAAAATAGAAATTAGTATAAAAATATAAAAATTAGTAAATTGACTATTAACACCGGTGCGGGCAAATTTAGGGTATGACACCAAGAACTGTCACGAAACTAAAAAAGAAAGAACACTCTCAAGTTACAAAAACATAGTCTTGCTTAAAAGCTTTGATTAAGAACAATACTTAACTCTTGCTTCAAAGCTTCGAGGAGAATAATAAATTGACAAGCAAATAACAATTAGTCAACTCAAATGTATCAAAGATACATGAGGACATACAAACAACCACATGAAGAACCTAAGGACTATCAAACCCTAAACCCTTATTTTTCACAAGGTTTTACAATAAAAAATATGCTTAAAAACTAGGTCTTGAACGACTCCTTATATATGCTTCTGTAGTTGGGCTTGGACTGGATTGGATTCTTTAATCCACTCCAATCTTCAGATGAAAAATCTCTGTAGAATATTCTCCACAAAAATAGAAACAATCTTCACAATTTTTTTCTAAAAAGTCTCAATCCATCGTTTTTAGTAACCAATCAAATATGCACTTGTTTCTAACAAAATCCTTGATTGGCATGTGTCTATAATGAGTACAGAATATTCCAAATACTCATATTTTCAAATTAAATCTTCAAGGATATCCAAAAGAAGCGCCTGCTGCATCAGCCTCAGGATGTCACAACATCTTCTGTGACATCTGGAAGTTGATAAAGATGTTGCACCATCTTACTCAACATCATCATAGAACCATTATTAGCCAAAATTTATCCAACCATAAATCCACTGAACTAATAATCTCCCCCTTTGGAAAATTTTGGTTAAAATAACCAAAAACCAAATTCAATTGGAGAGAGGAATAAAACCACAACACAAGCTACATGTTGATCATGTAAACTTTGTAAAACTCAACACAATTAACAAGCTTGTACAACTAGCTTGTACAACTAGCTTGTATAGCCATAGAGGTTAACACTCCCCCAGTCACACATAATATGTTCTCCCCCTCAAGGGAAAAACCCATATCATAGCACCTGTAGCATAAAAGTGTAATCTACAGCAGCAGCTTCAGCATACACAAGCATGAATAAGCATGCTCCCCCTCAATGATTGCATGAGCATCTAAATACACAACTACTCTCATAGAAGTAGTAGCACATAGTCCTATCATAATGCTAAATCAATATGTCAAGACATGTGATGTAACATCAGGATACAACACTTTACTCCCTCGTTTTAGCCAAAATATTGATAAAAAGAAATAAAGTAAATGTACACAATTGAAACACAAAACATATTGCACTCAGGCAACAACACAACTGTAAACACAATAATTGCACACAAGTAATTCCATATATGGAAACACATAAATGGAAGCACAAATTCTTGGGTAGATTCAGGTGGTCTTCCACCTTTTTCCTCTATCAAAGAGCCTTATGCCCCTATCAAAGATCCTTCTACATTTATTGATGTTGTAGCCAACCCCACTGTCTTGCAAAATACCTTCATTCCAGCCAATAACCCCACCAATATGCATATCATGCCCATAACATAGAGGAAATATGCAGTAGAAGTTCCATTCACTCTTTTCTGTAATTTTTATAACTCTTCAATAGTTCAAGTTCCAATCCCACTGTCTTGGATAACAACAAGTTGTTCCTTGACGTCCATAAGCTTCAAAGTATCATCCTTTCCTTCAACAAGGTTCCTGATCAGTTTCTTGCAACTACCAAGATCCTTGTGTCAGTCATGTTGAACAAAATATCTGAATGAATTCAGATCCTCGGGATAAAATATCATGACATCTTTCATAACATCATATCTTTTCAACTCAAGTTCAAAGAAACTTCCACCTGTTTCCCTCAAGGCAAAATATCCATTTGATATTTTTTTATTTACTTCAATGATGCTACCTTCATCATGGTGACTTCCAATCAATTTCCTGTATTGTTTTAGCTTCCCCTCAGTAGATAGACTTGTGCTTGATTGAGAATTCACTGTCTTAGTGCTTATGAATTCATAAGTCCCCTCTCCTAGTGCTACATCAGTTTGCACATAGGATGTTTCAACATTGCCTCTAACATTTTGTGTAACACCCCAATTTTATATACTAGTAATTTTATTATTTATTTATTTTATTAATTATTATTTGATCTGGTAATTAATTAAATTGTGTGGTTTTATGAATATATGGATTATTTGGATTAATTGTTTACTTGTGTTTTGGGTTAGTAAGAGCGAGAATAGCATTATTAAGTAATGGGCCTTAGTATGATGGCTTAGTGTGAATTGGGTGAGATAAGCCCATTAATGACACAAGAGTTAGTAAGAGGTTTTGTGAAAACAAAAAAAGAGAATTGTAAAAATTAGAGAAGAGAAGAAATAGGAAAATATGAGAAAAGAGAGAAAAGAAGAGAATAATATGGAACCCTAGAGTATATACATCTAAGGTAAGGGTGGGTATTTATTTATTTATGGGTGTATATAATGGTATGTCATTGGTAGTAACATGAAATTAGGGATTTGTTCTTCAATTTCTATATTTTGACATGTTATGGTTTGAATGTGAAATCATGAAATTGATATTTGAATCATGTTTTGATGTTGGTAATTGATACTACATGTTTGATATATGTTATAATACATTTAATTACCTGAAAATGGTTGTTGGAATGGATTTTGGAACCCAAATTCGTAAAGGACAGAATGTTGTCCGATGAAGATTTTTCTGCATAATCGTGAGGCCGCTTAACACATTGGGGGCCGCTTAGCGCTCCCTGGGACAAAATGTTTTATATTTTATGTAATTTTTTGGTAATCCTGTATTCTTATGATTTATGAAGGATTTCCATGAATTTTAATAATTTATTCGATATGTTTTGGATGACTTTTGATGAGAAATATAACACTTGATTTTGTGTCTATGTATGATGTGAATTAATGATGAATATGATAACATGGTTTGACATTGTTGTTGTGTGTTATAATGATGTATTGAGATGATTAATGCTATGAGTATGCATTGTATGTGGATGTTGACATGGTGTATGTATGTTGTGAAATTTGGTGAAGATAATTCAAATGTGTTGAATTATGTGAAATATGCTTATATGATTAACATACAGAGATAGTCTTAATTACATATATATGTTGAGATTTCACATGTATCATGAGTTGTCAAGAGGCAATGTTTGGTAATTTCGTGGGAATTATTGACTTGTCACAAACCTAGAGGACTGGTTTGAAGCTTAGAGGATAAACTTTTTGGTGGTTATCTGTCTGAGAGATGGACCCAGCAGGACCGATAAGGATAGTAATTAACACCACATGCATATTACATTAAGTCACATTGGAGTCACATGTGTCGATGTGAAATATTGAATTGGCTTGCAATATGTGATATTGGTGTGAATGTTACATTTGTGGTATTTTGTGATTGATTATCTTTGAACCTTGATTCGTTGAGTAATGTTGTATATGTAATCATGTGAATTGTGTTATAATATGTTGAATAGATGATTATGTGAAGTTTGATGAATTCAATTGATGTATATTTTGTGTTACTTATTATTATATATTTCCAT
Source organism: Vicia faba (assembly GCA_948472305.1). Taxonomy (NCBI): domain Eukaryota; kingdom Viridiplantae; phylum Streptophyta; class Magnoliopsida; order Fabales; family Fabaceae; genus Vicia; species Vicia faba. The sequence continues at coordinate 801,757,930 of OX451739.1, read as the reverse complement.
AATGATATGAAATCTCATCCTTCTGTTGAAATAATGTTTTATACGACATCGCTCAAGTACCGAGGATAGCGGTGGTGCTTCTAGCAAGGATTAGTCGGAGGAACTAGTTCTTTGTTCATCTTTATTTAGGTAGTGAGTCATGCTCTGGTCATGTAACACAGGGAACATATGGATTTATGTTATATTTGCTATGTTCATGTTTATTTGAGAGATGTTGTTATCCTCTCTGGATATTTATGTTATCTTGAGATTATGTGAAGAGTCACCTTTAGTACCTAATATTTTATGATATAATTGTCAGTATGGAATTTCAATCATTAGCATTATTTTTGAAATGATAATTATTCCGCTGTGAGATGCATATATGTTGTTGTATGGAACATGATTTTATATGTGTGTTATAAGCATGACCAGTGTACTTGTATTGTTATCATGAAGTAAATGTAACACCCTCTTTTGATATGCATTCTAATTTACTCTGATTATGCCATATATTTGTGTGGGGTTTAGAGGGGGTGTTACATCCTGCTTCTCTACAACAATTGAATCTTCAATTCTCACGTTTATAGATTCCATAACCATACAATTTCTAGAGTTAAAGATCCTATATTCTCTTCTGCTTGAAGAGTAACACAAAAATATCCCTTCGTCCCGTATGGAACTCATCTTGTCCACTTGATCTTTAGCACCAAAGATCTGGCATTTACTTCCAAAAATGTGAAAGTATTTGACTTTAGGTTTCCTTCCTTTTCATATCTCATAAGCAGTAGAGACAATACCTCCCTTCAAAGTGACCCTATTATGAATATAGCAATCAGTATTCGTACCTCCAGCCGAAAACTCAAATGGAAATTTCTTAACACTAAGCATCACTGTAGCTGATTCTTGTATTGCTCTAGTCTTTTTCTCAACAATTCCATCTCCCCGAGTTTTCCAGGAATAAGAGAACTCATGACTTATTCCTCCAGAATCACAAATTTCAGAAAATTTTGCATCGATAAACTCCTTGTCATTGTCATTTATGATTTTCACAATCATACTAATCTTCTCTTCTTGAATTCTTTAACACAATTATTTGAAGACTTCAAAGGTATCTGATTTTTCTCTAAGAAAATTCATCCAATTATAGCCAGAATAATCATCCACAAACACACAAACATACCTTTTACCTCCTAGGCAGTCTATCTGTAATGGTCCTATTACATCCATGTGAAGAAGTTCCAAAACTTTGGAAGTAGTATGATGTTGCAACATTGGGTGTGACATCATGATCTGCTTTTTGCTTTCACAGTGATCACATACTTCTCCTTCTTCAATCTTGACATTTGTCATATCTCTAGTGGCTCCGTCATTTATAACTTCTTTCATTTTCTCGAAATGAAGATGTCCAAGTTTCTGGTGTCATAGCTTCACTTCATCCTTATTGGTAGTCGAGCAAGTGGATGAGTAAGAAACTATTTAAGATTCCAATAAGTAGTTGTTATCTTTGAACCTTACCCCTTCCATTAGAACATATTCTTTCTCATCTTTGACTAGAAATTCTGACCTTGAGAAGTTGAATAAGAAACCTTAGTCACACAGTTGACTACCGCTAATAAGATTAGAAGTAAATCCTTTAACAAACAACACATCATTTTTCAAACCCCTTTGATTTCTCCATTAAAACCCTCACCAAATATAATAGAACCTGTAGGATGAGGCTCGACATCTACCAACATCTTCTGAATACTTGTCATATTTCTAGATCATCCACTGCCAAAGTATCAGTCTTCACTAGTTGAGTCTCTAAAGGAAGTATGAGCTATAAGGTTAATATCCCTATTTTGAATACTCCTCTTCTTTCTCAATTTCTTAGCCTTGGAACAAACTGAAGATTTTTTATCTCCATATAATTTGAAGCAAAAAGGCTTTATATGACCATACTCACCACAATAGTGACATCTCCAAGTAGATTGAGGTTGATTTGGAATTTCATTATTTCTACGAAGATGTTGTAACATGTGCTTGGATATGTTGATCTCTTTCTTCTTCTCAACAGGAAAGACCTTCTCCTCTGACATTCTCCTCGGTTTATTATTATATTGCTAATGAACTTTTGTATCTTCATTCTCTTTCACCATATTTATATAATCAAACAAGTTATCAAGCATGAAATTTAGGCATGTTACCTCAGTTTGTAAATGAGAAACATAACCAAGGAGTTTCTTTCTCTCATTCTCCAAATCAACAATGATCTACTTTTGCTCTTCCTCATTCTTGAGGCTTTCTTCACACTTGTCACAAGTATCCCTGTAGGACACATCCATGTCTTCATAAAGATCATTCTCATCACACTCATCACAAGCTTCAACTTCATCTTCCCATCTTCCAGATAGAGCCAACACCAATTTGGTAGTCTCAGAATTGTCTTCATATTCTGACTTATTGTCATCAAATCAACATGCAATGAAACATTTCTATTGCTTCTTGAGAACATTTGGAGATTCAGGTATGATATGACCAAATCCTTTATATTCAAAATATTGAATTCTTCTACTTTAACTTGGCTTCTCTTATGTTCTTGTTTTCTTCTAAAAATCAATATTGTTACTGATGTCATAAGGAATGTTATTGACATCTAGTCTTCCTCTTATATCCAATCTTTTTAATACCCTACTGAATTTCTTCCCAAGAATAACAATGGTATTAGATAGATCCTCATCGGTATCTAACTTAGCTTGACATTTATCATCTTCAGTAATAGATAGAAAAGCTACTCCTTTGTTCTTTTTCCTATCCTTGTTACCAATAGCCAATTCAAATGTTTGAAGTGACCCAATAAGTTCATTAACTCTCATGTTGTTGATGTCCTAAGCTTCTTCAATTTTTGTGACCTTCGTGTCAAATCTTCAAGGCAAGTACCTAAGAATATTTCTGACCAGCTTTGCTTCTGACATCCTCTCTCCTAATGCACTAGATGCACTGGAAATTTCAAGAATATTCATCTGATATTCCTGAGTTGCTCATCATCATCCATCCTCAAACTCTCAAATTTTTAAGTGATAAGCTGAAGTCTTGAAATCTTTACTCTAGAGGTACGTTCATAAGTTGTCTTAATAATTTCCCAAGCTTTATTAGCTACAGTACAAGTATTGATCATCCTGAACACATTCTTATCAACTCCATTGAATAGATCATTCAATGTCTTGGAATTTCAAATAGCTTCTTTATCATCATCTTCATTCCACTCTTCTTCAGGTTTCATAGTTTCAATTCCAGTCACTTTCCCATCTTTGTCAATATCCTTGACCACATAATGCTTCCATCCTTTCAAAATAGCCTTCCAAACCTTGTTGTCCATAGCTTTCAGAAAAGCTATCATTCTAACATTCCATCGGTCAAAGTTTAAACCATCCAACATGGGTGGTCTGTTTTTATATCCTCCTTCTTTCTCCATATTTCTAGAAAATATATCCATGAATATCACCGAGTAACCAGAATAGGGTGCCTGCTCTTGGTGCCAATTGAAATTCTGGCACACACAATATTAGAAGTCAAGACTGATGACTCAAAAACACACAATAACACAACAGATGTTATGACATCTGCTGACAGAATAGCAAACAAAATAACAACACAATAGAATTATAACTTGCATAAAAAGAAATAACACACAGTAATTGTTAACCCAGTTCAGTGCAAACTCTCCTACTCTGAGGGCTACCAAGCGAGGAAGGAAATCCACTATTAGCAGTATTAATTTGAAGCTAAATTCCCCCATTTACAACTTCTCGCTTAATCTCTACCCAGTGCAACTTCTACCTAGGCACCTCCTAGATATGGAAAATCACCATCCTACTACCATTCACCATAGTGATAAAAACTCCCAATTACATGGAAAAACAATTTCAATCCCAGGAACTTTCACGTTACTAAAACATGAAGAACACACTTCAAAAATTACAAATACTTATTCTTGCTTAAAAGCTTCGACCAAGAACAATACTTAACTCTTGCTTCACAACTTCGAGGAGAACAATAACTTGACAATTAAGTAACAATCAATTAACTCAAGTGTATCAAAGATAAATTAGGACATGCAAACAACCACACAGAGAACCTAAGGACTATTAAACCCTAAACCCTTATTTTTCACAAGGTCTTACAATAAAAATTATGCTTAAAAACTATGTCTTGGACGACTCCTTATATAGGCTTCTACAGTTGGGCTTTGACTGGCTTGGATTATTCAATCAACTCCAATCTTGAGCTGAAAAATCTCTACAGAATATTCTCCATAAATATAGAAACATTCTTCATAAAAGTTTCCAAAAAAAGTCTCAATCGGTCATTTTTAGTAACCAATCAAATCTGCACATGTTTCTAACAAAATCCTTGAATGGCTTGCGCCTATAATGAGTATAGAATATTCCAGATACTCATATCTTCAAAAATTAAATCTCAACGCCTGCTGCATCAGCCTTAGGATGTCACAACATCTTCTATGACATCTGGCACAAAACCACATAATAACAAAAATTGTTATGGTAGTTGATAAAGATGTTGCACCATCTTACTCAACATCAACATAGAACCATGCTTAGCCAAATTTTAGCCAACCATAAATCCATGGAACTAACATGGATGATATCAACAACTTAAAATCTTGTATTAGTTAATAATTTAAACATCAAAGACCTGTGAAATTTAAAGTATTAACTTGGTTTTGAAGTGGAAAGTTATTCCCAAGGCATCTCCATATGCCAAAGAAAAACACACCTTTGATCAATTGGAGGAAACATGCCTTCTTGGTGCTAAACCCACCTCTACACCAATGGATCATTCCTGCAAATCAAACTTCAAAACGAATACTCCTATTTCCAATTCCCCTTTGTATAGTAGTCTAACTGGAAAAATTATTTATATCACTCACACTCGTCTTGATATTTATTTTTCCATTTGTAGATTAAGTCAACATTTATTCAATTTGACACACGTTCACTTACAGAATTCTACATTACACAAAATATGCACCCGCACAAAGTTTTTTCTTCAAGGCTTCCTCAACAAAAACTCTTTGTGGCATCACAGATTCCAATTGGGGTTCATGCTTTGAAACAAGACGATCAACAACTAATTTTGTCTTCTACCTTTGAAGCTCCCTTGTCTCATAGAAAAGTAAAAATGAGAAAATTATCTCACATTCCTCTTCTGAAGAGGAGCACCATGCTCTAGCCAACGCAACCTGTGAGGCCTAATGGTTATTGTATGTTCCAATAACCTAAGTATCCAGCAACATAAACAATTAATATACTTTGTGATAATTATTCTACCATCCATATTGCAAATAATATGGTGTTTCACAAACGTACGGAACACATTGAAATGGATTGCCATATTTTTTGGGATAAAATTCAAGCTCACATCATCCACCTCAGGCCCATACTGTCGCGGCGCGAAAAATACCCAAGCGTCTAAATGCTCAAAATAGACACAGAGTCGCCGCCAAATTTTATTTATTCCCAAGGAAAGGGGAATAATGAAAAAAACCCTAAGAAGGAATGATAAGATGGTTATCTCAATCTAATATGGGCTCAAGAATCGATTATGCAAGAGGAAGGTGTTAGGCACACCTCACATCAATTGTATTCAACGGGAACCTCCTAATAAGCTAGGGTTAAGTTTGTTTGCTAAGGGAATGTTTGCAATGTTTATTTATTAAAAGATATTTACAAAAAAAGAGATTACTTACAAAGAGGGGTAAAAGAGGAAAAAGTTAATTTTTTAATATCGTGCTCGTCAAGGTTTCAAAACCCTGTGCCTACGTATTTTCAGGTAGAATGAAAAATTCAGAGATCCATAGTTTAGCTAAAAATGTTTGTGGGTTGGTTGTTTTTAGTCTATGAAAATGATTTCAACGCACAGGGACAGAAGAAGGTTGATTTGACGCACGAGGGCGAAAAAATAATTATTTAATGCGTTGAGTTGATTTTAAGGTGTTTTAGATTGAGTAACCAAATGATATAACGTGTGCCAATCATTCTATTACTCGGGGAAAGTATGGATGTACATTCACCCCATCTAATTATTTGCAAAAACGTTGATTAATTTGATTGTGGAAAACAGTTTGATTATGTACAAATATTAAATTATTTACAAGTGATGCAGTAATTTTTAATTTAATCGGGGAAAAAACTAAAGCATGTACAAGTTTTGTCTATTTTTAAATCTAATGAAATAAAGCATATTTTAGTTTTTTTTAAATAAATAAATAGCTTTATTAATCTAATTAAAATAATTAGAAGACTAACTGAACTATTTACAAAATTTATGAATGAATTATTATTAACAAAACATAAAAAAGGGATATAATACAATACAAATAGAAAACTATAAATAAAAACTAAATGAAAATAAAAACTAAATGAAATAAAAGTGTAAAAATATTATGGCTAGTAAGAATAAGGTGGTGCCAATAATAAAGAGGAAGTCCTCTTCTTTTGTCTCTATTTATTGTCTTTTGTGTATTTATTGTTTTTATTTTTAATTTACAAAAAGTAAAGTTTGACTCTTGACTAAATTGAAACAAGATTTGAAAGAAAGAAAAAGAAAAGGTTTTTGTGTGGAATGTGTGCTAGTGTTATTTTTGTTTTTTTTTTGTTTTTTTTTTAGATTTTCATTAATAATAGTTAGAAACTAAGTTTATTAAAAACTAAATAGTATTAAGTAAATAAATAAATAAAAAAAATGACTTGAATTAAAAAAATATAAAAAATAAATACTATAAGTAACATGATCATGAATTATATCCACAACAAACAAAAAATAATTCCTAAATTTTATATTTAGATATCAGACATTCAAAACTAAAGATAAACATCAACAAAAATCACATGCAATACATAAACAAAGAAAAAAAATTAAGGAGACCAACCTACAGGGAGGAGATTGTCCCCAGTGAGCAAAGATAAAAACTTTCTTTTAAATTTTTCTTCTTCTTTGCGATTTGATTCTGACTTCCTCTTACTTCTTCTTCTTGTACTTGTGCTTTTTATTTTCCAAGGCGGTGATAATGGAATGATGCAAGACTAAAGCTTTAGGATTAGGTGTTATTGTTCTTCAGTGTGAAGAGTACTAACTTTTAGGTTTCTGAATTTGTGAATAGTGGATGGAGGATTTGTGTAGAAACTGAGGTCTATTTATAGATGAAGATTAAGTCAAGAGAAGAATTATGTAGAAACTGAGGTTTATTTATAGATGAAGATTAAGTCAAGAGAATTAATGTGACTGATGAATCTGGGATCTAATTGGATCTTGGGGACCAAATTTTTACAAATTAGGAATACTTATTGGACTTGTATCTTGTGATTGATCTGATGATAAAAAATGATTGGATTTGGTGATTTGGTCTAATTTGGAATGATTTTATTTACTTTTTTTTTTGGGGATTTGTAGACTATTTTATGCACAAAATCAATAATTTAAATAAATATATTTTTTTTTAAATGCCTATAAAAAAACGCAAATAATAATTCAAAATTCAAAAATAAGTCAATATTTGACTTTTTAACATATTTTCAATAATAACAACAAAAAATTGTCAAAAAAGAAAAGAAATGCTAAAAAATAATGTAACGGGGTTCGAACCTGTGACCTTGTACTTGACACCCTTACACAACTACTAACTGAGCTATTTTACAAATTAAAAATAAAATGATTTTGAATTAGTAATAAATAAACCTGGGAAATATTGGGGAATAACGGCTGCCCATATTTAATTATCCTTCAACTCAAGAGTGTGAAAGACGAATTCTTCGCGCATTTGAGGTGGAGGATAATTAAATACCGGAAGATTCTATTTTTGTTCTTTAAGAGGAAAAATTGTATAAAGGACTAACTTCATTAAGGATATGTGGTAAGGCACCCATCCACGGGTTAACGATGTACCTTAGTTTTTATTTAACTCTCAGGTAGGACCGGAGTGAAATGTGTCTTCCTCTTACATGTAACAAGGCTACCAAGGAAAATAGGATGAACAAGTGTCATGAACAGACCAGAGAAAATGAAGAATTTGGATATGGTCATAGAAAATGGGATATCAGGATAGGGCCGGTTGAAATGAAATACTTGGACGGGGCCAAAGGTGATGGAATATTTGGACGGAGCCAGAGTATGAGAACAAAGATCGTCACCAACGCAGGGGTCAGTAATTAGATTGAACAAAAAGAAAGAGATGCCTAACACGGGGGTTGGATGAGGAAGGTGACTGTTGTACCCCAAAATTTTCCCTCTCATATTTCTCAAAACATTGCAAGAAAAATCTCCAAGTTTCTCAAGATTGCTCAAGAGTTGGACAGTCAAGTCATCTCCTAAGGCAGTCAATCTCAAATTAGGGTTTTGTGTTGCATCAAGGTCCTTGCATCCAAATTACCTTAAGTGCTCCCCAATATCCTAATATGTTCTAAAGCTCATCCATGTCAAATTTCAAGCCTTGCAGAGGAAGTTTGGTCAGTCAATTGCTCAAGAGGTCCAAAAATTGACTGTGCTAGGGCAAAAGTCAACTGTGACCTATAAACAGTCAAACTTCAAGATTTTTTGTCAACATTCTAATTTTAAAGGATATTTCATCATTTGATCAAGGGTTGATCATGATTCATCAAGGATTGCTCAAGATTCATCAAGACTCAAAAGTTGCTAAATTAGGGTTTTGTAGGAAAAGTCAACTCAACTTTGACCAAGCATAACGTTCTCATACTTCATGAAAAATGACCCATCCAAAGCTCATTTTGAAGAGGATGCAATTTCATACAATCCATCTTCACATCCCAAGATCAATAAATGCACTCACAAAAAGTTACAAATTTGGACATTATAGGTCATTTTTGAAAGTCAACAAAAACACCTTTTTTGCCAAAGCTTATAACTTGAGTATGGAATATCAAAATGAGATGAGACCAAAAGGGTTTGTTATAGGACATCTCAAGCTTTATAAAACGTCTAAGAACACTTCCAAAAGTTCAAAATTGAATAAGTTATGTATTGTTGAAGTTGGGCATTTTTGCAAAATTGCCAAAAGTCAACTATCCCCAAAACTTCAAATTTTGTCAAATGGGTCCATTCTTTTCCACTTGATTTGATCTTGTCACACTACATACGTGTCCCAACTTCAGCCTTATGTCCATTTATTAATTTTTCTATTTTATTTTATTTTTTGTTGAATTAATTCATTTTAAATCAATTTAAATCAAATAAAATCCAAATATTGATCACTTAGGATCTTTTTGATTGTTATAGGTCTTAATTATCATCATGGTCAGCATCAAATTTGTATCCCACCATATCATGAACAAAAAGATGGATTTTGGACAAAATAAGCAAGTTTTCAATGGAGGATCAAATCAAATCTCCAAGCCATAATGCACAAGGATTCAGTCCAAAATTGTTGACCTAATGCATTGCATATTACTTATACAAGTCAAAGCATACGAGATCAGAGGTTAGAGGTTGCAAGAACACCAAAAGCAAACTTGAAAAAATTGGCAAAAAGCTTGAAACTGAAATCGTGCATAGAGGTGTTTTCAAGGTCAAATCTCATCACCAATCCATTGCTGGACATCCACTGAGGCGAAACCAATCCAAAACCAGTCTCCATACGCGCCCTAGAACTCTGTAAGTGTCGCGAAAACATGCCTTTCAGTTGAAATCCTATCCTCATATTCATGCACTTTTTGACAAATCTTTGGTATATTCATGATGCTCATGCAATTTCTAAGCTTTCTGCATTATTTGATTGCATTTATATAGCCTGTAACCCCCTAGCCGAATCAAGGGTTCTTGGTTCGTGTTTTTTGGGCGTTTCGTTTGCAGGTGAAATTGATGCCATTGATGGACATAGGCGTGATCAGGAAGCCTAGGCGAGCACAACCATGTGCTTTGGAATTAATTTCCATGGCCTAGAACCAATTTTAGGAACGAGCTACGAATTTAGCTGCGGATCTAAATCTGCAGGTAAATATCCAGGTTTCCACGAAGAAGATGAAGACGTGCCCCCCTCCCATTGGTTGATTCAAACTTCGCGCTTTATTTTTTTTTAATTCTGGCATATTGTTTGTTTTTCCAATATTATTATTGGTGTCCATTCCACTAACAAATGAAATGTGCTGGTTGAGTGGTAAAGGCTTTGTTCAGTGACCAACAAGACCTGGGTTCGAATCCCAGGTCCCCATATTCCTTATTATTATTTTATTTCAGGCATTCTAGCGCGTTTCATGCATTGCAGTGCACCATGGTCTCTCACTTAATCATTAGCCAGATGGCCCCAGGCCAGATCTGGTGGTCCAGAGGGGATGTCCACCATGCTCCCTAGTCAACATGCCACATGGGATGCGTGAAAGTCAGCCAGGCCAAGTCAAGTGGGCCTTGGAAATTGCCATTCTCACCTCCAATTTGGGCCCAGAACCCCCTGAGTTTTGTTTTCTATTTCATTATTTTCTTTATTTTATTTAATTGTTTGCTATTTTTATTATTTAATCACTAACCAATTAATCTTTTTCTTAATAAAATCAAAAACCAAAAAATATTTTCTTAATTAAATTAATTTTCAGCATTTTATTTTGTTAATAAATATTAATATAATTAATTTAGTTTAATTAGGAAATAACTTTAATATCTTTTGCAATAATTAAAATTAATTTAGACTATTAGGTTTTATTAACTTTGATTAATTTATTTTTATTTCTTTAAATATCAAAAATACAAAAAAATATTATTTTCATTAATTAATTAATCAGTTTATTAATTTAATTTTTAACTTAGCTTAATTTCTTTTTAGTTCAAAAATAACAAAAAAATCACTTTCTTTCAAAAAAGGGTCAAAACCTTAAAAAACTCGCATCTGATTTAATTTCTCGCACGCGATCCATCTTATTTCAATATTGTATCTGTTTCCTGGAATGTAATAGTTTAATAGGACTTTAAATATTTTATCGCTTTATTTATTTTCCGCATTTTAATTTCAAGGGTTGTTTTTGGCGATGTAAATACCTGACGCCTTGTAATAGTTAGTTTAATTTCCGCAATTTAATTTCCACAACTTATAAACGGTTAGATGTTTGATAATAGGGAATGCATGACAAGATCGAATGTTAAACCTAAAATCAACATAGATAACCATTGACATGTACAAAGACAAATTAACTGAAAATAACACACTCGCACATGCGCACTCTTAGGGTACACCTCACTTGGTTGCCTTCGAACGTGGCCATTGAGTATAGGAAGTTTTAGAGGTCGCCCTCTTGTCCAAAGATCATAGTTGCCTCGAAACGGTTGCCTCGGAAAAATGATCTAAGACATTAGGGTTACCACTAAGGCGTCCTAACATTGCTTTAGTGACCACACGTCCCTTAATCGAATTGACCTTTAAAACTCCAACGACGATGCTACCTACTCATCAATAGTGGGATGGCATTGTCTAAAGGATATTAGCACAGATTGATTCCATTTTCGAGTAGGTAGATGGTTCTTAAGTACTTGCTCTTTCAAAACAAAACAAATTTTCACACTTACACTCCTTTTCAAACAAAGACTTCTTCAAACCCACAAACACAAAGAAAGCAAATTTTTGAAAACATTTTGAGCAAGTACATAAGAGCCCGTGGATAACCACGGATAGAAAGGGTGCTAACACCTTCCCTTTCTATAATCTACCCCCTGAACCCGAGAAATATCTCGAAAAAGGAATTTTTCTGTGCTTTTTTTCCTTTCCTTGTTGGATAAAATAAAAGTCGGTGGCGACTCTTGCTTACCGCGACATTTTGCAAAAACAAACGCAAAACGCGAACCAGCATTCTGAAAAACAGTCAGTTCTCTCCCACCGTATCACAGAACTGGCGACTCTGCTGGGGAGATTAATCATTGGGGTGTACCTTAGGATTAGATCATTGTGTTTTCAATTGTTTGCTTTGTATGCTTTATATTTGCGGGCTTGTATCGGAGTTACTATAGATCCTAACCCGGATCTGGGGATACCCTTTAGGTAAGTAGCAATAAACTGTGAGGGAACTGTACGACATAGACCGATACGGTTGAAGCAGTAGCTACGTTGGTGTGGCACTTTAGTCTGTACCGATATCCCTTGTGTTAGAACGAGGAGAATATGGGTCTTCTAAGGGGTCATTAAGCACCAACTGACCTTAGAACCTTTAAATTGACCAACTTGGCCATAGAACAGTAGCAGTATGCTACACTCATTGAGTCTAAACTCTCGCGATGATTCCGGCTGCAAGAAAAGGTTGCTAAACTAGAATTATGACCGATTGAGGGTAGTTAGTGATATTGAGATCCTCTAGAACCCGATTACTATTTTTAGGACAGGTTTAAACCAACTGAACTGAAAGAGGGTAGTACCTAAGCTCCTTGCCAGCCTGAAATCTAAGGGCTCTCTGTGTGACTTGTGTTCCTTTACCATGTTTGCTATTTGTGGATACTTGTGATGTGCTCGCTATCATGACATCATGACATCATAACATTGCATACATCTTGCATTGGACTAACCTATTTCAAAGACAGGAGGGATTCATCTTTGTTCTGTTTTGTAGGTCATGATGCCTATGCGTAGGAATACCATCTGGATCAACTTTGTCCAGGTTCCCACTATGCTTAAAGAGTTGGTTGCAAAGATGTTTGATACTACATCCTTCTTCAGAAGACATGGGTATCTTCTCAGTTTGGTCACCTCCAAATTGGACGAGCATATGATGAGTGTTTTGGTCCAATTCTATGATCCGTTGTACCATTGCTTTACTTTTCAAGACTACCAGTTGGTTCTCACCTTAGAAGAGTTCTCTGAGCTGCTCGGTATCTCTATTCTGGAGCAGACCCCTTTTACTGGTTGGGAGAAGGTCCTTAGGCCAGAAGATATTGCTTCAGCCCTTCATTTGACAAAGGATGAGGTAATGGCCAATTGGGAGACTAGAAGTGGAGCAAAGGGTTTTCTGACTAAGTTTTTGGTTGGTAAGGCTAATTATTTCTGGGATAGTCTAGACTTCAAGGCATTCGAAGATATTCTGGCTCTTCTGATATATGGCTTGGTATTGTTTCCGAACTCTGACTCCTTTGTTGATGTGAATGCGATGAAAATCTTCATCTCCCGTAATCCTGTACCCACTCTCTTGGGTGACATTCTTCATCAGCTTTATGCCCGTACTGCCCGAAAGAGTGGAACCTTAATATGTTGTGCTCCTTTATTGGCGAGGTGGTTTATTTCGCACTTCCCCAAATCAGTGCTGAAGAACAAAGAAGGCATAGGCTGGGCCTATAGGGTTATGTCTCTCTCTCATAATGATATCATCTGGACTCTCAAGGGTATGGACGAGGTAGCTATCATTGATTGTTGTGGGGAGTACCCCAATGTTCCACTGATAGGAACCAATGGAGGAATTTCTTACAACCCATGCTTGGCCTTACGTCAGTTTGGGAGAGCCAGAAGAGAAGGACCTCATGAGCTGTTGATGCCTAGTATCATCTTTGATTTTCAGGGGGATAGCGACGAGCAACGCCGCAAATTCATAAGGGCTTGGGATAGAGTTCACAGATCTGATCCACACGAGTTGCGTCCAAAGACTTCTCTTCCAATGGAGCCATATCTCAGATGGGTTCGTATCCGTGCCCAAAAGCTAGGTATGCCGTATGAAGCCGTCCTGCCTATCATTGTTGAAGTTGCTAATGAAGAGGGGGTTCTTCCTACCATTCTCCATCCTTACATGCCCACTGACATTGGGGCACTGAAAAGGTCTTGGATGCAACTGAGAGAAGAGCGGGATGCTTACCGAGAAAAGTTCAACGAGCAAGAGCAGAAGATCCAGAGGTTGACTAGGCAGTTGGAGAACGAGCGGATTCTCAATGACTATGTCCGTACCGATAAGAAGCGACCATGGGAGCACTGATTGTCCTTTGATTATTTCCTTTCCAGTTTTTATTTACTTTTCAGTATTTCCTTCCTTGTAACGCCTTAAGGGCAATTTGTTGAACAATTTGAATTTCAAAGTTTACCTAATAAAAGTGTGTTTCCCTTTTGGTTTACAAATTTGAATCTCTCGATTATCTTTGAAATCATGTCATACGCATTTCATCCCATGCACTTCATAACAGGTACCCATTATAGGTCTCTTATCTTCTTCGCTGTTTATTTCAGCACTCATCATGTTTGTTGAACCTTCAACTGAACAAGCCATCAAGGCCCTCCAGGCCCAGAATGCCCAATTCCAAGAGTTTTTCATGAATCTAGCTAAAGGTCAGCAAGATCTGAAGACCCTGATTCTGAAAGAGAAGAAGAAGAAGAAGAAGAAGAAGAAGAAGAAGAAGAAGAGGACAGTCCTGTTTAACACAGGTCACATGTTTGGAAACAGGCTATGGGATGAAGTTGATTTGACCACCTCATCTGGAGGGAAAGATAGTCAAGAGGAAAGAAAGGCTCCTAGCCCTGTGGTCCCAGACAATAAAACGGACCTCGACGAAGACCAGTATCCTCCCGCTGAGGATAGATACAAACAACTGGAAGATCGGTTGAGTGCAATGGAAGTTCAAAAAGTGCCTGGTCTGGACTTTGGTGATCTGGGTCTATCATCTGGGGTGGTAATTCCCCACAAATTCAAGGCACCAGCCTTTGCTAAGTATGACGGAGTTTCTTGTCCGAAGCTGCACCTATGGTCATATGTAAGGAAGATTCATCCGTACACCGCTGATAAGAACTTATGGATCCACTTCTTTCAAGACAGTCTCTCAGGGACTCAACTTGAGTGGTTTTATCAGTTAGACGGAGCCAGTATCCGCAGTTGGGAAGATTTGGCAACTGCTTTCTACAGGCAGTACCAATACAATTCTAACCTCGCTCCCACGCGTACCCAACTCCAGGGTATGTCAATGGAAACAGGTGAAGGTTTCAAAGATTATGCTCAGAAGTGGAGGGACCTCGCCGGAAGAGTGCAACCACCCTTGGCTGATCGGGAGCTTGTGGATATGTTTCTGGGGACCCTGTCTGGTCCATTTTTCAACCACCTGATTGGAAGCTCTTCGTCTAGGTTTACAGAGCTAATTATGACCGGTGAGAGGATTGAGGTTGGTATTAAGGCTGGTAAGATACAGAAGGGTGCCTCCTCAAGCACCGAGAAGAAGCCATTTAAGAAAGAGTCCAGTGTTGTCTACAGTTCAAGAAACGAGAATAGACCTGAACGCCGCCAAGCTGTTAATGCGGTTGTTATTTCAAGACCTACTGGTGCTCCTCAGCATAATAATCAGTCAAAGGACGAAAAACCTCGAAGGCAATTCACCCGTCTCACATGACTTTGTCTCAGATTCTGCCACAATTACTGAAAACCAATCTAGTGATTCCAAGGGAAGCCTCGAATCCAAATACAACATCACCAAAGTATAACCCTAATGCCCGTTGTGCTTTTCACTCTAATAGCCTGGGATATAATACAGATGATTGCTGGTCTTTGAAGAATAAGATACAGGACTTAATTGATGCTAAGGAGATTGAGTTCGAGGCGCCTGAAAGGCCTAATGTTGTGACTGCTCCTATGCCCAAACATGGAGTAAATGCTATAGATGAAGACTCGTTTGTGGTTTCTATGAAGGAAATTGTTACCCCTTTGATGACTGTGAAGAAGAACCTTTTGCTGGCCGGTTTATTTCCGGGATGTAATGAAGGTTGTTGTATGTGTTCTGTTCTACCTACCGGTTGCCATCTTTTGAAATCAGGTGTCCAACGCCTGATGGATAGTAGAGAAATTTTGTTTGAAAAGACTGTTGTTCCTGTAGTTCATACTGAAGAAGTTGCTATTATTACCATTTTCGAAAATTCTTCCAAGGCTTCCTCGAGAAAGCGTGTTAGAATTACATTTGTTCCAAGAATCGCACCTGTGATCATCACTGTTCCTGGGCCTATCCCCTACACCTCCGATAAAGTTGTCCCTTGGCACTATAGGGCTGATGTTTACTTTCATGGATTTAAGCAAGAGTTGGATGCTGATACTGACGTCAGCAACATTGTTGGACCTGCTAAAGTCACCCGCAGCGGAAGACTTTGCTCACCTGATATCTCTCCACCAACTATTCGAAAACCTGTTGTTATCACACCTACCAGTGTACCTGCTACTATTCCTGTTCAAGTTCCTATTCTTACCCCTGTCGCCGAGTCATCTGACACTCGGGGCAAAGGGATCACCACTGATTAGCCTGTCCAGACGGAGGCACCAAACACAATCACTGTTGAAGCTTCTAGACAAGAGATGGAAGAGATTCTGAAAATTATCAAAAAGAGTGACTACAATGTAGTTGAGCAGCTGGGGTAAACCCCGTCCAAGATTTCTATGTTGTCATTGTTGCTATGCTCAGAGGTCCATGCCAAGGCTCTGATTACATTTCTAAAGACTGCACACGTACCACAAGATACATCAACTGATCAGTTTAAAGATTGCATGGCCACTCTGACTGCTGATAATGGGTTGGGTTTCTCTGACACCGACTTGACTGCTAAGGGGAAGAATCACAATGATGCCCTGTATGTCTCCATTGAATGCAGGGGCACTACTCTTGCTCATGTATTGGTGGATACTGGTTCCTCGTTGAATGTCTTGCCTAAGAAAGCTCTAGACCGGTTAGACTGTGAAGGGTTGGAGTTGAAACCAAGCAACATTGTCGTCAGGGCCTTTGATGGGTCTAAGAGGATGGTGCACGGAGAAGTTGATATCCCGATTAAGGTTGGTTCTCAGGTTTTCAATTCTACATTCTATGTGATGGACATTCGGCCATCTTATTCTTGTTTGTTGGGTCGTCCATGGATCCATAAAGCTGGGGCTGTAACCTCAACGCTCCACCAAAAGCTGAAGTACCCGGTCAAAGGGAAGATTGTGACAGTTCAAGGAGAGGAAGAATACATGGTTAGCCACCTCAACTCTTTCCAATATGTAGAGATGGATGGGGAGTTCATTGATACCCCATTTCAGCATTTTGAAGAGGTTCCCCAACATTGGCATCAACTGAGACTGTTGTTGAATATTCTCCTATGAAGATGGCTTCTCTTAAGGATGCCCGGGCTGTTGTTGAGAAAGGTGGGTGTGCAAATTGGGGTCGACTCCCTAATTTTACACAGAAGACTAATAAGTTTGGTTTGGGTTTCATTGCAGAAGCTCAAAAGGCTGTTCGGAATGCACGGATCGGAAGATCTCCCGTGTTCATCAGCAACTCAGGAGTGAATGCCATTGAAGATGATGTGGAAGAGTCTGAGTTCGACAGCTGGATCTATCCTACGACCGACGGTGGACAATGCAACTGGACAACAAAGGACTTCATCCCTATTTATTTTGTTACCCAGTAATGAAACTTTTGTTTTGAATATGTAACAGACAATGTTTTAAACTTGATGGCCCGGTGTCTTACCCGGGGCACCGTGGTTTCATTTGTGAGGGCTTTATGTGTGTCATTTTCATATATCATTAACAAAAGCATTGGATGTTTCTTATCTCGCGCTCCTTATTTTTCTTTTATTATATATTGCAAAACAGCTGTTTTACACACACTCACATATCATGATCCAAATCCACTCTGGATCCCACTAATAACGACCCTGCTACTGCCAGTTATGACTTTGAAAGTCCGATCAACTTAGTCGAAGACGAAGGTGAAGATGATTGTGAAGTGCCTGGTGAACTTGCAAGACTGTTACTCCAAGAAGAGAGGGCCATACTACCTCTAAGCCACCAATTTTGATGCCTCCAATTACAGGAAGACCGTTGATCTTATACTTAAAAGTGCTGGATAATACAAAGAGGTACGTGTTGGGGCAGCATGACGAGTCTGGCCGAAAAGAGCATGCTATTTACTGCTTTAGCAAAAAGTTTACCGACTGTGAGATCCAATACTCACTGCTCGAGAGAACTTGCTGCGCTTTGGCATGAGCTGCTCACCGGCTGAGACAATACATGCTGGCTTATACTACTCTTTTGATACCAAAAGGTGTGAACGTCTTGACGACACCTTGGCCTTTTGCAATGTGGGGCATTGATATGATCGGCGAGATCAGACCTATGGCATCCAACGGGCATCGTTTCATCCTGGTAGCAATTGATTACTTTACAAAATGGGTTGAAGAAGCTTCCTTTGCTACAGTAACCAAGAACGTCGCGGCACGGTTCATTCGGCACAATATGATCTGTTGATATGGTGTACCAGAGAGGATCATTACGGACAATGGTACCAATCTCAACAATAAGATAATCACTGAGCTCTGCAAGCAATTCAAGATACAGCATCATAACTCTTCTCCCTACCGGCCGAAGATGAATGGGGTTGTAGAAGCAGCTAATGAGTACATTAAGAAGATTGTGCAGAAGATAACGGTGACATACAAAGACTGGCACGAGATGTTACCATTTTCTCTTCATGGGTACCGTACCTCAGCACGGACGTCAACAGGGGAGACACCCTACTCCATGGTATATGGTATGGAGGCCGTACTGCCCATTGAAGTTCAGATACCCTCTCTTCGGATCATGAAGGACGCGGGTTTGAGTGAAGATGACTGGATTCAGACCCGGCTTGATCAGTTGAACCTAATCGACGAAAAGAGACTTACTGCTATTTGTCATGGTCAAACGTATCAAAGACGCATGATCAAGTCATTTAACAAGAAAGTCAAACGATAAGAGTATCAAGTTGGGGACCTGGTTATCAAGCGCATCATATTACCTCAAGGTGATCCCAGGGGAAAATGGACCCCTACTTACGAAGGGCCATTTGTGGTTAAGAACATTTTCTCAGGAGGAGCTATGATTCTAACCACCATGGATGGTGACGACCTTCCTCACCCCGTCAATGCAGACATAGTGAAAAGATACTACGCATAATCAAAGACCCGCTAGGTTGACTGGCCTAGGCAAAAATAAGGGCTTCCCGGCGAACCAAAAGGGTTCGGGCGAAAATAAGGGATGAAAATGAAAAATTTGTACATCCGGCAAGTCGAAAACCTGAAAAGGCGGCTTGGGCAAAAAAGGGTATCCCGGTGGACTGAAAACCCGAAAGGGTGCTCCAGGAAAAAATTAGGGATCAAAGCGTAACACTATGTCTCATTGGATCACCTTGCATCCAGACTTCGGTATCGACTATCAAGCTCGGACGACACTAATCAATCTGATCTACCTTCAATCAAGTAACAAAGTGATGAGATGCTCAAGGACATAAAGGCAATAGCAGAGTTGGAACCCAGTGGGATTGTTCACATAGCTATTTTGTTTTCTTTTCACAAATTGTATAAATTCTATTTATTCGGCGGCGTTCTCTTACTAGGACGTCAGCCTCTTGTACAAAAACGCCTATTTACAGGCCAAACTTCAAAATCAATACAAATTCATTTTCAAAGAAATTTCAAACTGTTTTTTTTCCCTTATCTGTTTTATCTTGCAAAGAACGTCCAAGGTTCATTTTTGATATATACATTTGACATTAATTGCTACTCATAAATATTTACATGCGAAACAAAAGACGATTATAGGTAATATCAGAAACAGGGGCAAATAAGAATTGTCCGAAATGTACAGTTACTCTGTCCACCAGGTACCAAGGAATATTCAGCTGAAGAATATGGCTAAGATACTTTCACTCCCTGTAAAGTAAGACAGTAATGGTAACTCTCCCCCAGCTGAGACTTACAACTATGAACAAATCAACAGCTCTCCCCAAGTAGATTTGATCTACCATCAGCACTAAAGAGGCTTGATATCCCCGGCAGTTTTAATATTCTCCAACGGAGTACAAGAATGTTCCCCGGCAGAATACAAGATACCCCCAAGTGGAGTCAATATTTCCCCAGCACGGTCTAAAAAAGCTTCCCCAACGGAGTTGAAGCATCATCCCCAGTAGACTCTGGAAGTTTATCCCCAGCAGAGTACAAAAATAAATCTCCCCAGCCAAGTTCAAAGGATCATTCCCAGCATAATTCAGAGGATTATCCCCACAAAGGTCTAACAGGGTTATCCCCAGCAAGTCGCAACTGAAAGATCATCCCCAGCGAATTTCTTTCCTCTCACAAACAGGAATTCAATCCTCAACAGATTCAGTATCACCAGCAACGGTAATCCATCCCCAACAGAGCTTATCGGTGGAATCCTCAACAGAGCATCTCTTCCCCACATAGTAATCTCCTCATCAGTTTATTCCCCCCAACGGAGTCATCCTCTCCTGCAGGTTTATTCTTGCAATCATCTTCATTCGTCATCCCCAGCAGAAACGAAGAATTCAACTCTATTCTCCAGCAAGCTATCCGAGATTTATTTTCCCCAGCTAAAACATTACATTTCCATACATCATGATACATGCATATACGCATCATACCATACAATCTCATTTATGTTGAGAACATCATTGCTTGATCCATATCATGCATTGAATATGACTGACCTTTACCTTTCAGGAAATATCCAGTTAAGTTCTCAGCTATATCAAAGACCTCCTCTGGTTCAGTCAGATCGCTGATAAGATCTCCCTGATTCGTATTCCAGTTGAAATTATTCCAAGACCTTGTATGGTCCAATTAAATCGATTCCTAAAGATTTTTCTGATGCCAATCCAGTCAAAGTTATTCCAAGACCTTGTCTGGTCCAGTTAAATCGATTCCTAAAGATTTTTCTGATGTCGATCCAGTCAAAGTTAATCCAAGACCTTGTCTGGTCCAGTTAAATCGATTCCTAAAGATTTTTCTGATGTCGATCCAGTCAAAGTTAAACCAAGACCTTCTCTGGTTCAGTTAGATCGCCGATAAGATCTCCCTGATTCGTATTCCAGTTGAAGTTAACCCAAGACCTCCTCTGGTTCGGTCAGATCGCCGATAATATCTTCCTGATTCGTATTCCAGTTGAAGTTATTCCAAGACCTTGTCTGGTCCGGTTAAATTGATTCCTAAATATTTTTTTGATGCTGATCCAGTCAAAGTTAATCCAAGACCTCCTCTGGTTCAGTCAGATCGCCGATAAGATCTCCCTGATTCGTATTCTAGTTGAAGTTGTTCCAAGACCTTGTCTGGTCCAGTTAAATCGATTCCTAAAGATTTTTCTGATGCCGATCCAGTCAAAGTTAATCCAATACCTCCTCTGGTTTAGTCAGATCGCCTATAAGATCTCCCTGATTCGTATTCCAGTTGAAGTTAATCCAAGACCTTGTCTGGTCCATTTAAATTGATTCCTAAAGATTTTTCAAAGTTAATCCAAGACCTCCTCTGGTTCAGTCAGATCGCCGATAAGATCTCCCTGATTCGTATTCCAGTTGAAGTTATTCCAAGACTCTTGTCTGGACCAGTTAAGTCTATTCGAAGATTTTTCTGATGCTGATCCAGTCAAAGTTAATCCAAGACCTTCCCTGGTTCAGTCGGATCGACGATAAGATCTCCCTAATTCGTATTCCAGACGATGTTCAGACCACCTATCAACAGTCTCCAAATGGCATCTGTAAGCCCATTCCCGACATCACAATGCTGATACCACTTCATGCGAGTGCAAATTTCTGGGCACTCTAGTGTTCAATCATCTTCCACCTTCGGATCACGAAAGACCCAAAAGCCAATCTATATCCTCAGGTTTAAGAAAATTGAACAGGGGCAGCTGTTGTACCCCAAAATTTTCCCTCTCATATTTCTCAAAACATTGCAAGAAAAATATCCAAGTTGCTCAAGATTGCTCAGGAGTTGGACAATCAAGTCATCTCCTAAGGCAGTCAATCTCAAATTAGGGTTTTGTGTTGCATCAAGGTCCTTGCATCCAAATGACCTCAAGTTCTCCCCAATGTCCTAATATGTTCGCAAGCTCATCCATGTCAAATTTCAAGCCTTGCAGAGGAAGTTTGGTCAGTCAATTGCTCAAGAGGTCCAAAAATCGACTGTGCTAGGGCAAAAGTCAACTGTGACCTATAAACAGTCAAACTTCAAGATTTTTTGTCAACATTCTCATTTTGAAGGATAGTTCATCATTTGATCAAGGGTTGATCATGATTCATCAAGGATTGCTCAAGATTCATCAAGACTCAAAAGTTGCTAAATTAGGGTTTTGTAGGAAAAGTCAACTTAACTTTGACTAAGCATAACTTTCTCATGCTTCATGATAAATGACCCATCCAAAGCTCATTTTGAAGAGGATGCAATTTCCTACAATCCATCTTCGCATCCCAAGATCAAGAAATGCATTCACAAAAAAGTTACAAATTTGGACATTATAGGTCATTTTTGAAAGTCAACAAAAACACCTTTTTTTCCAAAGCTTATAACTTGAGAATGGAATATCAAAATGATATTAGACCAAAAGGGTTGATTATAGGACATCTCAAGCTTTCTAAAAAGTCTAAGAACACTTCCAAAAGTTCAAAATTGAAGAAGTTATGCATTGTTGAAGTTGGAAATTTTTGCAAAATTGCCAAAAGTCAACTATCCCCAAAACTTCAAATTTTGTCAAATGGGCCCATTCTTTTCCACTTTATTTGATCTTGTCACACTACACACGTGTCCTAACTTCAGCCTTATGTCCATTTATTAATTTTTCTGTTTTATTTTATTTTTTGTTGAGTTAATTCATTTTAAATCAATTTAAATCAAATAAAATCCAAATATTGATCACTTAGGATCTTTTTTATTGTCATAGGTCTTAATTATCATCATGTTTAGCATCAAATTCGTATCCCACCATATCATGAACAAAAAGATGGATTTTGGACAAAATAAGCAACTTTTCAATAGAGGATCAAATCAAATCTCCAAGCCATAATGCACAAGGATTCAGTCCAAAATTGTTGACCTAATGCATTGCATATTACTTATACAAGCCAAAGCATACGAGATCAGAGGTTAGAGGTTGCAAGAACACCAAAAGCAAACTTGAAAAAATTGGCAAAAAGCTTGAAACTGAAATCGTGCATAGAGGTGTTTTCAAGGTCAAATCTCATCACCAATCCATTGTTGGACATCCACTGAGGCGAAACCAATCCAAAACCAGTCTCCATACGCGCCCTAGAACTCTGTAAGTGTCGCAAAAACATGCCTTTCAGTTGAAATCGTATCCTCATATTCTTGCACTTTTTTGACAAATCTTTGGTATATTCATGATGCTCATGCAATTTCTAAGCTTTCTGCATTATTTGATTGCATTTATATAGCCTGTAACTCCCTAGCCGAATCCAGGGTTCTTGGTTCGTGTTTTTTGGGCATTTCGTTTGCAGGTGAAATTGATACCATTGATGGACATAGGCGTGATCAGGAAGCCTAGACGAGCACAACCATGTGCTTTGGAATTAATTTCCATGGCCTAGAACCAATTTTAGGAACGAGCTACGAATTTAGCTGCGGATCTAAATCTGCAGGTAAATATCCAGGTTTCCACGAAGAAGATGAAGACGTGCCCCCCTCCCATTGGTTGATTCAAACTTCGCGCTTTATTTGTTTTAATTTTGGCATATTGTTTGTTTTTCCAATATTATTATTGTTGTCCATTCCACTAACAAATGAAACGCGCTGGTTGAGTGGTAAAGGCTTTGTTCAGTGACCAACAGGACCTGGGTTCGAATCCCAGGTCCCCATATTCCTTATTATTATTTTATTTCAGGCGTTCCAGCGCGTTTCATGCATTGCAGTGCACCATGGTCTCTCACTTAATCATTAGCCAGATGGCCCCAGGCCAAATCTGGTGGTCCAGAGGGGATGCCCACCATGCTCCCTTGTCAACATGCCACATGGGATGCGTGAAAGTCAGCCAGGCCAAGTCATTTGGGCCTTGGAAATTGCCATTCTCACCTCCAATTTGGGCCCAGAACCCCTTGAGTTTTGTTTTCTATTTCATTATTTTCTTTATTTTATTTAATTGTTTGCTATTTTTATTATTTAATCACTAACCAATTAATCTTTTTCTTAATAAAATCAAAAACCAAAAAATATTTTCTTAATTAAATTAATTTTCAGCATTTTATTTTGTTAATAAATATTAATAGAATTAATTTAGTTTAATTAGGAAATAACTTTAATATCTTTTGCAATAATTAAAACTAATTTAGACGATTAGGTTTTATTAACTTTGATTAATTTATTTTTATTTCTTTAAATATCAAAATTCCAAAAAAATATTATTTTCATTAATTAATTAATCAGTTTATTAATTTAATTTTTAACTTAGCTTAATTTCTTTTTAGTTCAAAAATAACAAAAAAAATCACTTTCTTTCAAAAAAGGGTCAAAACCCTAAAAAACTTGCATCCGATTTAATTTCTCGCACGCGATCCATCTTATTTCAATATTGTATCTATTTCCTGGAATGTAATAGTTTAATAGGACTTTAAATATTTTATCGCTTTATTTATTTTCCGTGTTTTAATTTCAAGGGTTGTTTTTGGCGATATAAATACCCGACGCCTTGTAATAGTTAGTTTAATTTCCGCAATTTAATTTCCGCAACTTATAAACTGTTAGATGTTTGATAATAGGGAATGCATGACAAGATCGAATGTTAAACCTAAAATCAACATAGATAACCATTGACATGTACAAAGACAAATTAACTGAAAATAACACACTCGCACATGCGCACTCTTAGGGTACACCTCACTTGGTTGCCTTCGAACGTGGTCATTGAGTATATGAAGTTTTAGAGGTCGCCCTCTTGTCCAAAGATCATAGTTGCCTCGAAACGTTTGCCTCGGAAAAATGATCTAAGACATTAGGGTTACCGCTAAGGCATCCTAACATTGCTTTAGTGATCGCACGTCCCTTAATCGAATTGACCCTTAAAACTCCAACGAAGATGCTACCTACTCATCAATAGTGGGATGGCATTGTCTAAAGGATATTAGCACAGATTGATTCCTTTTTCGAGTAGGTATATGGTTCTTAAGTACTTGCTCTTTCAAAACAAAACAAATTTTCACACTTACACTCCTTTTCAAACAAAGACTTCTTCAAACCCACAAACACAAAGAAAGAAAATTTTTGAAAACATTTTGAGCAAGTACCTAAGAGCCCGTGGATAACCACGGATAGAAAGGGTTCTAACACCTTCCCTTTCTATAATCTACCCACAAACCCGAGAAATATCTCAAAAAAGGAATTTTTCTGTGCTTTTTTTCCTTTCCTCGTTGGATAAAATAAAAGTCGATGGCGACTCTTGCTTACCACGAAATTTTGCGAAAACAAATGCAAAACGCGAACCAGCATTCCGAAAAACAGTCAGTTCTCTCCCACCGTATCACAGTGACCAACGCGAGGGATGGAATGGAAAAGTAACCAATCCGAGTTACGTCAATGTCAATGGATGTATTGATTTGTGTGTTCGATTAATGAGATGTAGTGTTGTGGTACTAGTGTGGTATGACAATTTTCATTGATATTACGGTTATGTTTATGTGCTTATGACAGCGTTGCAGCATAATGAGATGTTAGACCTTATATCCTAGATAGATGGGATAAGGAGTGAATTGAACTAGTGCGCTTATAACTCGGTAGCAAGGCATCTTGTTGGATTTTTGTGGTTTATATTGGGGAATGTTGGTTAGTGGTATTCGAAAAACATTGCCAAGCGAGGTGTGGGATGCGAGATTCATATCCCGAGTTATTCGTATCAGATAATTTTCAAGGACGAAAATGTTCTAAGTGGGGGAGAGTTATAATGCCCCAAAATAAATTGTTAAAATTATTTTAGATAATTGATTATGTGTTAACTTATGCTTGTATGTGTTGTGGGTGTGTTAGAGGTTAGAAGGCCTAGAGAAGGATATTTGCCTTAAAATTATAGGGATGTGTAGTATTAAAAGGGGGGTGTGAGTAAAAGTGTAGAAACATGGGTGTAGGGAGAATATTACCTTATTATTATTAGAATAATGATTATAATAATGTTAAATAAAATTATTATTAATAATGGAGTGAGGGTGTTATGGTAAGAGTGAGTGGGCTAAGTAGGGGCATAAGGGGAAAATCCTTATGAGGGCTATTTGTAAAATAAGGAAGAGAAGAGAATGAGATTCATTCTAATCGATCATAGAATTTTGGAGGAACACAGAAGAGAGAAGAGGCAAGAGAAGGATAGGTCAAGGGTTCTTCCACTATTTTTGAGGCGATCAAGCCTTAGAAACCAAGGTAAGGGGGAGAATGGGTTCTCTATTTTGGTTATTATAACATGAGAGGGTAGTGAGGGTTCCTTTCCCTCTTAGGTTTTATTGATTTTGCATTCCTTGTGTGTTTCTTTTGATTATGATGATGAATGTTGTGGTTTTATTAATATTGAATTATATTGGTATAATTGTGATAATTGTGATGTGGTATTCATGATTATTATGGATTACTATGACAAAAACCTTAAAAATAATAGATTAGAGAACATAGATTTCACTTAGGTGTTAGTTTTTAAACCCTTAAAATTGGTAATAGAATTCACTAATAGTAACGATAGTAAAGGCCTATGTTAGAATGCTTAAAATTAAGAATTTAAGGCTATATTGTGTTGGATTCGAGTGGAAAAGGGTCGGTGTTAGTGTAGAAATTTGTAGCAGAAAAATTCAACACAAAATAGCATGCGTCAACTCGAAGGGGTCATGCGTCGACTCATGTAGGTTCAAGACTCAGTACGCGTCAACCTAAGAGTCGGCCTGAGCACACCTGAGGTAGACAGAATACCGATGCGTCGACTCGAAGGGGTCATGCGTCGACCCATGCAATCTAATTTTTGATAGATTTTTCTAAAGGCCATAACTTGAGTTTCTAGACTCAGTTTGATGCTTCGTTCGAAGAGTTGAAAAGGTAATGAAATAAACTATACCTTGGAAGAGTTTGATGCTCCATTTTATAGTGTTTGAATTAGGATCAAGTTATGAACTATGTAGTGCTAACATAAGAAGTATGTCATTTGCTATGAATTAACTTAACCATGTCTTGATACAATTTATAGATGTTTTCTTTATGATGATATGGTGTCATTGTGATAATGATATATGCTTCCATTGATGTTTTGATGATAATGATGAGATATTCTTCGTTGTGAATTATTTTGATGCCTTTGTAAGGGTTTGTAATTGTATGGACATTCGTGAGGAATGTCGGTGATTCGGAAGGAATCGTGGGGAGTATGTGACTCACGGGTAATCATGAGGATCGTATGTTATGAAATAATATTTGTGGGTTTTTGTGCATATTATCTATACATGCCATGCAATCATTGTGTCATGTTGTGATGAGATGAACCTATGTGGAAATCTTTGTTGGGTGCCTAGTCTCGTCCGGACTCTTAAAGAGAGTCGAGTGGAGATAAGTCAAGTCCAAGTGGAACACGATTGGCTTATCTAGATTCCGATGAGAATCGGGTTCATATGAATGAACTGTATTGGTTGTGTTGGTACTGCATGCATGGTGTAGAGTCCATGGAGTCATATTGCATATTGAAATGAGCTATGTGTAATGATAATGTTGGTTTGTATATGTGGTAATTAGGTGTGCATTTTAACCATTTGATTGTATGTGTATTTATTTACTACTCTTTAGCATGCGATTTCTCATTGTTTAAATTATTGAATGTAATTCTCACCCCTCTTCTGTTGTTACGCCTGTGCTCCTTAGGGAGTACAAATAATCATGTACCTGAGTAGTTCTTGGATGGTTGTGTTGCTTTTGTATTGAGTCGTAGGAGTCGCTCAGATATGTAACATCGGGATGAGAATTTAGTTATATGTTGTTTCTTTTGATTTATTACGTATCTTTATTTTCATAATTTTGTTGAACCACCAAGGAGTGGGAGTTTTATTTGATTTGGAGCCTTGAGGGCGTGATGTGAATTATTTGAAAATATTTTATGTTGTTTTAATCCAATCAATTGAGATACTATGCTGAAAAGTGAAGTAATACTTCTATGATTTTGTTTTATTTGAGGATATAACATCCCACTGATGAGTACTCTGATTTGTCTATAAAACTATTTTTATTTGAAATTCTAGTTATTTATCGATTTAATTAGAAATGGGAAAGTGGGGTGTTACAGTTTGATCTATGATGAGTCACACCAATCTTCCAAAATCCTTTTGGGGATACAATTTATTGACAACAACTTGCACACTTAACCATGTTCCATCCAAAACGGTTGAGAAGACACCATATGAGATATGAAGTGGTAAGAGACCACTTATGTCTTTATGAAGATTTAGGGTTATGAAGTTTATGTGAAATGATAAATTTCAACAAATCTTGAGCCCAAATATGACAAATGCTTATTTTTGTGGTATCCTAAAGAAATAATAGGATATTACTTCTACAATCCTTCTAAGGACAAAGTGTTTGTCACTTAAACTGGAGTTTTCTTGGAAAATGACTTTATTTCAAAGGAATCAGTGGGAGGAAAGTAGAGCTTGAAGAAATTCAAGAATCACAAAAGCAGTGATACACCTATGGAGGAACTTGAGCAGGAAACACAAGTAATTATGGAAGAGCAACCTGCTCAAGTAGAACAAAACTAACATAAATCAAAGATAATACGTCACCAACCTGAGAGATATGGTTATCTATTAATTGATCAAGGCGATGTATTTCTCATGGATCAAAGTGAGCCTTGTGTATACAAGAAGGTTAGTGGGAGCATGATCGTCATCATGATATTATATGTAGATGACATATTATTCAATTATGGTTATGTGTTTTGCTTAAATGGTGGCACTGTGAGCTTGAAAAGTTTAAAGCATGATACAATTATTGATTCTACAACTGAGGCCGAGTATATTACTGCCTCAAATGCAGTAAAGGAAACAGTTTAGATCAATAAGTTAATTAGTGAACTTAGTATAGTCCCTAGCATTGTGGATCCCATTGATCTCTATTGGGATAAAAATGGTGCTATCACACAAGCTAAGGAGCCTAGATTTCACCAACGATCCAAACACATACTTAGGCGTTATCATCTCATTCGAGAGATACTATATCGTGGATATGTGAAGATATAAAGATTACCTACACTTGACAATGTTGTTGATCCAGTAACAAAGCCTCTTGCATAGCAGAATCATGATGGTCATACTAGATCTATGGATATTAAGGGTATGCTTGATTGACTCTAGTGCTAGTGGGAGACTTCTGGTATAAGCCCTAGAGGCCAATGCTTTTGGTACTTGTATATAATTATTTAATAATAAAAGACATTTCTTTATTATGTTTATTTTTCCAAAATAATAAAGTCCCTAGAATAATTAGTCTGTTTAATAAAATATTAAGTGTAACTTAATCATGAGACACCATTAAATATAAGAACACTATTCTTAAAATATCCTTAGTCGAGCTTTATTGTGAATTGGGATAACATTAAAGCATTAAGATTATTATGTAGATAGACTCGTGATCACATCTCATGGATCTTAGATAAGGAGTTATCAAGTCTTGACATATGTATGAATATTAGGAGTAATATTTATATTGGATTGACCCGCTATGAGAATACTACATAGAATATTATGCAAAATATCATAAGTTATTCTCATGGTGATAATAGTGTATACCATCCTTTGACCTTAAACCACTATGGACTCTAGATATAGAGTCAAGTACTTTATTGCTCATCAAACGATGTCTGTAATTGGATGACCATAAAGACATTTGATGGATACTTCACAAAGCATGCTGAGGGACATGAGTAACCTAGATGGAATTTACCCATCCTGCGTAACAGAATAAATGGCTAAGGTTCCAATATTGAACTGGACAATAGTGACACGGTCTATGCCTTGTGTTCAATATAGATATAAGGGCAAAAGAGTAAATATACACACAAACATATCACGGAAAAGGTTTTGTCATATCACATGACATTTTCGTGACTTTGGTAGCAGTGAGTGTTGATAGATATTAAATGTATGATTTAATATGATTGTCAACATTACGAGAATTTATAGGGTCACAGACATAAGGACAAATTGATGAGAGATAGAATAAATAGTAAACATCGTAAAGTACATTGTACTTGAGA
The DNA here is from genome assembly GCA_948472305.1 of Vicia faba. Classification (NCBI taxonomy): domain Eukaryota; kingdom Viridiplantae; phylum Streptophyta; class Magnoliopsida; order Fabales; family Fabaceae; genus Vicia; species Vicia faba. The sequence goes on along the minus strand of OX451739.1, from coordinate 801,727,937 downwards.
GAATAATGAAACATCGTAAGATACAGTGCACTTAAGTGAAATATAGAACATTATATAATATAATAATAGTTATTATTATTATTATTATTATTTTTAATAGTTATAAAATATAATAATAATAAAATATTTTTATTATAATAATAGTTATTATAATAATAAAAATAATATTATTATTATATGGTGCACTTAAGTTGGACTTTTTATTTTGAAACTCACACAAGTGATTCTATAAATACAATCCTTGTACATAAGCTTTATTAGTTGATAAAATTAGGTTTGTGAAATCCTGACCATAATTTCTCTCTTTCTTTCTCACTCAAAGTTTTCGTTCGTAAGCAGCTAGCACTGTGATCGAAAATGATCTGTTCGTGTGGACTGAGTAGAGACGTTGTTCTTCATCAACACTCATGATCACAACATCAAAGGTCTGAATAGCTACAAGAGGTAATAATTTCTATCACTGACCATTCCTATTCGTAAGGATCACTAAAGGAAAATTTTAATTTTCGTTACATTTTGAATCACAATTTTCCTTCATTATTAACTAAAAAAGAGGTTTTGAAAATGTTTTAAGTGTGTGTATGAGTTGCATTAGTTTCTTAGGAGTTACTCTCCTAATTTTACAAAACTCTGATCACTCAAACAGAAACGACCAAAAGAGCTTTCAAACTTCCTCTCTTTCATAACTATAAGGCTTTCAAGCTCCTTTTCCTAATACATTGATTATATATAATAACTTCAATGGAACCTTGAGTATTCTTCTTAAGAAGGGTTGAGATTAAAGGTGCAAGAAACACAAAAAATGGGGGTTTGAATTGAGTTACATCAAATATAATCTTTTGCAATTCAAAACACAAAGATAACAAGTGAATAAAAATAGATGAACATAATTATTTTTATCATGGTTCTGTAATGCCCAATATTTAATTAATTATTTAATTAAATATTTTCGAATATTTTTCTGATTAAATTTTTGAAGTTGTAAAATATTGATTTAAGTTGTGTTGATTTATTTGAATTAATTTATTTGATTAAGTTATAGAATAATATTAGAATAATACTGTTATTTGATATGGGCTTATTTTAATGTTAGAAGTAGTAGAAAGGGGGTGTAGGAACTTAAGCCTAATAAGACATAATAAGAATAATAGTATTATTATATAAGTTATTTAGAAATAATGAGAAAGAGAAGTAGCAGTAAGAACAAATAGGGGTTTTGACAGTAGAAGAAAATAAGGGTTTGGAGAAGAAAGAGTTATGTAGAATTTCAAGCAAAGAGGAAAAACTAGGTGCAATCGGAGAGTTAGAGCAACCTTCAATCCAAGGTAAGAGTGGGGTTCTGACTCTATAATAGGGTATGTGATTAATGGTATGTGAAATTGAATTGTAAAATTGTTTTTGTTTATGTTTGAAATTGATATATTGATAAAATTGATAGACGAATGAAAACTCAATTTAATATTTATATATGCTATACCATCACTTTTAAGTGATATGAGTAACAAGGTTTATGTTCAAAGTATATTGTAGGGCGAAGAATTGAGAATAAGAAGTTGTAGGTCATGTAGCGTAAAATATAAGGGCATATTGTTAGGCATGTTGTAGAGAAAATAAAACAAGTGCTTATATACTTGAATATATATAGATGCACCATGAATCAAAGTGAGAAATTAAGTACAATAGCGTAACTTTTTCAAAAAAAATTTATATGTATAAATTTCATTAGCATACATAATTAATAATATAATAATAAGTTAGTATTGTTAGTAAACCATTTTTTAGAAGTTATAAATTAGAGATAAATATTTGGGTAAATAGTTAACTTGAGTTACTTTCTATTTTAATAGAGTTTTCAATTGAGTTGTCAATAGGATTGTTAGAGTTGTCAATAGTGTTGTTAAAGTTGTCAATAGAGTTGTCAGAGTTGTTTTGAGTTATTAAGAATTATATTTTTAATTGTTTTGTGTAATTTTGACATGTTTAGAGTTGTCAGTAGGGTAAGTTGAAATTTCCAAATAAGAATACATCTTTACTAAATTATTGATATTTTATTTATGAATTTTAGTTTAATTTAGTAGCAGAAAATTAAGAATATGTGCAATTACATAGTAGACTCAATCAATTATTTAGTCTAACATACTTAGTGAATATTTGGTAGTAGCTTCAATAGCACGTTCAGTATCTTTGCAGTAAATAGCAGGATTAATAGTTAGTACCATAAAGTAGCATGTTTGACAATTAACAAAAGTAACAATTAGATTGAAACTAATATATATGTAGTAGGAAAATATTAATTAACATGTAGTATACATGTAGCAAAAGGTCATAATAGCAGATTAGTGACTTTTTTTACAGAACCAACATCAGCAATATAGACTATTGAATAGAAGTGTAGTATTAATTTAATCGAGTGATAATAAGAAATTTAGTATAAAGTAGAAATAATAGAACTTTTTGACCGATAATTAATTAACCAGTTTTAGTCGAAATAGTTTGAATAATTACGCGGTTTATTTATAGTAATTTTTGGTTGATTCTTTGGGTGGTGTTTTTGTTGAAAAATGTGAAATTACAGGTGGTGTTGTATATTGTTGAATTGTCTTTGTTTATGGGAAAAATATAAGTTGTAGGCATATGGTCAATGTTGGTTTGTTGTTGTGTTGCTATATAACTATTATTGTCGTTACTCTGACATTCATATTGTGTCGCATACATAGCATATCAAGTTGGAGTTAATGCTCGGTAAGTTGGCCTAGATTAGAAAATTAAGTTGAAGTCTTATGCCTTGTTGACACCTCTATTAATTGACAGATCTTTAAGTTGAGAGTTCTACTCCAATGGTACCACGTTCATGTGCATTGTAACGAGTCGGATTTTGTGTTGCATATTTAAGTCGTTACGTTATTGACTTGTGATGATTGATATTGGCTGAAAGTTGTGAATGGTGATTTTATATAATCCGATCTAATATATTATTTATCATACACTCAATTATATGGTTTGATATCTCACCCCTTCTGTTTGAATGTTGCCCTCTGTTTGGTAACATGCAAGTAATCAAGAAGGATAGTTGTTACCTTCATTAGCCTGAGTCGGTGTTGTCTCTATGATACGTAGCACTCAGGGGGATGAACGCATGTTTTCTTTATTGTTGGTTTTCATTATGTTTTTTTAATTTTTAAGTTATTTTTAGTAAAGACTTGTTGTCTTAAAGTTGTTTTGAGTTGAACAAGATGTCATGGTGTTTTCAGTTGAATTTTGTGAATCCGCTACGTAGTAATGAAAGTTATTTTATTTTTAAAGATTCAATAGGTTGTTATCGCTTCACTCGAAATATTGTGTTATGTATCTGATTTACAGGTGATTGATTATTGTTGTTTTAAGTTGAAAGTGTAACATTCCATATGTTGTTGGAAATTTTGAAACTCTGATTTTATATAATTCGTTGGATAGAAATAGGGTGTTACATTAGTGGTATCAGAGCAAGTCGATCCGTCCGACCAAGTTATCGAGTCGTGGTTTTTCTAACAATCGAGTATTGTTAACTTGAGTTCTTACCGTTGTTTATGTTATAGAAATAAGTTGAGATGGATGGAAGGAATGAAGTTGCACTTGCTGCTGCTTTGGAAGTTATGGCACACGCTATGGAGAATCAGCCGAACACTGACGCGAATGCTGGATCTTGTAGTTTGGCAACCTTTCAGAGGGAGAATTCTCCTACCTTCAAGGGTAAGTATGATCCTAATGGAGCATTGGATTGGTTGAAAGAGATTGAGAGAATATTTCAGATGATGGACTTCACTCCAGTGCAGAAGGTTCGATATGGAACTCATATGCTAGCAGTCAAGGCTTTTGACTGGTGGCTACAGACTTGTCAGAAATTGGAAGTTACAGGTGAAAATATCACTTGGGCTATGTTACATAGGGAATTTCTGAGGAAGTATTTCCCTGAAGACGTTCGTGGTAAGAAGGAAATTGAGTTTCTTGAGCTGAAGCAAGGGAGTATGTCGGTTCTTTAATATGCTCCTAAGTTTTATCTGCACTACAGCGAGGCAAATGCTGAGTTTTTGAAGTGCATCAAGTTTGAGAATGGGTTGCGCCCAGAGATCAAGAAGGCAGTTGGATACTAGAAGATTCGTGTCTTTACTGATTTGATTGATAGTTGTAGGATTTATGAAGAGGATAACAATGCTCACTATAAGATTATCAATGAGAAGAGAGGTAAGCACCAACATGACCGTGGTAAGCCTTATGATGCCCCAGCTGGTAAAGGTAAACGTAAAGTTGCTCAGGGTCAGAGGAATACTGGGGGAGATGCTCCTTCTAGTGCTGTATGCTTCAAATGTGGAAAACCTTGTCATAAGAGAAATGTGTGTACTACTGAGGTGAAGAGGTGTTTCTGTTGTGGTAAGACTAGACATGTTATATCTGAGTGCAAGCATAAAGAGATGATTTGTTTCAATTATGGTGAAGAAGGAGACATTGGTAGTCAGTGTCAGAAACCAAAGAAGGTGCAAAACAGTGGTAAAGTGTTCGCGTTGGCTGGGACTCAGACTGCTAATAAGGACAGACTCAGAGGCACATGTTTCATTAATAGTACTCCTTTAATTACTATTATTGATACCGGCGCTACTCATTTCTTTATTGTTGTTAACTGTGTTTAAATATTGGGTCTTATGTTGTCTTATTTGAATGGAGAAATGATCATCGATATTCCCGCTAAGGGATGAGTGACTACTTCTCTTGTGTGTTTAAAGTGTCCTTTGTGAATCTTCAACAGAGACTTTGTTGTTGATTTAGTTTGTTTGCCTTTAAGTGGGTTAGATGTGATTTTAGGTGTGAATTGGTTAAAACATAAATATGTGAGGTTTTCTACTCCTGAAGAGGAACAAGCTGGTTTGTTATCCGCTAGACAGTTGCGACAGTTGATGCAAGAAGAGGCTCAGATGTTCTCATTGATGGCATTGTTATATGTCGAGAATCAAGCTATAATTGAGGAATTTCAATTGGTGCGTGAATTTAATGAAGTTTTCCCTGATGAAATTCTTGATGTACCGCCAGAGAGAGAAGCCGAATTTGCTATTGATCTTGTACCTGGTATTAGACATGTTTCTATAGAACCATACAAGATGTATGCATCTGGATTGTCAGAATTAAAGAAGTAATTAGAAGATTTACTTGAAAAGAAATTTGTGATACCAAGTGTATTGCCGTGGGGGGGCTCCAATGTTTCTAGTAAAGAATAAAGATGGAATTATGAGACTTTGTGTTGATTATAGACAATTGAATAAAGTGACGATTAAGAACAAGTATCCGCTTCCAAGGATAGACGACTTGATGGATCAGTTGGCGGGTTCTCAAGTGTTTAGTAAGATTGATATGAGGTCGGGTTATCATCAGATTAAAGTGAAGGATGAAGATATCCAGAAGACGGCTTTCATAACGCGTTATGGACATTATGAGTATTCGGTGATGCCTTTTGGTGTTACTAATGCGTCGGGAGTATTCATGGAGTACATGAACTGTATCTTTCATACTTATTTGGATCAGTTTGTAGTGGTGTTCATTGATGACATTTTGATTTACTCTAAATCGGAAGAAGAATATGCAGAACACTTAATAATAGTATTGCAAGTTTTGAAAGAGAAGAAGTTGTATGCAAAGTTGTCTAAGTGTGAATTTTGGTTAAAGGAGATTAGTTTTCATGGTCATGTTATCTCAGGTAGTGGCATTAACATAGATCCGTCTAAGGTAGATGCTGTGTTGCAATGGGAAACTCCAAAGTCGGCTACCGAGATTAGAATCTTTTTGGGATTAGCTGGTTATTATAGAAGGTTTATCGTAGGTTTTTCTAAGTTAGAACTTACGTTGACTAAGTTGACTTGTAAAGCTAGAGGCTTTTTGTGGGATGTTCAGTTTGAAGAAATTTTTACAGAATTGAAGAAAAGATTGACGTCGGCTCCAATTTTGACATTACCTAATCTAGGAGAACATTTTGTGGTATATTGTGATGCTTCCAAGATGGTTTTAGGAGGTGTGCTTATGCAGAATGAAAAGTTAGTTGCTTATGCATCAAGGTAATTGAGGACTCATGAAAAGAATTATCATACGCATGATTTAGAGCTCGCTGCAGTTGTTTTTATGCTGAAGATTTGGAGACACTACCTCTATGGTTCTAGATTTGAAGTATTTAGTGACCATAAGAGTTTAAAATATCTATTTGATCAGAAGGAATTAAACATGATACAATGAAGGTGGTTGGAGTTGTTAAAAGATTATGATTTCAGTTTGAATTATCATCCAGGAAAAGCGAATGTGGTGGCTGATGCGTTAAGTCGAAAGACTTTACATATGCCGACAATGATGGTTAAAGAGTTGGAATTAATTGAACAGTTCAGAGATATGATCTTAGTTTGCAAAGTGACATCGAAGAGTGTTATGTTGGGAATGTTGAAAATTAACAATGAATTTCTGGACAGTATCAAAGAAGCTCAGAAGTTAGATGTAAAATTGGTAGACTCGATGGTTGGGATCGATCAGTATGAGAGTAAAGATTTCATGTTAGATGCACAAGGTATGTTGAGATTTTGTAATCGAATTTGTATTCCTGATGACGCAAAGATGAAGAAAGTGATTCTTGAGGAAACTCATAGAAGCAAGTTGAGTATTCATCCCGGAGCTACAAAAATGTATCAAGATTTGAAGAATTTATTTTGGTGGCCTGGAATGAAGAGCAATGTGGCTCGGTTTGTGTATGCATGTTTAACTTGTCAGAAATCGAAAGTTGAACATCAGAACCCTGCACGGTTGATGCAACCATTAGAAGTTACGAAATGGAAATGGGGTAGCATTTCGATGGACTTTATGATGGGGTTACCTAATACTTCAGGCGGACATGATTCAATTTGGGTGATTGTTGATAGGCTTACAAAGTAGACTTATTTTATTCCTATTAACATCAGTTTTCTAGTGTCAAAGCTGGAAGAGATTTATACTAGTGTAATTGTAAAGTTGTATGGTGTTCCTTTGTGTATTGTGTCGGATAGAGACCTGAGGTTTACTTCAGATTTTTGGAAGAGTTTGCAAGAGGAGTTGGGTTCTAAGTTGAGGTTGAGTTCGGCATATCACCCTCAAACAGATGGTCATACAGAGAGGACTATTCAGTCGTTGGAAGATTTATTGAGAGCATGTGTTCTTGAGCAGGAAGGTTCATGGGATACTTATCTTCCGTTAATAGAGCTCACTTATAATAACAATTACCATTTTAGTATTGGAATGTCACCTTTTGAAGTGTTGTATGGTTGAAGATGTAGAACTCCTTTATGTTGGAAAGAATCTGGGGAAAGCATAGTACTTGGAGCTAAACTTGTTTGAGAAACTACCGAGAAGGTGAAGTTAATTAGAGAAAAAAATGAAAGCTTCTCAAAGTATACAAAAGAGTTATCATGATAAGCGAAGAAAATAGTTAGAATTTCAAGCAGGTGACCATGTGTTTCTGAGAGTTACACCAGTGACTGGTGTTGGGTGTGCATTGAAGTCTAAGCAGCTCACTCCTCATTTTATTGGTCTGTATCAGATTTCAAACAGAGTTGGCAAGGTTGCATATAGAGTGACTTTACCGCATAATCTTTTGAATTTGCACGATGTGTTCCATGTGTCACAACTCTGGAAGTATATTTCAGATCCATCTCATGAGATTCGTATGGATGATGTGCAAGTACTGGATAATCTTACTATGAAGATGATGCTTGTACGAATCGCAGATCGTGAAATCAAGACTCTAAGAGGAAAGGAGATTTCTTTGGTGAAAGTAGTCTAGTTATGAGCAATCGGAGAAAGCATGACGTGGGAGTTGGAAAGCAAGATGAAGAACTCATATCCTGAGTTGTTCGAATCAGGTAAATTTTCAAGGACGGAAATATTCTAAGTGGGGGAGAGTTGTAACGCCCAATATTTAATTAATTATTCAATTAAATATTTTTGAATATTTTTTTGATTAAATTTTTGAAGTTGTGAAATGTTGATTTAAGTTGTGTCATTTTTATTAGAATTAATTTATTTTATTAAGTTGTAGAATAATATTAGAATAATACTATTATTTGATATGGACTTATTTTAATGTTAGAAGTAGTAGAAAGGGGGTGTTGGAATTTAAGCCCAATAAGACGTAATAAGAATAATAGTGTTATTATATTAGTTATTTAGAGAATAATGAGAAAGAGAAGTAGCAGTAAGAACAAATAGGGGTTTGGCAGTAGAAGAAAATAAGAGTTTGGAGAAGAAAGAGTTACAAGGAATTTCAAGCAAAGAGGAAAAACTAGGTGCAATCGGAGAGTTAGAGAAACCTTCAATCTAAGGTAAGGGTGAGGTTCTGACTATATAATAGGGGATATGGTATGTGAAATTAAGTTATAAAATTGTTTTTGTTTGTGTTTGAAATTGATATATTTATATATTGATGAAATTGATAGACGAATGAGAACTCAATTTAATATTTATTTATGTTATACCATCACTTTTAAGTGATATGAGTAACAAGGTTTATGTTCAAATTCCACTGTAAGGCGAGGAATTGAGAATAAGAAGTTGCAGGTCCTATGGCGTAAAATATAAGGGCATATTATTAGGCATGTTTTAGCAAAAATAAAACAAGTGTCTATATACTTGAATATATGTAGCTACACCATGAATCAAAGTGAAAAATTAAGTACAGTAGCGTAACTTTTTAATTTTTTTATATGTATAAATATCATTAGCATACATAATTAATAATATAATAATAAGTTAGTATTGTTAGTAAACCATTTTTTTAGAAGTTATAAATTAGAGATAAGTATTTGGGTAAATAGTTAACTTGAGTTAATTTCTATTCTAATAGAGTTGTCAATTGAGTTGTCAATAGGGTTGTTAGAGTTGTCTATAGTGTTGTTAAAGTTATCAATAGAGTTGTTACAATTGTTTTGGGTTATTAAGAATTATATTTTTAATTGCTTTGTGTAATTTTGACATGTTTAGAGTTGTCAGTAGGGTAATATTGTACCCTAAAATTTACCCTATTTTCATAGACGCATAATATTAGTTTTATGGTTATGGAATAAAGGTATATTTATCAAGCTTCGTCAGGTTACAAGTGAGGTTTATTTCCTCAATGGATGTTCTCAGAGTATTTTCCGTGCCGAAGTCGGTTCGCCGTTTTATAACGATTCGGGGTTCGAAGATTCACAAGTCCAACTCGGTGCGTCATATTCCGGTGTTCTTTCGCTAAAAATCTCTGATAACGTATTCTCAGATTCAGGTTCGGCTCAAGAGTTAATTATTTAAAGAAGGTCTCCGAATGTGTGAGTTTTCTCGAAGAAATGTGGTGAAAAAGTGTGTTGAAAGTGCAGTTTTTACGCACTAAAAAATTCATAACTTTAAGATTGTGGCTTGTTTTGAACACGTTCCGGCCAAAATTCCGTCTTGACGTCATCTATGCTTTCATATCTCACGGCTGGAAGCCAATTTCGATCAGAAGGTCTTCAAAAATGCAGATTTATCAAGTATTTTCGTACAGAAAATTTGTGACAGAAGTTTATTTGCCTCATGTTCAGAAAATCATAACTTGGTCGATTTTCATCGTATCGAGCTGGTTCCGGCGCCAAAATTTCACAAATTGAGTTTGAACGGTATCCAAAAGGCCTTCGTTCTTTGCCCAGAGTGCACGTGACGCGCCGAAAATCCTGAATGCTGAATATTATTTCATCTGAGTCGAAACTTCGATAATTCATAACTCGGTCAATTTTTATCGGATTGAGTCCATCTTTTTATACAAGGTCATTGACTTAAAGATCTACAACCTTTCTTCCAAAGTCGAGACCAGTTTATACTCCGATCAATACCAGTTTTTTATTGAAGAACGTATCAGAGTTGACACTGGAGCCTAAAATAAGTATGTCTGAGGAGAAATTTCAAAAAATTCATAACGAATTCATCGCTTATCTGATTTAGCCCATTTTTGGACAGAAGTTAGTTCTCGATGTCGGGTACATTTTGTTTTCATATTTTAACTTCAAAAATTGCATTTAAGCCCCTGCGATTTAGCCTGAAACGTGACGGACTCAAGTGAATAAAAATCTGCATTATTGCTTGTGGTTATTGGAGACCCAATTGCACATTCAAAGCCCATATCTTTTCTCTAATTTCCATTATATAATCTCATTCTTTTCACACAAACAACACGATAAAAAAACCTTCGCCACAATCCTGCAAAATATCAAATTCCTTCAAGAACCCTAAAAACCTTAAAATCCTTGTTACAAACCCCCATCTCACTACAAACAAGTCATCCTTGTTACAAACCCTCATCTCACTACTTCTCCAGTAAGGGTAAGGTTGATTTGATCTCCATGATCAAAAGGATGTAGAAGCATTCATACATACCATATCAGTTTTAACATTACAAAATTTCATATATTTGCTTTATTTGTATTAAATGATATAGTAATTTATTTAATGTGTTCATGAGATTCAACACTGCAGATTTAGACAAGGTCTTATGCAGGGTTATTGCCAAACACTGAGGCCAAAACAGAACAACCACCAATGCATGGCTCATGGCAAAGCAGACATCCTGAGGAGGTTAAGGGCGTGGGTTCAACATCCACCCCTATTGGTTTTGGTTTTCTTCCATTCTATTTTTCTTTTTATCTATTTTACCTATTTTCCTTCTTTCTGTTTAAAACTTTTTTCATAAAAACCTAACTTTTTTCACAAACCCTTGATTTTTCCTAATAAACTCAAATAATTAATTTTATATTTTTAATTTAATTTTAGGTTTTAATTTAATTTTAGATTTTTAATTTCATTGTTTGTTTTTGGTTTCTAACCAATTTGTCTTTTTCAATCTTAAATTCACTTAACCATAAAAAATTTTCACAAACCTTTTTTTACAAAAAAAAAAACCTAATTTAATTTTTAGGTTAATTAATTTTAGATTAATTAATCTTTTTTTCAAAACTATTTTTTTTTAATTCGAACTAATTAGGATTTAGGTATTTTAATTAACTTTTTTCAAAATTAACATTTTTTTTATTAATTAAAATTAATTAGGTTTTTTAGGTTTATCTAATTAATTATCATAAATCATTTTTTCATAAAAAATCACCAAAACATTTTCTTTGCTATTTTTATCTTATTTTTATTTTCCTAGATAAAGTGTATATTGTGCATTCAACTTTAATAGTGTAGCTTCATTTTCCCACTTTTTTTCATAATTATCATGTAATTGCTTCCGGGATGTAATAGTTTTAAGATTTATTTTCCGCACTCTTCACAATTATGTAACTGCCCCAAAGCTCTATAATAGCTTAGGTTTACATTTCCGCCTTTACCTTCTGCTACTGTATTTTACGCAATGCTTAGATTAATAGGATAGTTAAGGAAAGATAAAAATGAACGATAGAAAACCCTAATTGCAAGATAAATATAACTGAAAAAACACATTGTTGCACACTTGCACCCCTAGGGTACTCCCCACTTCGTTGCCTCGGAAAACAATGGTCATGTCCCTCGAACGTAGGGATATCTTTGGAAAAGACACTCAATCTAAAAGTCATCATAAAGATCATAGTCCCTTAACGTCCCTCGAGTTGCCTACGAGAAATGATCTTGTCCCTCGTTATTGCCTATATGATGATAGTCCCTTCGAACTGCTAAGGTATCTCTATATGTGGCCTTCTATGACCATAACGATGACCCGTGTTTATCCCTCATACATCCAACGATAGGGCTACCTACTCACTAATAGTAGGATAGCACTGTCTAAAGGTTAGGAGGAAAAGAACGATCTTTTCGAGTATAAGTAGATAAGTTCTTAGATGCTTGCTCAAAACAACTTTTTGCACCTACACAAAAATATTTCAAAACACTTTCAAAAATATTCGCTTTGTCAACACTCTTGAGGACTGATACAAGAGTTATCACAAAGCGAATCGCCGCACTAAGGCATTTTCAAAATAATTTTCAAAACACACAAAGCACAAGCAATTTTCAAAAACATGAGCTAAGTATCTAAGATCTCGTGGAAAACCACAGATGGAAAGGATGCTAACACCTTCGCTTTCCATGATCTACCCCCTTACTCAGAAAACTTTTGAAAGGCCTTTTTCAGTTCTTTTCACCCTTTCCTTTATTGGATTAAAGAAAAGTCGGTGGCGACTATTACTTATCGCACATTTGCGAATACAAAATGCAAACCAATATAATAGTCGGTTCTGCCACCATATCACAGAACCGGCGACTCTGATGGGGAATTAAATAAGTGGGGTATACCCTAGGATCTAGGTCATTTTTAAAAATTTCTTTCTTGTTTGCTTTGCTTGCTTTATCTTCGAGGGTTTTGTTTGGGTATTATTGTAGATCCTACACCCGGATCTGAGAACACCTTTTAGGTAAGTAGCAATAAACTGTGACGGAACTGTGTGGGGTATACCGGCATGGTTGAAGCAGTAGCTACGTTGATGCGACACTTTGGTTGGTATCGGTAGCCCTTGAGTCAATCAAGGAGAATACGGGGCGATGCATGGTGTCATAAAGCATCAACTGACCTTAGAACCTCTAATTGCATAACTTGGCCAGTAAGACGTAGCGAGATGGCCAACTTTGATGTATTCCCAAGGTCGACATATACTCGATGCTACACTCATTGAGGTTTGACTCCTGAGTTTTGTTTGGTTGCGAGTCAATCGCCTATTGAATGAAGCTTGGGGGGAAGATCGATGATTTTGAGATCCCTTAGAACCCGGTTACTATTTATAGGACAGGTTGAACCAATCCAGCTTCAAGAGGTTATTACCTACAAATCCCATGCAAGCCTAAACCTAAGGCTTCTTGTGTGACTTGTTTGCCTTTATTGTCTAACAACTTGAATTCTTTGCAGGGTTGTGTTTGTCACCTTACATCTTTGCTTAATGCACAACATACACATCATAACATCATGCCACAGCATTTCCTTAACCATTTCAAGGATCTCAAGGGTTTGTGATGCAGGTTATGGTGAATCAGACGTCTAGCAAGGGGAAAGGGGATTTATTTTCCTCTAGCCAATACCACCAAAAGACTAAAACATGATAACTTGAGTCAGGGGCTATGACCCACTTGATATGGCGAGCTTGAATCTTGTAGAAGGACTCTCAATGATACAAAGTTCTTCAATCAAAGCCGCAAAATTTAACTTCTGACATTTCTTGTTTACCCCACGAGATCCTTGAAAATATTGCATACGCATATCATCCATGACATTGCATAAATATGTTTCATAATAGGTCTCTCATGTTCTCGATGTTTATTTCAGCAATGGATTTCCAACAAGACAACATAGATCTTCAAACTCAAGAAGCTCGTTCATGGAAATGTTCTTAAACTTATCCAAGGGGCAGGAAGAGTTGAAAACACTCCTCGCTGGGAACTTGGTCAAGAAAAGTCCTGAAGATAATAAGGACGAACGACTGGAACAACTGCAAGTTGAGGTAGAAGCAATGAGAAACCAGATGTTGGGGCAGATGGCTCTTATCCAAGGCCTAGCTCGGGGACAAGAAGAGATGATAGCCATCATCAACCAACTTTATCAAGATGAACACAACCGTATGAAGCATGCAGTCGAGGCTGGGGACCAAGTCATTGATCAACCTCCAAGAAGACAAAAGGTTGGTTGGGTGAAGAGTGGACCTTTCCAAATTACTACTACCTCACGGGTCCAACAACAACCTCGCCAAAAACAATGGGTTAATCAGAGTAAGCCGAATATACCCAAAAAGCAGTTTACCAAACTCAACGTGTCGCTGTCTCAAGCTTTGCAACACCTGTTGAGGATGAATCTGATTACGTTGATAGGACCTCATCTGAACCCCAAGACTTCCTCTCCTGACTACAATCCAGATGCAAGGTTTTCTTATCATTATGGCATCACGGGGCACGATACTAACGATTGTTGGACGTTGAAATATAAGATTCAAAATATGATTGACGCCAAGGAGATCGTATTCGAACCTCCAGAGACTCCCAACGTGATTACTGCTTCGTTGCCAAAACATGGCTAGGATTGAAAGCATTTTTGTTCATTTAATTATCAAGTTGTACTTTCTTTGCTTATTCAAACAATTATTGTCATGTCAAAACTTTGTTATTTCATTAATGCATTACACATGTTTGTCTTGAATTAATTTGTTTTCACTATGCTTAAACTGCTTTATACTTCCTTTTCATGATATTCAACTATCGATTAAAAGCTCTAAGCCATAGAGGGAGGATGACGAAAACGATACCAGAATCTCTATAATAAGCTTTTGAGCAGACCCTGCTACGATGTACAGGCGTTGTTTCAAATCCCAAACAGTGGAGTTATAAGGAAGATAATCCCTAGTCAACCCCTTTGAGCCAAAGAAGTAGGAGTTTTTCTTTCACACAAATTAAAATCCTTAATCATAACTTGGGGCATGATAGTTTCCTCAGTTAATTCAGGTGCACATTCAGTCGCAATCTGCCGCTTCGTACACAATGAATGGCATCAAAGACGTTCTTCTAAAACAAAAGATGGTGATGGTTTCGCATAATGGTCAAGACAGGCAGTCATCATCTCTCGAAATAAAAGCCCGTTAAGTCAAAACCTATGAAGGAGACTTAAGAAAAAACTAGGGCATCCCGCTGACTGTAATCATAAAAGAACCAGTTCAGGAAAAAGACAGGGATGGTAAAACCAAAAAAGACGTTACTACAAATCCTCGGCAAAAAAAAAAAAGAGATTACAAAATGACTACCTCTTCCAAATAAACTTTCAGTATCCAAACCATCATCGGAACATCAAGGACATTCCAAAACTCAACCGGGATTCAAAATGCACAATTAACTGAGCATACGACTGAAGAACATCACAAAGAGCGGGTGGGTACAAAAAAAATTTGAGCCTTTGTCCTTTGTTTCTTGAACCGTGAACCAGGCCATGTTATAACCCTTAAAAGTGCTAGCTGAAGCATGGGTTAGTTCGAAAGCATACTATTACAAAAGGTATCCTGACTCCTGTGGGACTTGCTATAAATCCTGAGTTGACATCATATTTTACAAAATTTGCTTGCTTTACTAAAAAACGCATTTTCAAAAATTTCAAGATGCACATAAGCTTTGCATTCTTAAAATATTATTGTTTACATATGACTATTTGTTCAACAGCATAGAAATTCGCATGACGAATATCTAGTGAACAAAAAACCTTCTCAATGAAAAGGATCACCTCAAATGGAAAAACACTTCCAACCAAGGGGCACGGCATGACCATTGTCCATCATCTGGGGAAGTCAAGTCAAGATTCAAGGAATCTCTCAAAGATGCCAAGTAGTCAGGGGCAAATCTCCATCTGAATCGCTTGGGGCATTACGCACGCATTCCAGCAACGAATCATGTGCCATCAAGAAAACATTTTGACAGTTCTACAATACAACACTATAGACAGTGACAACTCCCTACATCTTGAGAGCGTGGACATAGTTGGAAAATACTATGCATGAGAAAGACCTGCTAGGTTGACTGGCCTAGGCAAAAATAAGGGCATCCCGGCGAACTAAAAAAGGTTCGGGCAAAGGTTAGGGATATACAGATGGAAAAAACTGTACACCCGGCAAGTCGAAAACCTGAAAAGGCGGCTTGGGAAAAAAAGGGTATCCCGGTGGACTGAAAATCTGAAAAGACGGTCCAGGAAAAAGTTAGGGATTAAAGCGTACGACTATGTCCCGTCATCTTTTCACTTGCCTATCAGTAGAAGACTTATCATTTTGATTGGCACTTACCAAGCACCTCATGAGTTGGGATAGCACTCAAACTATCCATAAAGCCTCCGCAGGTACTTTCTCCAGCAGGTACAGGGGCAGAAAAGTCCGGATGCAAAGTCATTGTCGTATCCTCAGCATACAACCCCGTGACATTGACACTCTCCACAGGGTAGAGGCAACCAAAGCTTTTACATCGGCTTCCCCAAACAGGAGCTACTTTCCCCAGCCAAGTTCCTTCATAGAATCGACATCTATGTTCCCCAGCCAAATTTTGTAATCGCAAGCGGTTCATATAGTTTTCTCCCGAGCAGAGTTTATTTCTCTGAATACAGAAGCTCAATCCACAACAAAGCTTATTACTTCAGCTAAAGAAGTTCACCTTCCAACAGATTTATTTCCCTGCAGAGTTATTCTCAAGTAGAGTCTCTCCCCCGACAGAATATCCGTAAACAAGGAGCAAATCTCCAGTATAGGCATCTTTGTTCAACATCCCCAGCGGAAGTAGAAGAACCACGGTTTTCTACAACTGTCAAGAATGCTACTTCCAATACTCTCTAGCAGCAGTCAGGGATTTATTTTCCCAGAATTATATGTGTCATAGTAGCATCTCATGTTCATACATCATGACATGCGCATATATATCGCGTACAACATAATCTCATTTATTTTGAGAACATCATCCCACCATGGATTTCATGCATCGCATATAATTAACCCTGTTATCTTTTTAGGAAAGACAATTATCATCAACAATCCCAATAGTTATACATGTCACATCTGCAGACAACTAATGGAAAATCAGTTCCTGAAACCAAACGGGTCAACTAATCTACATTATCAAACAAAGCAACCTTACCTAGGTTCCTTCTCGGTTCCGATGGAGTTTTACCCAAACTCCTCAGAAAGCAACCTTACCTAGGTTCCTTCTCGGTTCCGATGCATTTTTACCCAAACTCCTCACGAAGCAACCTTACTTAGGTTCCTTCTCGGTTCAGATAAAGTTTTACCTAAACTCCTCACGAAGCAACCTTACCTAGGTTCCTTCTCGGTTCCGATGCAGTTTTACCCAAACTCCTCACGAAGCAACCTTACCTAGGTTCCTTCTCAGTTCTGATGCAGTTTTACCCAAACTCCCCACGAAGCAACCTTACCTCGGTTCCTTCTCGGTTCAGATGCAGTTTTACCCAAACTCCCCACAAAGCAACCTTACCTAGGTTCCTTCTCGGTTCAGATGAATTTTTACCCAAACTCCTCACGAAGCAACCTTACCTAGGTTCCTTCTCGGTTCAGATGCATTTTTATCCAAACTCCCAACGAAGTAACCCTACGACCCAAGTTCCTTCCCATAAGCCTTACTATCCGGACTTTCATCTTGAAGTAACCCTATGATCCAAGTTCCTTCCCATAATCCCTACTATTCAGGCTTTCATTTTGAAGTAACCCTAGTATCCAAGTTCCTTCCCATAAGCCCTACTATCCAGGCTTTCATCTTGAAGTAACCCTATGACCCAGATTCCTTCCTATAAGCCCTACTATCCAGGCTTTCATTTTGAAGTAACCTTACTATCCAGGTTCCTTCCCATAAGCCCTACTATCCAGGCTTTCATCTTGAGGTAGCCCTACTAACCAGGCTTTTATTTCGAAGAAACCCTACGAACCAGATTCTTTCCCATAAGCTCCACTATCCAAGCTTTCATTTCGAAGCAACCCTACGACCCAGGTTCCTTCTCATAGCCCTATTATCCAGGCTTTCATTTCGAATTAACCCTACTATCCAGGTTCCTTCTCATAGCTCTACTATCCAGGCTTTCATTTCGAAGTAACCCTACTATCCAGATTCCTTCTCATAGCCCTACTATCCAGGCTTTCATTTTGATGTAACCCTACTATCCAAGTTCCTTCTCATAGCCCTACTATCCGGGCTTTTATTTTGAAGTAACTCTACTATCCAGGTTACTTCTCATGGTCTTACTATCCAAGATTTCATTTCGAAGTAACCCTGCTACCCAGGTTCCTTCTCATAGCCCTACTATCCAGGATTTCATTTCAAAGTAACCCTACTACCCATGTTCCTTCTCATAACTCTACTATCCCGGCTTTCATTTTGAAGTAACCCTACTATCCAGGTTCCTTCTTATAACCCTACTATCCAGGCTTTCATTTCGAAGTAACCCTACTATCCATGTTCCTTCTCATAGCCCTACTATCTAGGCTTTCATTTCGAAGTAACCCTACTATCCAAGTTCCTTCTCATAGCCCTATTATCCAAGCTTTCATTTCAAAGTAACCATACTATCCAGGTTCCTTCTCATAGCCCTATTATCCAGGCTTTCATTTTGAAGTAACCCTATTATCCAGGTTCCTTCTCACAGCCTTACTATCCAGGCTTTCATCTCGAAGTAACCCTACTATCCAGTTTCCTTCTCTTTTATCTCCGGACAACAATTTACAACATTGTAAAACCTGGACCCGACCAGATACAGTCGATTTCATATTTCCCTAGTAAGTCACTGTGAAGCCTGGAATACGACCAGATAGCAGTCAGCCTTATCATCCTCAATCATTCATTGTGAAGCCTAGATCCTGACTAGATAAGCAGTTCACTTCTGTCTCCTCAATTAAGAGATGACTCCCCAGTAGAATAACTGACAACTGAAGCTCCTAGATTCTTTTCCATAAGACAGAGACCAATATTCTTCAGTGAAGTCCTTCCTAACAACATGAACATGAATTCCCACGAAGGAATATCTCACGAAATCATCATTATTCTGGATGGCATCTTTAAGCCCATCTCCGACGACTCTCCGTCACATTCTCAGGATGGCGTCTTTAAGCCCATCTCCGACGACTTTCAGTCATCTTCTCCAAATGGCATCTATAAGCCCATTCCTGACATTATCTACATATTCAAGCATCATTACAGATGAGTGCAAATTTCTGGGCACTCTAGTGTTCAATCATCTTCCACCTTTAGATCACGAAAGACAGACAAGTAATTCTAAATCATAAGGTTTAAGAAGATTGAACAGGGGCAGTTGTTGTATCCCAAAATTTACCCTCTTTTCATACACGCATATTATTGGTTTTATGGTTATGGAATAAAGATATATTTATCAAGCTTCGTCGGGTTACAAGTGACGTTTATTTCGCCAATGGATATTCTCAGAGTATTTTCCGTGCTGAAGATCGGTTCGCCGTTTTGCAACGATTCGAGGTTCAAAGATTCAAAAGTCCAACCCGATGCATCATATTCAGGTGCTATTTCGCCAAGATATCTCTGATAACGTATTCTAAAATCCAGGTTCGGCTCAATAGTCAATTCGATAAAGAAGGTCTCCGAATGTGTGAGTTTTCTCGAAGAAATGTGGTGAAAAAGTGTGCTGAAAAAGCAGTTTTTACGCACTAAAAAACTCATAAGTTGAAAATCGTGGCTTGGTTTGAACCCGTTCCAGTGGCCAAAATTACGTTTTGACGTCATCTATATTTTCATCTCTCACGGATGGAAGCCAATTTCGATCAGAAGGTCTTCAAAAATGCGGGTTTATCAAGTATTTCCGTACATAAAATTTGTGACAGAAGTTTATTTGTGTCATGTTCAGAAAATCATAACTTGGTCGATTTTCATCGTAACGAACTGGTTCTGGTGCCAAAATTCCACAAATTGAGTTGGCTACGTTTTCACAAGAGATATCGAGTTCGAACGGTATCCAAAAGGCCCCCGTTATTTCCCAGAGTGTGCGTGACGCGCCGAAAATCCTGAATGCTTAATATTATTTCATCTGGGTTGAACCTTCATAAATTCATAACTCGGTCAATTTTTATCGGATCGGGTCCATCTTTTCACACAAGATCACTAAATCAGATATCAATAACTTTTCTTCCAAAGTCGAAACCGGTTTATGCTCCGATCAATACCATTTTTTTAAAGAACGTGTCAGAGTTGACACTGGAGTCCAAAATAAGTATGTCTGAGGCGAAACTTCAGAAATGCATAACTAATTCATCATTTATTCGATTAAGCCCATTTTTGGATAGGAATTAGTTCTCGCTATCGGCTACATTTGGTTTTCACGTTTCAACTTCAAAAATTGCACTTAAGCCTCTGCGATTTAGCCTGGAACGTGACGGACTCTAGTGAATAAAAATATGCACTATTGCTTGTGGTTATTGGAGGCCCAATTGCACATTCAAAGCCCATATCTTTTTTTCTAATTTTCATTATATAATCTTATTCTTTTCACACAAACAACACGGAAAAAAAACCTTTGCCACAATCTTGTCAAAATATCAAATTCCTTCAAGAACCCTAAAAACCTTAAAATCCTTGTTACAAACCCCCATCTCACTACAAACAAGTCATCCTTGTTACAAATCCCCATCTCACTACTTCTCCAGTAACGGTAAGGTTTATTTGATCTCCATGATCAAAAGGATGTAGAAGCATTCATATATGACATATCAGTTTTAACATTACAAAATTTCATATATTTGTTTTATTTGTATTTCATGATATAATAATTTATTTAATGTGTTCATGAGATTCAACACTGCAGATTTAGACAGGGTCCCATGCAGGGTTATTACAAAATGATGAGACCAAAACAGAACAACCACCAATGTATGGCTCATTGCAAGGCAGACATCCCGAGGAGATTAACGGCGTGAGTTCAACACTCACCCCTATTGGTTTTGGTTTTCTTCCATTCTATTTATCCTTTTATCTATTTTACCTATTTTTCTTCTTTCTGTTTAAAACTTTTTTCATAAATCCTAACATTTTTCACAAACCCTTGATTTTTCCTAATAAACTCAAATAATTAATTTTAGATTTTTAATTTAATTTTAGGTTTTTAATTTCATTGTTTGTTTTTGGTTTCTAACCAATTTGTCTTTTTCAATCTTAAATTCACTTAACCACAACTTTTTTCACAAACCTGTTTTTTACAAAAAAACCTAATTTAATTTTTAGGTTAGTTAATTTTAGATTAATTAACCTTTTTTTCAAAACTAACTTTTTTTTAATTCGAACTAATTAGGATTTAGGTATTTTAATTAACTTTTTTCAAAATTAACAATTTTTTATTAATTAAAATTAATTAGGTTTTTTAGGTTTATTTAATTAATTATCATAAATTATTTTTTTCACAAAAAATCACCAAAACATTTTTCTTTGCTATTTTCATCTTATTTTTATTTTCCTAGATAAAGTGTATAAGACGCATTCAACTGTAATAGCGTAGCTTTATTTTTCCCGCTTTTTTCATCATTATCATGTAATTGCTTCCGGGATGTAATAGTTTTAGGATTTCTTTTCCGCACTCTTCACTATTATGTAACTGCCCCAAAGCTTTGTAATAGCTTAGGTTTACATTTCCGCCTTTACCTTCTGCTACTATATTTTATGCAATTCTTAGATTAATAGGATTGTATGGAAAGATAAAAATGAACAATAGAAAACCTTAATTGCAAGATAAATATAACTGAAAAAATACATTGTTGCACACTTGCACCCCTAGGGTACTCCCCACTTCGTTGCCTCGAAAAAACAATGATCATGTCCCTCGAACGTAGGGATATCTTAGCAAAAGACCCTCAATCTAAAAGTCATCATAAAGATTATAGTCCCTTAACGTCCCTCGAGTTGCCTACGAGAAATGATCTTGTCCCTCGTTGTTGCCTATAAGATGACAGTCCCTTCGAACTGCTAAGGTATCCCTATATGTTGCCTTCTATGACCATAACGATGACCCGTGCTTGTCCCTCATACATCTAACGATAGGGATACCTACTCACTAATAGTAGGATATCACTGTCTAAAGGTTAGGAGGAAAAGAACGATCTTTTCGAGTATAAGTAGATAAGTTCTTAGATGCTTGCTCAAAACAACTTTTTGTACCTACACAAAAATATTTCAAAACACTTTCAAAAACATTCACCTTGTCAACACTCTTGAGGAATGATACAAGAGTTATCACAAAGCGAATCGCCACACTAAGGCATTTTAAAAACAATTTTCAAAACACACAAAGCACAAGAAATTTTCAAAACATGAGCTTAGCATCTAATAGCCAGTGGAAAACCATGGATGGAAAGGATGCTAACACCTTTGCTTTCCATAATCTACCCCCTTACTCAGAAAACTCTCGAAAGGTCTTTTTCTGTTCTTTTCACCCTTTCCTTTGTTGGATAAAAGAAAAGTCGATGGCGACTCTTGCTTATCACACATTTAAGAATACAAAATGCAAACCAATATAACAGTCGGTTCTGCCACCGTATCACATAACTGGTGACTCTGTTGGGGAATTAAATAAGTGGGGTATACCCTAGGATCTAGGTCATTTTTAAAAATTGCTTTCTTGTTTTCTTTGCTAGCTTTATCTTCGAGGGTTTTGTTTGGGTATTATTGAAGATCCTACACCTGGATCTGGGAACACCTTTTAGGTAAGTAGAAATAAATTGTGAGGGAACTGTACGGGGTATACCGATATGGTTGAAGCAGTAGCTACGTTGATGTGACACTTTGGTTGGTATCGGTAGTTCTTGAGTCAATCAAGGAGAATACGGGGTGTTGTGTGGTGTCATAAAGCATCAACTGACCTTAAAACCTTTAATTGCACAACTTGGCCAGTAAGACATAGCGAGATGTCCAACTTTGGTGTATTGCCAAGGTCGACATATACTCGATGCTACACTCATTGAGGCTTGACTCCTGAGTTTTGTTTGGTTGCGAGTCAATTGCCTATTGAACAAAGCTTGGGGGGAAGATCAGTGATATTGAAATCCCTTAAAACCCGGTTACTATTTATAGGACAGGTTGAACCAATCCAGCTTTAAGAGGTTATTACCTACAAACCCCATGCAAGCCTAAACCTAAGGCTGCTTGTGTGACTTGTTTTCCTTCATTGTCTAAAAACTTGAATTCTTTGCAGGGTTGTGTTTGTCACCTTACATCCTTGCTTAATGCACAACATACACATCATAACATCATACCACAGCATTTCCTTAACCATTTCAAGGATCTGAAGGGTTTGTGATGTAGGTTATGGTGAATCAGACGTCTAGAAAGGGGCAAGGGGATTTATGTTCCTCTAGCCAATACCGCCAAAAGACCAAAACACGATAACTTGAGTTAGGGGCTATGACCCACTTGATATGGCAAGCTTGACTCTCGTAGAAGGACTCTCAACGATACAAAGTTCTTCAATCAAAGCTGCAAAATTAAACTTCTGACATTTCTCGTTTACCCCGCGAGATCCTTGAAAACATCGCATACGCATATCATCCATGACATTGCATAAACATGTTTTATAACATGTCTCTCATGTTCTCGATGTTTATTTCAGTATTGGATTTCCAACAAGACAACAGAGATCTTCAAACTCAAGAAGCTCAGTTCATGGAAATGTTCCTAAACCTATCCAAGGGGCAGGAAGAGTTGACAACACTCCTCGTTGGGAACTTGGTCAAGAAAAGTCCTGAAGACAATAAGGACGAACGGCTAGAACAACTGCAAGCTGAGGTAGAAGCAATGAGAACCCAGATGCTAGGGCAGATGGCTCTTATCCAAGGCCTAGCCCGGGGACAAGAAGAGCTGAGAGCCATCATCAACCAACTTCATCAAGATGAACACAACCGTATGAAGCATGCAGTCGAGGCTGGGGACCAAGTCATTGATCAACCTCCAAGAAGACAAAAGGTTGGTTGGATGAAGAGTGGACCTTTCCAAATTGCTACTACCTCACGGGTCCAAAAACAACCTCGCCAAAAACAACGGGTTAATCAGAGTAAGCCGAATATACCCAAAAAGCAGTTTACCAAACTCAACGTGTCGTTGTCTCAAGCTTTGCAACACCTGTTAAGGATGAATCTGATTACGTTGATAGGACCTCATCTGAATCCCAAGACTTCCTCTCCTGACTACAATCAGGATGCAAAGTGTTCTTATCATTATGGCAGCCCAGGGAACGATACTAACGATTGTTGGGCGCTGAAATATAAGATTCAGAATATGATTAACGCCAAGGAGATCGAATTCGACCCTCCAGAGACTCCCAACGTGATTACTGCTCCATTGCCAAAACATGGCTAGGATTGAAAGCATTTTTGTTCATTTAATTATCAAGTTGTACTTTCTTTGCTTATTCGAACAATTATTGTCATGTCAAAACTTTGTTATTTCATTAATGCATTGCACATGTTTATCTTGAATTAATTTGTTTTCACTATGCTTAAACTGCTTTATACTTCCTTTTCATGATATTCAACTCTCGATTAAAAGCTATAAGCCATAGAGGGAGGATGACGAAAACGATACCAGAATCTCTACAATATGCTTTTGAACAGACCCTGCTACGATGTACAACCGTTGTTTCAAATCCCAAACAGTGGAGTTATAAGAAAGATAATCCCTAGTCAACCCCTTTGAGCCAAATAAGTAGGAGTTTTTCTTTCAAACAAATTAAAACCCTTAATCATAACTTGGGGCAGGATAGTTTCCTCAGTTAATTCAGGTGCGCATTCAGTCGCAATCTACCGCTTCGTACACAATAAATGGCATCAAAGACATTCTTCTAAAACAAAAGATGGTGATGGTTCTGCATAATCGTCAAGACAGGAAGTCATCATCTCTCAAAATAAAAGCATGTTAAGTCAAAACCTATGAAGGAGACTTAAGAAAACAATGGGGCATCCCGCTGACTGTAATCATAAAAGAACCAGTTCAGGCAAAAGACAGGGATGGTAAAACCAAAAAAGAGGTTACTATAAATCCTCGGCAAAAAAAAAGAGATTACAAAATGACTGCCTCTTCCAAATAAACTTTCAGTATCCAAACCATCATCGGAACATCAAGGACATTCCAAAACTCAACTGGGATTCAAAATGCACAATTAACTGAGCATACGACTGAAGAACATCACAAAGAGCCGGTGGATACAAATAAAATTTGAGCCTTTATCATTTGTTTCTTGAACCGTGAACCAGGCCATCTTATAACCCTTAAAAGTCTTAGCTGAAGCATGGGTTAGTTCGAAAGCATACTGTTACAAAAGGTATCCTAACTCCTATGGGACTTACTATAAATCCTGAGTTGACATCACATTTTACAAAATTTGCTTGTTTTACTAAAAAACGCATTTTCAAAAATTTCAAGACAGACATAAGCTTTGCATTCTTAAAATATTATTGTTTACATATGACTATTTGTTCAACAGCATAGAAATTCGCATGACGAATATCTAGTGAACAAAAAACCTTATCAATGAAAAGGATCACCTCAAATGGAAAAACACTTCCATCCAAGGGGCACGACATGACCATTGTCCATCATCTGGGGCAGTCAAGTCAAGATTCAAGGAATCTCTCAAAGATGCCCAGTAGCCAGGGGTAGATCTCCATCTGAATCACTGGGGGCATTACGCACGCATTCCAACAAAGAATCATGTGCCATCAAGAAAACATTTTGACAGTTCTACAACACAACACTATAGACAGTGACAACTCCCTACATCTTGAGAGCGTGGACATAGTTGGAAAATACTACGCATTAAAAAGACTCGCTAGGTTGACTGGCCTAGGAAAAAATAAGGGCATCCCGGCAAACCAAAAAAGGTTTGGGTAAAGGTTAGGGATATACATATGGAAAAAAAATGTACACCCGCCAAGTCGAAAACCTGAAAAGGCAGCTTGGGCAAAAAAGGGTATCCCGGTGGACTGAAAATATGAAAAGGCAGTCCAGGCAAAAGTTAGGGATTAAAGCGTACGACTATGTCCCGTCATCTTGTCACTTACATATCAGTAGAAGACTTATCATTTTGATCGACACTTACCAAGCACCACATGAGTTAGGATAACACTCAAGCTATCCATAGAGCCTCCGCAGGTACTTTCTCCAGCAGGTACAGGGGAAGAAAAGTCCTGATGCAAAGTCATTGTCGTATCCTCAGCATACGACCCCGTGACACCGACACTCCCCGCGGGGTAGAGGCAACCAAAGCTTTGACATCGGCTTCCCCAAATAGGAGCTACTTTCCCCAGCCAAGTTCCTTCATAGAACCGACATCTATATTCCCCATCCAAATTTTTTAATCGCAAGCGGTTCATATAGTTTTCTCCTGAGCAAAGTTTATTTCTCTGAATACAGAAGCTCAATCCCCAACAAAGCTTATTACTTCAGCTACGGAAGTTCACCTTCCAACATATTTATTTACCCACAGAGTTATTCTCAATTAGAGTCTCTCCCCCGATAGAATATCCGTAAACAAGGAGCAAATATACAGCATAGTCATCTCCGTTCAACATCCCCAGCGAAAGTAGAAGAACCACAGTTTTCTAGAACAGTCAGGAATGCTACTTCCTCCTGCAGCAGTCAGGGATTTATTTTCCCATAATCGGATATGTCATAGTAGCATCTCATGTTCATACATCATGACATGCGCATACATATCGCGTAAAACATAATCTCATTTATTTTAAGAACATCATCCCACCATGCATTTCATGCATCACATATAATTAACCCTGTTATCTTTTCAGGAAAGACAATTATCATCAACAATCCTAATAGTTATACATGTCACATCTACAGACAACTAATGGAAAATCAGTTCCCGAAACCAAACGGGTCAACTAATCTACATGATCAAACGAAGCAACCTTACCTAGGTTCCTTCTCGGTTCCGATGTAGTTTTACCCAAACTCATCACAAAGCAATCTTACCTTGGTTCCTTCTCGGTTCCGATGCAGTTTTACCCAAACTCCTCACGAAGCAACCTTACCTAGGTTCCTTCTCGGTTTAGGTGCAGTTTTACCCAAACTCCTCACGAAGCAACCTTACCTAGGTTCCTTCTCGGTTCTGATGCAGTTTTATCCAAACTCCTCACGAAGCAACCTTACCTAGGTTCCTTCTCGGTTCTAATGCAGTTTTACCCAAACTCCCTATAGCGGTAGAAATGTTCAAGACTAAGCCATTGGATTGACTAGACTTTATACAAATCAAAATAAAAATCACCACTGCGCTTTATTGTTTCCAAAGGAATGGTAAAAGAGCGAATAACCCAAAAGAGGGGGAAAGATTCAAGGTAAGGGGTTGGTTATGCAAAGGGAAGGTATTAGCACCCTAAACATCTGCAGTACTCCGCAGGAACCTCTTTGAAGAAATCTGTATATTTTGGCTATAAAAATGTGTTATATAAAAAATGGATAGTGGAGGTGAGAAAAGAAATATATTTTTTATGATTTTTGCACCCACCGCGGTTGCGAACCTTTAGTGCTTACGTACCACCTTTCGTGCAATAGGGGATCAGGGTACACGTAGTTCCTCTTTTAAAAATTTAAAACACAAGTGTGTTGGTTAATTTTATGAGATAAGACATCATCGTTATTGTCCGTGTGGAAAACATACTTACTACCCACAATCATGAGAAAGGAGAATTTGCATCATCTCAAAGTGGAGGATATGGCTTGGATTTCAAAATCAACAATGCCTTACTCAACACCCAAGTGGAAAAATATATCTCTTCACTACATATTGTAGAAGTATAGTTGTTTGCATCACTACAAGGATTGACAAGAGTCTAATCTTTTGAGAAAAGTTTAAAGATAAAAAGCCAAAGTGGAAAAATGGTTTGAAATGAGATTGATTGACTTTTAGTCTTCTCACAAAAAATGTCAAGGTATTATTAAATTGGTTGAAGTTTATTTACAAAAATGTTTTGAAAATGCATGGACCTAAGTCCAAGTTTATTATGAAAGTGTTTCAAGTTTCAAAACAAGAAGAGTTTTTTTAAAAGGAGGGAGAAGATTTTTGAAATTAAAGAAGATGGGAGGAGGTGAAGGGACTATCTTAAAGCATAAGGTAAAAGTTATGGATAAGAACCATCTAACCAACAAGAAGCCAATACTTGACATTATGAGTCCATATAGAATTCTCATTCTTCGGATTGAAACCAAGCAAGCAAAGATACTAGACCTCTTGAGAGAACACACTTCAAGTGTATTTAGTCTTCACAAAAATTGGGCAGAGTAACGGCTGTATACAGGTGAATTCCAGATTACAAACAAAGTATGTAATCACAATAACCTGCACACAAAACAAAAAACAACCCAATGTCTTGAGGTAAACCTCAAGAACTCCAGACAAAATATCAAATAAGATCACAAAGTCTCCAAGATAGGCCAAGGTCTCTAATCCTAAGTCCAAGAAGTCCAATCGCTCCATAGAGCCAAGGATAGTAACCAAATAGTCCAAGTATCATTAATGTTTTTTATGGTTCATGTTGATTATTAGGTGTCTTTAAAAGGAAAAGAAAAGCTCAAGTGAGCAAAATAAAAAAATGACATAAAAATAAATGCTCAAGTGAGCAAAAGATGAAAATAGCATGAAATGTAAATGGTACATAAAGTAAATGGTACATAAAGCATAAAAAGTAAAAGCATAAAGTAAAGTCAATTGTTAGAAATTAGTGGTTAGTTGGATGACCATCTTGAAACTTGCATTTGAAACTCATTATAGGATTGGTAGAACCAAAGCCTCCACACAACAAGTTGCATTTGCTTTTTGTCAAGTATATCATCCATTTTGGAATCCTCAAAAAGTAACATGTAATGATCAACGATGTTTAAGTGATCCGCGTTGACCAAAAGTGTTGTAGATCCATTAGAGGATTGGTAGAACCAAAGCCTCCACACAATGAATCTCAAGGTTATTGGATCAAAGAGATAAAATTAACATACTTGGGCTTGCAATCATAAGTTTGGGCCACGAATGATCATTTATTCGAATCGGGACAAAATTTAGCGTTATGTTAAGCAATCGTAAGTGGACTTATGTAGAAGTCGCACCTATTTTGAGGCCGGTCAATAGCAATATATGTACTTCATGTTTTGATAAATGATATAGAGATCACCATCCCTTAACATGTAGCACAATTAAAAAAGAAAGGGATAAGATGAAGAGGGAGGGGAATGATGAGCTAATTTGGATCACCATTTCAAAATTCTTTCATCTTTAAATTCAACCACTCCTCTAGATGGATTAAAGCACTAAACATATCATTAATCCAAAGCACCAAAAATGAATTAAATAATTCATTCTTAGGTAGATTTGAATTGATGAACATTTATCCAACTTTATCTACATCACAAAGTTCATTGAGTTTAAAAACAAATTGGACATTTAAAATTGTAATCCAAACCAACAATCAAAAGGAGTGAGTAGAAAAAGCATTTTGGATCAAAGCTGCCCCAAAACATGGCAAGAAAGTGCATTTTGTCCCTGTGCAGTCGATTGCAGTAACTGTGCAATCGATTGCACACAGTGTTATTTTCAAAAAAATTGTGTGAAACGCTTCTGTGCAATCGATTGCACAGTTACTACAATCGATTGCACACTGTTACAGTAGCAAAAACAGCATTTTAAAAGGCCAATCTCTTGTTCAAACTTTCCATCAAACACCTTATGATCATGGATCCAATTGAGCACGAAAATTCCATCAAATTATGAGAAAATAACACCATTGGAATCACAAAATAATGCTCAAAGAGTCAAACCCAAAGATCAACAAGAGATCACATTGTGAAAGATGAATTATCCAACTTACCAAAGGTAGATCTAGAGAATTATCAAAACAACTTCAAGAATTTGCTTTAATTCAACCACAAGAATCAATTGACCAAGCTTGGATGTAGAGAATTGATGGAGAAAAAGTGTTTGGATGAAAGTTTAGCTCAAAGATTAGTAAGCTTCAATGCAAAGCTTACTAACTTTTTGAAAATGGAGCTTTGAGTGAATTTGGTAGATGGAAAGGATTGAGAGATTTTTTAGCAAGGTGGATTTGGCTATCAAAAGCTTGAAATTTGAATTAAATGAGGGCTCTATTTATAGAGTTTTAGGATTGGGATTAGTGGTAATTTGGTAATTGATTCTTGGAGCCAAAATTTGAATTAATGATAACTCTTTCAAAAATTAGAGCCAAAATTTGAATTAATGATAATTCTTTCAAATATTAGAGCCAAAATTTGAATTAATGATAATTCTTTTTAAAAATGAAAGATTGGCACTAAAATTTGAATTAATGATACATCTTTCAAAAGTGAAGGAAAATTGGAGCCAAAATTTGACAAGTTTAAAAGGCTGATTTTTTTAAAATTTTCACGCTGTGCAATCGATTGCACTACAGTGCAAATCGATTGCACAGTGTATTTTTTCAAAAATGGCGTAAAATGCACTATGTGCAATCGATTTCACTCTAAGAGCAATCGATTGCATCAGTGAAAAAAAATGAAAATTTTTAATTCTTTTTCTTTGCAAATAGAGATTTTAGGAAAATAATACCAGAAATCCTTATTTGTCAGATGCTTCGACTTGGTACCTACAAAACACAAATATGCAAAGACAAAGACAAATATTTTTTTTGTATTTTGATTAGAAGTTAGTCAACAACACATATACAAAATACACAACCAAGGTGCTTGGAGATTCCTCAAGAGCAAACTTAAAGATAGGAGATAGAAAAAGAGGAAGAACCAACCCTAATGTGATCTTGTTATGATCGAGTTGATATGATATGATAGAGGAATCTTAGGGGCAAAAATTGGGGTACAACACTCCCCACGAAGCAACCTTACCTAGGTTCCTTCTCGGTTCAGATGCAGTTTTACCCAAACTCCCCACGAAGCAACCTTACCTAGGTTCCTTCTCGGTTCAGATGAAGTTTTACCCAAACTCCTCACGAAGCAACCTTACCTAGGTTCCTTCTCGGTTCAGATGTAGTTTTATCCAAACACCCCACGAAGTAACCCTACGACCCAAGTTCCTTCCCATAAGCCCTACTATTCAGGCTTTCATCTTGAAGTAACCCTATGATCCAGGTTCCTTCCCATAAGCCCTACTATTCAGACATTCATTTTGAAGTAACCATAGTATCCAAGTTCCTTCCCATAAGCCCTACTATCCAGGCTTTCATCTTGAAGTAACCCTACGACCCTGGTTCCTTCCCATAAGCCCTACTATCCAGGATTTCATTTTGAAGTAACCCTACTATCCAGGTTCCTTCCCATAAGCCCTACTATCCAGGCTTTCATCTTGAGGTATCCCTACTATCCAGGCTTTCATTTCGAAGCAACCCTACGACCCAGGTTATTTCCAATAAGACCTACTATCCAAGCTTTCATTTCGAAGCAACCCTACGACCCAGGTTCCTTCTCATAGCCCTACTATCCAGGCTTTTATTTCGAAGTAACCCTACTATCTAGGTTCCTTCTCATAGCTCTACTATCCAGACTTTCATTTCGAAGTAACCCTACTATCCGAGTTCCTTCTCATAGCCCTACTATCCAGGCTTTCATTTTGAAGTAACCCTACTATCCAAGTTCCTTCTCATAGACCTATTATCCAGGCTTTCATTTCGAAGTAACCCTACTATCCAGGCTCCTTCTCATAGCCCTACTATCCAAGCTTTCATTTCGAAGTAATCCTACTTCCCAGGTTCCTTCTCATAGCCCTACTATCCAAGATTTCATTTCGAAGTAACCCTACTACCCAGGTTCCTTCTCATAGCCCTACTATCCAGGATTTCATTTCGAAGTAACCCAACTATCCAGGTTCCTTCTCATAGCCCTACTATCCAGGCTTTCATTTCGAAGTAACCCTACTATCCAGGTTCCTTCTCATAACCCTACTATCCAGGCTTTCATTTTGAAGTAACCCTACTATCCAGGTTCCTTCTCATAGCCCTACTATCTAGGCTTTCATTTCAAAGTAACCATACTATCCAGGTTGCTTATCATAGCCCTACTATCCAGGTTTTCATTTTGAAGTAACCCTATTATCCAGGTTCCTTCTCACAACCTTACTATCCAGGCTTTTATCTCGAAGTAACCCTACTATCCAGGTTCCTTCTCTCTTATCTCCGTGTTGGTGTAAGCCCTAGAGGCCAATACTTTTGGTACTTGTATCGAATTATTTATTAATAATAAAAGGCATTTCTTTATTATGTTTGCTTTCCAAAATAATAAAGTCCCTAGAATGGTTTATTTGTTTAATGAAATGTTAAATGTGACTTAATCATGAGATCCCATTAAACATAAGACACTATTCTTAAAGTATCCGTAGTCAAGCTTTAATGTGAAGTGGGATAACATTAAAGCATTAAGATTATTATGAAGATAGATTGATGATCACATCTCATGGATCATAGATAAGGAGTTATCAAGTCTTGACATAGGTATGAATATTAGGAGTAATATTTATACTGGATTGACCCACTATGAGAATACTACATAGAATGTTATGCAAAGTGTCATAAGTTATTCTCATGATGATAATGGTGTATACCACCCTTCGACCTGAAACCACTATGGACCCTAGATGTAGAGTCAAGTACTTTATTGCTGATCAAACGTCATCTGTAACTGGATGACTATAAAGACGGTTGATGGGTACTTCACAAAGCATGCTAAGGGACATGAGTGACCTAGATGGAATTTGCTCATCTTGCATAACAGGATAAATGTCTAAGGGCCCAATATTGAACTGGATAAGGGTGACACAGTGTATGCCTTGTGTTCAATATAGACATGAGGGCAAAAGGGTAATTGTATAACACAAATATTATCACGGAAAAGGTTTGGTCAGATCACATGACATTTTCGTGACTTGGGTAACAGTGATGTGTTGCTAGATACCGCTCACTGTTTATTATATTAAATGTGTGATTTAATATAATTGCCAACGTCGCGAAAACCTACAGGGTCACACACATAAGGACAGGTTGATGAGAGATAGAATAAATAAGGAACACCGTAAGGTACGGTGCACTTAAGTGTAATACGGAAAATGGTAAGGTACCACGTGGATAAGTGATATATGGTACATCATAAGGTATGATGTCCATAAGCTTAATTAGGCTTTTAGCTTATAGCCTTAATTGGGCTTTTAGTTTGTAGCCCACACGAGTGATTCTATAAATAGATCCCTTGTGATGAAGCAATTTCACTTGATGTAATTTCGTTTTTGATTCTCTCTCACTCATAAGGTTTTCGTTCGTGATCAGCTAGCACTGTGACCGGAAGTGATCTGTTTGTGTGGACTGAGTAGAGGCGTTGTTCTTCATCAACGCTCGTGATCACAACATCAAAGCTCTGAATCGCCACAAGAGGTAAATATTTCTATCACTGACCATGCTCATTCGTAAGGATTGCTAAAGGAAAATTTTAGATTCCGCTGCGCTTTTGATCGCAATTTTCCTTTAGTGGTATTAGAGCCACTTACGAAACCATGGATCTGATAGTTGTTTATGTTCTATATTTTCTGTTTTGATTCGATTAAAACCAGAATGAATTGAATAATAAACGATTAATTAAATTTGGCATCTGTTGTGTACGATTTGGATGATTGATGTTGACTATGCTTCGGAATCCGATATTAGTATGGTGAAGCAGCGATACATCGATCGTCCATAGGTTACACAAATAAGATCGATCACTTTTATATATGATATAAGTAAATCTGATGCAACGATGGTATATGGGATATACTGTTTCTGTTTCGTTCATTCAAACACTTGATGATTGTTATTCTTTTGACCGATCACTGTTCATATTCTTCGGAATCCGACATTAGTATGGTGAAGCAATGGCATGTGATTAATCATACTGAATTATCAATCGAGATGTGTTTGACAGCATGAAACTATTGCATTAGGGTTCATGACGGCACAAGGGTTGTGTTGTTGCAGAGTTATGCGATTAGGGTTGAGAATGCACAAGAGTTGTGCGAAAATGACGCCGATTTCAATCGTCGAAATTTAATTTGCCTTTTTTTAATTAACAAAATTTAAACTAATAATAAAAGTGTGTTTATTATTATTGTCTTGTGGTGATCAGTTATGGCCTTAGGTTTTTCCTTTATTTTGTTTTGGGATTGTAAAATACGGCCTGCGTGTCGTGCCTCTCTCTAAAATTATTGATGTAACTTCTTTTCTCATCTCACTCCCTCGTATGTAAAACGAGTTTCTTTTATGTAATGTAATGTTATGAAGAAAGAGAAGAATACAATATCAAAGGAGGATAACCTTGGAGATCTTGCTTGGAGAAGTTTAGATCGTTATTAGGTTAGCTTAGGTTCTCTCATTGGCTTGGGAGAACAATTGCGCTAGGGGCCATAACTGTATCCTTTTATGTATATTGATGCATGTGTTTGTATGTTGATGCATGAGAGATACGAATTGCATGTTAAGCCGGTGAGATCAAACTAATAACAAAATCCCTCAAGTTAAATATTAAGTTCATGCTTTCCAAGTTTTAGCACTCATCAAGACTAGTATCGAACAATGTAGGTTTCGCCTACGCGAGGTGCATGTTCTATATTAGTAAGGTGCGATGGGATAATTGTAATATCCAACTGCTAAAACAATGGGTCAAACTTAACTAAACACATTATAATAAGATTATACATGTTTAGAAGCAAGAGTTGGGAATGATTCATATGATGAATTAGAATAAGGAGTTATTCATCCAACTGAAAA
This sequence comes from Vicia faba, assembly GCA_948472305.1. Lineage (NCBI taxonomy): Eukaryota > Viridiplantae > Streptophyta > Magnoliopsida > Fabales > Fabaceae > Vicia > Vicia faba. Next base: position 801,693,615 of record OX451739.1, on the reverse strand, counting down.
TATTCGAGAGTTGTATGAGATACAATTGGAAGGAGTTCCTACCTAAATAACCTAGTTTTGTGTAATCAGCCTAACGTTGACTTAGAACAAAGTGAAATGTGGATCTCGACCCACTAGAAAGTATTCCAACGGGATTTTCCGAATCAAATGAAGAGGGTCATTTGGTTTGAGTAAAATAGTGGGAGCATATTTGATTAAAGGCCTAATTAAATATGTTGTTTTAATGATACTTATATTTTCATTTTTTTTTGTAGATTACCATGACAACAAACAACCATATTTTGCGATCAATCCTAGATAAGGAAAAATTGTCTGGGACAAATTTCCTGGATTGGCACCGAAATCTGAGGATTGTCCTCAAGCACGATAAGAAGTTGTATGTCTTGGAGACACCTGTTCCTGAAGAGGAACCGCCTAGTTCAGCACCTAAGGCAGAAAGAGATGCTTATAAGAAGCATCTTGATGATGCTAACGAAGCTGCTTGTCTCATGCTAGCTACTATGAACTTGGAGTTGCAAAAGCAACACGAGAACATGTCAGCGTTCGATATGATCGGACATCTGAAAATGCTCTATCAAGAGCAGGCAAGAAATGAGAGGTTTCAGGTTTCAAAGGCCCTTTTTAACAGCAAGTTATCTGAGGGAAACCCTGTAGGTCCCCATGTACTCAAAATGATTGGGTATGTGGAGAACCTTGAAAGGTTAGGGTTTCTGCTTGGAAAGGAACTTGCAACTGATTTTATCTTGCAATCATTGCCAGATAGCTTTAATCAGTTTGTCATTAATTTCAACATGAATGACATGGATAAGAGTCTTCCAGAATTGCTAAGCGTGTTGAAAACTGCTGAGCAGAATATGAAGACAAAAGGGAAGTCCATTCTGATGGTCAGTAATGGAAAGAAGCTGAATAAGAGGCCTACCAAGCAGGTTGGTAAAGGGAAAGGCAAGGAAGTTTCCAAGCCTAAACCTACTGTTCCTGCTTTGAAGCCTAGTGGAGGCATAGCAAAGGAGGGCACTTGCTTCCATTGCGGTAAGACCGGACATTGGAAGAGAAACTGCCCAAAGCACCTGGAAGATAAGAACAATGGAGTAGGGACTTCAAATTCAGGTATTTTTGTTATTGAAATTAATTTATCTACTTCTGCATCATGGGTATTAGATACTGGATGTGGTTCTCACATTTGTACTAATGTGCAGGGGCTAAAAAGGAGTAGAGATTTGGCAAAAGGTGAAGTTGACCTACAAGTTGGAAATGGAGCAAAGGTTGCTGCTTTAGCCGTAGGAACTTATGTTTTGACTTTACCTAGTGGTTTAATAATTCAGTTAGAGAAATGTTATTATGTACCTGCAATTAGTAGGAATATTATTTTCGTTTCTTGTTTGGACAAGTTTGGTTTTTCATTTATAATAAAGAACAATTGTTGCTCTATTTATTTGAATGATATATTCTATGCTTCTGCACAAATGAACAATGGACTATATGTCCTTGATCTTGAAATGCCAATTTATAACATTAATACTAAACGGATTAAACCTAATGAGTTAAATCCAAGCTACCTTTGGCACTGTCGCTTAGGCCACATAAATGAGAAACGCATTTCCAAACTCCATAAAGATGGACTCTTGGACTCTTTTGATTATGAATCATATGAGACATGCAGATCTTGTTTAATTGGAAAGATGACAAAGTCCCCATTCACAGGAAAAGGTGAAAGGGCTAATGATCTTTTGGCCCTCATACATACTGATGTATGTGGACCACTGAACATACCAGCCAGAGGAGGTTTTCAATACTTCATCACATTTACTGATGATTTCAGTAGATATGGTTATGTGTATTTAATGAAACACAAATTTGAAACATTTGAAAAATTCAAGGAATTCAAGAATGAAGTACAAAACCAACTAGGTAAGAATATTAAAGTTCTTCGATCAGATCGAGGCGGTGAATATTTAAGCCTAGAGTTTGATGACCATCTAAAGGAATGTGGGATTTTATCCCAACTTACTCCTCCTGGAACACCACAATGGAATGGTGTATCTGAGAGAAGAAATCGAACCTTGTTAGACATGGTCCGATCCATGATGAGTCACGCCGATCTTCCGAACTCCTTTTGGGGACATGCACTATTGACTGCAGCTTACACACTTAACCGGGTTCCATCCAAAAAGGTTGAGAAGACACCATATGAGATATGGAGTGGTAAGAAACCACATATGTCTTACACGAAGATTTGGGGTTGTGAAGTTTATGTGAAACGACAAATTTCAACTAAGCCTGAGCCCAAATCTGACAAATGCTTATTTATGGGGTATCCTAAAGAAACAAGAGGGTATTACTTCTACAATCCTTCTGAGGGCAAAGTGTTTGTCGCTCGAACTGGAGTTTTTCTGGAAAAGGATTTTATTTCTAAAAGAATCAGTGGGAGGAAAATAGAGCTTAAAGAAATTCAAGAACCACAAAGCATCGATACACCTATGGAGGAATTAGAGCAGGAAACACAAGTAGTTGTGGAAGAGCAACCTACTCAAGTAGAACAAGACCAACGTAGGTCAAGCAGGATACGTCAACAACCTGAGAGATATGGATATCTCATAAGTGATCAGGGTGATGTATTACTCATGGATCAAGATGAGCCTGTGACCTACCAAGAGGCCATAACTGGTCCTGAGTCTGAGAAGTGGCTAGAAGCCATGAAATCTGAAATGGATTCCATGTACACAAACCAGGTTTGGACCTTGGTAGAGCCTCCTATAGGAGTTAACCCTATAGGATGCAAGTGGGTCTTCAAAAAGAAGACTGACATGGATGGTAAGGTACATACCTATAAGGCAAGACTGGTTGCAAAAGGCTATTAACAAATTCATGGGGTTGATTATGATGAAACCTTTTCACCAGTTGCAATGCTTAAATCTGTTCGGATTTTACTTGTTATCGCTGCATATCATGATTATGAAATATGGCAGATTGATGTCAAAACTTCTTTCCTTAATGGGAATCTTCTTGAGGATGTGTACATGACACAACCTGAAGGATTTGACATACCAGAAGAAGCCCGAAAGATATGTAAGTTACAGCGATCAATTTATGGATTGAAGCAAGCTTCCAGAAGCTGGAATCTTCGTTTTGATGAAACAGTAAAACAATATGGATTCATCAAGAATCAAGATGAGCTTTGTGTCTACAAGAAGGTTAGTGGGAGCATGATCGTATTCCTGGTATTATATGTAGATGACATATTACTCATTGGAAACGATGTCCCTACCTTGCAACAAGTGAAGAATTGGTTAGGGAAATGCTTTTCAATGAAGGACCTAGGTGAAGCAGCCTATATATTAGGAATCAGGACCTATAGAGATAGGTCACAAAAACTGCTTGGCCTAAGTCAGAGTACATACATAGAAAAAGTGTTGAGACGCTTTAATATGCATGATTCCAAGAAAGGATTCATACCTATGCAACATGGCATGTGTCTGTCAAAAACACAATCCCCTTCAAGTAAGGAAGAAATGGATCGCATGGATAAGATTCCATATGCATCTGCAATAGGATCTATCATGTATGCCATGCTATGTACTCGACCAGATGTCTCGTATTCTTTAAGTGCAACGAGTAGGTACCAGTCTAATCCCGGTGATGCTCATTGGGTAGCTGTCAAGAATATCCTTAAGTACTTGAGAAGGACTAAGGACTCATTCTTGATATATGGAGGTCAGGAAGAGCTTGCTGTAATTGGATACACCGATGCTAGCTTCCAGACAGATAAGGATGACTTTAGATCGCAATCTGGTTATGTGTTTTGTTTAAATGGTGGCGCTGTGAGCTGGAAAAGTTCAAAGCAAGATACAGTTGCTGATTCTACAACCGAGGATGAGTATATTGCTGCCTCAACTGCAACAAAGGAAGCTGTTTGGATCAAGAAGTTCATTAGTGAACTTGGCATAGTCCATAGCATTGTGGATCCCATTGATCTCTATTGTGATAATAATGGTGCTATCGCACAAGCTAAGGAGCCTAGATCTCACCAACGATCCAAACACATACTTAGGCATTATCATCTCATTCGAGAGATAATCGATCGGGGAGATGTGAAAATATGCAGAGTACCTACACTTGACAATGTTGCTGACCCATTAACAAATCCTCTTGCGCAGCTGAAGCATGATGGACATACTAGATCTATGGGTATTAGGGGTATGCCCGATTGGCTCTAGTGCTAGTGGGAGATTGTTGGTGTAAGCCCTAGAGGCCAATACTTTTGGTACTTGTATCTAATTATTTATTAATAATAAAAGGCATTTCTTTATTATGTTTGCTTTCCAAAATAATAAAGTCCCTAGAATGGTTTATTTGTTTAATGAAATGTTAAATGTGACTTAATCATGAGATCCCATTAAACATAAGACACTATTCTTAAAGTATCCGTAGTCAAGCTTTAATGTGAAGTGGGATAACATTAAAGCATTAAGATTATTATGAAGATAGATTGATGATCACATCTCATGGATCATAGATAAGGAGTTATCAAGTCTTGACATAGGTATGAATATTAGGAGTAATATTTATACTGGATTGACCCACTATGAGAATACTACATAGAATGTTATGCAAAGTGTCATAAGTTATTCTCATGATGATAATGGTGTATACCACCCTTCGACCTGAAACCACTATGGACCCTAGATGTAGAGTCAAGTACTTTATTGCTGATCAAACGTCATCTGTAACTGGATGAATATAAAGACGGTTGATGGGTACTTCACAAAGCATGCTAAGGGACATGAGTGACCTAGATGGAATTTTCTCATCCTGCATAACAGGATAAATGTCTAAGGGCCCAATATTGAACTGGACAAGGGTGACACAGTGTATGCCTTGTGTTCAATATAGACATGAGGGCAAAAGGGTAATTGTACAACACAAATATTATCACGGAAAAGGTTTGGTCAGATCACATGACATTTTCGTGACTTGGGTAACAGTGATGTGTTGCTAGATACCGCTCACTGTTTATTATATTAAATGTGTGATTTAATATAATTGCCAACGTCGCGAAAACCTACAGGGCCACACACATAAGGACAGGTTGATGAGAGATAGAATAAATAAGGAACACCGTAAGGTACGGTGCACTTAAGTGTAATACGGAAAATGGTAAGGTACCAAGTGGATAAGTGATATATGGTACATCATAAGGTATGATGTCCATAAGCTTAATTGGGCTTTTAGCTTATAGCCTTAATTGGGCTTTTAGTTTGTAGCCCACACGAGTGATTATATAAATAGATCCCTTGTGATGAAGCAATTTCACTTGATACAATTTCGTTTTTGATTCTCTCTCTCACTCATAAGGTTTTCGTTCGTGATCAGCTAGCACTGTGACCGGAAGTGATCTGTTTGTGTGGACTGAGTAGAGGCGTTGTTCTTCATCAACGCTCGTGATCACAACATCAAAGCTCTGAATCTCCACAAGAGGTAACTATTTATATCACTGACCATGCTCATTCGTAAGGATCGTTAAAGGAAAATTTTAGATTCCGCTGCGCTTTTGATCGCAATTTTCCTTCACTCCGGACAATAGTTTACAACACTGTAAAACCTGGACCCGACCAGATACAGTCGATTTCACATTTCCCCAGTAAGTCATTGTGAAGCCTGAAATACGACCAGACAGCAGTCAACCTTATCATCCTCAATCAGTCATTGTCAAGCCTAGATCCTGACTAGATAAGCAGTTCACTTTCGTCTCCTCAATCAAGAGATGTCTCCCCAGTAGAATAACTAACAACTTAAGCTCCTAGACTTTATTCCATACGACAGATACCAATATTCTTCAGTGAAGTCCTCCCTAACAACATGAACATGAATTCCCACGAAGGAATATCTCACGAAATCCTCATTATTCTAGATGGCATCTTTAAGCCCATCTCCGACGACTCTCCATCACATTCTCAGGATGGCGTCTTTAAGCCCATCTCCGACGACTTTCAGTCATCTTCTCCAAATGGAATCTATAAGCTCATTCCCGACAGTATCTACATATTCGAGCATCATTATAGACGAGTGAAAATTTCTGGGCACTCTAGTGTTCAATCATCTTCCACCTTCAGATCACGAAAGGCAGACAAGTCAATCTAAACCTTAAGGTTTAAGAAGATTGAACAGGGGCAGTTGTTGTACCCCAAAATTTACCCTCTTTTCATACACACATATTATTGGTTTTATAGTTATGGAATAAAGGTATATTTATCAAGCTCCGCCAGGTTACAAGTGACGTTTATCTCGCCAATGGATATTCCTAAAGTATTTTCCGTGCTGAAGATCGATTCGCCGTTTTGCAACGATTCGGGGTTCAAAGATTCAAAAGTCCAACCCAACGCGTCATATTCAGGTGGTATTTTGCCAAGATATCTCTGATAACGTATTCTCAAATTCAGGTTCGGCTCAATAGTCAATTCTTTAAAGAAGGTCTCCGAATGTGTGAGTTTTCTCGAAGAAATGTGGTGAAAAAGTGTGCTGAAAGTGTAGTTTTTACGCACTAAAAAACTCATAACTTGAATATCGTGGCTTGTTTTGAACCCATTTCAGTGACCAAAATTACATTTTGACGTCATCTATATTTTCATCTCTCACGGATGGAAGCCAATTTCGATCAAAAGGTCTTCAAAAATGCGGATTTATCAAGTATTTTCGTACAGAAAATTTGTGACAAGTTTATTTGCGTCATGTTCAGAAAATCATAACATGGTCGATTTTCATCGTATCGAGCTGGTTCTGGCGCCAAAATTTCACAAGTTGAGTTGGCTATGTTTTCACAGGAGATATCGAGTTTGAATGGTATCCAAAAGGCCTTCGTTTTTTTCCTAGAGTATGCGTGATGCGCCGAAAATCCTGAATGCTTAATATTATTTCATCTGGGTCGAAACTTCGAAAATTCATAACTTAGTCAAGTTTTATCGGATCAGGTCCATCTTTTCACATAAGGTCACTGAATCAGATATCTACAAGTTTTCTTCCAAAGCTGAAACTGGTTTATGCTCTGATCAATACCAATTTTTTATTGAAGAACGTGTCAGAGTTGACATTGGAGTCCAAAATAAGTATGTCTGAGGCGAAACTTTAATAATGCATAACCAATTTACCATTTATTCGATTGAGACCATTTTTTTATAGGAGTTAGATCTCGATATTGGCTACATTTGGTTTTCACATTTCAACTTCAAAAATTGCACTTAAGCCTCTGCGATTTAGCCTGGAACGTGACAGATTCAAGTGAATAAAAATCTGCACTATTGCTTGTGGTTTTTGGAGGCCCAATTGCACATTCAAAGCCCATATCTTTTCTCTAATTTCCATTATATAATCTCATTATTTTCACACAAACAACACGGAAAAAAACCTTTGCCACAATCCTGTCAAAATATCAAATTCCTTCAAGAACCCTAAAAACCTTAAAATCCTTGTTACAAACCTCCATCTCACTACAAACAAGTCATCCTTGTTACAAACCCCCAATCTCACTACTTCTCCAGTAAGGGTAAGGTTGATTTGATCTCCATGATCAAAAGGATGTAGAAGCATTCATACATGCCATATCAGTTTTAACATTACAAAATTTCATATATTTGTTTTATTTGTATTTCATGATATAATAATTTATTTAATGTGTTCATGAGATTCAACACTGCAGATTTAGACAGGGTCCCATGCAGGGTTTTTACAAAACGCTGAGGCTAAAACAGAACAACCACCAATGCATGGCTCATGGCAAGGCAGACATCCCGAAGAGGTTAAGGGCGTGAGTACATCACTCACCCCTATTGGTTTTGATTTTATTTCATTCTATTTATCCTTTTATCTATTTTACCTATTTTTCTTCTTTCTGTTTAAAACTTTTTTCATAAATCCTAACATTTTTCACAAACCCTTGATTTTTCCTAATAAACTCAAATAATTAATTTTAGATTTTTAATTTAATTTTAGGTTTTAATTTAATTTTAGGTTTTTAATTTCATTGTTTATTTTTGGTTTCTAACCAATTTGTCTTTTTCAATCTTAAATTCACTTAACCACAAAACTTTTTTCACAAACCTTTTTTTTACAAAAAAAAACCTAATTTAATTTTTAGGTTAATTAATTTTAGATTAATTAACCTTTTTTTCAAAACTAACTTTTTTTTTTTAATTCGAACTAATTAGGATTTAGGTATTTTAATTAACTTTTTTCAAAATTAACAATTTTTTATTAATTAAAATTAATTAGGTTTTTTAGGTTTATTTAATTAATTATCATAAATTATTTTTTCCATAAAAAATCACCAAAACATTTTCTTTGCTATTTTCATCTTATTTTTATTTTCCTAGATAAAGTGTATAAGACGCATTCAACTGTAATAGCGTAGCTTTATTTTTTCCGCTTTTTTCATCATTATCATGTAATTGCTTTCGGGATGTAATAGTTTTAGGATTTCTTTTCCGCACTCTTCACTATTATGTAACTGCCCTAAAGCTTTGTAATAGCTTAGGTTTACATTTCCGCCTTTACCTTCTGCTACTATATTTTATGCAATACTTAGATTAATAGGATTGTATGGAAAGATAAAAATGAACGATAGAAAACCTTAATTGCAAGATAAATATAACGGAAAAAATACATTGTTGCACACTTGCACCCCTAGGGTACTCTCCACTTGGCTGCCTCGGAAAAACAATGGTCATGTCCCTCGAACGTAGAGATATCTTAGCAAAAGACCCTCAATCTAAAAGTCATCATAAAGATTATAGTCTCTTAACGTCCCTCGAGTTGCCTACGAGAAATGATCTTGTCCCTCGTTGTTGCCTATATGATGACAGTCCCTTCGAACTGCTAAGGTATCCCTATATGTTTCCTTCTATGACCATAACGATGACCCGCGTTTGTCCCTCATACATCCAACGATAGGGATATCTACTCACTAATAGTAGGATAGCACTGTCTAAAGGGTAGGAGGAAAAGAACGATATTTTCGAGTATAAGTAAATAAGTTCTTAGATGCTTGCTCAAAACAACTTTTTGTACCTACACCAAAATATTTCAAAACATTCGCCTTGTCAACACTCTTGAGGACTGATACAAGAGTTATCACAAAGTGAATCGTCGCACTAAGGCATTTTCAAAACAATTTTCAAAACACACAAAGCACAAGCAATTTTCAAAACATGAGCTAAGCATCTAAGAGCGCATGGAAAACCACGGATGGAAAGGGTGCTAACATCTTCCCTTTCCATAATCTACCCCCCTTACTTAGAAAACTCTCGAAAGGTCTTTTTCTGTTTTTTTCACCCTTTCCTTTGTTGGATAAAAGAAAAGTCGATGGTAACTCTTGCTTACCGGACATTTGTGAATACAAAATGCAAACCAGTATAACAGTCGATTCTGCCACCGTATCACAAGTAAGTTGAAGTTTCCAAATAAGAAAACATTTTTACTAAATTATTGATATTTCAGTTATGAATTTTATTTAAATTTAGTAGCAGGAAATTAAGAATTTGTATAATTACATAGTAGGCTCAATCAGTTATTTAGTCTAACATACTTAGTGAATATTTGGTAGTAGCTCCAATAGAACGTTCAATATGTTTGCATTAAATAGCAGGATTAATAGTTAGAAGCATATGTTTGACAATTAACAAAAGTAATAATTAGATTGAAACTAATATATATGTAATAGGACAATATTAATTGACAGGTAGTATACATGTAGCAAAAGGTCATAATAGCAGATTAGTGACTTTTTTTTACATAATCAATATCAGCAGTATAGACTATTCAATAGCAGTGTAGTATTAATTTAACCGAGTTGTAATAAGAAATTTAGTATAAAGTATAAATAATAGAACTTTTTGGCCGATAATTAATTAATCGGTTTTAGTCGAAATAGTCCGAATAATTACACGATTTATTTATAGTAATTTTTGGTTGATTCGTCGGGTGGTGTTTTTGTTAAAAAATGTAAAATTACAGGTGATGTTGTATCTTGTTAAATTGCCTTTATTTATGGGCAAAATATAAGTTGTAGATCTATGACCAATGCTGATTTGTTGTTGTGTTGCTATATAACTATTATTGTCGTTACTCTGACATTCATATTGTGTCACATACATAGCATATCAAGTTGGAGCTGATGCTCGGTAAGTTGGCCTGGATTGGCAAATTAAGTTGAAGGCTTATGCCTTGTTGACGCCTCTATTAATTGACAGATTTTTAAGTTGGGAGTTCTGCTCTAATGGTACCACATGCATGTGCATTGTAACGAGTCACATTTCGTGTTACATATTTAAATTGTTGTGTTATTGACTTGTGATGATTGATATTGGTTAAAAGATGTGAATGACGATTTTATATAATCCGATCTAATATATTGTTTATCATACACTCAATTATATGATTTGATATCTCACCCCTTATGTTTGAATGTTTCCCTCTGTTGGTAACGTGCAGGTAATCAAGAAGGATAGTTGTTACCTTCGTTAGTCTGAGTCGATGTTGTCGCTCTGATACGTAGCACTCAGGGAGATGAACACATGTTTTCTTTATTGTTGGTTTTCATTATGTTGTTGAATTTTCAAGTTGTTTTCATTAAAGACTTGTTGTCTTAAAGTTGTTTTGAGTTGGACAAGATGTCATGGTGTTTTTAGTTGAATTTTGTGAATCCGCTGCGTAGTAATGAAAGTTGTTTTATTTTTAAAGACTCAGAAGGTTGTTATCGCTTCACCCGAAATATTGTGTTATGTATCCGATTTACAGGTGATTTATTTTCGTTGTTTTAAGTTAAAAGTGTAACATTCCATATGTTGGTGGAAATTTTGAATCTCTGATTTTATATAATTCGTTGGATAGAAATGGGGTGTTACAAGTTCGTTGTTAACTAAGTTTCTCCAATCCACCCTGCAAGGTGATTTGCCTTATACACAAAGACTTAATCCACTATAATCAACCAAATTACAGACAACCATAATAAATTCGAGCAACCCTATTGAAACTCCCAATAAGTCTACTGATCTTTATTGCAAACCATTATGACCGCAATGTCTTCTTGAGTCTCCATACCTCCACTCGGTCACTCAAGGAACTTATCAACAACAGTTGATTTACAAAGATGTGTATACAAATATGCTTATACACACGCAGATGACATAAATTTCAAGTGCAATAACACGATAGCAAGATATGAGGAACAACTCCTTTCTTATTTACAAAACTATACAAAATAAGATTTCTCTAAGGAGTTTTTGTGCAGCGGTTTAGTATACATTTGTTGAACTGATTCGTTGATTTCAAATTCTTCCAAGTACTCCTTTTATAGCTGAAAAGAATAGATCCGTTGGAGGATAGAATAGGAAATAAAAATACATATGTATTGTTTCTAACCGTCATAGTGAGACGAGTAAACAACAGTAAAAAGGTATGTCCTTGCGCCACTCTAGAGAGTAGAGGTCACAGTGTACTTTTGTACTCATACAGATCCTTTTAGTCTTGATCTTCTTCTTCTATGTCTCCAGAGGCTTATGATATAATTATTGATGAAGCGTATTGTAGAAGGATCATAACTAATATCTTCCAGAATCCAAGTTATTAGAACCTTTCAGGACTTGTTCCGAGAACTCTTGTCTTAGTTAGTTCTTCAACACTTAGTTGTCAGAAGAATATCTTTAGATCTTCAGAACTTCGTTCAACAGAACCTTTGTCTTCAGCATCTTTAGAACTTGGAACAACAGAAGTAAAATTTTAGAAGGCCTGCAAAGCTTCCTTAAATAAGTCACGATTAAAAGCTCTTTTACTAACGCTCCTTAGAACTGTTGCATAAGATGCATTCATTAATCTTGACTTAACTTGTAACACACTAAAGATATTCTTTCAGAGTGTTGAGCTCAGAACCTGATAATGTCACACACCTTCTTACCAGAATCATAACCTACATGACAAAAGCCACAGACTAGACAGAAACCTATTAGAATATACAATTATTCTTTAAAGATAACATGTAAAGTTATCATCAAAACATAAAGTCAGATGAGAGAATAAATTTTATTCTCACAAAGATGTCTTTAGGTTAATCACCGTTATTAAAGAGTTAAAAAGTTATTACAAACAACTTCATCAATCATTAGTGTTGACGTCATCAAAACATTAAAAAGTTGTTAACATAATCATCATCTTCATAATTGTAAGCAGATAAATCCACATATGAATCTCTAGAGCATGCGGCGTTCAAATGTATAAAATCGACATACATGTGTTGTTTGTTCGATGACTTTCGAACCAATGTTAACCATCAGGTTTAATATTTAATCCCAATTATAAAGCCAAAACTCTTCTCGACCTCTTCATCTATAGCCATCCGCTTCTCCTCGTCCACTTTGCATTTTTCTAAGATATAGGCTTCACGTTAAAACTCAAATCACTACACGTGCTAAATGTCAACCATGACAACTCCTATATGGAGCAAATTGTTGGTTTATTCTAAAATATTTTATTTGTGTTTTTTTTTTGACATACTTTAATCTCTTCTCTATAAATAATGGGGACTTTCATCACACACATATAGATCGACAAAACTAAACAGTGAAAATGGTTCAATACAGTCAGTTGATGTTTTTGCTGACAGCTCTAACCACCATCCACGTGTCCACCACTTCATCCGCCACCCCACCGCCGCTCTCACCCACGGCAAGAGAGTTTCTGGAAACTCACAACCAAGCAAGATCATCCGTCGGCGTAGCGCCACTCACATGGAGCGAGCAGCTCTCCAACATTACGAACAAGCTCGTCCGCTATCAAAGAGACAAAATGGCATGTCAGTTTGCCAACTTAACCGCAGGAAAATACGGCGCCAACCAGCTTATGTCACTTGGCGCGACGGTGACGCCACGCATGGTGGTTGAAGAGTGGGTGAAAGAGAAACAGTTTTATAACCATAGTGATAACTCGTGTGTTGTGAATCATAGGTGTGGTGTTTATACGCAAGTTGTTTGGAGGAAATCGCTTGAACTTGGGTGTGCTCAAGCTGTGTGTGGGAAAGATGGAAGTGGAACCAGTTTGAGTATTTGTTTCTATTTTCCACCTGGGAATTATGTTGGAGAGAGTCCTTATTGATTGTTGTTGTTTTTATAATTGTAATGTTGTTATGTTTCTAATAATGTTGTTCTGCTTGATTTGGATCTGAACTTCATGAATTGTAACTCTTCCAAATTGCTAATGAATTTCTTCAATAAATAAATATCTAGTGAATTTGCAGATCTTGATCTTGATCTGTCTTATAGACACGGACACAATCTTGCATATCTTAATATTTTTGTACTAAAATATTGTCGCGGATAAATTATGGTTTAAAAGAATCTCTATTTATTTTCTTATAAGTTATACATAAAAAAATTGAGAGGCTCTGAACAATTGAGACGGCTTTGAACAATCCAACAATGTACAGGGTTGGGTTTAACAATTTTGCAATTTGTTGTCTGTATCATACAATAACCGTTGTGAATCCAGTAGAGGAAAAGAACTGTGAAGATTCTATGTCAGAGACATCAATTGTCGTTGGAAATCTACTAAAAATCTATATTGAATTTCTATCAATCTTGATATACAAGATTGATATCACCACACAATGACAATGAAAAATATGAAAGAAAAGAAGAAAGATAAAACAATTATTTTCTGTAGAGTTTCTCTCTATTTACAAATTATGAAAAACCTTATTATTTACTTGCGACTGCAAATTTTGTGAATACAACTTAATTTACTTGAATACAAAAGTAAGGGTTACTCCCTCTATTTATAGATTTAGGTTAGCTTGTCCCCTAAGCCAAAAACTCAAAACTGTAAAAGCCTAAAATATCTATTTTGAAACTAAATCAAATCTATCTATTTTAGATCTAAATCAGATCTATATAAAACTAAAATTAAATATGTGTATAACAAATTGTTTCCACACTTCTAAATCAAATCAAATCTTTTCGACATTTCCTTGTCTATGTCAAGTAAATTGCTTTGACACAAGGAATTACTTTCAACACACCATCTAATTCATTGTGTCTAAGCTATCTACATTCATCATAGCTCTTAGTCTTCTGAATACTTCGACATGCACTCCCTTCGTCATGATGCCTGCAATCTGATTCTCAGTTCTACAATGTTTCAAATTTATCTTCCCATCTGCTACCTGCTCTCGAAGATAGTGGAACCCCATTTCGATGTGTTTTTTTGGACCATGAGCTATCAGATTCTTCACCAGGTTGATAGCTGACATGCTGTTGATCTTCATGATAATTGCTCTGTGATCTTTTCCTGTTATCTCTTCGACCAAGTTCATCATCTAAGTTGCTTGACATGCATAAAGAGAAGCAACTATGTATTCTACTTTCCATGATGATAATGTCACTACTGGTTCCTTTCTCGAACTTCAAGCAACTGGTGCACCACCTAACATAAACACATATTCTGCTGTTGATTTTCGATCTTCAGCATCACTACACCAACTTGAATCAGTGTATCCCACTAACTTACATTCTTTTCCTTTATTAACTGCATGAAACAAAATCCCATAGTCAAAAGTTTCTTTCAGATACCTTAGTATCCACTTCGTCGCTGCTAGGTGTGATACCTTTGGCTTCTGCATAAATCTACTTACCATACCTATATTGTATGCTAAGTTAGGCCTCATGTGACAAAGGTATCTTAATGACCTAATAAGTCTTCTATATTGGGTTGGATCGACATTGTCTTCATTTGTATCTTTCGACAGTTGCAACCTTGGTTCAACAGGTGTCGAAGTCGAGTTGCATTCTTCCATCTCAAATTTTTTGAGAATTTCTCCTGCATATCTTCTTTGATGCATCATCAAACCTCTACTAGTCTTGTAGAATTCGATGCCAAGGAAATATGAAATATCCCCTAGATCAGAGATTTCGAATTCCTTGCTGACATCACCTTTGAAGTCTTTGATCTCCTTCTTGCAACTACTTGTTATTAACAAGTCATTGACATAGAGACATAGTATAAACAATTTACTATTGCTTCTTCTTACATATACTCCATGTTCAGTTGTGCACTTCACAAAATCCTTCTCCCGTAGAAAACTATCAATCTTCTTATTCCAAACTCTTGGAGTTTACTTTAATCCATACAAGGCTTTATGCAGCTTGTACACCTTTCTCTCTTCGTCATGTTTCACAAACCCAACATGTTGTTTAACATAAACTTCTTTGTCTAAGGGTCCATTCAGGAATTCACACTTCACGTCCATCTGACATATGTGCCAACTGTTTATTTTTTTCTAGACCAATAACCAACATGATTGTTTCGATTCTAGCAATAGGTGCAAAAACTTCATCGAAGTCTATTCCTTCTTTCTGAAGAAACTTTTTCACCACAAGCTTTGCTTTGTGTTGAGTTACTTCCCATTTTGGATTCATATTCACTTTGTATACTCACTTGACATTAATTTCCTTCTTGCCTTTAGGCAGTTCGACAAGTGTTGTTGTCTTTGATGGATTTCACCTCTTCGTTCATTTCTTTAATCCACTTTGAATCTTTCAATACTTCAGCTTCATTGATAGGTTCGACATCTGCATAGAAAGCATAATGCACAGCTCAACTTTGTTATCAACCACACCATCTGATGTAATCACACATTCTTGCAACCTTGTAGGCATGAATCTTGTTCTTTGAGGCCTGCTTGTACTTGGTTGATCTATAACTGTTGGTTCCTCTTGTTGTCGAACTTCTCTTTTGACTTGAGTTTCTGGTTCTTAAAGTAGGATTCCCACTGAATCTTTCTTGACATTTTCAGTCCAATCCCATTATTTAAGCTCATCTATGATCACGTCCCTGCTGATCACAATCTTCTTGTTCACTGAGCCGAACAACTTGTAACCTCATGTGAATGATATCGTACTAGGATCATCTGGCTCGACTTATCATCAAGTTTTCTTCTCAACTGATCAGGCACATGTCTATGTGCTATAGATCCAAATTCCTTCAGATGACTTAAGCTAGGCTTCATACCAAACCAACATTCTTCTGGAGTAATTCCTTATAGCTTCTTCTTAGGACATTTTTTCATAGTATATGTTGCAGTCAACACAACTTCACCCAAAACTCTTTAGGTAAATGCTTACATTTCAATACACTTCTCACCATATTCATGATGGTTCGATTCTTCCGTTATGTAGTTCTATTCTACTGTGGAGTGTAGGGTGACACCACCTCATGCACAATCCCTTCTTTTTCACATAACTTGTCGAAGTATTTCGACACATACTCTCTACCACCACCAATTCTCAAAACTTTGAGCTTTCGACCACTTTGTCTTTCGACCATAAATTTAAACTTGGTAAATACCTCGATCACTTCACTTTTCTTCTTGACCGGGTAAGTCCACAGTTTTCAACTCAAATCATCTATGAATGTGACAAAGCATTTGTTACCTCCAAACGAATCCACATGGATTGGTCCACAAACATCAGAGTATATGACTTCGAGAATAGCCTTTGACATGCTTCCTGCATCCTTGCTGAAGCTATTCTTGTGCTGCTTCGCTTGCACACATTCCTTACAAACCTCGTTTGGAATGTCAATTTCTGGAAATCCTGAAATCATATTTCTTCTCTTCAAATCTATGATGTCTCTGAAGTTGAGATGGAATAGTTGATAGTTCCATATTCATTCATCTATCCTAGCTACACTCGAAAGGCACTTGTGCTCCATCACATTAAGTTCAATCTTGAAGGTTCTATTTTGAGACACAGGAGCTTTCAAGATTAACCTTCCATTTACATCGACGACTCTGATCATCTTGTCTTCGATCAACACTTTATAGTTCTTTTCGACCAACTTCCCTATACTGAGAAAATTGCTCTTCATGCCTGGTATGTACAACACATTGGAAATGACTGACCTCTTGCCATCTTTCCTCATAATGATAACATCACCAATACCTCCAGCTGCTAGGGCATTGTCATTTGTAAATTTTATCGTGTTCTTCAACGAGGGTTTTATGTTGACAAACCAATCTTTCGTTCCAGACATGTGTGATGAGCATCCTTAATCAAAGTACCATTGATCCTTGAATTTTTTTTTCATCTCTTGTTGTAACCATCAATAACATGTCCTCTTCTTCATACTTTGCGAACTTTGCATAAATTTCTTGATTCTTTCGCTTTTCTGGACAATCACTTGAATAGTGACCATACTTTTGAAAATTGAAATATTGAATGTGACTCTTGTCAGGTTTTCGACCATCGCCTCTTCTTTTATTCACAATACCACCTCTTTGGTTGCCTTGATATTGTTTTCTTTGATTCGACATGTTTTCTTCGTGCTGGTTTCCTTACCAGTCGAATTGTTGTAGCCACCTCTACCTTTGTTGTCAAACCACTTTCCTTTGCCTTTCTTATCTTTTATTGATTGAGCCTGCAAAGCCACATCACTCTTTGACTTTCCTGCATCTCTTTCCGCCATTCTTTGTTCGTGAGATTCAAGCATCCCCTGAAGCTCTTCCTTCAACAAAGATGACATGTCCTTCGACTCTTCTATGGTAACTACCACATGGTCGAACATCGGAGCCAAAGATCTTAAGATCTTCAAAACAATTGTTCTTGTTGTTAACGCCTCTCCATAAGTCTTGATTTGATTCACTAGTTTCATAATCCTAGTGAAGAAATCGGATATGCTTTCGCTATCTTCCATCTGAAGCAATTCATACGTTCTTTTGTGAGTTTGTAACCTCGCATCTTTCACCTTCTCAGCGCCTCCAAACGATTTCTTCAGAATCTCCCAAGCTTCTTTTACAGATTCAACACCACTAACCTTTTTCGAAATTGTCTGGGCTGGCACATTGGTGAACTATAAAGAGAGCTTTATAATTCTTCTTCTTCGAATCTCTGTATTTTGCTTCTTCTTCTTCTGAAGCGTCTTCATCAAACGGTTCTAATCCATATTTCACAAAATCCCAAAGACCTTGAAAACAAAATATAACCTCCATCTGTTTGTACCAATTCTCATAGTTATCACTTTTAAGAATTAAGAGACTTGCTGGAAAAATTTCGTTAGCGTAATGTATCGCCATCTTGAATTTCTTCTTCCTCGATTGTTCTTGGTCGTTCTTCCCTTGAATCACTCAACCGGAGCTCTTGATACCAGATGTTGGAAAGCCACCAAAAACCTATGATGAATTTCTACCAATCTTGATGAACAAGATTGATATCACCACACAATGACAATGAAAAATATGAGAGAAAAAAAGAAAGAGAAGACAATTATTTTCTGCAGAGTTTCTCTCTGTCACAAATTGTGAAAAACTTTATTTTTCACTTGCAACTACAAATTCTGTAAATACAACTTAATTGACTTGATTACAAAAATAATTGTTACTCCCTCTGTTTATAAATTTATGTTAGCTTGATGTCTAAGCCAAAAACACAAAACTACAAAAGACCAAAATACCTATTTTGGAACTAAATCAAATCTATTTATTTTAGATCTAAATCAAATCTATCTAAAACAAAAATTAAATCTATGTGTAACAAACTGTTTCCACACAAAAAGAGTAAATGGTTGGTTAAAAATGATGAAGTTAGGCAAAGTATGAGTTATATGGTTAGCAACGGCGTGGAATATATGGTTGGTTAGAAATGATATATGCTTTCGAAATGAGAATTGGAATGTGAATAATACAATATGAAGTATTAAATCTTTGGTTTGGAAGTTACATTTTTGCAGTGAAATTACGCAATTCAAATGTAGTTTCTGCGACTTTAGCAAGTAATTATTGTTATTCTTATCGTAGTTTGTAATTGGTATGTAATTTTCTGATTTTTCTGGCGGTGTTTTTGCCCGCATCATTATGTAAAAGGTTGGAGAACTCTTAGTTCTTCGTTTAATCAATTCCTTGCTTACAAAAAAAAAAAACTATTTCGACACTTTTAAATCAAATCAAATTTTTTCGACATTCTTATGTCTCTGTCGAACAAACTGTTTCAACA
Source organism: Vicia faba (assembly GCA_948472305.1). Taxonomy (NCBI): domain Eukaryota; kingdom Viridiplantae; phylum Streptophyta; class Magnoliopsida; order Fabales; family Fabaceae; genus Vicia; species Vicia faba. Next base: position 801,674,593 of record OX451739.1, on the reverse strand, counting down.
CAAAAAATCATTTTTAACAGTTGTAGTAAACAAGACAAAAGTTGGATTCATTTGAGACAAGAAGGATTGAATGGGATCCACATGGTGAGGATGAGGATGAATGATTGATCGGAGTCATAAAAATTAGTGAGCAGCGTGGAGAGAACCCCACAAAAACACAGTTGCACCTCTCCGTGCAAACAAAAGACATTAATGGCATTTATATTTGGTAGATTGGCAAGTAAATCAACTATTTTCTTACCACATAATGGGTTGGGATACCTCACATTTCATTCAGCCTGCCCCACGTAAACTATTGTTTTTACGTCGAGTAAAAGTTTTATTTGTCTTCACTTTTCAATTTCTAGTGGAAAACGATTTTGTAATTCAGAGTTTATTCATAGAAAATTACCCAATCATAATAATTAATTTTATATACAATCAATTACAAATATTAAGTTAATTAAAAAATAAATATAATATTTTCTTTTTTATTTATAATCACAATCATTTCATAAATTTAATTTAAAAAAATAAAAATAAAAATAATTTTTTCATTAATTATCACGAGATGCCTCTACTCTGATAAATGAAACCAATGTTAACTATTCAAATACAATAGATACAAATAGTTATATAATATTTTTATAATATTTATATAGATCGTAAAGATAAAAGTTGTTATAGCATGGCTTACTAACTTTATTTTGAATTTATTTTCTAACATTCCTATTCAAATTGGAGAGTGATGATTATGAACATAATAACATAAAAATTTATTATCCCTATAAATATTGTGATTATGTGTAACATTGTTGTTTGATTAGCAAGTTGTAGAGATAGCACCAAATTTTATATGTTCACAAATGAAATGACATTCAACTTTTATATGTTTGATTCTTTAATGAAAAACTGGTTCTCTAATGAAAAATTGGATTGACAACAAAATATAGTCTTTTTGATTTTCACAATGTTGAAGTGTATGAGTGGTGCAAGTAGTTTGAACAGTTGCTAGCAAATTACGTAGCCATGGTATTTCATTGGTAGCTTGAGGCATTGCACGACACTCTGCATCAGTCGAAGTTTGATATAAGCAATTGAGTTATTATCAACTATGACCAAATTATCAACATAAATTAAGACTACAATAAATTTGGATTTACATTCATAGCTAAAAAGGATTTGATCTTTTTGGCTTTCTTTAAAATCATAATTGAGCAAGGACATAAAAAGTTTATAGCACTAATTCTTAGAAGTCTGTTTTAGATCATAAAGAGATCGACAAATCATATTTATATTGGGAACTTTGTATCCTTAAGTGGATTCATGTACGCTTCTTCATCGAGCTCTCCATGTAAGATTGTGTTGCTAACATTCATTTGATAAAGTTCCATCCGTTTGTTACTGCAATAGTTGTAAATATCTAAATATAGTTATTTTTGCTACAAGTGCAAATGTCTCATTGAAATCTTCACTTTTACTTATGTGAATCCTTTTGCTACTTATCAAGCTTTGTATTTCTCAATCTCTCTTGTATCCTCGTACTTAATCTTATATACCCATTTTCCACTTACTAACTATGAAGGTAAGAAGTTAATTCTCAAGTTTCATTATCTTTCAAGCTTTTTAGTTTTTGTGTCATTGCCTCCTACCATAGTGAATATTTTATTGCCTGTGAATATGTGTAATACGGTGGGATAACTAATTTTTTTTGTTTTATCCTAAATATTGCGGTTAGAAAGAGTCACCACCGACTTTTCTTTTATCCAATATTTAGAAAAGGTGAAAAAAACAGGAAATACCTTTGATAGATTTTGAGTTCAGGAGGTAAGTTATGTAAAGGGAAGGTGTTAGCATCCTTTACATTCGTAGTTATCTACAGGCTCTTAATTGCTCAACTCACTTTTAAAACTTGTTTTGTGTATGTGTCATTTGTTTGAAAATATTTTGAAATGCCAATGTAAGGTAAGTTTGTAATAATCCTTGTGTCGGTCCTCAAGAATTTATACAAAGTGTTTTAGAAAATATTTGTTTTGAAAGTGATGTGTAAAAACGTATTTGTTTGTGAAAAAGGTTGTGAGCAAGCATTCAAGAGTTCTAACCCACTAAGTATGTTCTTTCTTATTCTTTTCCTTCTCCTTTGGAGATAGTATTGTCCATATCATTAGTTGGTAGGTAATCCTATCTATTGGATGTGAAGGGACAGGGGTAGGGTCATCGAAGGCAACATGTAAGGATACTTTAGCAATTATATTGAAGGGACTATCATCATTTTGCTCGTAGGGTCATCGAGGAACTAGATCATTTTGTAGGCAACTCGAAGGATCATCTAGAGACTATGATCTTTATTCGAAAGGGACCATGATGATTTGATCGAGGGTCTTTTGCTAAAGTATCCCTACTTTCGAGGGACGTGACCAATATTCGTAAGGTAACAAAAGAGGTTACCCTAGAGGTGCAAGTGTGAAGAGTGTGTTAACTCAGTTATTTAGTCTTGAAAATTAGGGTTATCTATATTGCTTTTAGTCTTGCCATACAAACCCTATTTTACTAGCAGTTAAATATATACAGAAAATTAAAGTGCGGAATGTAAAGTTCCTACACTATTACATGACTTTGAGAGAGATACATAATAGGAAAAATGCGAGAAAAGATAAATCTATGCTATTACATTGGTAGTTGCGACCTATACACTTGTCCTAGGAAATAGCAAAAGAAATAAGACAAAGAATGTTAGAAAAATATTTTAATGTTTTTGTGTTTTTGTAGAAAATGATTTTAATGATAATAGTATCAATTAACCTAATTATCTAATTTATTTTACAAATTAAAAAGACCTAAAATCTAATTAAGTGAAAAAGGTTAATTAAGAAACCTAAAAGACTATTTTTTTATGGTTTAATTATTAATTAAAAGTTATTAAGAAAAAGAAATAATTGAAAATATTGAAAGAAGAAAAATAATGAAAGTAAAAGAAGTTAGAAAACAAGTAAAAAAAGAATGCAGGCACCAGAGTTTGAATCGACGCCCTCTCCTTTACCACCAGTCCTTCTTACCATTGAACCATGATATTTTTTGTGATATGAAATGAGAACCAATCACCATATGATGAACCTGCGTGTTATCCTGAAAAAGTAAAAAACAATTTCAAAATGTAGGGATCGAACCCACGCCTCTCATATCACAGGTCTCCGTCTCCAACCATATGAGTTACGCTGGTTTTGTGTTATTCAAACATAAATCAAACATTATATAATTAAATAGCTGGATCAGAGAAGCGCCGAAACCCTACCTCCAGTCATCTTCTCTGGTGAGATTCAACATCAAACCTACAAATCACGTAAAATCGAGACACAAGATGCACCCTATCTCCCTAATTTAACCCTTGCGAACCCAATGGTAGCATTGGCTTGACCTGAAAATGCTTGTAGAGTGAGTTTCGAAGAAAATATTTCAAATTTCCCTAACAATGATAGATCTTCATTTCTGCGTCAACCTAAAAAATAATACGTCAAAACAGTTCCACACATCAATATGAACATGAATGTATGCATCAAATTCATTTAAATTTTATGAATTAAGTTTGAATTCAAGGATGTTTGTCAAACCGGTGATACCTGGTTGGTGAGTTCTGGCGTTCTTTAAGCTTTAGTAAGGACTGGGAATGACTCCTGGAGGTCTCAGGAGACTGATAGAATACTTGTAATTGATTGATAAAGGCTAGAGATAAGGGTTTGTGTTTGCCCTAGTTTCTTGAAATTTGAAGATTTTAGGGTTGCTTCTATGATGTAGCATGCACGCACCTCTTGGTATGAGGTTGTTGAGTATTTATAGGAGAATATTTAGGTCAATATTTGTGAGATGAATCTTTGTATTTCATGGTGAAGAGATTTGATTTGAAATTTGCATGAAAATTTTCTTTTTTAAGCTCAATCTTGTGCCAATCAGCCTTACACAGTTTTGTTAGCTAGTTGTAAGCTTTTTGGGCTTCAAATCTAATCCAAAACAAAAGCCTTGTGCCTTATTCCATTAGTTTTATATTTTATTTGATTTATTTTAAACTTAATTTAATAAAATCAAAATAAAAAGAAATAAAAATCACAAATATATGAATGGATTTAGAGGTCTAATATGAGGCCATGAACACGTTTGAGCCTAAAAACTTAGGCCCATTAGCCCAAAAATTCAACTTTGCTCAAAGTAGACTTCATGTATTTTCTCAAAATTTCTCAACTTGCACCAATCATAACTCTCTTAAATTTTGTCATATGAATATGATATTTGACTTTTTAGAAACCTCAACATGTGTCCTATAACTTTCATGTTAGTAATGTTTTCATTTGAAGTCTTTATCCTTTTGTAAATTGCTTTGAGAAAAGATGTCTTTTTATTGACTTTTAAAATGACCTGTAAAGTTTTGGCTCATATCTCAAATGAAGCATTTTTGGCCTTGAGCTTAGAGAGACAAAGTTGTAGAGAATTAAATTTCCTTCAAGATAGGATTTTGTTGAGAAATTTCTGATGAAGTATGTGAAAGTTGTATTTGGTCAAAGTTCAGTTGACTTCTCTTTAAGAAAACCCTAATTTGGTAACTTTTTTGAATTTGAACATATCTTGACTTTCTTGATGAATAACGATCAACCCTTGATCAAATGATGAATGTGACTTCAAAATGTTGATGTTGATGAAAAATCTTGATGTTTGACTGTAGATTGGTCAAAGTTGACTTTTTGTCCAATATAGTTGATTTTGAACCATTTGATCAATTGAATGGGCAAACTTGTACTGCAAGGCTTGAAACTTGGTATGAGGGTACCTTGATACATACGAGAACCCATAAAATCCACTTGAGGCATTAGAAGTCCAATTTCCTTTGAGAAAATTAAAACCCTAGTTGTAGGTCAATTTCTTAGGAGGAGAGTCCATCAAATCAATCCTTGATAAGTCTTGAGTACTTGAGACTCCTATGAGCATAAGGAGATAGCTTGAGCCATTTTCTTTTCAGAATGGGAGAGAAAATTTTGGGGTACAACAATATCATTTTGACTTTTCATCATTAGTGATAGTTGTAAGGTATGCTTGATGTTTTGGAGAAAATTGATCATATGTTTACAAAAATGAAATATGTTAAGCCATACATGAAGAATAATTGGTCTTTGATGAAGTACATTTATAATTTATAGCATAAAAATAATTATCCTGTTAGGTCTGTGATTTTATGATTGGTAACAATTCTGGTAAAACATATGTCATTTGAGAAAACATATATCACAGACAGATGTTGGGCAAGATGTTGTGACATCTTGAACAATTGTCATAACAGGTGTTGCTGACTCTAGATGTTAAGCTAGATGTTGTGACATCTTTGTCAACTGATATAGCATATTCTGCTGTTACTTTCTTGACATATTTGATTTGATTTTGTGAGATTATCTTGGATACATCTCACTTGTTTGCGCATGCCAAAAAGATTTCATTTGGAACAATTGATTTTATCTTCAGTTGTACATTATTTTCTAAAATTGGATGTTGAGACAATTTAGGAAACATATGTTATTTTGTTCCAAGATTTAAGGAGATTTTTCAGCATAATTGGTGCAACCATCAATTTGTGGATCTAAAATAAATTGGGGAGAGAATTCGAACCCCATGGACAACTGAGGTCTTTAAAAGGAAAAACTTAAACCTAATGAAAAGTGTGAAAAAATAATGAGAAGTTTCTCTACAAGAGTTTTAGGGTTTGAGAGTCTTTTAAGAGTACTGTGTTTTTGTGTATGTCACTCATGTGTCATGTTAATACATAGAATTTGAATAATTATTCATTATTAATTGTTAATCACCCACGAGCTTTTAAGAAAATAGTGGATTGTGTGTAATTGGAAGTGTGATCTTCTATTTATGGTCTCTTGTTATTGTCACTGAGGTGACTGTGGGAAGTGAGAAGGGGTTCTCATATCTAGGAGGTTCCTAGGTAGAAGTTGCATAAGGTAGTGATTAGGTGATAAGTTGTAAACTAGGGTTGCTTAGATTTAAACTTATACTTTCATAGTGGATTTCCTTCCTGGCTTGGATATCCCCAAAGTAGGTGATGTTGCACTAAACTGGATTAACAATTGATTGTGTTATTTATGTTATGAAATTTACTTTCTACATAATTCATATCTTTTGTAAATTGCTCTGTCAGTAGATGATGTCATAACATCTGTCTTAACATTATATTTTTGGTGTTGAGACATCAGTCTTAACATCTGTTTAGAAAGTGCCGGAATTTCAATTGGCATCAGAGCATGCACCTTGTTCTGTTTTTGGGTGAGTTCTAGAGAGAATAATTTTTGGGACTATGGATAAGGAATGAGGATACAATAACAGACCACCTCTGTTAGATGGTGCAAATTATGACTATTGGAAGGTTACAATGATAGCCTTTCTGAAATCCATGGACAAAAAATCTTTGAAGGCTGTTCTGAAAGGATGGAATCATCCTGTTGTGAAGGACAAAGATAGGAACGAGTTGTTGAAGCCATAAAAATATTAGTCCAAGGAAGAAGATGATTTATCACTTGGAAATTCTAAAGCCTTGAATGCTTTATTCAATGGAGTGGACAATAATGTTTTTAGGTTACTAATTTTTTGTATTGTAGCTAAAGATGCTTGGGAAATGCTCAAGACAACTCATGAAGGCACATCTAAAGTGAAGATGTACATACTTCAACTTCTCACTACCAGATTTGAGAACCTAAAGATGAATGATGATGAAAGCATTCAGGACTTTCATATGAATATTCTTGAAATAGAAAATGCATCTAGTGCCTTGGGGGAGAAGATGCTAGAAGAAAAGCTTGTTAGAAATATTCTCAGGTATTTACCTCACAAATTTTATATGAAGGTAACAACTATTGAAGAAGCTCAAGACATAAAGAACATGAGAGTTGATGAACTTGTTATGTCACTTCAAACATTTGAACTAGCTATAAGTGACAAGCATGAGAATAAGAACAAGAGCATAGGTTTTGTATCCAATGCTGAAGATGAAGAGAGTCAATGGGATTTGGATACTGAGGAAGGAATGTAAAATCCCATTGTTTTACTTGGAAGACAATTCAATCAAGTACTGGAGAATACAAATAGAAGGGTAAGGCCTAATGTCAAGAACATCTAGTCTGACATTAGCAAGAACTATGAGTCTCAAAGAAAAACCAAAGATGAAGAAAAACACAATCAAAGCAAAGGTGTTTAGTGTCATGAATGTGAAGGTTTTGGGCACATTAGAGCAGAGTGTCCAACATACCTCAAGAAACAACAAAAGGGGATATTTGTTTCCTGGTCTAATGAGTTTTACAAAAACGAAAAAGATAACAAAACTACCAAGCATGTAAAGGCATTTTCAGGAAGATATGATGAGAAGATACTGTTAGTACCATGGTTTTGTTGATTGGCAGCATTTTGCTAAAACATGGTTCTAACCAGATGTCGAACAAGATGTCGTGACATCCTGTTCAGTTATGTAACAGGCTTGCGCTGTTGTTTTTAAATATTGGCAAATTTGATTTAACTCTGTTATATTTTCCTTTGAATATATATCAGAGATTTTCGCAAGTCAAAAAGATTTGTTTTGGAACATATTTGTATCTCCAGCTGTGCAAAAGCTACTAAATTAGGCATTGAGACAATTTAGGAAACTATGTATTGGTTGTTCTAAGATTACAGAAATTTGCTACACAATTGGTGCATCACCCAACTTATGGATTAAGAAACTTTTGGACTCAGAATATCGAAGCCCATGGACTGCAGAGTTGTATTTAAAGGAGAATCCTAACCTAATGTAATTTAAGTTTTCAACAATTTTAAAATTAGGGGAAGCATAAGTCTTAGGTTTTGAGAGTCTCTTGTGTATTTTTCAAGTCACCCATGTATCTTTTGATACTATGTGATCGACTAATTGTTACTTAATTGTTTGTCAAGTTATTGTCCTCACTCAGAAGCCTTTAGGCAATGTGTTGAGTATTGTTCTCACTCAAAGCTTTTAAGAAAGAGGTTGAGTTATTGTAATGGAAGTATGATCATCTAAATTAGGTTGTATTTGTTGCAGTTACTGGGATTGTGACTGTTAGATATCACTGAGGTAATTTTTAGGAAGTGAGATAGTGAAATCTCATTTTTAGGGAGGACCTAGGTAGAAGTTGCATTGAGTATGGATTATGCAAGAAGTTGTAAATAGGGGAGTTAAGCTTTGAACTAATATTGTTGATAGTGGACTTCCTTCTTGGCTTGGTATCCCCCAGAGTAGGTGATGTTGCAGTGAACTTGGTTAACAACTCATTATGTTATTTATCATTCCGCAGTTTAATTTTTTGTATCATATTCAACTTGATTGATCTAGTTTGTTACCAAATGTTATAACATCAGTCTCGACACCATCCAATGTTAAGACAATTTTGTTTGTATGGGTTGCATATACCATAATTTCAATCAGTATCATAGCAGGTGCCCTGGTCTATTCGGTGAGCTTCATGGAGGTATATTTATGGTATTATTTGTCTTATAGAATGCTGTAATGATACATTCATGGTTATCAATGGACAACAAAATTGTGAAGTTGATCAGGTTGGAAGAACCCTGGTGCTTGGAAGACAGAATCCTGGTGCTTGATAAATGTTTTTTTATTCCAGAAAGTATATCACTTGAATTGTGGCTAAATATACTTGGGAAATTCTCAAGTCCACTCATAAAGGCATATCTCAGTGTGTTTGGAGAAAAGATTTTAGATGTGAGGCTGATCAAGAAGAAGATTCTCAGGTCTCTACTCTAAAGGTTTGACACAAAAGTGAAAAGCTATTGAAGAAAGACACGAGCAATTTATGTTTGCTTTCAACTCTATAGGAGCTTGTGTTTTGGTCTCTAATCAAATGATTCTTATTGCAATTGTGTTCCTTGGAAGGCAATCCAATCGGTTTTTGGGGAGAATTCAAAAGATGTCCAAACCAAATGTTTATAACTTTTGTACTAACATCAACAGGACTGTGATACTCAAGACAAGTTAGAAGCTGGATATAATCCAATTAAAGTCAAACATTCCATAACACGAGTGTGAAGGCCTTGGATTTTTGTGGAAGAGACTGCCTTACCTGTCTCAAGAAGCAACTATATGGGTTTTCCTATTTCTTGGTTTGATTAGGAAAGTATTTATGATTATAAACGCGCCAAGAATATTACTGGTTTAACTAGAAGTTGGACTTCTAATGAACATTTCTGTATTGAAGGTTTATCTCATAATGAGCTGACTGATTTATTCAAGGATCTATGTATCTAAGTAAATTTAAAGGAGTTGTCAACTATGAAGAAAATAGGAAGTCACTTTTTCTTATCCTATGTCTTAAGAGAAGGAAGATTTATCAACCATCTATGTGTTTGCAAGGCAAGGTAAATCTCTTAATCCTTGAACTTAGATTCATGACCAAGTATATAAGGATAGTTCAGGCCAATGAAAGGATGTTCTTCAAGAGGAAATATTATTGGGAGACTTAAAAGGACGAGGTTTTTCTAGCTATTACTTGCAAAGAGAAAAACTCAAGTCACAAAAGGCTTTTTCATCAAAAGGAAACCTAATTCAAAGATGTGAATCTGAATGTCACAACATTGTGCTTAACATAAGTAGTTCATGCTAAAAGAAAATTCTTACACTGAAGATGGTTTTTCTGTGAAAAGGTGATCATAACAGATTATTTTGTTTACTTTGACTTCCTTAAAGGATAGACTTAAAAAATGGTTAACCAAGCAGTGGTTAAAAACTCAAGGAAGGTTTTATTTGCCTTATTTCTTATACCTTTCTTAGAACTTCAACTAAGAATATTTGTATTTTGATACTGGCTGCTTCAGGCACTTGATTTCAGTAAAATTGGTTTTGGTTGTGTGTTTAGTCTCATTTTATCAACTATTTCTTGGAATGTAGGTGGTGAAAGGATGATCAAGGGTTCTGAAGATCATAAGAATACATTATTGTTTCGCTTAAATTTTTTGTAACTTTCTTCTAGATAGAGGACTAGTGACTATAACTAGTCAGGTGTGTAATAAAAGTCTAAAAGTTATGCCATCAAGGAAGAATGAAGTATGGAGTTCTTAGGAGGATTTAAAATCAATTTCTATTTATGGATTCCACAAGTATTTAATTTCTTATTCTCTTACTTGGTGGTCAAGGAAGATGGAGTCAAGACGCCTCACCAGAAGGTGCAACATCAGGCAGTGTGATATGGTGGGAGAACTGACTTGGAGTTTTACGTTTGTGTTCGCAAATGTTGCGGTTTAGCAAGAGTCGCCACCGACTTTTCTTTTATCCAAAAAGGAAAGGTGAAAAAGCACAGGAAAGACCTTTAAAGATGTTTTCTCGGGTTCGGGGGGTAGATTATGAAAACGGAAGGTATTAGCACCCTTTTCATCCATGGTTTTCCATGGGCTCTTAGTTACTTACTAGATCACTTGCTTTTGTTTTGAAATGGTGCTTTGTGTGGTTTTTGAAAGTATTTTGAAAATGTAACTTTGTAATGATTCTCGTTTTTATAAGAACGCATACAAAGTGTTTGTTTCGAAAATAGTTCAAAGATGTGTTTGTGAGATGTGTTTCTGAAAGTATTTTGAAAATGTAACTTTGTAATGATTCTCGTTTCTATAAGAACGCATACAAAGTGTTTGTTTCGAAAATAGTTCAAATATGAGAGTGTGGATGTATAAAAATATTTTTGTTGTGAGCAAGCGAGTAACTAAGAGCGGACCTACCTACTCAAAAGGTCTTAGGTGTTCTTTTCCTCCTCCTTTAGATGTTGCTATCTTACCATTATTTTGGTAAGAAGCCCCATCGTTGGATGTGAAGGGACGGGCTTTGGGACATTTGTATAGTCATAGAAGGCAACCTATGGAACGTTTTAGCAATGTCGTTTTAGGAACTAGATCGTTTACCGAAGGCAACATCGAGGGTCATCGAGGGACTACGATCTTTTATTGGGGGTCTTTGCTAAAACGCCCATATTCGAGGGACATGACTATTTTCCGAAAGGAAACAAAATGAGATTACCCTAGAGGTGCTAGTGTGCAAGTGTGTTAGTTTGCATGCATTTAGTCTTGATTAGAGTGATCTATTTGTCAATTTCATGTCTTGCCATACACACCCTAATTACTAGCATTTATATTTGAAAGCGATAAATTGCAGAAATGTAAAGTCCTATGCTATTACAATATTTTGGGGACGAGCATACATATTTATGAATGGGGATTGCAAATTAAACAATAAGTTACTATTACAACCACATTGAAATGGATAAGAATGTACAGGAAATGTAAAATGCTTATTTATTTAAGAAAAGAAATAAGTTTTGTTTAAGAAAATATTTTTTGTCTTTTTGTGTTAAAAGAAATAAAATATGATATATGAATATGAAATATTTTTGGTGTTTTTTTTATTAATGAAAGATAAAAGTGATGAAAAGAAATAATAAAGGAAAGAAGACAAAATCAGCGTAAATGCTGAAACAGAAGAAGTCAGAAGTTCTGACTCTGACTTGCTGCACAAATAGAAACAACGTTAGTAGAAATATGGAAGTTCAGAAGTTTAGGATCTTCTGAGAATTCATAAGTTTTCATAAGTTCTGATGCAACTGTCAGAACTTTGCCTCTCTCCATGCTAGTCAGAACATCTGCAGCTTAGTCATTTCTTAACAGAACAGAAGTTACATTCATGACAATTATGACAAGTTTCAAGAAATATCAGAAACACAAATCAGAAGCAACATGAATTTGCTAATCCTAATTCCGAGTCCTAATTTTTTTATGAAACTCTAAACTGGACTTCTCTCTACTTAGGCATGCAGATGCATGGAATCTCATAATATGTACATCATCAGAATCAGAATATCTACATTGTGTTAAATATGCAAAATCTGACAATGCCTAAATAATATGATGAGAGTCAGCAGAAACATACCTTGCAACTGGAAAATACTCTGGGAGCTAGAACCTGATTCTGACCACTTGTGGTGTTCTGAACAGCTTCCTCCCGTGTTCAGCAGGTTGGAAACTTTCAACTTGGATTTTAAATGATTAGAAGATTCTGAAACAACCAAGGGATAAAGTTTTGATCCTTTGAGGTGGGTATTGGTGGAGAATGTGTTATTGTTTGACTACAGAATTTTGGATGGCTTTTGAATGCATATCAGGAACTGCATGGGTGGTTTTGGTCAAGAAACAACTTGAGAAAAAATGGAGTTTTAATGCAAGAATCAAATGCTAAGGTTTTATATTTATGTGTTTGCAATCTTTTGGCCTCTTGTAACTTTTGTAGGGGTTCAAGGATTTTCTTTCTCCTCTTTCTCAAATTTTATGACCTCTTTTCAATGGCCAAAGGTGTTCTATTTATAAGCAAAGGTTTTGTAGTTTGGAGAGGTCAAGTGGCACCAACATCATACGCTAGATGCTGACTTACTCTTGAAGTAAGCTTAAATAAGCGTGGTTTAATGCACCAAGTAGGATGGTTAATAACGCCTAAACTGGATTTGTCAGCATGAATTAAGGAAAAGTAGAAGCAGCGCATCTGCCTAACATACTTTTGCACAAAAGTTTGTCTTCCTAAGATAGTAGGGGCACACGTGGGGGAAATCCTTTGGATAATAACTCAAAAGTGGCTGTGAGCATTAAATGATGATGAGACTTATCACAACCAGAAATCCTGCAACGTGAGATTCTACACCATGACTTAGTTTTGGATTAGAAGTTCTGCTTCAGCGTAGCATCCATCCTCTAATCTTTGTATCTCCTGGCTCCAGCACGTTATGAAGGAACTTTCAGACTTTCTAGAAAGCTTGCAGCACACTTCTTAACCTTCTTTGAATTACCCTGGCAAACTCTGACTGAAGCTTTTGTGAAAACTTGCCCAAAAATTCTGACCAAAATCTGCCTTGAGAGTATCCAGAATGTACTGAGTGTTATGGTGATAATCTGGCCAGAAGTTCTGAGTTTTGTCATGCTTCTTAAACACTTCGAAAAAATTCTAAGTATTTAGAATTTTGGCTTTTTGGATTTCTTGATGAATCAAACTTCATATTCCAACGTGTCTTGATGAAATATGATTCTTGAAGCTTGATTTTGATCCAAAAGTAAAAGTTTGACTTTTCAGTGTGTAAATGACCATTTTGCCCTTGTGAGTGATTTTCTTGGAAAATTTGCAGTTCAAGGCTTGGAACTGGATGGAAGCAAATCTTGAAGATCCAGGGTGATTCTTTGAGGAATGAGAGGGAAAATTTTGGGGTGCAACAACTGCCCCTGTTCAATCTTCTTACACCTGAAGAGTTAGATTGGTAAATCTGCCATTCATGACTTGAAGGTGGAAGATAATTGAACACTAAAGTGCCCAGAAAATTTGCACTCGAAGATGTGTTAGTTGATTATATAGGGAATGCGCTTAAAGATGCCATTCAGAGAGATAATGGATAGTTATTGGATATGGGCTTAAAGATGCCATCCAGAAATGATTGCTGGACTGTATCTATAAGCTGGAACTGGATGATTGCCAACATGGCGTCCGTGTCTGGAGCGCATCTAAACTGTATCGGAAGGTTGGGTTGTTTGATGATGAGTCAGTGTAAAACTGCATCTTGGGAAGAGAGGGAACCGATGTAGGGTTTCCTGATGATGAGTCCGTGTAAAAATGCATCGTGGAAAGAGAAGGAACCGATGTAGGGTTTCCTGATGATGAGTCAGTGTAAAACTGCATCTTGGAAAGAGGAACCTATGTAGGGTTGCTTCATGATGAGTCCGTGTAAAACTGCATCTTAGAAAGAGAAGGAACCAGTGTAGGGTTTCCTGATGATGAGTCAGTGTAAAACTTCATTTGAAATTTCCTGAGAAGGAACCTGTGTAGGGTTGCTTCATGATGAGTCTGTGTAAAACTGCATTTTCGAAAGGAGGAACTTGGGTAGGGTTGCATGATGATGAGTCAGTGTAAAACTGCATCTTGGAAAGAGAAGGAACCGGTGTAGGGTTGCCTGATGATGAGTCCGTGTAAAACTTCATCTAAAATTTCCTGAGAAGGAACCTGTGTAGGGTTGCTTCATGATGAGTCAGTGTAAAACTGCATTTTGGAAAGGAGGAACCTGTGTAGAGTTGCCTGATGATGAGTCAGTGTAAGACTGCATCTTGGAAAGAGAAGGAACCTGTGTAGGGTTGCTTCATGATGAGTCAGTGTAAAACTACATCTTGGAAAGAGGAACTTGTGTAGGGTTGCTTTATGATGAGTCTATGTAAAACTGCATCTTGGAAAGAGAAGGAATCGGTGTAGGGTTGTCTGATGATGAGTCCGTGTAAAACTTCATCTGAAATTTCCTGAGAAGGAACCTGTGTAGGGTTGCTTCATGATGAGTCCGTGTAAAACTATATTTTGGAAAGGAGGAACCTGTGTAGGGTTTCCTGATGATGAGTCAGTGTAAAACTGCATCTTGGAAAGATAAGGAACCCGTGTAGGGTTGCTTCATGATGAGTCCGTGTAAAACTGCATCTTGGAAAGAGAAGGAAACAGTGTAGGGTTGCTTCATGATGAGTCCGTGTAAAACTGCATCTTGGAAAGAGAAGGAACCTGTGTAGGATTGCTTCATGATGAGTCCGTGTAAAACTGCATCTTGGAATGAGAAGGAACCGGTGTAGGGTTGCCTGATGATGAGTCTGTGTAAAACTTCATCTGAAATTTCCTGAGAAGGAACCTGTGTAGGGTTGCTTCATGATGAGTCAGTGTAAAACTTCATATGGAAAGGATGAACCTGTGTAGGGTTGCCTGATGATGAGTCCGTGTAAAACTTCATCTTGGAAATAGGAGGAACCTGTGTAGGGTTTCCTGATGATGAGTCCGTATAAAACTTCATCTGGAATTTCCTGAGAAGGAATCTGTGTAGGGTTGCTTCATGATGAGTCCGTGGAAAACTGCATCTTGGAAAGGAGGAACCTGTGTAGGGTTGCTTGATGATGAGTCTGTGTAAAACTGCATCTTGGAAAGAGAAGGAATCAGTGTAGGGTTGCTTCATGATGAGTCCGTGTGAAACTGCATCTTGGAAAGAGAAGGACCCTGTGTAGGGTTGCTTCAGTTGGTCAAGTAGATAGTTTTCTTTTCTGGTTTCAAGTATTAATCTCTGACCTGAGAAATAAAGATAGTTTTCCTGGCTTGTTACAGGTGTTAATATTCAATCTCTTCATGTAGATAGTTTTCCTAGCTTGTTACAAGTATTAATCTACAATCAGTCGTCCTTAGATAGTTTTCTTGGCTTGTTACAGGTATTAATCTGGAACTTGAAAAGGTTGGTCAATGAGATAGTTGTCCTGTTTGATTTCAGGTATTAATCTCTGACCTGAGAAAGAAAGATAGTTTTCCTGGCTTGTTACAGGTGTTAATCTTCAATCTCTTCATGTAGATAGTTTTCCTGGCTTGTTACAGGTATTAATCTATAATCAGTCGTCCACAAATAGTTTTCCGGGCTTGTTACATGTATTAATCTGGAACTTGAAAAGGTTTGATGGTAGCCATCTATTGATTGATCTTTCCTGAAAAAGGGTAGAATGTTAGTTGTATGCAATGTAGTGATGCATGAAATGCATGATGTCATGATGTTCTCAAAATAAATGAGATTGTGTCGTATGCACTTATCATGTATGCAAATAGGATGTATGAAATGTGAAATGTTAATGAATGTATTTTTGTCTGGGAAAATAAATCCTTGACAAATGCTGGGGAGTCGTTAAATCCTGGACTGCTGTTGAAAAGTTGGTGTGTCTTTAAACTTTGCTTGGAATATTTCCACTAGGGATTCCTGTTTTGTTGTGTTGAGGAGAACTTCGCTGGGGAATATTGAAAACTCTACGGAGAGTGTTGATTCTTGCTTGGGAAAAGAGTTCTGGAGTCTTGGTTGTCCGTTGCTCTACTGGGGTCGAAGTTGAACTGATATCTGGTCGGGTCCAGGTTTCACAGTAACTTGCTGGGGATTGTAGAGTAGTCTACTGGGGAAAGGGAATTGTGGTCCTTTGATTTGTAGTAGTTGGAAAGGTAAACTCAAATTGGGGAATTTGTAGTTTGTTGGGGAAATAAACCCTGTTGCCGGTCTGCTAGAGAGGTGACGACTTCATTGGGGAAAGTCTTCGAGGACTCTTGAGGTTGTCTCAGCTGGGGTAAGGTTTTCAGAGATTAAACCCTTGCTGGGAGTCATCCTATGAGAAGGATTTTGGGGAGATTTGTCATTGCCCCTAGTAGCAAGTTTTTGTGGCATTGCCATAAAATGTTTGATTGTACATAACCCTTCGCTAAGATTGACGTTCAATGCCCCAAGTGACAGAGATGGAGACTTGCCCCTGGTTGCTCTGCACTTCTTGAGAGATTTCTTTGAATCTTGACTGGACTGCCCCAGGTGTGCTGGATAGTGACATGTCATGTCCCCCTGTTGATAGGAGATTTTTCAATGGAAGTGTCATCCCTATTGAATTGATTTTGTTCACTGAGAGAGCTTTCGTTCGCTGGATATTCATTGTGTGAATTTCTCCGCTGTCAAACAAATAGCCATATGCAAACAATGATATTCAAGTAATGCAAAGTTTATGTTTGTCTTGAAGTTTTTTGAAAATGCGTTTTAGCGAGTAAAGAAATTTTGCTAAGAAAATTCAAACTCAGGATTTAGATCAAAGCCTTACAGGAGTCAGGATACCTTTTGTAACAGAATGCTTTCGAACTAACCCATGCTTCAATTAGGACTTTTGAAGGGTTGTAACGTGGCTTGGTTCACGGTTTAAGAAACAAATGATAAAGGCTCAAAGTGTATTTGTACCCACCCGTTCTTCGTGATGTTCTTCAGTCCTAAGCTCAGTAAATTTTGCGTTTGAACTCCAATTGAGTCTGGAATGATGCGTTGGTGATGGCTCAGACAAGTAAACATTTTCGGAAGGCAGTCAATTTTTGCAACATTTTTTTTCATGTTGTTGAGGATTTGTAGTGACCTCTTTATTTTGATTTGTTATCCCTAATTTTTGCCTGACTGTTCTTGTTTTGAGATTACAGTCAGCGGGATGCCCCCGTTTTTCTTAAGTCTCCTTCATAGGTTTTGACTTAGTGGGATTTTCTCTTTGAGAGATAATGACTGCCTATGTGATAGGGAACCATCAATGTCTTTTGATTCCAGAGGAATCTTTTTGATGTTATTCGTTGTATCACGAGATGATATTTTGCGGCGAAACACGCATTTGAATTAACTGAGAGACTACCCTACCCCAGGTTTTGATTAAAGGTTTCAATTTTTTTGTGAAAAGGGGAAAACTTCTACTTCTTTGGCTCGAAGGGGTTGACTAGGGATTATCTTCCTTATAACTCTAGTGTTTAGGATTTGAAAAAAATGCCTGTACATCGTCAGCAAGGTTTGTCCAAAAGCATACTATATGAGATTATGTCATTGTTTTCGTCATCCTCCCTCTAAAGGCTTGTAACTTTTAGCAAGAGTTGAATGTCATAAAGAGAGTAAAAAACATAGTTTAAATGTAATGAAAATGAGTGGATCAAATCAAGACAAACATATGCAATGCATTAATGAAACAAAGTTTGACATTAATAGATAATTGTTTGAATAACAAAAGAAATTACAATTGAAAATTCAAAATGAACAAGACACTTTCAATGTCTTGGCAGAGGAGTAGTGATCACGTTTGGAGTCTCCGGAGGATCAAAATCGATCTCCTTGGCGTTTATCAAATTCTGAATTTTGTACTTCAATGCCCAACAATCGTTAGTGTCGTGCCCGGGACTGTCAGAATGATAAGCACATGTTGCATTAGGATTGTAGTTAGGAGAAGAAGTTTTGGGGTTTGGATGAGGTCCTATCAATGCAATCAGATTCATCCTCAACAAGTGTTGTAGCGCTTGAGACAGCGGCATGTTGATGTTGGTAAACTGTCTTTTGGGCTTGTATGCCCTTCGTTGATTTCCTATTTGTTGTTGCCGGTGCGATGCAGAACCAGAGATCAGGACTGCCCCCACGTGTTGGTCATGACGACTCTTTTGACCTGTCACTGCATTGGACTCTTTCTTCCCACCGTATGGCTTTTTCTGAGCATCAGGAGGTGTAGCTCCTTGGATATTTACACTTTTGATGCCAGCTTCGACCCTTTCGCCGGTAAGTATTAACTCGGTGAACTCGGCTGAGGAGCTTCCGATTAGGTGTTTGAAGAAGGGTCCCGTCAAGGTTCCCATGAAAGTGTCAATCAGCTCCCTGTCAGTTAAAGGGGGTTGCACCCTACCAGCCAGATCTCTCCACTTTTGGGCGTATCCTTTGAAGCTCTCGTTGGAACCCATGGTCATGTTCTGCAATTGCACACGAGTTGGTGCAAGATCAACATTGTACTGATACTGTTTGTAGAAAGCAGCAGCTAAATCCTCCCAGGTGCGGATGCGAGAACTCTCCAATTGGTAGAACCATTCAAGTTGAGTCCCTACTAGGCTCTCTTGGAAGAAATGGATCCAAATCTTTGAATCAATTGTATATGGTTGAATCTTGTGGACATAAGACTTTAAGTGCATCTTAGGGCAAGAGACTCCATCGTACATGGCAAAGGTAGGGACTTTGAACTTTGGCGGGATGACCACTTCAGAAACCAAACCCATGTCTCCTAAATCCAAGCCAGGTATCTGTTGAATCTTCATAGCACTAAGGCGATCCTCCAACTGTTTGTACTTGTCATCAGTGGGAGGATATTGTTCCTCGGAGTAGTCAGCTTCAACTTCATCAATCTCAAAATTGTGGTCTTCTTTAAGACTATCCCCCATGTTGGATGGAGTTGAAAGATCTAGAGCTCCCTTGACTGGTCCTCTAGGTCTTCTTCCCAAGTTCAGGACGCCTATTGACTTCTTGTACTTTTTCTTCTTGTCTTTGAGAAGAATATTTTTCAGATCCTCTTGCCCCTTAGCCATAGCCAGGAACATTTGTTGGAATTGAGCATTTTGAGCTTGGAGATCTTTCATCGTTTGTTCCATATCCATCTTACTGAAATAAATAGTAGGAAGATAAGGAGACCTGTATGGGAGAAACCTGTCATGATATGATGCATGATATGTGGATGCATATTTTCAAGGATCTCACAGGGTTAGTAGTCACTTACAATTTGGATTGGAGAACTCTGTATCGATGGATGTCCTTCCATGAGAATTTAGTTCATCATGCCAAGTGGGTTGTAACCCTTGACTCAAATTGTTGTACTTGATCTTTGACGGTGTTTGGTTAGAGGAAAAAAAATCCTCTTGCCCCTTGGTAGACGTCTGGTTCAACGTGACCCTGCATCAAAGATCCTTGAGATCCTTGAAATGCTATGGTTCAATGTTATTGAAAATGCTATGGTATGATGTTATGATGTTATGTACAAATATGAGAGGTAAGCAAGTTTATATACAAAAAATCATATTCACACAAAGTAGACAAGTCCTTAGGTTTAGGCTTGTATGAAATTTGTAGGTAAGTACCCTCTTGAAGTTTAGTTGGCTCAACCTGTCCTAGTTAATAGTAACCGGGTTCTAAGGGGTCTCAATATCACTGATCTTTCCCACAAATTTCATTCCGATTGACAACTGACTTGCCACCAAACAAAGCTCGGGAGTCAAATCTCAATGAGTGTAGTATCGAGTATCGACCAACTTCGGACTGCACCAAAGCCGATCATCTCACTACGTCCTAATGGCCAAGTTGGTCAAGTAAAGGTTCTAAAAGTCAGTTAGTGCTTCATGACATCATTAAGCGGCCCCGTATTCTCCTTGACTACTCAAGGGCTACCAGTACCCACAAATAATATGTCGCACTAACGTAGCTATTGCTTGGACCGTGTCGGTATACCCCGCACAATTTCCATAATGTATTGCTACTTACCTATAAGGTATCCCAAATCCAGGTGGAGGATTCAAACTCAAATAAAGAACCAAAATGTAAAGCATACAAGTCAAACAAAGAAATCAAATAAATGTGATCTAACCCTAAGGTAACCCCACTTTTTTTATAAAAATCCCCAGCAGAGTCGCCAGTTCTGTGATACAGTTGGAGAACTGACTTGGAGTTTTGCGTTTGTGTTTACAAATGTTACGGTTTAGCAAGAGTCTCCATCGACTTTTCTTTTATCCAAAAAGGAAAGGTGAAAAAGCACAGAAAAGACCTTTAAAGATGTTTTCTCGGGTTCGGGGGGTAGATTATGAAAAGGGAAGGTATTAGCACCCTTTTCATCCATGGTTTTCCATGGGCTCTTAGTTACTTGCTAGATCACTTGCTTTTGTTTTGAAATGGTGTTTTGTGTGGTTTTTGGAAGTATTTTGAAAATGTAACTTTGTAATGATTCTCGTTTTCATAAGAACGCATACAAAGTGTTTGTTTCGAAAATAGTTCAAAGAAGTGTTTGTGAGATGTATTTTTGAAAGTGTTTTGAAAATGTAACTTTGTAATGATTCTCGTTTCTATAAGAATGCATACAAAGTGTTTGTTTCGAAAATAGTTCAAAGATGAGAGTGTGGGTGTATAAAAATGTTTTTGTTGTGAGCAAGTGAGTAACTAAGAGCGGATCTACCTACTCAAAAGGTCTTAGGTGTTCTTTTCCTCCTTCTTTAGATGTTGCTATGTTACCATTGTTTTGGTAAGAAGCCCCATCGTTGGATGTGAAGGGACGGGCTTTGGGACGTTTGTATAGTTATATAAGGTAACCTATGGGACGTTTTAGCAATGTCGTTTTAGGGACTAGATCGTTTACCAAAGGCAACATCGAGGGTCGTCGAGGGACTACGATCTTTTATCGAGGGTCTTTGCTAAAATGCCCATGTTCGAGGGACATGACTATTTTCCGAAAGGCAACAAAATGAGATTACCCTAGAGGTGCTAGTGTGCAAGTGTGTTAGTTTGCATGCATTTAGTCTTGATTAGGATGATCTATTTGTCAATTTCATGTCTTTCCATACACACCCTAATTACTAGCATTTGCATTCGAAAGCGATAAATTGAAAAAATATAAAGTCCTACGCTATTACAATATTTTGGGGATGGGAGTACATATTTATGAATGGGGATTAAAAATTAAACCCTAAGTTACTATTACAACCACATTTAAATGGATAAGAATGTACAGGAAATGTAAAATGCTTATTTATTTAAGAAAAGAAATAAAATATGATATATGAATATGAAATATTTTTGGTGTTTTTTATTTATTAATGAAAGATAAAAGTGATGAAAAGAAATAATAAAGGAAAGAAGACAAAATCAGCGTAAATGCTGAAACAGAAGAAGTCAGAAGTTCTGACTCTGACTTGCTACACAAATAGAAACAACGTTAGTAGAAATATGGAAGTTCAAAAGTTCTGGATCTTATGAGAATTCAGAAGTTTTCACAAGTTCTGATGCAACTGTCAGAACTTTGCCTCTCTCCATGCTAGTCAGAACATCTGCAGCTTAGTCATTTCTTAACAGAACAGAAGTTGCATACATGACAATTATGACAAGTTTCAAGAAATATCAGAAACACAAATCAGAAGCAACATGAATTTTCTAATCCTAATTCTGAGTCCTAATTTCTCTATTAAAATCTGAACTGGAGTTCTCTCTACTTAGGCAGACAGATGCATGAAATCTCAGAATATGTACATCATCAGAATCAGAATATCTACATTGTGTTAAATATGAAAAATCTGACAATGCCTAAATAATATGATGAGAGTCAGCAGAAACTTACCTTGCAGCTGGAAAATACTCTGGGAGCTAGAACCTGATTCTGACCACTTGTGGTGTTCTGAACAACTTCCTCACGTGTTCAGCAGGTTGGAAACTTTCAACTTGGATTGTAAATGATTAGAAGATTCTGGAACAACCAATGGATAAAGTTCTTATCCTTTGAAGTGGGTATTGGTGGAGAATGTGTTACTGTTTGACTACAAAATTTTGGATGGCTTTTGAATGCATATCAGGAATTGTATGGGTGGTTTTGGTCAAGAAACAACTTGAGGAAAAATGGAGTTTTAATGCAAGAATCAAATGCTAAGGTTTTATATTTTTGTGTTTGCAATCTTTTGGCCTCTTGGAATTTTTGCAGGGGTTCAAGGCTTTTCTTTCTCATCTTTCTCAAATTTTCCGACCTCTTTTCAATGGCCAAAGGTGTTCTATTTATAAGAAAAGGTTTTGTAGTTTGGAGAGGTCAAGTGGCACCAACATCATACGCTAGATGCTAAATTTCTCTTGAAGTAAGCTTAAACAAGCGTGGTTCAATGCACCAAGTAGGATGGTTAGCAACGCCTAAACTGGATTTGTCAGCATGAATTAAAGAAAAGTAGAAGCAGCACATGGGCCTAGCATACTTTTGTACAAAATTTTGTCTTCCCAAGACAGTAGGGGCACACGTGGGGGAAATCCTTTGGATAATAACTCAAAAGTGGTTGTGAGTATTAAATGATGATGAGACTTATCACAACCAAAAATCCTATAACGTGAGATTCTACACCATGGCTTAGTTCCGGATCAAAAGTTCTGCTTCAGCGTAGCATCCATCCTCTGATCTTTGTATCTTCTGGCTCCAGCACATTCTGAAGGAACTTTCAGACTTTCTAGAAAGCTTGCAGCATACTTCTTAACCTTATTTGAATTACCTTGGAAAACTCTGACTGAAGCTTTTGTGAAAACTTGCCCAGAAGTTCTGACCAAAATCTTCCTTGAGAGTGTCCAAAATTTGCTGAGTGTTATGGTGATAATCTGGTCCGAAGTTCTGAGTTTTGTCATGCTTCTTAAACACTTAGAAAAAATTCTATGTATTTAGAATTTTGTCTTTTTGGATTTCTTGATGAAACAAACTTCATATTTTAACGTGTCTTGATGAAATATGATTCTTGAAGCTTGATTTTGATCCAAAAGTAAAAGTTTGACTTTTCAGTGTGTAAATGACCATTTTTCCCTTGTGAGTGATTTTCTTGGAAAATTTGCAGTTCAAGGCTTGGAACTGGATGGAAGCAAATCTTGAAGATCCAGGGTGATTCTTTGAGGAATGAGAGGGAAAATTTTGGGGTGCAACAGACAGTTATAAAAATTTCTAGAATCTATTCTATGGATCTGATTTGTTTAAATCAAGATGAGTATCATATGGATAGAAACCTATGTTATTTATTTTCTATTGCAAGAGGAAATTATACTATTTGTAAAGTCTTCAAAGGTTCTTATCTACTCCTTGAAAAAAGGCAAGGTGCCATACCCCAAAATTGCCCTATCAATACAATAGTCATATTGTTATTAGGTTTTTAAATAAGTAAATCATATTGTGTAAGTTTTATTTCTATGGGGGTTTAAAACAAGGAAGAGAGGTGTATTGATCTAAAATGGACCATCAATATCTGATGGCCCATTATGGTTTCATTCATTTTTTGAGAGGGGTGTATTTTTATAGAGAGAGGTACACGTTTTGAAACAATTGAGGCCCATATAGGGTCACGTTTTTGAAGGCCTAGCTTTTTGTATGATTAGTAGTCAGTTTCTGACTTCTTATTATTCAATTATGCTAATTACTATTGTTAGTAATATAATAATAATAATAATAATAATAATTATTATTATTATTAACATTACTATTAAGTATTTAATTAAAATTCATTTTGTTTTATTATCTGAAAAAACATTAACTAAAATAAAAGCTTTTTTGCACGGTCCATCGCATGGCCCAAACCCAGTTCAAATCCGAAAAAAATGCTTTGCAGAAAAAAACATCTATTGTTTGACTTAAAGGAAAACAGATACTTTAAACAAAAACCACCTACTATACAGATCAATGAAAAAATAACGCATGTTTTAATATTATAACAAATGCTCTTTGAATCAAAATCAAATCTTTACAATAAATAAAACTAATTTGAAACTAGATAAAAGATTTATACAGATCTATATCAATTATAACCAAATCAGAAGCAATTATATCTCTAAGATCCCTAATTCTCTAATCAATCAAAGGAATAACGACAATTTCAAGTTTTTTTTCCAAAAAAACATCTAAAATCCAATACTATAAAAAGCCTAAGATCAAAGAGAAAAGAAAAAGAAAAATCAGAAGGAAAAATTTTATAGAAAGAAAAATTGAGACAAAGAAGAAGGGGTCTCCGATTGCGCTTCCGTCAACTCACGCGTATCACCAATTCATAGGGTTTCAACATCTCAAATTCCAGCTTACCTGGTCGCACCGCCGCTACGTCTTCATCACCATCGTACTTGAGAAGCACAAAAAAGGGGTGTTAGCAAACAACAAAACCAGAAGAGAACAAGCAGATTTAAGCACAAAGGAGGTAACGACTTAACTTGGTTTTTTTATTTCTATTTTGATTCGTGGTTTGGGTCGTGGATTAGGGTTCAATTTTGAGATAAGGGTGATCGCCGCCGATTAGGGTTTGCAAAGTAGCAACGATGATTCTAGAATTTTTCGATGTTGTTGGGTGTTAGGCGAGAGAAAGAAGAAGAAGGGTCAGAGAGAGAGAGAGAGAGAGAGGGGAAGGGAATAACAAAATGAAACGATGTTATGTAAAAACAAAATAAATTATGCCGTATGATCCAGTGCGCATCAATCCACTACTGTTATCATGTACCCTCCATCATGACCATGTGATCACCATCATACGTTATGGACACGCGCGCCCACGGTACTACCATGCGCCCTCCTGCAGCCTGTCTAAACGAATTTGTGCCCAAACGCTTTAGGCCAGACCCAATTACCACTCGCACCCGCTTCTACTTTGTTTCACTAGCACACGCGCATTCAAAACCCACTCAACCTAGTGGGCCAAGTCCTACATTTGGCCTTGGGCCTCTACTCCATACACCCCCATCTTTTGCTACGTAAACCAAATTCACACTCCCCTGTGTTAGGCCTGAATTCAATATCTGAATTTGGGGCCCTGCTACATACACCCCCTATTTTGCTAGCCCAACTTAATTTACACCCCCGTGCGTTTTTTAATTTAATTATTTTTTTTTTATATTTATATTTTTTGTATATTTTATATTTTAATATATATTTGTAATTTTAATATTATTTACTATAAAGTCAAATATTATTTTCAACTTGTAATACGGTGGGAGAATTAACTTTTGGTTTTACGTTTTATCGCAAATGTTGCAGATAGCAAGAGTCGCCACCGGCTTTTCTTTTATCCAATAAAGGAAAGGGTGAAAAGAACAGGAAAGACCTTTGAGAATTTTCTGAGTAAGGGGGGTAGGTTATGAAAAGGGAAGGTGTTAGCATCCTTTTCATCCGTAGTTATCTACGGGCTCTTAGTCGCTAGCTCACTTTTGAAAATGCTTTGTGAATATGTAAGTTTGAAAATATTTTGAAAATGCCTAAGTTTGACAAACTTTTTAATAATTCTCGTATCATTGAGAACGCACACAAAGTGTTTGTTTTGAAAATATTTCAGAAGAGAAGTGTATTGTGTGAAAAATGTTTTGAAATGTTTGCGAGCAAGCGATTAAGAACTATCTACCTACTCCAAATTTTTTTGTTCTTTTCCTCTTCCTTTAGATAGTGCTATCCTACCATTAGTTAATAGGAAGCCCTATCGTCGGATGTTTGGGGGACATGCACGGGTTATCATACAATCATAAAGGCAACTTGTTGGGCGCTTTAGTAATTTGTCGTAAGGTACTAAGATCGTTTACCGAGGCAGCATCGAAGGGTTATCGAGGGACTACAATCTTTTAACTAAGGGTATTTGCTAAAGCGTCCCACGTTCGAGGGACATGACTGTTTTGTCAAAAGGCAGCAAGGGAGGTTACCCTAGTGGTGTGAGTGTGCAAAGTGTGTTGTGATTTTGTTATTTTAATCTTTGAGATTAGGGTTGGCTATCGTTTGATTTTAGATCTTGTCATACAAACCTAATTACTATGCAGTTATATATACATACATGCATAATTATAGGTGCCGAAAGTAAAATTCGAAAAGATAAATCCTAAGCTATTACATCCCATAAGCAGTTACATAATAGGAAAAACGCGAGAAAAATATTTATTACGATTGTTACAAAAATACCTGTGCGACCTATACATTTGTTTCTAGAAATTAAATAACAAAGAAAAATAAATTTTAAGAAAAATATTTTTAAAGATCTAACAAAGTAATTTGATATTTTTTGGTATTTTTATGAAAATTATTTTAATTGTTAATAAAAAAACTAATTCTAAATAATTAGAAATTAATCAAGTCAATTAAAAAAACCTACGTCTAATTGATTTTAATTAATAAAAATGTTATTTGAAAAAGTCAAAATTAATTATTGATTAAGAAAAACTAAACCTAATTTATTAAGGTTTAAAAAAAAGATAATTAGGGTTTATTAGTAGTTAGTTAAAAATAATTAGAAAAGAAAGAAAATTAAGGTTAGAAAAAGAAAAATAAAAGAAAATGCATGGGGTGGGACTTGAACCCACCCCTTTGAGATCATAGGCGTGCGCCCTTGCCAACTACGCTACGCTTCCTTGGTGTTTGAGAATAGCCAACAATCCTTTTGTAACAATCCTGCACATTATCCTAAAAATAAAAAAATAATGTGCAAAACTGGGACTCGAACCCATGCCCATTCAGTCACATGTCCAAGACCTTGCCATCTATGATGCGCTGTCATTCGTTATATAATTGAAACAAATAAAATATACATTAAACCCAGTGGACCGGAGAGCATCGGGGACCTAGCTCCGGTCGTCTTCTCCGGTGATCCAATTCTTCCAAACCTATGAAAACCTGCAAAATAAGGATCAAGAGGGACCCTACCCACCTAATTTGAGGGTTGCGAATCTAATGGTGGGGTTATCTTGACCTGAAACAAGTTGCAAACAGAGTTATAATAAAAATTCAAAAAACACGATTAAAAATGACAGGTAGCCATGTTCACATCTAAGCTCGTATGTAAGGCCTCATTCCAACTCTAATTATCATTCTGAAAACATCTGACCACAAGACATTAGTAAACAACACATGAATTTAAGATTCCAAATGCAATAAATTTTACCAATCAGTGAACGTGGGCTTCTTCTGGGCACGACTGAAAGTGTTTTTTGGACTGGATCTGGTCTTGAGAATGTCAGGATGACGAATAAATGCCTGGACTTTGTTGAGAGTGGATGGAGAATAAGTTTTTGTTTTGCTCTAGCTCGAGAAATATTTTGAGAGTTTTTGTGTTCTAAAGCTGCAACATTTGTCCCTTTTGTGAGATTTGAGGATTGTATACTTATATGACTTTGAATTAGGTCAACAAATATGGCCTCATATCATGTACAATCAAAGTTATAAATTGTTTCTAAAACAAGTTGTAAACTTTCCAAAATCATGAAGATCCTTCCCAAAATATCTCCACACGATTTTTGTAGCTGACTGACATGGATTTGGGCTTTTGAACTGATCCAAAACAAGACTTGCCCGCCTAAGCCCATTTACATTGTATTTATTTTGAATTTAATTGAATAAAAATCAAAATAAATAGTAATAAAAATCATGGTAAGGTATGAATGGACTTAGAGGTCCTCTAAGGTGTCATGAGCATGTTTGAACTCTAAAATTCAGGCCTAATAGCCCAAAAATTCAATATTGTCCAATTAATGTTTCATACATTCTTCAAAATTTCCCAACTTGCACGAGTCATAACTCTCTCGATTTTCATATTTTGAAGGTGATCAATGACTTTTTGGAAATCTCAAGATATCCTCTACAATTTCTCTTTTGATTATTTTTGCATTTGGAGACTTTATCTTGATGTAAGTTGCTCTGACAAAAAGTGTCTTTTTGTTGACTTTTGAAATGACCTGTAATGTATTGGCTCATATGTTTCAAATGAAGCACTTTTTGGACTTGATCATACATATACAAAGTTGTATAGAATTTAATTTCCTTCAAAATGGGATTTGGTTGGGTAAAAGTTGATGAAGCATGTGAAAGTTATGCTTGGTCAAAGTTCAGTTGACTTCTCCTAAGAATCCTAATTTGGCAACTTTTGACTTTTTGATATTTGAGGGCTTTCCTGGAAGAATCATGATCAACCCTTGATAAACTGATGAATATCACTTCAAAATGTTTATGTTGACCAAAAATCTTGAAGTTTGACTGTATGTTGACCATAATTGACTTTTTACCCAATACAATTGACTTTCAATCATTTGAGCCATTAACTGAGCAAACTTGTGATGCAAGATTTGAAACTTGACATGAGAACTATTGAAGACCTATGATGAACCATGAAAACCATTTGAGAACTTTAAAACCCATTCTTCCTTGTGCAAGATGAAACCCTGGTTGTGGACCCATTGCTTAAGAGAAGAATTTGTCTGATCAACTCTTGAGAATCCTTGAGCATTTGAGAACCCTAGAAGAATGTCTTGAAGAAAATTTGAGGGAAAATTTTGGGGTATAACACAACTCATCAAAAATATTTTATTTATTCTATTTCATTAAAAATAATTTTTTTATCATGCATTAATAAAGACATTTTTACAATTAATACATTAAAAAATATTCAACCAACACCAAATCATTTTCATAAATCAAATTAATTCAACAATCAATTTTCAAAAAGGATTACAAGAATATTTTAATTAACTACGCACTTCGTCTAACAAAATCCACTATTCACACACCTAGACTAAGTACAAGGGGAATTCAAATATTTTCGTAATCCATAAAAAAACATCAACCAACTGCGAACTACAAATTGAGACTCTGATTCCTCGTAAGAGGATATATAGGCATACGACTAAAATCGTGGCGAGTTCCCCAAATAAAAAACTAAAACCCTATTTCTTAAAGCTCACGCTTATAACCATAGTGTCCTTGCGAACAAGGTAGATGAGGGGTGCATGACACCTTCCCTTCATCTAAGAACGAGTCCAAAAAACCTAGAATCTCTAACTTTTTAGGCTTAAACTTTATATTCCCTTCCTTAGGATAAAAATTAAGGGTGGAGACTCTCAATTTAAAACCATTTACAACAGTTGGCGACTCTGCTGGGGACTACAACCCCAGGTTTAGAAGCCTTGTCTTTTGGTTTTAGGGTTTTTTGTTTTTGTGTTTTTTATATTTGCTTATTTAATTATTTATTTATTTCTACTTATTAGTTTTATTCATTTGTGGTGGGATTCTATTATTGAAAAAAATTATTTTCAAAAACCCTTAGAAAGAAGGTTCGTCTATTAGCCAAGGGGATACATCCGCCCTATGAGTTTATGTGGCGACTTCACCTAGAGTTGGTGGAATTCCACGAAAGGAATACGTCTCAAGGTATATCCTCTTGGGAAGTAGGACTTTGGAATGAAACCTATGACTCTTTGTACAACATTTAAACTAAAACCTCATGATGAGACCTATCATGACCTAGAGACGAAAGTTTCGGTCTACAAAAAGACTCCTCTTAAGGGTGGCCCTTGTGCCTTTCCCTCTAGTGTTTTTCATGATACCTTTAAGGAAACCACCTTATGGGGACGGTAGAAAATCCATAGGCCAAAACTAGGAGCCTACCTTCTAAGGGTACCTTTCATAAAATACCGTCACTAAGCCCCACATTCATGCATTCATACATTTTTTGCATTTCATATGTGTTGTACCCCAAAATTTCCCCTCTCATGTTTTCCAAGGTCTTCCCCTACATGATTGACCACAAACCCTTGCCTAAGAAAAAAAGGAAAATTTTTAAGTTGGGTTTTTAATACCTTTCGATTGGCGTTCTGAAAGACTCTTCGATTGGTATTCTGAAGGAGCCTTTCGATTGGCATGGACAATGCTCTTCGATTAGCATTGTAGCCAAGCCTTTCGATTGATATTCCAAATGCTTCGATTGACATGGTGGCCAAGCCCTTTGATTGGCATGGATACAAGGCCTTTCGATTGGCCTCATGACAAGCCTTTCGATTGGCATTATGTCAAGGCCTTCAATTGGCATTCTGAAAGACTCTTTCATTTAACCCTGGGCTGAGCCTTTCGATTGGCATGGCAAGGGATCCTTCAATTTGGCATTGTGTCAAGGCAGCTTCGATTGGCATGGACAAAGGCCCTTCGATTGGCATTCCAAAAGTCCCATTCCAAAAGAAGCTTTCAAAAGGTCCATTCGAAGAACATGCAAAGGTACATTCGAAGAAGCTTTCAAAGGTTCCATTTGAAGAAGCTTTCAAAGGAGCATTCGAAAGGGAGCATTCGAAGGAGGCCATCAGCCCATTCGAAAGAGAGCATTCGAAGGCCATTTACATATCATTCAAAATTAAAAAATAAAGAGACAAGATCCCATGTGTTTGGCCAACGTTATGAATTCTCATTCATGGCTTTCAAACACAATCAAGGCTTTTTAAACCTTTTCCTTCTTGTCCCCTCTACCCCCTCTATATAAAGAGATCACAAGTGTTGCAAAAAAGGGGGAAGAACGAAAAATATTGGAGAGACACTACAAAATACATCAAAGGTTGTTAGAATTTTCCAAGCCAAAGCCACCCTTCAACAAAAGTATCCACGCCCAAGAGTCCCAGATCAAAGTTGCACACATTCAAGAAGTTCCCAAATCGAAAGTTCAATCTACTGGTAAGAGAGGTTAAATTTTCCAACCTTGTATTTGCATAGCATATCCATACTTGTTGTTACCTTCGATTTATCATCCTAGACAGGATAAAAAGGCTTGGGTTTGACACCTAGGTCATGTTTTTCGTGCTAACATTTGCTGCAGATTTAGCCTGAAAAGAACCAGCGTGCAGGATCGAAGGACCTTTGTTTCGATACCCAGGTCCTGCGTTTTATTTCGCTAACGTACTTTTGCAGGTATAGCATCCCAGATCGAAGGAGATAACTTCTCTGGATCGAAGCCATAGTCTCCTGGATCGAAGAAGGCGTCTCCCCTGGATTGAAAGACGTTCCCTTTCCCAGGATCGAAGGGCAATCCCCTTCCCTAGATCGAAGGCTATTCATGCCCACTCCCTAGCCCAATCGAAATAATGCATCTTCCCCTGGACCAAAATACGTTCCCTATCCCAGGATCGAAGCCCCCACCTTTCCCTACAATCGAAGGGTGCCCCCATTGGTATTTTTACTTTTTGGTTCATTTCTCTATTGACTTCTTTTTTTTAATATTAAAATCAAAATCAAAAAAATATTATGCTAGTTGTTTTTCCAACTAAATTAATTTTGTAAATAAATAAATTAATTATTTTAACATCTTTTTTCTTAAAATTAAAATTAAATAGGCTTAGGCCTTATTTTCTTTTATACCAAAAACAACAGAAAGATTTTCTTTTACTTTGCACGTGTTTAGTTAATTTCATATTTTTTCTATTATTGTATCTGTTTACTGTGTGTAATAGATAAAATTAGGATATTTACTGCTTTATCCCCCATTATCCTTGTATAATGTAAATCCCCTCCCCAAATCCTTGTAATAGCGTAGGATTTACAATTCCCACACTTTAAATTCCTGTATATATATTAACTATTTAGATGTATGCTAACTAGGATTACATGACAATATCTGAAAATAAACGGTAGAACACCTAAATGTTTAAAGATAAAATAATTGAAACACAACACAATTGCACACAAGCACCTCTAAGGTACGCCCACTTTGGTTGCCTTTAAAAAACAGTCATGGGGCAATAATACTTTAGCAAAAACCCGTAAAATCAAAAGACCATAGTCCCTCGATGACCCTACGGTTTCCTTCTCGGTAAATGATCTAGTCCCTAAAACAGAATTGCTAAAGCATCTTCGTAATTGCCTTCGTGACTGTAACGTCCCTTCGATTGTCCCTAAAACATCCAACGATAGGGCTACCTACTCATTAATAGTAGGATAGTTATGTCTAAAGGATAGGAGGAAAATAATGAACCTTTTCGAGTATAAAAGTAGATAGCTGTTAGAAGTTTGCTCAAAAACACTTTTTTGCACTTACACAAAAACTACTTTTCAAAAGACATTTCAAAAACACTTTGTATACGTTCTCTACTATTCCGAGAAACATTACAAAGTTCGCCGTACTAAGGCATTTTCAAAACATTTTCAAACAAAAAGCACAAAAGCATCTTGAAAAATGAGCAAACCTCTAAGAGCCCGTGGAAAACCACGGATGGAAAGAGTGCTAACACATTCCCTTTCCATAATCTACCCCCTTACTCAGAAAACATCTTGAAAAGGTCTTTTTCTGTTCTTTTCACCATTTACTTTGTTGGATAAAAGAAAAGACGGTGGCGACTCTTGCTTACCGCATATTTGCGAACAAAAAACGTAAAACCAGTATATAAACAGTCATTCTTGCAAATTTTGTTTTACTATAAAAAACACATTTTCAAAAAATTTTCGAGACAGACATAAGCTTTGCATTCTTTAAATGACATTGTTTGCACATGGTTAATTATTCAAATGGTAGAGAAATTCACACAATGAATATTCAATAAACAAAAACCTTCTCAATGAAAAGATCACCTCAAGTGGAAAAATACTTCCAACCAAGGGGCATGGCATGGTGTCCAGCTGATCTGGAGCAGTCAAGTCGAGATTCGAGGAGTCTCTTAAAAATTCCGAATAGCCAGGGGAAGATCTCCATCTGAATCACTTGGGGAATTGGACATGAATTCCAGCAACGAATCATATACAATCGAACAAACATCTTCTAGCAGTGTGACAACACTTACTACTATGGACAATGATAATTCTCCATACCCGGTGAACATGGACATAGTCAAAAAAGACTACGCATGAACAAAGACCCGCTAGGTTGACAGGCCTAGGCAAAAATAAGGGCATCCCGGCGAACCAAAAGAGTTTGGGAAAAAATTAGGGATATATGCAAAAATATTATACACCCGGCAAGTCGAAAACCTAAAAAGGCGCTTAGGCAAAAAGGGGTATCCCGGTGGACTGAAAACCTGAAAGGGCAGTCCAGGAAAAAGTTAGGGATTAAAGCGTATGACTACATCCCATCATCTTATCATTTGTTTATCAGTAGAAGTCTTATCATCTTGATCGACATCTACTCAAAACCCCAGGAGTTAGGATGAAACTTAACCATCCACAAGGTCTCCGCAGGTACTTTCTCTAGCAGGTACAAAGACAAGGGAATCTTACTAAAAGGTCGCTACCATATGCTCAACTTACAACCTAGTGATGTCAGGTGTTCTTGTATCCCCGACAGAACAGGAATTTCCAACTACTGCTCCGACATCACATTTTCCCCAACAGAGTCGCCAATTCTGTAATATGGTGGCAGAACTGACTATTATATACTGGTTTGCGTTTTTCTTTCGCAAAATATGCGGTAAGCAAGAGTCGCCACCATCTTTTCTTTTATTCAACAAAGGAAAGGGTGAAAAGAACAGAAAAAGACCTTTTTGAGATGTTTTCTGAGTAAGGGGGGGGGGGGGGGGGGGGTAGATTATGGAAAGTGAAGGTGTTAGCATCCTTTCCATCCGTGGTTTTCCACGGGCTCTTAGAGGTTTTCTCATTTTTAAATTGCTTTTATGCTTTGTGTGTTTGAAAGTGTTTTGAAAACACCTTAGTATGACGAACTTTGTAATGTTTCTCGGGATAGTAGAGAATGTATACAAAGTGTTTGGAAAATCTTTTGAAAAGTAGTTTTTGTGTGTAAGTGCAAAAATAGTTATGCAAACTTCTAACAACTATCTACTTTGTTACTCGAAAAGGTTGTTCTTTTCCTCTTTTCCTTTAGACAGCACTATCCTACTATTAATGAGTAGGTAGCCCTATCGTTGTATGTTTTAGGGACAACCGAAGGGACGTTACAGTCACGAAGGCAATTATGGAGATGCTTTAGCAATTCTGTTTTAGGGACTAGATCATTTACCAAGAAGGAAACTTTAGGGTCATCGAGGGACTATGATCTTTTGATTTTACGGGTCTTTGCTAAAGCATTCCCGCCTCATGACTGTTTTTTAAAGGCAACCAAAGTGGGCGTATCTTAGAGGTGCTTGTGTGCAATTATGTTGTGTTTCAGTTATTTTTGTCTTATTATTAAGTTTGCTAGCGTTTGATTTCAGTCTTTGTCATACATGTCTAGTTACTAACAGTTAATATGAAAATCAGTAAAAAGAAAATGCAAAAAATAGAGTTCCTAGTTGTTTTTCCAACTAAATTAATTTTGTAAATAAATAAATTAATTATTTTAACATCTTTTTTATTAAAATTAAAATTAAATAGAGTTAGGCCTTATTTTATTTTATACCAAAAACAACAAAAAGATTTTCTTTTACTTTGCGCGCATTTATTTAATTTCGTATTTTTTCTATTATTGTACCTGTTTACTGGGTGTAATAGATAAAATTAAGATATTTACTGCTTTATCCCCCATTATCCTTGTATAATGTAAATCCCCTCCCCGAAGCCTTGTAATAGCGTAGGATTTACAATTCCCGCACTTTAAATTCCTGTACATATATTAACTGCTTAGATGTATGCTAACTAGGATTACATGACAAGATTTGGAAACAAATGGTAGAACACCTAAATGTTTAAAGATAAAATAACTGAAACACAACACAATTGCACACAAGCACCTCTAAGTTATGCCCACTTTGGTAGCCTTTAAAAAACAGTCATGGGGCAGGAATGCTTTAGCAACGACCCATAAAACCAAAAGATCATACTCCCTCGATGACCCTACGGTTGCCTTCTTGGTAAATGATCTAGTCCCTATAATAGAATTACTAAAACATCTCCCTAATTGCCTTCGTGACTGTAACGTCCCTTAAATTGTCCCTAAAACATCCAACGATAGGGCTACCTACTCATTAATAGTAGGATAGAACTGTCTAAATAATAGGAGGAAAAGAACGAACCTTTTCGAGTATAAAAGTAGATAGTTGTTAGATGCTTGCTCAAAAACACTTTTTTTTCACTTACACAAAAACTACTTTTCAAAAGACATTTCAAAAACACTTTGTATACGTTCTCTACTATTCCGAGAAACATTACAAAGTTCGCCGTACTAAGGCATTTTCAAAACAGTTTCAAACACAAAGCACAAAAGCATCTTGAAAAATGAGCAAACCTCTAAGAGCCCGTGGAAAACCACAGATGGAAAGGGTGCTAACACCTTTCCTTTCCATAATATACCCCCTTACTCAGAAAACATCTTGAAAAGGTCTTTTTCTGTTATTTTCACCCTTTCCTTTGTTAGATAAAAGAAAAGACGGTGGCGAATCTTACTTACCGCACATTTGCAAACAAAAAAAACACAAAATCAGTATATAAACAGTCGGTTCTGCCACCGTACCACAAAACTGGCGACTCTGCTGGGGACTTTAATAAAGTGGGGTTACCTTAGAGTTAGTTCATTATTTAACTGCTTTGTGTGCTTTGATTGCTTTACTTTTGAGGGATCTATTTGGGGTTACTATATATCCTACACCCGGATTTGGGGAAACCTTTTAGGCAAGTAGCAATAGATCATGGAAGCTGTGCGGGGTATACCGACACGATTGAAGCGATGGCTACGTTGATGCGACACTTTGGTTGGTATCGGTAGCCCTTGAGTTAATCAAGGAGAATACGGGGCCGTTGCATGGAGTCATAAAGCGTCAACTAACCTTAGAACCTTTAATTGAACAACTTGGCCATTAGGACGTAGTGATATGGCTGTCTTTGGTGTATTCCCAAAGTCAGTAGATACTCGATGCTACACTCATTTAGACTTGACTCTTGAGTTTTGTTTGGTTGCGAGTCAATCGTCTATCCAAAGAAGCTTGTGTGAAAGGTCAGTGATTTTGAGATCCCTTAGAACCCGGTTACAATTTATAGGACAGGTTGAACCAATCCAACTTCAAGAGGGTATTACCTACAAACCTCATGCAAGCCTAAACCTAAGGCTGCTTGTATGATTTGTTTGCTTTCAACTTGAACTACTTGCAGGGTTTTATTATCTGACAACATGATTTCCTTGCAGGTTTTGTTTACAGTCATTATCCAATAACTTGGATTTCTTGCAGGGATTACTTGCTTACATCACCTCGCACTTTTGCTTAACGCATAACGTACACATCATAACATCATCCCATAGCATCTACTTAAACATTTAAAGGATCTCAAGGGTTTGTGATGCAGGTTATGGTAAATCAGATGTCTAGAAAGGGGCAAAGGGGATTTATTTTCATCTAGACAATGTCGTCAAAAGATCAAAACATGATAACTTGAGTCAGGGGCTATGACCCACTTGATATGGTGAGATTGACTCTTATAGAAGGACCTTCAACGATACGAAGTTCTTCAATCAAAGTTGCAAAATTCAACTTCTAACATTTTCTTGTTTACCCCAAGAGATCCTTGACAACATTTACATAACATGCATGTCATTTCATAACAGGTCTTCCAGAACAAGTCTCTCATGTTCTCGCTATTTATTTCAGCAATGGCTCTCTAACAAGACAACAGAGATCTTCAAACTCAAGAGGCTCAGTTCATGGAAATGTTCCTTAACCTATCTAAGGGGAAGGAAGAATTGAAAGCACTCCTCGCTGGGAATCTGACCAAGAAAAGTCCTGAAGACAATAAGGACAAATGATTGGAACAACTGCAAGTTGAGATAAAAGCAATGAGAACCCAGATGCTGGGGCAAATGGCTCTTATCCAAAGCCTAGCCCGGGGACAAGAAGAGCTGAGGACCATTGTCAACAAGCTTCATCAAGACGGATGCAACCATATGAAACAAATAGTCGAGGCTGGGGATCAAGTTATTCATAAACCCCTGATGGGACAAAAAGTTGGCTTGGAGAGTAGACTTTTCCAAATTGCTGCTACGTCACAAGCCCAACAACAACCTCGCCAACAACAACAGGGTAATCGACGTAAATGGAATACATATGAAAGACGCTTCATTGAAATCAACATGTCATTGGCTCAAGAATTGCAACACATGTTGGAGACCAAGCTGGTTACGTTAAGGGACCCTCCTCAGAATCCCAACACAGCCTCCCCAAGGTACAATCCAAATGCAAGATGTGCGTACCACTCCAACAGTCCTGGACATGACACTAATATCCGTTGGATGATGAGAAATAAAATTCAAGACCTTATTGATGAAGGAGCGCTAGAATTCACAAAGGATGGTCAACTAGAATTCTTCTGCCATTCCTCCAAGGAACACCATTTGAAGTGACAAGTTCTGACAAGAAGGCTTTTGTTTATTAGAATTTTCAATTTGTAATTTTCTTTCAATTGTTCGAACATTTGTTCATGTCAAACTTTGTTACTTTATCAATGCATTGCATATGTCTGTTTTGAATCAATTCATTCGTCTTCACTATATTTAAACTGGTTTCCTTTTTGTGATATTCAACTCTCGATCAAAAGCTCTAAGCCTTTAGAGGGAGGATGACGAAAACGATACCATAATCCATACAATGTGCTTTTGAACAGACATTATTGACGATGTAGAGACATTGTTTCAAATCCCAAACAGTGGAGTTATAAGGAAGATAATCCCTAGTCAACCCCTTTGATCCAAAGAAGTAGGAGTTTTTGTTTTCACATAAATTAAAACCCTTAATCATAACCTGGGGTAGGGTAGTTTCTCAGTTAATTCAGATGCGCATTCATTCACAATCTTCCACTCCGTACATAATGAATGGCATCGAAGACGTCCTTCCAAATCAAAAGATGGTGATGGTTCCGCATAATCATCAAAGAAGTAAGTCATTATTTTTCAAAAGAAAAGCCCGTTAAGTCAAAACCTATCACTATGCCAAAAGTGAGTTTTAACAGAGCAAGTTAGACAACGCTTTTGTACAAAAGCGCTGCTATAAGTGAATTAAAAAACACAGAAAACATATAAAATAATTAGTAAAAGCGCTGCTAAACATACGACCTTAGACATCGCTTTTAAAAAGCGCTGCTAAAGGATTTCTTTAGAAAGCGCTTTATCATAAGCGCTGGTAAAGGGCCACTTTAGACAGCGCTTTAAGAAAGCGCTGTCTAAAGTCATAAAAAATTAAAAAAAATAATAGAAAAGCATTGCTAAAGGTCACTATTAGCCAACGCTTTTCAAAAGCGTTGTCTAAGGTCCGTATTAGCCAGCGCTTTTAGAAAGCGCTGTCTAAACCCTTATAAGTCAGAATTAAAAAATAGAATCTTTGTATTCACAGTATCATGAACACAGAAACCCTTTCCCTCACGAAACCCATTTCCTTCTCCGTCTTAAATCATCCTCCACCGTTTGCCGTCGTACTGTCCTCCACTTTCTCGCTCCATTTTCCTCCACCCACACCGGCCGGTTCTCAAGGTATGTTCTTTATTGAAAATGTGTTGAACTTCATTGATGTCCAAACCGAGTTATCATCCTTGAAAATGTGTTAATATCCATTGATGTCCAAATGTGTTTATCTCCTATTGATGTCTAAACTGGGTTATATGTATGCAATTTCATTTTTGGATTCTTGGTAGGGCTTGATATATAACAACAACATTTTTAGCATTTAGCATTTTTAGCATTTTTTGGATTCTTGGTTCTATGTTTTGGAATATAAAAGATGATATATATGATGGTTTTTTTTGTTATTTTAATTGGTTTCTGAATTGTTTATCATGTTTATATTTTCCATAAACTAGTATTTTGTTACTAGTATTTTGAACCTAAATACATATACAACTTGTTTTTGATGATCGTTTTGTATTGGTGTAGTTAGGTGAAGACCATCACCGATTCGAAGAACATCAAAGCCGCATCATCCACCGTCGACACCAATAGCCCCTTTTATTTCTTTGGTAAGTCAAGTTCAAATTCTATCTGTATCGATCAATTAAAAAACACAATTATTTTTATATAGATATATTTATTTTTAGTCCATGTTATTAACTCTAGAAATAAATTTCTAGAAATAATTCGTTTAATTCAAACAAAAAGAGAATAATCTATTTATAGTGTTTTTGTTTACTTGAGTAAGTAGAAAAAATGGATAAAAAATGGATGTTTGCCGATCGATTGTCACAAGAGTACGAGAATGGGGTATTGGAATTCGTTAAGTTTGCTGTTGAACACGCCAAAGACCCCAGTCGAATGAAGTGTCCTTGCTTGGCTTGTTGTTATGTGGGTCAGGTTAATGCAGATGGATTGAAATCGCATTTACTAATGCATGGAATTGATAGAAGTTATACGTGTTAGATATTTCACGGTGAAAAAAGTAATGACAATGTTGAACCGGGGGAGAAAAGTAGTACGGCCTATGCTTCAGACGACAAGGACATAGATATATACAATTTTGATCGAGTCAAAGAGATTGCAGATGCACTTGAAGAAGATCTTCAGGATTGTCCTAAAATGTTTGAGAGATTGGTAAGCGATGCAGAGAAACCGTTGTATAAAGGGTGCACTAAATTCACAAGATTGTATGCGGTATTAAAGTTGTACAACTTAAAGGCGGGCAATGTATGGTCAGATAAAAGTTTCACGGAGTTATTAGCCCTTATGAGAGATATGCTTCCGGAGGATAATGTTGTTCCTAATCGAACCTATGAGGCCAAAAAGATGTTGTGCTCTATTGGAATGAGCTATGATAAGATACATGCTTGTCCAAACGATTGCGTTTTGTTTCAAAACAAATATGCTTCGTTAAATGAGTGCCCTAAATGCGGTTTGTCTCGATATAAGAAAAAATTGTCTCCAACAAAAGTCTTATGGTATTTTCCTATAATTATGAGATTTAGGCGAATGTTTCGTAGTGTAACCGATGCAAGACACCTTACTTGGCATGCAGATGAAAGAATTATTGATGGAAAGTATCGACATCTGGCAGATTCACCATAGTTGTCAAAAATTGATAATGATTATCCTGATTTTGGAGAAGAAGTAAGAAACCTTCGATTGGCTTTATCTACTGATGGAATGAACCCGCATGGTCTTCAAAGTATCTCACATACCACATGGTCTGTGATTCTTATGATTTATAACCTACCTCCATGGCTATGTATGAAGCGTAAGTACATGATGTTATCTATGTTAATATCAGGGCCTAAACAACCAGGGAATGACATAGATGTATACTTGACACCTTTGATCGAAGATTTAAAGATTTTGTGGGAGAACGGGGTGGAGGTTTATGATGGATATAGGAAACAAAGTTTCAATTTGAGGGCGATGTTATTTGGCACAATTAATGATTTTCCAGGATACGGGAATCTATCTGGGTATAGCATTAAAGGTCAACATGCGTGTCCTATTTGTGAATATGGAACCGATACGACGCATTTGGAACTTTGTCAGAATAATGTGTTTCTCAGTCATCGTAGATTCTTACATTCTAAACATCACTGCTGTGCATGGAGAAAAGCATTCAATGGAGACACCGAACAACATAAAGCTCCACCTGCATTGTCAGGTGACCAAATTTTTGAAAAGGTGAAAGATGTGTGTTCTCAGTTTGGAAAGCCTTTTGCGCATACGATTGTCAAAGGTGGGTGGAAGAAGAGATTGATTTTTTTTGAATTGCCATATTGAAAGTCTCTGTATGTGAGACATTTTCTCAATGTTACGCATATTGAAAAAAATGTATTTGAAAGTTTTATTGGTACATTACTTAATATTAAGGGAAAGTCTAAGGATGGCCTTAAAGCAAGGGAGGACATGTTAAAGATGGGAATACGAACTGAACTAGGACCCGTGAAGAAAGGAAGCCGAACATATCTACCACCTGCTGCTTTTACTCTATCTAGAAAGGAGAAAAAGATATTGTGTAAGTTTCTAAGTGAAGTTAAAGTTCCAGAAGGATACTCTTTAGATATTAGAAGACTTGTGTCTATGAAAGACCTCAAGTTAAAGAGTTTAAAGACACATGATTGCCATGTTATAATGGAGCATTTTCTACCAATAGGTATACGTTTTATTTTTCCAGATAAAGTAAGGAGTGCGATAACTAAGTTGTGTTTTTTCTTTAGGTCAATTTGTAGTAAGGTGATTGACCCTGAGATCTCACTAACATTGAAAAAAGAAATTGTCATTACTTTGTGTGAGCTTGAAATGTATTTTCCTCCCTCATTTTTTGACATAATGGTACATCTAGTTGTTCATCTTGTGAAAGAGACACATTTGTGCGGCCCAGCTTATATGAGATGGATGTACCCTATTGAACGTTACATGAAAGTATTAAAAGGGTACGTGAAAAACTAAAGTCGCCCAGAGGGTTTTATTGTTGAGCGATACATTGTTGAAGAAGCGGTTGAGTTTTGTACTGAATATTTGTCCAAAGTTCAATCCATTGGACTCCCCAAAATTTATATCTTTGAAAAAAGGCAGGTAAAAGATTAATTGGAAATAAAATTGTGACAATATCAAAAGATGAATGGGATTAAATGCATCTGTATGTTATGCACAATGACGGTAAGGTTG
Organism: Vicia faba; assembly: GCA_948472305.1. Lineage (NCBI taxonomy): Eukaryota > Viridiplantae > Streptophyta > Magnoliopsida > Fabales > Fabaceae > Vicia > Vicia faba. The sequence goes on along the minus strand of OX451739.1, from coordinate 801,633,228 downwards.
AGCCATATGTTGAAATGCACAAGGATATACTCCGAGGGTTAAATCAGAATAGAAATGAAAATTGGATAGTACAGAAGCACAATCAAAGTTTTATACCATGGTTTAAGGATCATATTTTTTCAAAGCTTCATTCAGATCCCGCTTCAATAACAGAAAGGTTGAGATGTTTGGCATATGGTCCAAGTTTGCATGTGTTTTACTATAGCGCATATGCAATTAATGGATACACATTTTATACCAAAGAACAAGATGATAAAAGCACTATGAAAAATAGTGGTGTCACCGTGCTTGCTGAAGCAATGCACATTTCTAGTATGAAGGACCTAAACCCCAAATATGCAAATCTGTCATATTTTGGAGTTATCGAGCATATTTGGGTGTTTTATTACGAGAAGTTTCAGATTCGTATCTTTAGTTGCAAGTGGGTAAGTAGTGGTGGCATACAAATGGATATGTCAGGATTTTTACAAGTTGATCTTCATAGAGAGGGGTACAAAGAAGAGCCTTTTATTCTAGCCTCTCAAGCTAAACAAGTGTTCTATGTCACTGACCCGACGAGTAAAAAATGGTCTATAGTGCTTTTTTCTAACAAAGTGGTTGATGATAACGGTGTAGACCAAGGTGGTATTGATGATGATAATGAGTCATTTATTAGACGGAATGAGTCGTATATTATAAATGATCAAGATGAGAATATTATAGCGGATGAATCATATATCAGAAATGATCATAATGAGGGAATTTGGATAAATCCATCCGTCTACATTGTTAAGAAGCAAGTAATTCATGTTCCAACCAAGAAAAGAAAGAGATGTTAGTGAAAGAGGTAGGATATTAAAATGTTTATGTTTATGTTTATGTTTACGTTTAAGTTTAAGTTAATTTTTGGCATTGTCATTTTATATATATTTTTTGACTCGCTTCTGACTCGCTTTTATATTGGGTTTATGTTTATGTTTATTACAGGTTAGATGGCTACTAACGACGATCACCCACGTGATGATTCTGTGCATGATGGAGATAAAGCCGTTAGTAAAACAGAAATGGAATATAGAAGAGAAATAACAATAATGAAGAGAATAATACGGGATAGAGACCAAGGCATAAAGTATGATGTGCATTGGAGCTAAGAAGGCCAACTCATTGAGCCTAACGGTTCAACATTGACAAGTTATCTCGGTTCCGTGGTAAGAAGAGAAATTCTAATCACATGTGAAGATTGGAGAGCAAGAGTGTTGGACGATGCTAAAGATAAAATATGGAGTGAGATACAGGTACCATATGTGATGTTAATGGTTTTTAATGATGATTTATGTCTCTAAATTACTTATAATAACGCACTTTGTTTATGATTTTCATAGAGGTTGTTCATCATTCTGGATACAAGGAGAGATTATATTCTTAAATTGGCCGGGAAACTACATAGAGGGTTTAGAGATTTCTTGTCAAACAAGTTTCTAAGGGATGCAGATAAATTTTTTGTTGATGCAGAGCTTCCAAGGAAATATGTTGATTTGGTTACAGCTGAAGAATGGGAAACTTTTAAATCGAAAAGAAGTACCCTAAAATTAGAGAGCTTAAGTGTCGTAAATTGACAATGAGCATCAAGTCCATCATATCCATACAGAAAAGGCCGTATGGGATATGCACGATTACAACAATCTATTGTAAGTATCTATAAATTGCAAAGTATCTATAATATATACACGCTTATATTTAATCATGTTTTTTGGCTTAATGTGTAGCTAACAAAAGAGAATAGTTCTGAAACATCTCTTCCGGAACACATTTTCTTGAAGGAAGCACGTCTTTGTAAGGATGGAGCTGTTGAACAAAAAGTTCAACAAATTTTTGAGAGATGTGTAAGTATAACATTATTTATTTAATTACATCATACTTTTATTTATTTAATTACATCATTCTTTTATTAACATATCATTCTTTAATTACAATATTTATATGAATTTCAGGAGAGTCTTTCCCAGTCTATACCTCCAGACGAAGATACTGATTGCAGGAGAATACTCTCACGAGCATTAGATATTCGTGAGTAATCTGGTCGGGTGAGGGGTAAGGGATTTGGGATCACTCCAACATCCTTGAAAAAAAAAACAAAGACAAAATCTCCAAGCAATAAAGAACTGCATGAGAAGTTGGAAAAGTTACAACAAGAAGTCTATGAGCTGAGAAAGGAAAAGGAAATCGATCAAGCTATATGTTTTAAAGATACTAGTGACAAAGCTAGTATCAATGGTAACTTTGGACAAAATTTTCCCGAGGTAATTATATACCATCTTTATAAATTATAAAACCATGTTTATTAACTATATAACCATGTTTATTAATTATATAACCATATTTATTAAATTATAGGGCATTTCCCGGTGTCAACTCTATTTGTCGACACCGACTTATTGGATGGTTGGCAAGGGAAAAGTGTATAATATCTCAGGAGAAATGCTTCACAATAGACCGCTTCCATAGGGATTTTTGAAAGTATCGGTCGACGTCATTTTAGAGGGGGGTGCGTTGTTACCACTACCTGACGATGTGGCGGATGCAACATTGGTGGCAGATGTAATAGGATCATTTGTTGCATGGCCATCAAGCCTCGTTTGCGTAGATAATGGGGTATGCTTAAAATTGTTTACTATTCAAATTTTTTATGGCAATTATACTTACATTTTGTTTACATGGTAATGTTAGACTCCCACAAAATCCATTCCAAAAGATAAGGGGATTAGGTGGGATACCGAGTCAATTGCATCATTTGAGGTAACACAATTATATGACATTTATGCTATGAGAAATGCTAATTTGTGATTTTATACTTCCCCTAACTAATTATATGATAACTAGATTCACGCTAAAGAGACTGCACAACTCAGTAGGGGTAAGGCGCCTGAAATTAGCAACATTTGCACACAAAAAAAGAATGTTGCTAAGAAGACTGTGGCACACAAAAAAACTACTGCTCAGTTTAGGTCGTGCCTTCGGACATATTTAGGAATTACAGATATTCCGGATGGTGGTACCCGCCTTATACCTATGAGTGCAAATATCTTTGGTTTTGAATATCTTGAAACAATTGGTAGAGAGGATATGAAGCAAGTTTTTAGGCATTTGGAATTAGGCCTCGGTGTTATCGGTATATACATCAGGTATAATCCGATCAACTTTGTTTAATTAAATGAACAATTTAATCCCTCATTTCAATGAATATAGTATAATGTTAATCATGTTTTAATTTAAGGTTTATGTATGACAACATTGTGCGCTCGCGTGGATTAGAAGCAAGATTTGGCTTCTTAGCTCCCAACACTGTCAATTCTGGGTTGATTGTAAAGAGACCAAATGATGTCGTATCATATGTACTAGGTTTTTCGTGACCAGTAAAGATACTGAGAAGTTGTTCTTTTTGCCATATAATACCGGCAACGGGTTAGATTTTCATCCTAAATTGATCTATTATAATTTTCCGTTTTTGGCCATTGTTTAATCTTTATTTAATCTTACAGTGGACACTGGTTATTGGTTGCGATTAATCCTATGAGAGAAACTGTGTATTATCTGGACTCGTTATACATTGATTGGTCAACATATCCAGATTTGAAACAGATGATTGACATGTAAGTGTTTCGCTCCCAAAGAGATATTCAAGTTTATGTTTATGTTTATGTTTATGTTTATGGTCAACATATCTGGATTTATGTTTATGTTTATGATTCTATGTGAGATTGTTCTAAATAGTAGTTTATATTTTATTATAGCGTTCTACTTGCTTTTCGCTCTCAACGAGATATTCAAGTACCAAAAAATAGAGCCAACAATGTTACATGGATCAAAGTGGAGGTATATTTTCACAAAGAGATATTCAGTTTTTCTTACTTTAGTGACGATTCCTGATAAAACAATTTAAGGGGTATATCCTGATATATATTCGTGTTTTCTTTCCATGTGTAGTGTCCTCGCCAGCGTAACAGTATAGATTGTGGCTATTTTATGTTGAAGTTTATGAAAGAAACTATTCTTTTGGATTGATTAGAGATTCCATCCACGGTATGGATTTCTAACTTAGGAATTACATACTATTTTCATATTTTGTATTTCTCATAAAATGACATATTGTTTTAACTAAATCACATACTATGTTATATTATTATATATGTAGTACTTTGAGTAATTTAATTGTGCACATTACTCAAAAGATCAATTGGATGAACTTATGGAGGAATGGTGTCAATTCATTATCGGGTTCAGAATTTTATAAGCTAAGGTATATTTTCTTATTTCCTTTGATGAGAACTTTCGAGTTTTGAGTATAAATTAAATTCGAATAAAGTGCAACATATTATCATGTTATGGATTTCGATCATTTGGTTTTTTTTCCAGGTTTATAGGTACATGTTTAGAAGATAGAGCTAAGATATTCATGTTGTTGTTTCATGAGAATTCTCGAAGATAGAAAGATGTATAGATGTAAATTTAATTTTGAATATTTTAGGCATTTTAACTTGTAGAATTTTAACTTGTATCATAAATTTTGTAATTGTTATTGTCTATATCATCAATTTATATATATGTGCAATTTTTATATATGTATATTTTATTAGAATGAAGCTACCAAATATGGTGCATAAAAGATAATTCTGAAAACCTGGATCAAAATATTGGAATGAAGCTACCAAATATGGTAAAAATTCTGATTAAAATAGATAATTTATTAAAAAAAACTGGAACAATAGACAACGCTTTAGGAGAAAAGTGCTGTAAAAACTTTAAAAAAAAGCGCTGCCTAAAGTATGAAAGCGCTGTCTAAAGTAGGGGAATAGACAGCGCTTTCAAAGGAAAGTGCTGTCTAAATCCTATTTGGAAAAAAATACAAAGCGCTGTCTAAAGCCCAAGCGCTGCTAAAGGGGTATATAAAAAAGCACTGTCTATTCTAAAAGTGATGTCTAAAGTGGACATAAGGCAACGCTTTTACATTGAAAAAAAGCGCTGTCTTTTCTTTTAGCAGCGCTTTAAAGCATTGTTAAAGGCAAAAAAAAACGCTGTCTTTTCCCTTATTTGTAGTAGTGTATGAAGGAGACTTAAGAAGAAAAACTGGTGCATCCCGCTGGCTGTAATCACAAAAGAAACAGTTCAGGGACAAAATAATGGATAACGAAAATAAAAAAAGAGGTTACTACAAATCCTCGACAAAAAAAAATTACAAAATGACTTCCTCTTCCAAATAAACATTCAATCTCTGAACCATCACCGAAATATCAAGGACATTCCAAAACTCAACCGGGACTTAAATGCACAATTAACTTAGCATATGACTGAAGAACATCATGAAGAGTGGGTGGGTACAAATAAACTTTGAGCCTTTATCCTTTGTTTCTTAAACCGTGAACCAGGCCACGCTACAACCCTTAAAAGTCCTAACTAAATCATATGTTAGTTCGGAAGCATACTGTTACAAAAGGTATCCTGACTCCTGTAGGACTTGCTATAAATCCTGAGTTGAAATCACACTTTTACAAAATTTGTTTGTTTTACTAAAAAAATGAATTTTCAAACTTCAAGACAGACATAAGCTTTGCATTCTTAAAGTATCATTGTTTGCATATGACTATTTGTTTAACAGTAGAGAAATTCGCATGACGAATATCTAGTGAACAAAAACCTTCTTAATCAAAAGGTTCACCCCAAGTGGAAAAACACTTCCAACCAAGGGGCACGACATGATCATTATCCATCATCTGGGGCAGTCAAGTCAAGATTCCAGGAATCTCTCAAAAATGCAAAATAGCCAGGGGCAAATCTCCATCTAAATCACTTGGGGCATTAGATAGGAATTTCGACAATGAATTACGTACAATCAAGAAAAATCAATGTTCCTCAACGGATTTCTTCTCAAAACAACAAAACAAGAATTCTCAACGGAAACATTCTGAATAAAGTAGATTCTCATCTAGAAACAATTCAGGTACGATCCAAAGACAAATATCATCCTGACACTTACTCCAGATTCTCATCTAGAAATGGTTCCGGTACGATCCAAAGACAGATATCATCCTAACACTCTCTGCAGATTCTCATCTAGAAACGGTTCAGGTACAATCCAAAGACAGATGTCATCCTGACACATACTCCAGATTCTCATCTAGAAACAGTTCAGGTACGATCCAAGAAAGGATGTCATCCTGACACTTATTCAGATTCTCATCTAGAAACGGTTCAGGTACGATCTAAAGACGGATGTCATCTTGACACCTAATCCAGATTCTCTCCTAGTACAGTGCAGATACGATCCAGAGACAAATGTCATTCTGACACTTATTTCAATACATCATCTAGAAACGGTTTAGATACAATCCAAAGACAGATGTCATCTTGACACCTAATCCAGATTCTCTCCTATTACAGTGCAAATATGATCCAGAGACGTATTTCATTCTGACACTTATTTCAACATATCATCTGAAACGGTTCAGGTACGATCCAGAAACGAATGTCATCCTAACACCTACTCCAGATTCTCTCGTAGTAAAGTGAAAATATGATCCAGAGACGGATGTCATTTTGACACTCATTCAACACATGTTTCAAGTACAGTACAGATACGATCCGGAGACGGATGTCATTCTGACACTCATTCAACACATGTTTCAAGTACAGTGCAAATACGATCCAAAGACGGATGCCATTCTGACACTCATTCAATACATGTTCTAGTAAAATCACGGCATCCTCCATCCACAGATTTATTCTCAAGCAGAGTCAATCCCCAGCGAATCATCTCTATTCATCACCCCCAGCAGAAATGAAGGATTTAGCTTCCCAATACTTTTCAACAGTAGTCTGGGATTTATTTTCCTAGGCTGGGAAACATCTCAATAACATCCCATATTCGTCCATCATGACATGTGCATACACATCGCATACAACATACTCTTATTTATTTTGAGAACATCATCACAATGCATTTCATACATCATGACATTACATATGACTAATTCTTTACCTTTTTCAGGGAAAGATCGAATCAACAAACACCGCTACTTATGTGACTTGGTAGTCTTCTCAAAAGCTACGTCTGATGAAGGGCTATTTCAGAAATTTCCTCAGAAAGATGTCCTCCCAAGATTTTCTCTGGTTCAGTCAGATCGACACTAAGATCTCTCTGATTTCTATTCCAGTTGAAGATATTCTAAGACTTTTGTCTGGTTCAGTTGAATCAATGCTAAGATTCTTTTGATTTCCATTCCAGTAAAAGTTAATCCCAGACCTTCTCTGGTTCAGTCAGATCGACACTAAGATCTCTCTGATTTCTATTCCAGTTGAAGACACTATGAAGCATGGGTTCCAACCAGATAACAGTATAAGGTGCCGCGAAGCCTGGAATCTGACCAGATAGCAGACTACCCTGTCAGTTACTATAAAGCTCGGAACCCGACCGAATAATAGTCAATCAACAATTTAAGACACTATGAAACCTTGATTTCGACTAGATAACAATATAAGGTGTTGTGAAGCCTGGAATCCGACCAGATAATAGTTCACTTCTTCAAAGACACTGTGAAGCCTAGATTTTGACTAGATAATAGTATAAGGTGTTGCGAAGCCTGGAATCCTACCAGATAGCAATCTACCCTGTGAGTTATGAAGCCCGGAACCCGACCGGATAATAGTCAATCAACAATTTAAGACATTGTGAAGCCTGGATTTTGACCAGATAACAGTATAAGGTGCTGCGAAGCCTGGAATCTGACCAGATAGTAGTTCACTTCTTCAAAGACACTGTGAAGCCTGGATTTCGACCAGATAACACTATAAGGTGCTGCGAAGCCTGGAATCCGACCAGATAGTAGTTCACTTCTTCAAAGTCTCTGTAAAGCCTGGATTCCAACCAGATAACAGTATAAAGTGCTGCGAAGCCTAGAATCTGACCAGATAAAAGTTTACTCTGTCAATTACTATGAAGCCTGGGTTCGACCGAATAGTAGTATACCTTAGATTCAAGTTGAAGCCTGGATCCGACCAAATAACAACTTAATTTCTTCAAATTACCAAAGCCTGGATACAACCAGATAACTGTACACCTCATATTCAAGTTAAAGCCTGGATCCGACCAGATAATAACTTAATTTCTTCAAATTACCGAAGCCTGGATACGACTAGATAATGGTACACCTCAGATTCAAGTTGAAGCCTAGACCCGACTAGATAACAGCTTAATTTCTTCAAACTGCAAAGCCTGGGTACGACCAGATAACAGTTTAATCTCATTTCTCTAGTAAGTTGCCGTGAAGCCTGGAGCACGACCAGATAATAGTTAGCCTTATTATCCTCAACAAGTCACTATGAAGCCTAGATCCTGACCAAATAGCAGTTCACTTCCATCTCTTCAATCAAGAGATGAATCCCTAGTAGAGTAATGGACAACCGAAGCTCTTAGTCTCTATTCCCCTAAAAAACATTCCCCAAAGGACTCTTCCTCAGACAACAGGAACAAGAATCCCCATAAAGGAGTATCTCATGAAATCAACATTCTTCTGGATGGCATCTTTAAGACCATCCCCGACGACTCTCCGTCATGTTCTGTGGATGGCATCTTTAAGCCCATCTCCGACAATCTCCTGTCACCTTTTCCAAATGGCATCTGTAAGCCCATTCCCAACATTATTCACCATCAGTATCACTTCAGACGAGTGCAAATTTCTGGGCACTCTAGTGTTCAATCATCTTCCACCTTCAGATCACGAAAGGCAGGAAAGCCAATCTACATCCTCATGTTTAAGAAGATTGAACAGGGGCAACTGTTGTACCCTAAAATTTTCTCTCTCATGTTTTCCAAGGTCTTCCCCTACATGATTAACCACAAACCCTTGCCTAAGGAAAAAAGGAAAATTTTTAAGTGGTGTTTTTAATACCTTTCAATTGGCATTCTGAAAGACCCTTCGAATGGTATTCTGAAGGAGCCTTTTGATTGGCATGGGCAATGCTCTTCAATTAGCATTATAGACAAGCCTTTCGATTGATATTCCAAATGCTCCGATTGGCATGGTGGCCAAGCCCTTCGATTGGCATGGATATAAGGCCTTTTGATTGGCCTCATGACAAGCCTTTCGATTGGCATTATGTCAAGGCCTTTGATTGGCATTCTGAAAGACTATTTTGTTTAACCCTGGGCCGAGCCTTTCGATTGGCATGGCAAGGGATCCTTCGATTTGGCATTGTGTCAAGGCAGCTTCGATTGGCATTCCAAAAGGCCCATTCAAAAAGAAGCTTTCGAAGGGTCCATTCGAAGAACATGCAAAGGTCCATTCGAAGAAGCTTTCAAAGGGTCCATTCGAAGAAGCTTTCAAAGGAGCATTCGAAGGAGGCCCTCAGCCCATTCGAAAGGGAGCATTCGAAGGAGGCCATCAGCCCATTCGAAAGGGAGCATTCAAAGGCCAGTTACATATCATTCAAAATTCAAAAAAAGAGACAAGATCCCATGTGTTTGGCCAATGTTACAAATTCTCATTCATGGCTTTCAAACACAATCAAGGCTGTTTAAACCTTTGCCTTCTTGTCCCCTCTATATAAAGAGATCACAAGTGTTACAAAAAAGGAGGAAGAACGAAAAATATTGGAGAGACGCTACCCACAAAATCCATCAAAGGTTATCGGAATTTTCCAAGCCAAAGCCACCCTTCAACAAAAGTATCCATGCCCAGAAGTCCCAGATCAAATTTGCACACATTCAGGAAGTGCCCAAATCGAAAGTTCAATCTATTGGTAAAAGAGGTTAAATTGTCCAACCTTGTATTTTCATAGCACATCCATACTTGTTGTTACCTTCGATTTATCATCCTAGACATGATCAAAAGGCTTGGGTTTGACACCCAGGTCATGTTCTTTGTTTTCTAACATTTGCTGCAGATTTAGCCTAAAAAGACCCAGCGCGCGGGATTGAAGGACCTAGGTTTCGATACCCAGGTCCTGTGTTTTATTTCACTAACATACTTTTGCAGGTATAACATCCTAGATCGAAGAAGATACCTTCTATGGATCGAAGCCATAGTCTCCTGGATCGAAGAAGGCGTCTCTCCCTGGATCGAAAGATGTTCCCTTTCCCAGGATCGAAGGGCAATCCCCTTCCCTGGATCGAAGGCTATTCACGCCCACTCCCTAGCCCAATCGAAAGAAGGCATCTTCCCATGGATCGAAAGACGTTCCCTATCCCAGGATCGAAGCCCCACCTTTCCCTATAATCAAAGGGTGCCCCCATTTGTATTTTTACTTTTTGGTTCATTTCTCTATTGACTTCTTTTTTTTAATATTAAAACCAAAATCACAAAAATATTATGCTAGTTGTTTTTCCAACTAAATTAATTTTGTAAATAAATTAATTAATTATTTTAACATCTTTTTTCTTAAAATTAAAATTAAATAGACTTAGGCCTTATTTTATTTTATACCAGAAACACCAAAAAGATTTTCTTTTACTTTGCGCGCCTTTATTTAATTTCGTATTTTTTATATTATTATACCTGTTTATTGGGTGTAATAGATAAAATTAGGATATTTACTGCTTTATCCTCCATTATCCTTGTATAATGTAAATCCCCTCCCCGAAGCCTTATAATAGCGTAGGATTTACAATTCCCGTACTTTAAATTCCTGTACATATATTAACTGCTTAGATGTATGCTAACTATGATTACGTGACAAGATCTGAAAACAAATGGTAGAACACCTAAATGTTTAAAGATAAAATAACTAAAACACAACACAATTGCACACAAGCACCTCTAAGGTACGCCCCCTTTGGTTCCCTTTAAAAAACAGTCACGGGGCAGGAATGCTTTAGCAAAGACCCGTAAAATCAAAAGACCATAGTCCCTCGATGACCCTACGGTTGCCTTCTCGGTAAATGATCTAGTCTCTAAAATAGAATTGCTAAAGCATCTCCATAATTGCCTTCGTGACTGTAACGTCCCTTCGATTGTCCCTAAAACATCCAACGATAGGGCTACCTACTCACTAATAGTAGGATAGCGCTGTCTAAAGGATAGGAGGAAAAGAATGAACCTTTTCGAGTATAAAAGTAGATAGTTGTTAGAAGTTTGCTCAAAAACACTTTTTTGTACTTACACAAAAACTACTTTTCAAAAGACATTTCAAAATCACTTTGTATACGTTCTCTAATATTCCGAGAAACATTACAAAGTTCGCTATACTAAGGTATTTTCAAAACATTTTCAAACACAAAGCACAAAAGCATCTTGAAAAATGAGCAAACCTCTAAGAGCCCGTGGAAAACCACAGATGGAAAGGGTGCTAACACCTTCCCTTTCCATAATCTACCCCCTTACTCAGAAAACATCTCGAAAAGGTATTTTTCTGTTCTTTTCACCCTTTCCTTTATTAGATAAAAGAAAAGACGGTGGCGACTCTTGCTTACCGCACATTTGCGAACAAAAAACGCAAAAACAATATTAAACAGTCGGTTCTGCCACCGTACCACAATATGTTCATTACCATCTATTTCTTTTTGTTTGTCTTATTCACAGGGATTAAAAAAGATAAGTCAAAGTTTTTGGCAAGTGTCTTAAAAACAAATGCCATAGGGAAACTTATCTGTGTTAGTGTTGTCGAGCCAGATATGACAAAGATAATAATCATCAAGGAGAAACTGCCCGAAAGAGCCATGAAGATGTTAGTGCTTCCAATAGTTTCTTTTTGGCTCAAATATTTTTCAATATCTGAAATGTATTCCATTTTGAGGATGATTATTATTAATGAAAGTACTTTTTATTCCATATTTAAACCGCGTATTTATTTTCAGATACTCACCAATAAAAAAGAAAAACCTAAAAAATATAAAAAAATATATGTATCCAAGTGAATAAGACATTCAAAAATGAAATTCTTAGCATATTCATATGCATTCGTACATTCATAAACATTTGTATCTCATAAATTCATAACACAAAACTAATTTTTCAAAACCTTCTCTAGTTAAACCATTGGTAGAAGAAAAGCACCACCTCTCCGACCATCACACCAGACAAGAGCCCACCAACAAAAGTGATGGAACAAATTGAGGAGAACCAAGCTGCATTCAAAGAAGATCTTGAGAAAGTCAAAGGTAACGTCAACTCAATTATAGGAGACATGAGTCAAGTTCTTCTAGCCTTGAAGAACATCATTGATAGATAGGAGTAAATCCCTAGGGTAGCCTTTGAATAAGTATCCCAACCGAGGAGAGAATCAGAGTTAGGACCTTAAAAGTCAACTATGGCTCAACAAGAAGCAAGACAAGCTGATACTCAAGGGTTTGTCCCACCTCCACCAAAGGTTAGGGCATCTCATACCCTGCAGATTCTGATTAACAACGCAGGCAACTACTTAGACTTGCAATATGGAGACCACGACTTAGAGGATGTCAATCAAGCACCTCAGAGAACGACCAATACTCATGCTACCGAGAATCCACTGGCACTTAACTAGTACAAATTTCTTGAAGAAAGATTAAAAGCTATGGAGGGTTACGATGCTTTCGATGTAGATGCTCTCAAAATGGAACTAGTCTATGATGTGGTGATCCCACCAAAATTCAAAGTACACGACTTTGGAAAATACAAGGGTCTCACCTGTCCAAGGAACCATCTGCGCATGTATTGAAGGAAGATGCATATCTACGCTCAAGATCAGAAGCTGATGATTCATTGTTTCCAAGACAGTTTAAGTGGGGCATCCCTGGATTGGTACATGGAGTTGGAACGAGTCCATGTTCAAACATGGGTAGATCTTGCTAATTCTTTCATGAAACAATACAAATATAAATTGGACATGGCACCTACCCGCATGCAACTCCAGAACTTGTCTCTGAAGAAAGAGGAGTCCTTCAAGGAATATGGCCAAAAGTGGAGAAAAATGGAATCCCGTGTGCAACCACCACTCCTGGAAAAATAATTGGTCGACATATTCATGGGAACTTTACAAGGGTTATACTATGAAAGTATGGTAGGAAGCGTCTCTTCCAGATTTCTGATTTGGTGACTATTGGTGAAAGGATTGAGGCAGGCATAAAGAGTGGAAAGATATAGGGGCATCCTCTAGTACCCCTTACAATTCTAAAATACATATTCCTAACTTCTCGAAAAAGAATGAAGGAGAAATCAATGTTGTAGCATCACACCCAAGGGCACAATAGCCATTGATAATTCCGCGGGAACAACGACATAACAAGTTTGAAAGGCCACATAGAAGATTTAATCCTCTCCCCATGCCTCACATTTAATTGCTTCAGCATCTACTTAAAGCATATTTGGTAGAGCAAAAGCCTTTAGCTCCTCCAATTGGGGCAGTCCCACCAAAGTATGATGCCAACGCTAGGTACGAGTATCATGAAAATTCTACAGGGCACACCATAGAAAAATGTTGGGCCTTCAGGCATAAGGTTCAAGATTTGTTGGATGCCCAAGATATCACTTCTGATAAGCCGAATAACAAGTCAAAACCCATGACTCTGCATGGTGGACTTACAATAAACTTAATTGAAGTAGTCAATGACTTAGGGACAACCAGATGAGTAAAGGCACCAATAAATTTATTGAAGGAATATCTGTTGGAGTGTGGGATCCTCTTGGAGCACAATAAATCTTTTGAAAAGACATTACAAAAATTGGTGGACTAGGGGATAGTCCAATTCGGGTCATACCCTAAAGAAGAAAATATACCCGCGATCGAGGGAAGTACAACGAAGCCATTGGTAATTCCTTGCCAAGGGTCGAACCTTAATAAAAAGACTCTTGTGATTTTGTGGGGAGAATCAACAGAAACACCCACAATGACACCAAGACAAGTTCTGAGGATACCAATAGTTCCAAAAACTACAATGGTAATTAGGGGGGCCATCTCCTACCCCTTACGAAAGCAACAAAGAAGTACCATGGAGTTATGATTCGATTGGATACGTCAATGGCTTGAAAGAAAAACGTGAGCCATCATCAAATCAAGGACCTACAATCTCAAATAAAGCAGGAACATGGGGCATGACTCGCAGTGGTCGAATCTTTGGCTCCGAACTGCAAAAGAAGGATGATGGTGTGGTAAAAAATAATGATACGTTGGTGAAGGACAATGGAAAAGAAGTGGGGGAGGAAAATCAATAACAAGAACCACCGATCAAGAACTTTACCGAGCAAGAGGCAGAAGAATTTCTAAAGATAATCAAGAGGAGTGATTATAGGATGGTTGATCAGCTTCACCAAACCCCAACCAAAATTTCTATACTCTCGTTACTCATCAATTCAGAAGCGCATTGAGACTCACTAATGAGAGTTCTAAGTGTTTCCCATGTTGCAGAGGAAATTACTGTGAACTAATTTGACAATGTTGTAGAAAATCTGACGTCTGGATCATTTCTGGGTTTTAACAATAATGAGTTACCTCCACAAGGCCGAGCTCACAACAAGGCATTGCACATCCCCATTCAGATAGGCACTACAAGCATGTCTAGGGTACTCACTGATACTGGTTCTTCCCTCAATGTACTACCAAAAACGAGCTTGATGAAGTTAACACTAGATGGTGTTATGATAATACCAAGTTCTATGATAGTTAAAGCTTTTGACGGTTCTCAAAGTTCAATATTTAGAGAAGTGGAGCTTCCTATCAAGATCGGCCCACATATGTTCTATATCAATTTTTAAGTCATGGATATAGAACCAACATATATGTTTTTACTTGGGCGACCCTGGATTCATGCAGCAGGGGCAGTCACTTCAACTTTACATCAGAAACTGAAGTTCTCAATTGAAGGAAGATTGGTCATAATCAACAGTGAAGAAGACATCTTTGTAAGTCACATTGAATCCCAGAGGTATATCGGTGTTTATGAAGACTGTATAGCCACACTATTTCAAGTCCTAGAGGTTGCCTCAATGGTAACCTTACCGGTGGAAAAAATCAAGAAACTTACTGTGATTTTGTGGAGAGATTTACAAATATCAGTGGGGAGTGGTGCCTCGAAGGGTTGGGGAAAGCTCCCAGAAATACCTGATAAGAAGAATCACTTTGGTTTAGGTTATGAATTTTCAAAAGCCACTCTGAAAGGCAAATCACGATTTCCTCCAATCCATGATACTTTCGTCAACAAAGGAGTAGAGCATGGCAGACAGGTGGCAATGATATCTAACAAGGACATCATCAAAAGGGCATTTGATTTCATCCATGAATGCGTCCCAGGCGAATAACTCAAGAATTGGGCAGCTGTGCAGATTCCCAAGATCTTTTTCTTTCCAAAGTAATTTTTCTTATTTTTGAAAGAACCTTTATCAAGCCCGAGGCATATGGGTTGCTTTTAAGGGTCACCCATTTTGTTTTAGACAGTATTCACGATTAATAAAAGTTATATTTTGCATTCAATTTAGATCCATGTATTTCTCTTGCATTTATCTCCCATATTTAAAAATGGAAATACTTTTATTCATATGCATTTTCCAAAATTCACATACTAAAAACTGCACCAAAACATGATAAATGTGCAGATCCATGCCCAAAATCACCGATAATGTTACTGCTGCTATCTGATATAATTTTGATTCTCCCATCAACCAATCTGAAGAGGAAGATGAAGAAGATCTTGAACTTTCTAAAGAATTGGAGAGGGAGATAGAGAAAAAAGCTTACAATATACAACCATACCAGGAATCCATTGAGACCATTAACCTTGGCACAAAGGAAGATCCGAAAGTGATCAAGCTAGGGGCAACATTGGAGAAAAGCGTCAAAGAAAGACTGATTAAGTTGTTACATGAATATGTGGATATGTTCGTCTGGTCTTACAGAGATATGCCAAGATTGGATACGGGCATTGTGGTGCACAGACTACCTTTCAAGGAAGGTTTCTTTCCAGTTAGGCAGAAACTCAGGAGAACTCATCCAGACATGTCCAACAAGATTCAAGAAGAGGTCCTTAAACAATTTGACACAGGGTTCTTAGTAGTGGTAGATTATCCACCTAGGATAACTAACATCATGCCAGTACCCAAGAAGGATGGAAAAGTATGCATGTGTGTGACTTATTGGGATATGAACAAAGCAAGTCCCAAAGACAATTTCCCGTTACCTCACATAGATGCTTTAGTGGACAATACAACTCAAGCTTCGGTATTCTCATTCATGGACGACTTCTCAGGATATAATCAAATCAAAATGGCACCCGAAGATATGGAAAACTACTTTCATGACATCTTGGGGCACTTTCTGTTACAAAGTAATTCCATTCAGTTTGAAGAACGCAGGGGCAACCTATTAATGGGTTATGGTCACACTATTCCATGATATGATTCACAAATAGGTTGAGGTGTACGTAGATGATATGATTTCCAAATCTCATACGGAGGAAGATCACATCATACATTTACAAAAGCTATTCGAGCATCTGCGCAGGTTCAAACTAAGGTTGAATCCAAACAAGTGTACATTTGGGGTCAGATCAAGCAAATTACTTGGTTCCATTGTAAGTCAGCATGGTATTGAGGTGGACCCAAACAAGGTAAAAGCCATACAAGAAATGCCAGCTCCAAGGACAGAGAAAGAGGTTCGTGGTTTCTTAGGAAGATTGAACTACATTTAAGGTTCATATCGCACCTAATTGCTACATGCGAGCCTATATTCAAAGTATTGCGAAAAGATCAGATGGTGGTATGGAAAACAACTTTCGAGATAATAAAGCAATATTTACAAGAGCCACCTATCTTAATGCCACCAGTTCCCGAAAGACCACTCATCATGTATCTGACAGTATTTGAAGGATCAATGGGATGTGTATTGGGACAACATGACGAAATAGGTAGAAAAGAGCATGCAATCTACTACCTCAGTAAGAAATTTACTGACTATGAAACCAGGTACTCACTTCTCGAGAAGAATTGTTGTGCATTGGCTTGGGCTACTATAATATTGAGGCAATACATGTTAACTCACACCACGTGGTTAATAGAAATAATGGACCCTTTAAAGTATGTGTTCAAAAAACCAGCTCTCATAGGAAGGATTACCCGACGACAGATGTTACTATCAGAATATGGCATCCAATATGTTACTCAAAAGGCCATCAAGGGTAGTGTACTAGGTGAACATCTAGCTCATCAACCATTACCAGAATATCAACCAATGAAGTTCGACTTTCCATACAAAGATGTCATAGTTATAGGTGAGTACGAAATACATGGGCCCGACGAAGGACCTAAACCAAGGGCACATTGGACACTCATGTTCGAAGGAGCTTCAAATGCACTAGGGCACAACATTGGGGCAGTTTTGACTTCTCCAAAAAATTATCACAAGCCTTATATTGTGAGGTTATGTTTTGACTACACCAATAATATTGCCGAATACAAAGCTTGCATCCTGGGTCTAGAAGATGCTATCAATCTGAGAATAAAATATCTCGAAGTATTTGGAGACTCTGCGCTAGTCATATACCAAGTTAACAGCAAATGAGACACTAAACATCCCAAATTGATTCCATATCGGGATTATGTTTTAAAGCTAGCTACAGAATTCACTGAGATCACCTTCAGTTATATCACACGAGAAGAAAATAAGATGGAAGATGCCTTGGAAACTCTATTAGCCATGTTCAAGGTAACTTGGCCAAACCACGAACCATGCATTATAATCAGACATTTTGAAGAGCTGGCACACTGCCTTACTATTAAAGAGGGACCAGATAATAAGCCTTGGTTCTATGACATCAAAAGGTACCTCAAAAAGCAAGAATATCCAGAAATGCCTCTATCGTTGACAAGCAAACCCTATGAAAGCTAGCCTTAAAATTCTTTCTGAGTGGTGATGTGTTATACAAAAGAAACTATGATATGGTATTATTTAGGTGTATGGAGAAGCAGGAAGCAGATACGCTTATTAGAGAAATCCATGAAGGTACTTTTGGAACTCATACAAATAGGCATGCGATGGCTAGAACAATCTTGCGAGCGGGTTATTATTGGTTAACAATGGAAGCCGATTGCTACCATTATACAAAATCATGTCACAAGTTCCAAATCAACACCGACAAAATGAATGTGCCACCTACTCCTATGAATGTCATGAGATCTCCTTGGCCGTTTTTAATGTGGGAAATTAATATGATAGGCATGATCGAACTTAAAGCATCTAACATATACCGATTTATAATGGTTTCCATTATTACTTCACCAAATGGGTAGAAGCGACATCCTACACAAATGTGACAAGTGAAGTGGTTACTCGATTCATTAAGAAAAATCTCATATGAAGATATGGGGTTCTAAGCAGAATCATTACGGACAATGGGTCTAATCTAAACAAGAAAACAATGAAGGAGTTATGTGATAATTTCAAAATCGAGCATCATAATTCCTCACCATATCGACCCAAAATGAACAGGGCCGTTGAAGCTGCTAATAAGAATATCAAGAAAATCATTTAGAAAATGGTGAAGACATACAAAGATTTGCATGAAATTCTTCCCTTTGCTTTACATAGATATCGTACTTTTGTACACACATCAACAAATGCAACTCCTTTCTCTCTAGTATATGGCATGAAGGAAGTACTCCCAATTGAAATAGATATTCCATCACTTCGAGTTCTAATGGAAACAAAGCTTGAAGAAGCAGAGTGGGTTCAGACACGACTTGATCAACTCAACCTCATTGAAGAGAAATGCTTGACAACTTTGTGACACGACCAGTTATATCAGAAGTGGAAGAAGAAAACATTCGACAAGAAAGTCCGCCCTCGAGTGTTCAAAGAAGGGGATTTGGTACTCAAAAAGATTCTACTACCTCGCCTAGATTCAAGCGGTAAATGGAAACCCAACTACGAAGGTCTATATGTTGTAAAAACAACATTTTCCGGTGGTGGTCTCATCTTCACAACAATGGACGGGGAAGAACTACCACATCTAGAAAATTCAGACACGGTCAAAAAATACTGTATAAAAAGCTCTCTAAGTTCAACCCCTAAACGGGAGACTTAGGCAAAAAGGAGCGTCCCAGTGGATTGAAAATCCTAAAGGGCGATTCAGGAAAAAATTAGGGACATGCATGAAAAATTATCCCGGTGGATTGAAACTGAGAGGGCGATCCAGGAAAAAATTAGGGATCGTACTTAAAGAAAAAAAGAAAAAAAGATTGCGATCTACAAACCATGACCACGAAGGAGAGACATGGGTCTAAATCATCTGACTCGAAAGCAAAGGGGATTAGAGCTATCAAAAATACATTCGAGAAACAGCAGTAGCAATTATCATTTTCATTACCATTTTACAGTTTTAAAAACTTTATGTAATTACCTCTTTCAAGGAATTACATCTTGTACTCTCACCAATTCAAAGGCATATTTAATCAATAAAACATTGACTTTTTCAAATCTTTCAATTGCGTTTTTATTTTCAGACTTGTTTGCAAAATACTACGATCATTTCTTGTGAATATTATGTTGAAATCATTTATAGGAATTAACATACAAATAAAAGAATTTGACAAAAGCATAAAAAAACATTTTGGTTAGAAAAACGTTAAAAGAAAATCCACGTCTATGTCCATGCCTACACTGCGCCTGTGATACAATTATATATGACACATTCACACTATTCATTGCGCTTTATCAAAATTCAAATCGACTTGGAGATATAACAATTAGCAAAAAACAACATTGGAAAGTTGGTGACTACAAGAACCCGATGGTTTAAAAAAGGAGAATTAGCAAAAACATTTGCAAAGTACTCAGGGCATACACGTACAAAATATTTGGGGTATATACACACATTTGGTGCATATGTAGATACTTGGGGCATGCACATGTGAAACATTTTAGGCATATACAAACATTTGGTACATGTGCATATAACGAAATAGTTGGGGCACATATCACACTTGGGTAGCACATCAATTTAGGGTATTATGCATATATATCATGCATGGCTGTAATACAGTGGGAGAACTGACTTTTGGGTTTTGCATTTTATCGCAAATGTTGCGAATAGCAAGAGTCGCCACCAAATTTTCTTTTATCAAATAAAAGAAAGGGTGAAAAGAACAGGAAAGATCTTTGAGAATTTTTCTTGAGTTCGGGGGGTAGGTTATTAAAAGGGAAGGTGTTAGCACCCTTTTCATCTGTAGTTATCTACGGGCTCTTAATTGCTTGCTCACCTTTGAAATGCTTTGTGCTTGTGTATGTTTGAAAATATTTTGAAAATGCCTAAGTATGGAAACTTTGTAATGATTCTCGTATCATTGAGAATGTATACAAAATGTTTGTTCTGAAAATATGTTGTTTTTGGAAAGTGTTTTGAAAATGAAAATGTAAGGCAGTTTGCTTTATAATAACCCTTGTATCAGTTCTCAAGAGTGTTTATAAAGCGATTGAAAGTAGTTGTTCTGAAAGTGTGAAGTGTGGAAATTATTTTAGTTTGTGAGCAAGAGATTACGAGCGATCTACCTACTCAGAAGTCTTTGTTCTTTTCCTCTTCCTTTAGATAGTGCTATCCTACAATTAGTTAGTAGGGAGCCATATCATTAGATGTGAGGGACATGCGTGGGTCATCGTACAGTCATATAAGGCAACTTGTAGTATGCTTTAGCAATTTTTGTAATGGACTAAGATCTTTTACCGAAGGCAACATCGAAGGTTCATAGAGGGACTACAATCTTTTAATCGAGGGTCTTTGCTAAAGCATCTCGCGTTCAAGAGATATGACTGTTTAAATCCGAGGCAACAAGTGAGGTTACCCTAGAGGTGCATGTGTGCGAAGTATTTTGATTTCAAGTATTTGTATTTGAGATTAGGTTATCTAACAGTTGATTTCAATCTTGCCATGCAAACCCTAATTACTAACAGTAGTAAGGAAAGCAGTAAATTACGGAAATGAAATGTCTTATGCTATTACAACGCTTAGGGGATGAGGGTACAAGTTTATGAATGGGTGGGGGGAGCAATAAACCCTAATTTATCTATTACAAGTTTTGAGCAATTGCAATATTGGAAAATACTAATAAGAAAAATAAAGTGCGTGAAGGTGGTGAAAAGGGAAAAGATGTTTAAGAAACCCTAAAAATTCTAAGTATTTTAAGAAAATATTTTGTTGTTTCTTTGTTTAGAAAATATTATGAAATTGGTTCAAGTTTAAAACAAGAAGAGTTTTCAAAAGGAGGAAGAATATTTTTGAAGTTAAAGAAGATAGGATGTGAAGAAGAGGTTATCCTAAAGCATAAGGTAAAAGCTAGGGATAAGAACCATCTAACCAACAAGAAGCCAAAACTTGACACTATGCCAAGATAGAATTCCCATTCTTTGGATTGAAACCAAACTAACAAAAATACTAGACCTCTTGAGAGAACCAAACTTCAAGTGTATTAAGTCTTCAGAAAAATTGGGCAGTGTAACGGCTGTATACGAGTGAATTCCAGATTACAAACAAAGGTGTAATCACAATAACCTGCACACAAAACAAACAAACAACCCAATGTATTGAGGTAAACCTCAAGAGCTCCAGATAAAATAATAAGATAAGATTACAAGGTCTCCAATCTAAGGCCAAGGTTTCTAATCCTAAGTTCAAAAAGTCTAATGCTCCATAATGCCGAGGATAGTAACCAAATAGTTCAAGTATCATTAAGGATTTTATGGTTCATATTGATTATTAAGTATCTTAAGAAAAAGAAAAGAAAAGCTCAAGTGAGCAAAATAAAAATTACAAGAAAGTAAATGCTCAAATGAGCAAAGATGAAAATGGCATGAAATGTAAATGCTAAAATTAAATAGTGCATAAAAATAAAAGGGGCATATAATAAAATAATAAAGGATAAAGTCAATTATTAGTGATTAGCGATTAGTTGTATGATCATCTTGAAACTTGCATTTGGAACTTATTAGAGGATTGGTAGACCCAAAGCCTCCACACAACAACTTGCATTTGCTTTTTGTCAAGTATATCATCCATTTGGAATCCTTATGCGTATCATTTAATGATCAACGATGTTTAAGTGATCCGCGTTGACTAAAGGTATTATAGATCCATTAGAGGATTGGTAGAACCAAAGCCTCCACACAATGAATCTCAAGGTTATTGGATCAAAGGGCTCAAATTAACATACTTGGGCTTGCAAACATAAGTTTGGGCCACGAATGATCATTTATTAGAATCAGGACAAAATTTAGCGCTATGTTAAACAATCGTAAGTGGACTTATATAGAAGTCACACCTATTTTGAGGTCGGTCAATAGCAATCTATGCACCATTTGTTTTGAGACATAATATAGAGATTATGCTCCAACAACATTTAGTGCAATAAGAAGGGGATGAGATGAAGATGGGTGGGAGAGAATAGACAAACCACTTTTGGATTAAATTTAATCAAACTATTATTAAAATCATTCATCCATTTTTGTGGAGTTGGACTCAACACCATGGATCCAATGATGTTAATAAAGTTCATGATAAACAATTTAACCCAAGATCAGCCAGAAAATAGTCACAAAATAATATTACATTTTAATATATTCAAAAAGGTTTAAAAATAATGTTTAAAAATAGAAATAAAAGAGAAAAATATCAACTATGTTCAAATTAATCAAGAAATAAAAAGTAAAACCATAGAAAAATCAGAAAAGGGCTCAAATGATTTTATAAATTTTTTGGTAATTTTTTAAAGTCAGAAACTATTTTAAAAATTAAAAGAAATGGGTAAAATAAACCAAAAATGATAAAAAATAGAAAATTCAGAAATAAAAATAAAATAAGGTCACCAATATTTGTCATAATATCATTAGATCATTCCATAATTTTTTCATAATTTAAAAATGCATAAAAGTATTTTTAAACATTTAAAACAATTCAAATAAAGTGTAAATTTATAAAAAATACCTAAACACAAAATTAAATTGTGAAAAAATAAAAATCAGAAAGAGAATAATCAAAAATATTTTTCATAATTTTTAAAGATTTTTGGACTAAAAATGATTTTTCTATGATTTTTTGAAGTTTAAAAAATTTAAATATAAAAATTAGAAAAGAAAATAAAAGTCAAAAATATGTGGACCATTGGATGAGAGTCAAAACACGTTAGTAATCAAATCCAAGGGATCTGGTGCACTGTGCATATCATGGTCATTAGTGAATAAAGCACTGAATCAATTATTAAATCAGAATTCAAAAATAACAAGTGGCATGCCATCATTGGTTGGAAGATGACACGTTGGTCATCTTCAACCTCCAGCCAACGTGAATTGCAGGTCTCTCAAACATTAAAATCAGAAGCTCAGGCCTATACCATTCGCTTCGTCTCTTCAAGACGAAGACAACCACACCCTCGCGCCAAATTTATATAAACTGTAGCTCAAGCAATTTGGAAAGAAAGTTTTGAAAAGGGATTTGAAATTTCATGGTCAAAACGTGTTTCCAGTAAAAGGTAAGTGTTGCGACTAGAACTAGGGTAATGAGAGCATCACAATGATATCAAAGTTTTGAAGAATTGATGAAGGAATCTACCTATTGAATTTGAGTTGTAGAGCTCTGAAACCAGACTTCTATGGAGCAGTATAGGGCACTATTATTGAATGTAATTATATGGTTAGCTTCAGGGAAGATCAAGGAAGGTGAATTGATGAAAAAATTAGACTGAAAAAGGCTTGTGTATGGATTTCGAAATTGCTGAATTCTGAGTTATGGAACAAGTTTGACAGGGTGATTCTGGCTATCCAAGCTTGAGAAAATGAATGGGATAGTTCATATATTTATAGGAGAAGCAAATGGGATTAAAAGGAAGAGTGAATGACGCATTTTGAAGGGAATTCATGCAAACCTGATGCACGAGTGAAGTGTGATCTAATTTTCTCAAAAACTCATCCAATCCTTGCGTTTTGAGGTTCTAAACAATTCTGGAACTTCACTAAACATGTTTATAGGCAAAAACGCATGGAAAACTTGTGATTAGAGGCCACATTATGGATTTCAAAATTCTGACTTGGTGAGAAATTCAGTTTCAAAGTGCCAACTTCTGACGAATGGCATTTTCAACTCAATGGGTCTTAGGACATGAATGGAACAAGAATGGAGTTAAATGGATGCTTGAACTGAAAGTTGCAATGAGTCAAAGTTGGAGAAAAAAGGGTTGACTTTCCATACTTAGAAATATTTCAAATTTTCCTTCAAAAATGTCATATAATGTCTTGCATCAAAACATAGCCTTCCAATTGGTATTTTCTCTTGATCAAAAAAGATGGCATGAATTAGATATCTTGAATGGAATTTTGAAACTTGAACCATTCAAAATCTCCAACAATTCATAACTCTCTAAATTTTTGGATATTTTGAATGGTTCAAGTTTCAAAATGTCATTCAAGAGATCTACTTCATGCCATCATTTTTGTTCAAGAGAAAATTCCAAGTGAAAGGCCATGTTTGGATGCAAAAAATTATAGGTCATTTTTGAAAAAGAACTTGAAATATTTCTAAGTATGGAAAGTCAACTCTTTTTCTCCAACTTTGACTCAACACAACTTTTAGCTCAAGCATCCATTTGATTCCATTATTTTTACATTGCAAAGCTTGTAACCTAATCTTTCTAAAGCATCAAGAATCATGCCTTAAGACCCCTTGAGCTGAGAATGGCATTGTTTCAAAAGTGGTAACTTGGAATTGAAGTTTCATTGCAAGTCAGAATTTAAATATCATGTTACAACCTCAAAACCTCAAATTAGCTTGTGTTTTGGGTCTAAACATGATTATCCAACTTTCCCAAGTGGAGTAGTGCATCAAAACGCGCGTTTAGAATGAGTTTTAACAAAAGAGAAGTCACATTTTCTTCATGATGCAGACCCACACGAATTCCCCTCAAATTGCATCATTCATCCTTCCTTTTGATCCCATTTGCTTCTCCTATAAATACATGAGCAATACCATTCATTTTCCTCAAGCTTGGATAGCCAGAATCACCCTGCCAAACTTGTTCCAAACCTCAGAATTCAGTAACTTAAAAATCCATTCTCGAGCCTTTTTTAATCCAATTTTATATCAATTCACCTTTCTTGATCTTCCATGAAGCCAACCATATAATTACATTCAAAAATCGTGCCCTATACTGCTCCATAGAAGTCCAGTTTCAGAGCTCTGCAACTCAACTTCAATAGGTAGATTCCTTCATCAATTCTTCAAAACTCTGATATCATTGTGTTGATCTCATTACCCTGGTTCTAGTCGCAACACTTACCTTTTAATGGAAACACGTTTTGACCATGAAATTTCAAATCCCTTTTCAAAACTTTCTTTTCAAATTGCTTGAGCTACAATTTATATAAATTTGGCGCGAGGGTGTGGTTGTCTTTGTCTTGAAGAGATGAAGCGAATGACATATGTCTGAGCTTTTGATTTTACAGTTTGAGAGACCTGCAAATCACGTTGGCTGGAGGTTGAAGACGACCTACGTGTCCTCTTCCAACCAATGATGGCACGCCACTTGTTATTTTTGAAAATCTGATTTATATTTGATTCTATACTTTATTCACTAATGACCATGATATGCACATCGCGCCAGATCCCTTGGATTTGATTACTAATGCGTTTTGACTCTCATCCAATGGTCCACATATTTTTACTTTTATTTTCTTTTCTGATTTTTATATTTTAATTGTTTTAAATTTCAAAAAAATCATAGAAAATTCATTTTAAGTCCAAAAAATCTGAAACAATTATGAAAAAGTAATTTGATTATTCTCTTTCTGATTTTTATTTTTTCACAATTTAATTTTGTGTTTTGGTATTTTTTATAAATTTACACTTTATTTGAATTATTTTAAAGGTTTAAAATACTTTTATATATTTTTAAATTCTGAAAAAATTAAGGAGTGATCCAATGATACTGTGACAAATATTGGTGACCTTATTCTATTTTTGTTTTTGGCCTTACTATTTTTTATCATTTTTGGTTTATTTTACCCATTTCTTTTAATTTTAAAAATAGTTTCTGACTTTAAAATATTATCAAAAAATTTGTAAAATCATTTGAACCTTTTTCTGATTTTTCTGTGGTCTTACTTTTTATTTCTTGATTAATTTGATCATAGTTGATATTTTTCTCTTTATTTTATATTTTTAAACATTATTTTTAAACCCTTTTGTATATATATTAAAATGTAATATTATTTTGTGACTATTTTCTGGCTGATCTTGGGTTAAATTTTGGATCATGAACTTTATTAACATCATTGGATCCATGGTGTTGAGTTTAACTCCACAAAAATGGATGAATGATTTTAATAATAGTTCGATTAAATTTAATTCAAAAGTGGTTTGTATACTCTTTTTCATCCCTCTTCATCTCATCCCCTTCTTATTGCACTAAATATTGTTGGAGCATGATCTCTATATCATGTCTCAGAACAAATGGTGCATAGATTGCTATTGACCGGCCTCAAAATAGGTGCGACTTCTATATAAGTCCACTTACGATTGCTTAACATAGCGCTAAATTTTGTCCCGATTCGAATAAATGATCATTCGTGGCCCAAACTTATGTTTGCAAGCCCAAGTACGTTAATTTGATCTCTTTAATCCAATAAGCTTGAGATTAATTGTGTTGAGGCTTTGGTTCTACCAATCCTCTAATGGATCTACAACAGCTTTGGTCAGCGCAGATCACTTAAACATCGTTGATCATTAAATGACACTTCTGAGAATTCCAAATGAATGATATACTTGACAAAAAGAAAATGCAACTTGTTTTGTGGAGGCTTTGGTTCTACCAATCCTCTAATGAGTTCCAAATGCAAGTTTCAAGATGATCACCCAAGTAACCACTAATCACTAATAATTGACTTTATCCTTTATTTTTATTATATGCCCTTTTATTCTTATGAACTATTTACTTTTAGCATTTACATTTCATGCCATTTTCATCTTTTCTCATTTGAGTATTTACTTTCTTGTCATTTTTACTTTGCTCACTTAAGCTTTTCTTTTTTTTAAGATACTTAATAATCAACATAAACCATAAAAATCTTTAATGGTACTTGGACTATTTGGTTACTATCCTTGGCATTATGGAGCACAGGGCTTTTTTTCTTGGACTTAGGATTAGAAACCTTGGCCTATCTTGGAAGACCTTGTGATCTTATCTGATTATTTTGTTCGGAGTTATTGAGGTTTACCTCAAGACATTAGGTTGCTTGTTTGTTTTTATGTGCAGGTTTTTGTGATTACACCCTTTGTTTGTAATTTGGAATTCACCCGTATACAGCCGTTACTCTGCCCAATTTTTATGAAGACTTAATACACTTGAAGCTTGGTTCTCTCAAGAGGTCCAATATTTTTTGCTTAATTGGTTTTCAATCCAAGGAATGAGAATTCTATCTTGGCTCATAATGTTAAGTATTGGCTTCTTGTTGGTTAGATGGTTCTTATCCCTAGCTTTTACCTTATGCTTTAGGATAGTCCATTCTTCTCCTCCAATCTTCTTTAATTTCAAAAATATTCTTCCTCCTTTTGAAAACTCTTCTTGTTTTAACCTTGAACCACTTTCATAATAAACTTGGACTTAGGTCCATGCATTTTCAAATATTTTCATAAATAAAATCCAATAAACTTAATAATACTTTGACATCCTTTTTTTGAGAAGACTAAAAGTCAATCAATCTCATTTCAAACCATTTTTGCCACTTTGGCTTTTATCTTTAAACTTTTCTCAAAAGATTGAACTCTTATCAATCCTTGTAGTGATGCAAACAACTATACTTCTATAATATGTAGTGAAGAGAGATATTTTCCACTTGGGTGTTGAGTGAGGTGTTGTTGATTTTAAAATCCAAGCCATGTCCTCCACTTTGAGATGATGCAAATTCTCCTTTATCATAATTTTGGGTAGTAGGCATGTTTTCCACACGGAAAATGACGATGATGTTTTATCTCATAAAATTAACCAACACATTTGTGTTTTTTTTTTATATTTTAAAAGAGGAACTACGTATACCCTGATCCCCTATTGCATGAAAAGGTGGTATGTAGGCACTAAAGGTTCGCAACCGCGGCGGGTGCAAAAAATCATAAAAATATATTTCTTTTCTCACCTCCACCATCCATTTTTACATAACATTTTATAGCCAAAATATACAGATTTTTACAAAGAGGTTCCTGCGGAGTACCGTAGATGTTTAGGGTGCTAATACCTTCCCTTTGAATAACTAACCCCCTTACCTTGAATCTTTCCCCTTATTTTTGGGTTATTCTCTCTTTTCCCATTCCTTTGGAAAAAATAAAGTGCGGTGGTGATTTTTATTTTGATTTGTTTAAGTCAAGTCAATCCAATGGCTTAGTATTAAAACATTTCAACCGCTACAACAGGTGGATCCACATTCTGTCCCCACACTTCACTATGACCCTTACGCACAACCTATTGCGCATCCTTAAGTGAAAGCATGGAATTCTCATTTCCTCTTATATTGTCAATGGATAGGGCTTGGAACTGGGTTCCAACAGTAGCTTCATCCGCCTCCACAATGCTGAAAGAGGACAAATGAGATATCAATAATGCATGTTCCCCATTTATGATCACTACTTTCCCTTCACGTACAAAATTTAGTTTCTGGTGTAAAGTTGAAGTGACAGCCCCTGCCTCATGAATCCATGGCCGTCCTAGTAAACAGCTATAAGTGGGAACAATGTCCATGACCTGGAAAGTTATCTGAAACAAATGTGGTCCTATATGAATAGGCAAGTCCACTTCACCAATAACATATTTCTTGATCCATCAAATGCTTTCACAATGATGCCACTCGGGCCCATAGGCGTTCGTTGATATTTCAACTTCATAAGCATACTCCTAGGTATAACATTCAATGCAGATCCATTATAAATCGGCACATTGGATAGTGAATCATTCTTGCAGTTCATGGAGATGTGGAGGGCCAGGTTGTGATTCCGTCCTTCATCTGGTAATTCATCATCGCAGAAACTCAAGTTATTACATGACGTAATGTTCCCTATTACGCTGCTGAATTGGTCTGTTGGCATATCACTCTCCAAAAAAGCTTGGTCCAGTACCCTCATCAAGGATTCTCTGTGAGCAGAGGAGTTCATCAATAACGCTAGGATAAATATTTTTGATGGAGTCTGCAGTAGATGATCTACAATTCTGTAGTCAATCATCTTGATTATGTTCAAAATATCATCCACTTCTTTCTCTAATGTAGCCCCACTAGTCTCACCCGTAGCCTTCTTGGGTTCAACATTCTCAACAATTTTCTTTCCAGCACTAACATCTCTTTGAACAACTGGTGCAAACACACGACCGTTGCAGGTCACCCTGCTATTTTCAGCAATATTCCCAACATCAGGCATTGGCTGGATGGGAACTTCCACTCCATCCTCTAAGATTGTAGCGTTGTATTTTTAAGGCACAACCTTATCTGATTTGTAAGGGATAGGACTCGACAAACTAATCACCAATGGGGTAACACTGGCTTGCTATAATACTCAACTTCAAGATGGGCGGGTGCCCTAAAACAAGGTAGAATGATGTTTACCCCTTCTTCAACACAATCAGTCATTATTGAGTCATTTCTAGAAAACAAATCCTCATCTGAGGAGAAATACTCATATGTGGAGGCATACTCTTCATCCGACTCTTCTTCAGTCAAACAAACCTCAACCATATCAACTTCATGGTAATCATCCCTTTGACTTGTAACCTTGATAGTTCCATTGTCTAACAACAACTGAACGCCCTTCTTCACGATTGAACATCCTCGGGAATCTCGACATCAAACTCGGCAAGATCCATATTGGTGTTCCACCTGACCAGCCACATGGTAGAAGGTAACATGCAATTGCACAAGGTCTTCATTCATATACTATACATCAAAAATACCGAATTCTCCAGGACATCCATAAACCATATTCACCCCCTCTTCATACTCTTCCTTAGGCCTGATTATATGGATTAGGCCCTCATCCATCATCTCCTGTAAATCAGCCTTTATCTTATCGCAACCCTATATGTCTGTACTACAAATAGCACAACCGGCATGGTCATGCGTATAGTAGCTAAATTCACAAAGGTCTGCATGCATTTTCACCAAATGTCCTCTAACCAGATTAATATCAAAAATCTGGAAGTCGCCTGGACAACCGGCCACCATATTCACAGCATTTACTCCCCCATGCTTGGGTAGATGATTGTCTTTCACATTAGGTCCCACGTCCTTGAAAAATAGAACACCATACTTTACCAATTTTTGCACCTCAGTCTTCAAAGGATAATAATTCTCAACATTATTCCCTGGTGCTCCCTGATGAAAAGCACATGTTTGGTCTGCCTTGTAATACCAAGGCAATGGTGATGGTACGGCGGGAGGTGGTCGGGTCTGAACTAACTTCTTCTGAATCAATGTCAGTAGTAACTATGTATAGCTCATAGGAATATGGTCATAACTCTCCCTTCTCTAATTATACCCTTGATTCCCTTGCTGGGACGGTCTCTGATAAGCAATGGTAGTTAGAGCGGTACCTACAACTGGAGTAACTGAGGCGACATGCTGATGACGCTGATAATTCCTTCTAGGAGTATTAAACCTCCTCACTTGCATAACAACATTTGCATCCCCTTCCTTTTTCTTGGTAAACCCATAAGATGGTTTCTTCACACCTCCAGAACTTTAACTATTCGTTAAACGACCCTCTCTTACAGCCTATTCTAAGCGAATACCCATTCCTACCATTTCAGTAAAGTCACTCTCCACACTTGCTACCATCCTCTCGTGGTAGAAAACACCCAGCATTTTCAAGAAAATCTTAGTCATCTCCTTCTCTTCCATGAGAGGAATCACTTGGGCGGCTACCTCACGCCATCTCTGTGCATATTCTTTGAACGATTCCCTGTCTTTCTGAACCATGGCCCTGGGTTGATCACGGTCAGGTGCCATGTCCATGCTGAACTTGTATTATTTGATGAATTCTTCTCTAAAATCATTGAAAGTATGGATATTGGCGCTATCCAAACTCATATACCACTTCAGTGTAGCACCGTCAAACTATCCTGAAAAAAGTAAATCAACAGACGCTGATCATTAGTATGGGTAGACATTCTCCTCACATACATTACCAGATGAGCACGAGGGCAAGTGTTGCCCTTGTACTTCTCAAACTCTGGGACCTTAAACTTAGCAGGTATCTTAACATTCGGGACCAAGCATAACTCATTCACATTCTGCCCAAATACCTCTTTTCCCCTGAGGGCCTTCATCTCTCTTCGCATCTTGTCAGACTGCTCTTGGAAATCATCCATTCTGTCATAAAGACCCAAGTCTTCACTCGGTGGAGGGAAAGGACGAGACACATCATCAATAACAAACGAAACCATATTCACCGAAGGAGGCGCAACAGGAGCAGCATGCACCACAAGAGGTTCCGGAGTAACAATAGTCTGAACAACTAGAGTATCTTGAGGACCAAGATTGAAACCTTCAGGTGCAACATTCTCTGGCATTCCCCATGGATAACCTTGAGGCATGCGATTCTGAATAACTGTTGGAGTAGAAGATACGAGAACAGTCGGAGCTTAAGTAGTTGCCCTTGTTGGTTGAGGTTGGACACTCGGTGGCTGATTCTGAGCAGCCACCAGAGCTTCCATTAGAGTAGTCAGATTAGCCATGCCAGCCTTCAAAGCAGAAATTTCCTCGCGCAGCTCGCGATTCTCTTGTTCTAGGTTATCCATCTTCTTTCTGAAATTAGCCCGAGTGTTGTAGTGGTGAGTCAACTTGCTGAACGAAGTAAAGACGCTTGGTAAGACACCTGGATATGCATAACAAATGCAAGAAATATGTACAATATGATGCATTATATGTAATGCACATGATTTTATTTTATTTAATATTTCAAGGGATTTAAAATTTATAGACATGTTGCAAATATCAAAGTAATAACGCATTTGAAATACTGAATTTTTTTTAATATAACAACTCCAAAATGGATTATAAGTTTCAATGATCCCAAGTACATGATGAAAATAAAATCTAAAACCCTGAAAAGTAAGACTGATGGAGATCACTTTATACGCTGGCGCTTCCCTGTGAGCTTGGCAATCTGAGCTTTCAACCTCTGGTTTTCTTACGCATGTCTGAGGGCAACCTCCTTCCAATCACCTGAATCAGGGAGTGAGTAATCGGCATCTGATTAAGGCTTAGGAGAAAAATAAATCCCCTTGCCTCTCCATAGACTCTACCGCTCGACTCTCAAGGATCTAAATCAAGTCATCTTTCTCCTTCAAGTCTTCCCTATAGGAAATCTCTAAAGTTTGGAACTTGTTCTTTCAAGCGTCCTTTTCCTGCTGCATCCTGACCAAAGCAAGTTGTAGCTCTTCTATATCATCCAATAATGGATGAGAGGTCTTAACAAATAGATCAGGCATAGGTATTTCCCAGAAATACGAAATCTTCAACTGAATAGCTCTCGTTTGGACCCACTGAAGATATTGCTCCAAAGAAACAGCACCCCTAGGTCCCAAATCCTTCCTATTCTTCTTATGAATGTGATGCCAGGCCTTCACAATCTTCTCCCTAGCTTCACTATGATATTCTCCCTCCTTCAGAAAGAAGCTACTCAAATGAATACTATTTGGTTTATCCCTCATCGGATAACCAAGCTGTCGTCGTGCAAGAACAGGGTTATAATTAATTCCTCCCTTTGTACCAAGAACAGGTACATTGGGGAAACTACAACAACTGTCAATAATCTCTATATCCTGGTAAGCTCGATGGTACCAATCAATATTTGAGTGAGTAAGTTCCATGATCTTAGGAGCCCAACGGGGTTCCTTCTTGACATCCCAAAAAGCATCAGACTGAGGCATATGAGATATAAACCACTAGTACAACAGAGGCGTGCAACAGATAATCATCCCCCATAATAAGAATGCCGAAGATGAATAGAGTAATAAGCATCACCCAACAAGGTAGGAACTAGGTTTCCAATCATGAAGATCTTGATAGCATTAATGTCAACAAACTTGTCCATATTAGGAAATAAGAACAACCGGTAAGCAAGTAGAGCAAAGATGGCCTCAAAAGCGATTGCGCTCTTCATCCTGGCAATGTAACAAGCTTTCTCCAATAAGAATTGAGCTGGTAATCCTCTAATCTCTCCTTTAGTAGTCATATGGGCTTCCACCTCAGATTTCCCCAGATGAATCAAACTAGCAATCTCATGTGGTTTTGGCTTACCCTCTAAACCAGTAAAAGGAACACGATCGATAACAGGTAAATCTAATAGATAATAATACTCCTCCAGTGTGGGCATCAACTGATAGTCGGGAAAAGTAAAGCAATGATACATCAGATCATAGAACTGGACCAAGGTCGAGAGAATACCCTCCTTCATCTTCAGCTTCATGAGAGGAATAATGGATCCGTACTTCTTCCGAAAGTCTGCAGAACACTCGATCTCAGGAATTAGACTGATAAACTCATCTATCTTGGGATCCTTGAAACTATACTTCCCGGTCTTTCTCTTTCCATAATCCATGGTTAAAAATTACCTGAGATATTCACAAATGGTCAACCTTTAAATCCCTTGAAATATGATTTCTCTAAAAGATGCTTATGAGTGCATGGATGCATGATGCAACAATCACACATATAAAGTTCATAGGTTCAACGTCACGAGCATGAGGTCGAAGGTACTACCCATAAGGTGTTGGTCTAAAACTTATCACCTGCCGAACAAGGTTCTAGAGGTTCACAGAGTCTACATCCTTCTTTCGGATATTACCAACTTCCCGACTAACTCGGTAATTAGTAATATTCTCAAGAAAGACTCGTCTGAGCGTAGTATTGTGTGACAACTATTTCCGGATTACTCCGTCATAGCTTCCACACTACACCTAAAAGGCCAAGATGGGTTTGGTATTCTACGGTCCTCAGCTTCAGCAGGCTCCCAGGTCGAAAGCATTACGTCTTCTCGATTACTCAGTAAACGATACTATAGTCAAAGGGGACTCCACTAAGTAAGGGATATCATGCCTCCTTTTTTGGGATTACTCCGTCAAAGTTAACATGACTATACCGCCCGTCCTATCTTAAAGTTTGCGCAAGTCCGGGTATAGGAATTATGAGTAATCACCAAGCACCCTGAAAACCAGGAAAATCTAGACAAACATATATACAACATATAACACAAAAAAACAATAATAACACATACACAAATATAAACAATGATAGACTCAACCCACTTAGGGATGGACCAGCAAAAGGTCAATCTTTCCCTAGTGAAGTCACCATTTTTCTGTAGCGGTAGAAATGTTTGAGACTAAGCCATTGAATTGACTAGACTTATACAAATTAAAATAAAAATTGCCACCGCGCTTTATTGTTTCCAAAGGAATGGGAAAATAGAGAATAACCCAAAAAGAGGGGGAAAGATTCTAGGTAAGGGGATTGGTTATGCAAAGGGAAGGTATTAGCACCCTAAACATCTACGGTACTCCGCAGGAACCTCTTTGTAAAAATCTGTATATTTTGGCTATAAAATGTTATGTAAAAATGGATGGTGGAGGTGAGAAAAGAAATATATTTTTATGATTTTTTGCACCCGCCGCGGTTGCGAACCTTTAGTGCCTACATACCACCTTTTCATGCAATAGGGGATCAGGGTATACGTAGTTCCTCTTTTAAAATATAAAAAAACACAAATGTGTTGGTTAATTTTATGAGATAAAACATCATCGTCATTGTCCGTGTGGAAAACATACCTACTACCCAAAATTATGATAAAGGAGATTTTGCATCATCTCAAAGTGGAGGATATGGCTTGGATTTTAAAATCAACAACACCTCACTCAACACCCAAGTGGAAAATATCTCTCTTCACTACATATTGTAGAAGTATAGTTGTTTGCATCACTACAAGGATTGACAAGAGTTCAATCTTTTGAGAAAAATTTAAAGATAAAAGCCAAAGTGGCAAAAATGGTTTGAAATGAGATTGATTGACTTTTAGTCTTCTCACAAAAAGGATGTCAAAGTATTATTAAGTTTATTGGAGTTTATTTATGAAAATATTTGAAAATGCATGGACCTAAGTCCAAGTTTATTATGAAAGTGGTTTAAGTTTAAAACAAGAAGAGTTTTCAAAAGGAGGAAGAAGATTTTTGAAATTAAAGAAGATTGGAGGAGAAGAAAAGGCTATCCTAAAGCATAAGGTAAAAGCTAGGGATAAGAACCATCTAACCAACAAGAAGCCAATACTTGACACTATGCCAAGATAGAATTCTCATTCTTTGGATTGAAATCAAACAAGCAAAAATACTAGACCTCTTGAGAGAACCAAACTTCAAGTGTATTAAGTCTTCACAAAAATTGGGCAGAGTAATGGCTTTATACCGGTGAATTCCAGATTATAAACAAAGGTGTAATCACAATAACCAGCACACAAAACAAACAAACAACCCAATGTCTTGAGGTAAACCTCAAGAGCTCCACACAAAATAATCAGATAAGATCACAAGGTCTCCAATCATAAGCCAAGGTTTCTAATCCTAAGTCCAAAAAGTCAAATGCTCCATAATACCGAGAATAGTAACCAAATAGTTCAAGTATCATTAAGGATTTTATGGTTCATAAAAATGACAAGAAAGTAAATGCTCAAATGAGCAAAGATGAAAATGGCATGAAATGTAAATGCTAAAAGTAAATATTGCATAAAAATAAAAGGGGCATATAATAAAAGAATAAAGGATAAAGTCAATTATTAGTGATTAGTGGTTAGTTGGGTGATCATCTTGAAACTTGCATTTGGAACTCATTAGAGGATTGGTAAAACCAAAGCCTGCATACAACAAGTTGCATTTGCTTTTTGTCAAGTATATCATCCATTTGGAATCCTTATGAGTATCATTTAATTATCAACGATGTTTAAGTGATATGCGTTGACCAAAGGTATTATAGATCCATTAGAGGATTGGTAGAACCAAAGCCTCCACACAAGGAATCTGAAGGTTATTGGATCAAAGGGATGAAATTAACATACTTGGGCTTGCAAACATAAGTTTTGGCCACAAATGATCATTTATTCGAATCGAGACAAAATTTAGCGCTATGTTAAGCAACCATAAGTGGACTTATATAGAAGTCGCACCTATTTTGAGGCCGGTCAATAGCAATGTATGCACCATTTGTTTTGAGACATGATATAGATATTATGCTCCAACAATATTTAGTGCAATAAGAAGGGGATGAGATGAAGAGGGGTGGGAGAGAATATACAAACCACTTTTAGATTAAAGTTAATCAAACTATTATTAAAATTATTCATCCATTTTTGTGGAGTTAGACTGAACACCATGGATCCAATGATGTTAATAAAGTTCATGATCAAAAATTTAACCCAAGATCAGCCAGAAAATAGTCACAAAATAATATTATATTTTAATATATACAAAAAGGTTTAAAAATAATGTTTAAAAGTAGAAATCAAAGAGAAAAATATCAACTATGTTCAAATTAATCAAGAAATAAAAAGTAAGACCATAGGAAAATCAGAAAAGGGCTCAAATGAATTTATAAATTTTTTGGTAATTTTTTAAAGTCAGAAACTATTTTAAAAATTAAAATAAATGGGTAAAATAAACCAAAAATATTTAAAAAAATAGCAAAGTCAGAAACAAAAATAAGATAAGGTCACCAATATTTGTCACAATATCATTGGATTATTCCATATTTTTTTTCAGAATTTAAAAATGCATAAAAGTATTTTTAAACATTTAAAACAATTCAAATAAAGTGTAAATTTATAAAAAAATAGCAAAACACAAAATTAAATTGTGTATAAATAAAAATCAGAAAGAGAATAATCAAAAATATTTTTCATAATTGTTTCAGATTTTTTGGACTAAAAATGAATTTTCTATGATTATTTGAAGTTTAAAACAATTAAATATAAAAATCAGAAAAGAAAATAAAAGTCAAAAATATGTGGGCCATTGGATGAGAGTCAAAACGCATTAATAATCAAATCCAAGGGATCTGGCGCGCTGTGCATATCATGGTCATTAGTGAATAAAGAACTGAATCAATTATTAAATCAGAATTTAAAAATAACAAGTGGTGTGCCATCATTGGTTGGAAGATGACACATTGGTCATCTTCAACTTCCAACCAACGTGAATTGCAGGTCTCTCAAACTAAAAAATCAGAAGCTCAGACCTATGCCATTTGCTTCGTCTCTTCAAGATGAAGACAACCACGCACTCGCGCAAAATTTATATAAACTGTAGCTCAAGCAATTTGGAAAGAAATTTTTGAAAAGGGATTTGAAATTTCATGGTCAAAACGTATTTCCAGTAAAAGGTAAGTTTTGCGACTAGAACCAGGGTAACGAGAGTATCACAATGATATCAAAGTTTTGAAGAATTGATGAAGGAATCTACCTATTGATGTTGAGTTGCAGAGCTCTGAAAATGCACTTCTATGGAGCAGTATAGGGCATGATTCTTGAATGTAATTATATGGTTAGCTTCACGGAAGATCAAGGAAGGTGAATTGATGAGAAAATTGGATTGAAAAGGCTTGTGTATGGATTTCGAAGTTGCTGAATTCTGAATTATGGAACAACTTTGGAAGGGTGATTCTGGCTATCCAAGCTTGAGAAAATGAATGGGATAGTTCATGTATTTATAGGTGAATCAAGTGGGATCAAAAGGAAGAGTGAATGACGCATTTTGAAGGGAATTCGTGCAAACCTGATGCACGAGTGAAGTGTGATCTAATTTTCTCAAAAACTCATCCAATCCTTGCGTTTTGAGGTTCTAAACAATTCTGGAACTTCACTAAACATGCTTATAGGCAAAAACGCATGGAAAACTTGTGATTAGAAGCCACATTATGGATTTCAAAATTCTGACTTGGTGAGAAATTTAGTTTCAAAGTGCCAACTTCTGACCAATGGCATTTTCAACTCAAGAGATCTTATGGTATGGCTCTTGATGCTTTAGAAAGATGAGGTTACAAGCTTTGCAATGGAACAAGAATGGAGTTAAATGGATGCTTGAGCTGAAAGTTGCAATGAGTCAAAGTTGGAGAAAAAGGGTTGACTTTCCATACTTCGAAATATTTCACATTTTCCTTCAAAAATGACCTATAATGTCTTGCATCCAAACATAGCCTTCCACTTGGAATTTGCTCTTG
Organism: Vicia faba; assembly: GCA_948472305.1. Classification (NCBI taxonomy): domain Eukaryota; kingdom Viridiplantae; phylum Streptophyta; class Magnoliopsida; order Fabales; family Fabaceae; genus Vicia; species Vicia faba. The sequence goes on along the minus strand of OX451739.1, from coordinate 801,595,023 downwards.
ACCAAAAAAGATGGCATGAAGTAGATCTATTGAATGACATTTTGAAACTTGAACCATTCAAAATCTCCAAAAATTGAGAAATTTATGACTTGTTGAAGTTGGCAAAATTTCATAAAATGACCTATAATATTTTGTATCCTTAAGGAAACTTCCATCCATTTTCTCACTTTTCAAATAAAAGAAAGAAAAAAGTTCACATCTTCAAGATCATTATGGAAAAAGAATGGGCTCAAGGTGATAAAAATTGACCAAGTTATGCTCATTTGAAGTCACTCATGAAAATTGGGGATTCATCTGGAGGACTTGTAATCTTTTTTCCTCATCAAGTTTCTTCCACATGAAAACTACTTGGAACTTTTGAAGTGATTTGTTAATACCCCTTTTAAGAGAATTATGTCTTTTATAATCACTCAAAAATACCAAAATATGGGTAAGACATACTCCTTTGAAGTTCAATACCCTAGCTCCTAGATTAAGAAAATGCCTTGAGGAACTTTGACAATTTTGAACAAAATTATTGTACCAAAACAAATGCTTTGTAAATATAAGTTGTTGAGGATGATAATGAGAACTCATAGCAACCACAATCACTTCCATATCTTGAGAATTGAGAGAAATATGCATTTGTGACCAATGGGAACAAAGCCTTGTCCAAGCATGGCAACTTCTCTAATCAATCCCTTGTGCTTTTCAACCAAATTTGATAACCTTGAAATATGGTGAACCAAAATAACCTTGCCATGCCATTTCTTCCAAAACAAATCCAATGGCGAGGTTTGAACTTCTCAAGCTTTATTGACTAGGGCATGGAAATAAACTCATGAACCCATGGAGAAACTTGCTGAATCTTATTGCCTTTACCTACATGAGTAACAAGCAAGACAAACCAACATTGCGTTTCATTAATTAAAAGAAGAAATCAAGAAAAAAATATTCATGATCACAAAAGAACACAAGTCAAGGTGCTTGGTGATTCCTCAAAGATCAAAGCTAAATATAGGGAGGGGAACCAAGAATCCTAATGTGATCTTGTTGTGGATGAATCAACATGGTATGATGAAGGGATCTTAGGGGGGGAAATTGGGGTACAATAGGATCCATCTTCCTCCTTTGTTCACGATCAGCTAAGATGTAACATTTACTTCCAAAAACATGAAAGTATTTGATAGTTGGTTTTCTTCCACTCCATATTTCATACAAGGTGGCTAAAGTTCCTTTTCTTAGAGTGACTCTATTATGGATATAACACGCAGTATTCATAGCTTCCACCAAAAAGTGGTAGGGTAACTTCTTAGCATGAATCATTGCTCTGGCATATTCTTGAAGGGTTTTATTTTTAAGTTCCACAATCCCATTTTGTTAAGGAGTAATGGGAGAAGAGAATTCATGACTGAATCCTTCAGAAGAGAAAAAGTTAGAAAATTTATTGTTCTCAAATTCCTTTCCATGATCACTTCTGATTCAGATGACATGACTATCTTTTTCCCTTTGAAGTTTTTGACAGAGATCTTTAAATACTTCAAAAGTTTCTTATTTTTATCTAATAAAACTTATCCATGTGTACCTAGAGAAATCATCTCAACAACATATGCATACTTTTTCCACCAAGATTTTCAACCTTCATAGGTCCCATCATGTCCATGTGAAGAAGTTCCAAAACTTTTGATGTAGTAAGATGTTGGATCTTCTTATGTGACATCTTAGTTTGCTTTCCAATCTGGAAGTCACCACATACTCTTCCTTCTTCTATCTTGAGCTTAGGAATCCCTCTCATGGCTTCTTCAGATATAATTCTTTTCATTCCTTTCAGATGCCAGTGTCCCAATTTTTGATGCCATAGTTTAACTGCATTTTCTTTGGCTAAAACACATGTTGAGGAGAAGTTAAATTCTTTGGGGAATCCATAAATAACAATTGTCTTTAGGTATGATTCCTTTCATAATAACTTCATTATTTTCATTGCAAACTAGACATTCTTCCTTGGTGAAGTTAACTTTGAATCCTTGATCATACAATTGGCTTATACTTATCAGGTTAGCTGTTAACCCTTTAACAAGTAACACATCATCAAGATTAGGGACTCTTGAACATTCTAGCTTGCCAACTCCTTTGATTTCACATTTGGCTCCATCACCAAAAGTCACATAACTAGTGGGATAAGATTTTATATCTACCAACAGATTCTTGACACCTGTCATGTGTCTATAAAAGCCACTGTCAAAGTACCAGTCATCTTTGGTTGATACTCTGAGAGAGGTATGAGTTATGAAAGTAGCAACATTAGACTTGGGAACCCACTGTTTCTTCTTTTTGTTATTTTGGTGGATTTGATCAATTCTGGGAAGAGGAGTGGTTTTAGGATACCCATATAACTTGAAACAGAAAGGTCTTATATGACCAAGCCTTCCACAGTGATGACATCTCCATGGCTGGGATTTCTCTTTGATGTGATTAACCTTTTTCTTGCCATGATGTTTTCCATGATGTCTAGACATTTGATTAGAAATCTTTGGTGTAGACTTGGCATGAGTGGAATCTAATGAAGATTCTTCTGAATTTGGTTCCTTTTTGTCATTAAACCCTAGGCCACTCTTGTCTCGTGTCACTCTTCCTGCTTAAAGAATTTCATCTAATGCATCATACCCATTATTCAACATCTTGAGAGATTTAACCATTCTACCAAGATTTGAATTTAGAGAAGTCACTTCACTTTCCAGATTAGAAATAGTTTTCAGATGCTCTTCCCTTTCTGCCTTCAACTGAGTTATGAGGACTTTCTATTTCTCCCCTTCTTGGCACACTTCTACACTTCTAAGGCATAATTCTTTGTATGAAGCAGCTAACTCATCAAAGGTTAGTTCCCCATCACTAGTCTCTTAATCAAAGACATATTTGGGTTATCAATGCTTTAACATGCTTGGCAGATTCTTCAAGATCACTCTCTGAGTCCTCTTTTGACCAAGTAACAAATATATTCTTCTTCTGTTTCTTAAGATATGTAGGACATTCAACTCTAATGTGACCAAAGCCTTCACATTCATGACATTACATTCCCTTCCCTTAAGTGGATTTTTCTTCAACCCTTTTTCTTCAAAACTCATTTGACTTATGGATGTCAGATGAGATGTCCTTGACATTTGATCTTGGGTTCCTATCCATTCTTTTTATCACTTTGTTAAACTGTCTTCCAAGCATAACTAAGGCATTTGATATTTCTCCATCCAGATCACAGTCCTCCTCTTCATCTTCAGCATTTGATACAAAGGCTATGCTTTTGTTCTTCTTTTCATATATTTCATTGATGCTTAATTCAAATGTTAGAAGGAATCCAACAAGTTAATCCACTTTCATTTTGTCAATGTCTTGAGCTTCTTCTATAGCAGCCACTTTCATGTCAAATCTCTTGGGAAGAGACCTGAGCATCTTTCTCACCAATTTGTATTCAGGTATTTTCTCTCTTAAAGCACTGGATGCATTAGCAATCTCAAGAATATTCATATGGAAGTCATTAATACTTTCATCATCCTTCATTCTCAAATTCTAAATTTTGTGGTGAGCAACTGAAGTCTTGACATCTTAACTTTGGATGTGCCTTCATGAGTAGATTGGAGAATTCCCCATGCATCTTTATCTACTTCACATGTGTTCACTAATCTGAAAACGTTCTTGTCAATTCCATTGAATATAGAATTCAAGGCTTTAGAATTTCTAGAGCAATTTCATCTTCTTCTTTAAACCAATCTTCTTCTGGTTTTAACTCAGAAGTAGGTTCTCCATTTTCTCCCAATTTGACAAGGTATTTCCATCCTTTTAAGATAACTTTCCAAGCTCTACTGTCTAGAGGCTTTAAAAAGGCCACCATATGTGGTTTCCAATAGTCATAATTACTTCCATCCAGAATGGGTGGTCAGTTCACAAATCCCCCTTCTTTGTCCATAGTACCAGAAAGTATCTTCCCTGGATCTCACCCAGATATAGAGCATGATGCCTACTCTGATACCAATTGAAATTCTGGTATCAGATATGTGATGTCGAAGGAGATGTCACGACACAAGTATCTGAGGATAATGTAAAGTGCAACAATAATAAAAGCAGTAAAAACACACGGGATTGCTAACCCAATTCAGTGTACAACAACACCTACTCTGGGGGCTACCAAGCCAAGGAAAATTCCACTAAATAGTATCAATTTATAGACCCTCAGTAAACAACCAGTTTAAGATCTAATCACTTAACTACTACCCGTGCTATACTTCTACCTAAGACACATCTAGGTATGAGGACCTCCTCAAATCCCTTCAATCACTAACAGTGAAGAACCACATAAATATTAAGTTTTAAAGACTTCAATCATTCAATACTTAAAAGCTTATGAATGATCCACAATTAACAACTCAAATTACAACTCAAGTATTAAACCAATACTAGAGAGTGTATTACAATTAAAAAGCTTAGACTTCTAAAACAGAAAGAATATATTCTTCTTCAAAAGTTTCAGTTTTTTGAATAAGGAAGCAAGTCCTTATAAAGGCGCAGAAGTGGGCTTGGGATGAAAAAAAAAATTCTAATCTTTTGAACATTTCCAGGAAAACAGGCCAAGATATAATACTAAAGGATAATCCAAATAGAAAAATATTCCTCCATATTTTTCATAAGTTATGAGTCAAAAATCCTGAATAATGGCGTGCATAAAAACAGGAAACATAAAACTTAAACAAATATGTAGTGCATTCAGCTCAGGAGGCAGATGTCAAGACATCTGCTTTGACATCATTTAAAACAGTTTTCTTCAAATGTCAAGACATTTAGAAAAACATTATCAATTCATTGTTTTACCAAAATTGCTGCCAACAAACACTTACACTTCCTTGAGTTGAGTCCAGGACTTCTGCAATTCTTCGAGGTCAGTGGGCATATCTGGATGGAGAATGGTATAAGGAATATCCCCCTCAGCAACAGGCTCCACAATCACTGGTAAGACTGTGGGATATGGCTCATAAGGTTTTGAGTATGATATTGTACCCATTTGAGGTATGGCTCCAAAGGGATATAATTATTTTGTCCTAAAGTCTTATGATCAACTTTGTTTACCATGCCCTAAGTATGTATAAACCTTTGATGATATCCTTGCAAATCATTCTCGTAGTCAAACACAATACCCTAGATAATTGCATCATGAGTACCATCTCTTAGAGCATAAACAAATTGTCGTAGAGCCAGAGAAGGGTTGTAAGTAATACCTTCCTAATGCCAATGAGTGGAACATTAGGGAATTCCCCACAACGGTAAATGATAGTAACATCTTCCAAAGACCAGGAACACCAATAGATATTTGAATGAGAGAGCGAAATCATTATTTTCGACCACTTCAGACCTTGTTCATTCTTCAATACTGATCGGGGAAGGTGCGAAATAAACCACCTTGATAGCAGAGGTATGTAACACATAAGAGTCCCTCGCTTCCTCATAGTTTGAGCAAAGTAGGCATAAGGTTACGAGAAAGATTTTTTTTGATGGTATTCACATCTATGAGGTGGTATGGATTAAGGAATAACACCAAACCATAGATGAGCAAAGCCAAGATTTCTTTGAAACATTGAAAATCATAGCATCCAAAAACAGTCGATCCTTCTCTAACAGAAATTTAGCTATAAAACCCTTGACGCCACTCCTTGTTTCCCAATTAGCTACAATGTCAGACCGCTTCAGATGTAAGGCTGATGCAATTTCTTCAGGTTATGGATCTTTCTCTAAACCGATGAAAGGTATTTGATTGAGAATAGGTACTCCCAATAATTGAGAAAACTTCTCCATTGTGGGTACCAACTCATAATTAGGAAAGGTGAAGCAGTGATGTGCAGGGTCAAAGAATTGGAATAGAACACTCATCATATCTTCTTTAAAACCCGAGGTAACAAAACTGAGTAGTCGACCATGCCTTTTGATGAATGGAGAACTTTCGGGAACCCTTGAGACTAACTCCTTATTTTGAGAAGGTGTCCTTACAAAACTGATTCAGATAGTGTTTCTGTGAGCGGAAGCCATAACCTACAAAACAGAACAAAGATAAATCCCTAGGTCCATGAAATGGTTAGTTAAAATGATATGGCATGATATCATGATGTTATGATGTCATGTTCGAACAATTAATCATACACAAACAAAACACACAAGGCCTTAGGTTTAAGCTTGCATGAAGTTTACAAGTAAGTACCTTCTTGAAGTTTTAGTTGGCTTAACTTGTCCTAAAAGAAGTAATCGGGTTCTATGAGCCTCAATATCACTGATCTTTCTCTTAGGCATTGTTTCAACCCAAGCATCTAAATTGCGATCGAAATATCCCGAGAGTCCAATCTCAATGAGTGTAGTATCGAGTATCAACCAACTTTCGTCTGCACCAAAGCCGACTATCTCACTACTTTCTAATGGCTAAGTTGTGTCGACTAAGGTTTACGGTCAGTTAGTGTTTATGACACCACGCGGTAGCCCATTATTCTCCTTGACTTACTCAAGGGACACCGACACAAACCAATATGTCGCACTAACATAGCCATCGTTTCAACCATATCGGTCTATGCCGTACAATTTTCATGATCTATTGCTACTTACCTAAAATTCCCCCAGATCCGGGTATAAGATCTATACAAGAAATAAACCCAAGCATATCCCGAAATATAAAGCATACAAAGAAAGAAAGTAAAGCAATAAAGGTGATCTAGCTCTTAAGGTAACCCCACTTTTAGTTTATAAATTCCCCAACAGAGTCCTTAGCTCTGTAATACGGTGGAAGAACTGACTTTTGGGTTTTACGTTTTATCCCAAATGTTTCGGATAGCAAGAGTCGCCACCGAATTTTATTTTCTCCAATAAAGGAAAGGGTGAAAAGAACAGGAAAGACCTTTGAGAATTTTTCTTGAGTTCGGGGGGTAGGTTATGAAAAGGGAATGTGTTAGCATCCTTTTCATATGTAGGTGTCTTCATTCTAGCAACAAGAAAGAAGGAGAACGAAACAAAGTGAGTTATCTACAGGCTCTTAATTGCTTGCTCACCTTTGAAATGCTTTGTGTTTGTGTATGTTTGAAAATATTTTGAAAAATGCTAAGTATGAAAATTTTGTAATGATTCTCGTGTCGTTGAGAATGTATACAAAATGTTTGTTTTGAAAATATGTTATTTTTGGAAAGTGTTTTGAAAATGCCAATGTAAGGCAGTTTTCTTTGTAATAACCCTTGTATCAGTCCTCAAGAATGTTTATAAAGCATTTGAAAGTAGTTGTTTTGAAAGTCTTAAGTGTAGAAATTGTTTTAGTTTGTGAGCAAGCGATTACGAGCGATCTACCTACTCAAAAGTATTTATTCTTTTCCTCCTCCTTTAGATAGTGATATCCTACTATTAGTTAGTATGGAGCCATATCATTGGATGTGAGGGACATGCGAGGGTCATCGTACAGTCATAGAAGGCAACTTGTAGTATGCTTTAGCAATTTTTGTAAGAAACTAAGATTGTTTACCGAGGAAACATCAAGTGTCATCGAGGGACTACGATCTTTTAATCGAGGTTCTTTGCTAAAGCATCCCACATTCGAGATACATGACTATTTAAATCCGAGGCAACAAGTGAGGTTACCCTAGAGGTGCGTGTGTGCGAAGTGTTTTGATTTCAAGTATTTGTCTTTGAGATTAGGTTATCTAACAGTTAATTTTAATATTGTCATGCAAACCCTAATTACTAACAGTAGTAAGGAAAGCAGTAAATTACGAAAATGAAATGTCTTACGCTATTACAACGCTTCGGAGATGGGGGTACAAGTTTATGAATGGGGGAGGAAAGCAATAAACCCTAATTTATCTATTAAGCTTTGAGAAATTACAATATTGAAAAATACTAATGCAAAAAATAAAGTGCGTGAAGGTGGTGAAAAGGGAAAAGATGTTTAAGAAACCCTAAAATTTCTAAGTATTTTAAGAAAATATTTTGTTGTTTCTTTGTTTAGAAAATATTTGAAATGTGAACAAAGTGTAATTAAATTAATTAATCAGAACCTAAAGAATCTAAGTATTATTTAAAAAAATTTTTTTTTGATGTTTTATTTAAAAAAATATATAGAGTATAAAACCTAATTCTATTTAAATAAAAATCAAGGTGATTAAATGAAATTAATTTTATTTATAAAAAATTAAATTATTCAATAAAAAACCTAAATCTATTTTTTTAAATCTTTTTTATGATTTTTTATGATTTTAAATAAAATTATTTTAGAAAAGAAAAAAAAAAGTTAATTAAAATAAAAAAAACAAAATGGACCTGAGTGTAAGCAAATTTGGGGTGAGAAAAACTAAAAATATCCTGGCCTAACAACAAGTTTTTGTTTGAAGCAGAAAAAAAGTAATAAAGTGGGCCTGTTGAAGAAAAATCTGGGGGGTGTGAGAAACAGAAATCCCAGGCCCAACTCAAGGAGCCCATGAGCTTTTGATGATCATGTGTGGACAATTTCTTGGAGTGCACCATAGGCTTGCATTTGGATGTATTGGATCGACAAACATGATGATCCGATGGTGTTGATGAGGGGTACATGATGAGCTCTTTGGACTTGTTTGCACTGGATCTATGATAAATAAACATGGAAAATAAAAATGTCCCACGCCTGGCTCGAAGCCGTGACCAGGCATATGTATGACTTAAACACGTGCGTTGTCACTAGGGTGGGTGTTACATCCGATTGTAAAACAACAATCAATAAATATAAAATAAAAAAGTTTTCAAAAATGAACTTCATCTTCTTCCTCACGCGCGAACAGACCAACAACAACACCATTTTTAATTTTTCAAACTCTTCCATTTCTGAACCTTTTTGAAAACTTCCAAAACCAAACTTGTTCTAAATTTCACCACGAATTCAACCATGTAAATTATAAAATCTATAGGTTAAAGATGAGCATGAATTTTACTTCGTAACAAACTGAAACCTAATATTTCAGAAAACTTCCATTCCAAAATCCATATCACACAGCCAACATAAATGAAAACTAAGGACATGGTTAGCTTCATAGACATGATATCTACATTTTATCTTTAGGAAATAAATGCAAATGATTCTTATATAGAGATTTCAAAGTTTGAAAAACATACCTCTTGATGCAAAATTCAATGCTCTCTACACGACTTCCAGAAGTGAAATAATTATTTGGTGAGCTTGCTTGGACCCTGAGGAAGCTGTTTGGATGCTCACTTGGTGCTGAGAACTTCTGGATATCTCTGACCAAGTCAACTTGCAAGTGTGAAAAGTGAAAATCGTGTATGATGAAGATGATGTTATAGTGATGAAACATGGGTATGGATGGCTTTTATATGATGTATAGATGATGTTTGGATGATAAAAAAGGGAAACACACGAGTGGATTTGAAGTTGGGTGTTGGAAGCTTCAAATGTGTAATAATGGAGTTTTCTTGGTGATTCTAAGTTTGAGGGTATTTTAGTACATGTGAACTCGTGTGTTAGCTTGTAAATGAGCTCTATATTTATAGGAAAAAGGTTTTAGGAGCTGAAGTAACCGGGTTTGCAAGATAACATGTTATGGCTTGGTTGGATTGTAAGTGAAGGTACATGGCCATTCCATTGTTCCAATGTGAGCATGACCTGATCTAAGGGGTGCTTTGCAGGTTATAGATAGTTACTTCTTGGTTCTGAAATGTTTTGAAGTCAGAAGCAACAATGTATAGGCTCAAGGAGAGTTAACATTGTGTATAAAGTCACTTTATCAAAATGGCAATGTGACCTTTCTCCCTTAAATGGTAAGTAAGCTTGGACAAAGCTTAAATCACTTGGATCATAGTTCAAAAGCTTATGTAATATTTTGATTATGGACAGATTTGAAGGTTAAAGGCCTGCAAAGTGGGGTTATGCAGCATGGCTTAAAGATTTGGTTATGAGCTTGCCACAAAAATGACCTATAATGCAACCTCAGATACTTAACTTCATCTCTTTGAAACTCCTAGCTCAAGCATGATCTTTTTATGATCTTTAACATTTTTGGAAAGCTTGAAACATTGTCTACAATTTTCATGTTGTGAGTTTTGGCTAAATCAAATGGGAACTTGGTGAAAATTGGCCATGAAGTTGGGATAAAAAGCTTATCAAAACTTGTAAAAAAATTTCTAAGTGTTGGATAAAAGACATCATAACTTCATAGGCTTATATCTCTTAAATTAATCACTTTTTGAGGATCATCTCATAATAACAAAGTTATAGGATTCATCAACCCCTACAACTTTCATGTTGAAAGTTTTCCTTGAATCAACTTGTATCTTGAGGAAACTTTCTTGTGAAGTTAGGGTTTTTTAGGTATAAAACACTTGAATTTTTTCTAAGTGTTTGAAAAATTTTTAATTTTGAATTTTGTTTACTTTCTTGATTCTTGATGATCTACCTTGATAATTTTGAATGTCTGGATGATTCTTGATTTTTGAATTCCCATTTTGACCAAAAAGTCAAAGTGTGACTTTTGTGTGACTGTTGACTTTTCATCAATTGATTTAAATTTTCAACTATCAAACGCTTGCATCTTTGGAAATTTCTTGAGCCATGTAATTAGGTAAATATGTTTTATTTTAGTCCTTAAGATCATGCTTCAAGCTATTAGGTCATGCACTAAGGCAACAGTCAATGATCACTTATCTTCAGTCAAAACCCTAATTTTGGCAATTTTTTACCTTTGATGATTTGAGGGCTTTCCGTTGAGGAATAATGGTTAACCCTTGATCAAATGATGGATATCACCTCAAAATGGTGATGTTGATAAAAAACCTTGAAGTTTGACTATATGTTAACCACAATTGACTTTTTACCCAATATAGTTGATTTTCAATCATCTGAGTTATTGACTAAGAAAACATGTGATGCAAGACTTGAAACTTGACATAAGAATTATTGAGGACCTATGATGAACCATTAAAGTCATTTGAGACCCTTGGAACCACTTCTTCTTTGTGCAAGATGAAACCCTAGTTGTGGACCCATTACTAAGGAGGTGGATTTGTCTGATCAACTCTTGAGAATCCTTGAGTATTTGAGAATCCTAGAAGAATGCTCTAAAGAAAAAGGGAGGGGAAATTTTGGGGTACAACAATGGCATCTTTCAAAACTACTTTGGTTAAAAAGGCGAATTTTCTTGTGGTCCATCGTTAGCAAGCTTATCTGTGTGGACTGAATAGTTCAAACTTTAAGTGAATTTGGGGTTTATTTCTTCATGATTGACAGTCTTGGTTAAGGACTAACACAACCGACATCATCAGTGAGTTTGGGGTTTATTTCTTCATGTTGATAGTCTTGGTTAAGGGCTGGCACAACTGACATCATCAGTGAATTTGGGGTTTATTTCTTCATGATTGAAAGTCTTGGTTGAGGACTCACATAAATGACATCATTAGTGAATTTGGGGTTTATTTCTTCATGTTGATAGTCTTGGTTGAGGGATGACACAACCGATATCATTAATGAATTTTGGGTTTATTTCTTCATGTTGATAGTCTTGGTTGAGGACTGATACAACCGACATCATAAGTGAATTTAGCGTTTATTTCTTCATGTTGATAGTCTTGGTTGAGGGCTGTCACAACCGACATCATCAGTGAATTTAGGGTTTATTTCTTCATGTTGATAGTCTTGGTTGAGGACTGACACAACTGATATCATCGGTGAATTTGGGGTTTATTTCTTCATGTTAATAGTCTTGGTTGAGCGCTGACACAACAGACATCGTTAGTGAATTTGGGGTTTATTTCTTCATGTTGATAGTCTTGGTTGAGGGCTGACACAACCGACATCATCAGTGAATTTGGGGTTTATTTCTTCATGTTAATAGTCTTGGTTGAGGACTGACACAACCGACATCATCAGTGAATTTGGGGTTTATTTCTTCATGTTATAGTCTTTGTTGAGGGATTACACAACCGATATCATCAGTGAATTTGGGGTTTATTTCTTCATGTTGATAGTCTTGGTTGAGGACCTACACAACCGACATCATCAGTGAATTTGGAGTTTAGTTCTTCATGTTAATAGTCTTGGTTGAGGGCTGACACAACTGACATCATCAGTGAATTTGGGGTTTATTTCTTCATGTTGATAGTCTTAGTTGAGGACTGACACAACCGACATCATTGGTGAATTTTGGTTTTATTTCTTCATGTTGATAATTTTGGTTGAGAGTAGACACAACCGATGTCATCAGTTAATTTCGGGTTCATTGCTTCAAACCTTGCATATTTCACTTAGCTATTGAGTCTTGGTTGAGAACAGACACAACTGACGTCGTCTTTCCGAGTTCCAAACATCAGATTTTAAGCTCGTATTATCTATCCTCTAGACTATGGTAGTTATGCGAAATTCTTTGGCTCATTGCGTCAGTCTCCATGCAATGATGTGTTATCAAGGTTTTTAAATTATCTACCCCCTAGGTTGTGATAGATATGCAAATTTCTGGATTCATATTATGCATTCCCTAGGTCGCAATGAATACGTGAATTCATCATCATAACTGTTTACTCCCTAGGTTGTAGTAAACATAACGAAATCTACGTAATCCATTGCATTAGTCTCCATGCAGTAATCCATTGCATTAGTCTCCATGCATCAATGTGTTATAAAACTTTGTTTTATTCATCCCCTAGGATGCGATGAATAGATAAAATCAAATTGAAACTTACTATATGAGTCTTCAAGCATTAGTAAGTCAACTTTTTCAAAACTTGTATTTTTGTAAATATGCAAAAGAATCTACAATCTCTTAGATATTAACGAGTTATCTGCATTGTCGTGTCTAAGTTAAATCCAAACTTTGGTTCAAATGCTGGTAAGATGATATATCATCATCTATGCCTACTCTTCATACCCACGGGAACACTGTACAACGTATCCTTATAATCTTTCGGATATATTTTGGGGTCTTCCAATATTTTTAATAAACTTCTGATCAGAGTATGTGAGACCTGCGTATTCTCACACTATTCAATAAAAAAGTAATTAAATAAGGACAACTGTCATAACCCAAAGTTGCCCTATCATTACAATAATCATATTGTTATTAGGTTTCTAAATAAGTAAGTCATATTGTGTAAGTTTTATTTCTATGAGGGTTTAAAACAAGGAAGAGAGGTGTATTGATCTAAAATGGACCATCAATATGTGATGGCCCATTAAAGTTTCATTCATTTTTTGAGAGGGTGCATTTTTATAGAGAGAGGTACACATTTTGAAACAATTGAGGCTCATATATGGTCATGTTTTTGAAGGCCCATCTTTTTGTATGATTAGTAGTCAATTTCTGACTTCTTATTATTCAATTATGCTAATTACTATTATTAGTTATATAATAATAATAATAATTATTATTATTAACATTACTATTAAGTATTTAATTAAAATTCATTTTGTTTTATCATCTGAAAAAACATTAACTAAAATAAAGGCTTTTTTGCACGGTCCATCGCATGGCTCAAACCCAGTCCAAATAAGAAAAAAACCCTTTGCAGAAAAAACATATATTGTTCAAATCAAAGGAAAATACATGCTTTAAACAAAAAACGCCTACTATACAAATCAATGAAAAAATAGCGCATGTTTTAATATTATAACAGATTCAGTTTGAATCAAAATCAAATCTTTACAACTAAATCAAACTAATTTGAAACTAAATCAAAGACTTATACAGATCTGTATCAATTACAACCAAATCAGAAGCATTTACATCTCTGAGATCCCTAATTATCTAATCAATCAAAGGTGTAACGATAATTACAAGTTTTTTTCCTAAAAATATCTAAAATCCAATACTATAAACAGCCTAAGATCAAAGAGAAAAGAAAAAGAAAAATTGGAAGGAAAAATTTTACAGAAAAAAAATGAGATAGAGAAGAAGGGGTCTCCGATTGCATCGCTGTTAACTCTCTTGTATCGCCGCTTCGTAGGTTTTCAACATCTGAAACCCTAGCTTAACTTATCGGGTCGCCGCTACATCATTATCACCATTGTACCTGAGAAGCACAAAAAAGGGGTGTTAGCATTCAACGGAATCAGAAGAGAACAAACAGATTCACGCACAAAGGAGGTAAAGACTTAGCTTTGTTTTTTATTTCTGTTTTGATTCATGGTTTTGGTCGTGGATTAGGGTTTGATTTGGGGATAAGGGTGAACCCCGCCGATTAGGGTTACAAAGTAACAGTGGCGGTTCTAGGGTTTTTCAGTGTTGTTGGGTGTTAGGCGAGAGAAAGAAGAAGATCGGTTAGAGAGAGAGAAAGGGAATAACAAAATGAAATGATGTTGGGTAAAAACAAAATATATTATGTCGTATGATTCGGTGCGCGTCAGTCCATCGTTGTTATCCTACATCCTTCATCATGACCATGTGATCACCATCATAACGTTACAAACACGCGCACCCACGGTATTACCATGCACCCTCCCGCATCATGTCTAAACAAATTTGTGTCGAAAAACTTTGGGAGAGGCCCAGTTACCACTCACACTCCCTTCTATTTTGTTTCACTAGCACACGTGCATTCAAACCCCCCTCAGCCTAGTGGGCCAAGTCAAACATCTGTACTTGGGCCCTTACTCCATACACCCCCTGCTTTTTCTATGTAACCCAAATTCAGACCCCCCCCTTCATTAGGCCTGGATTCAATATTTGAATTCAGGTCCCTGCTACATACACCTCCCTATTTTGCTACCCAACTTAATTTACACCCCACTCCATTTTTTAATTTAATTCTTTTGTTTTATATTTATATATTTTTATATTTTATATTTCAATATATATTTATAATTTTAATATTTTTTACTATTATTATTATAAAATCAAATATTATTTTCCAACTCATCAAAAGTATTTTATTTATTCTATTGCCTTAAAAACAATTTTTTATCATGCATTAGTAAAGACATTCTTACAATTAATACATTAAAAAATATTCAACCAGCACAAAATCATTTTCATAAATAAAATTAATTCAACAATCAATTTTCAAAAAGGATTACGAGAATATTTTAATTAACTGTGCACTTCGTCTAACAAACTCCGCTATTCACACACCTAGACTAAGTACCAGGGGAATTCAAGTATTTTCGTAATCCATAAAAAAACACCAACCAACTGTGAACTATGAATTGAGACTCTGATTCCTCATAAGAGGATACATAGGCATACAACTAAAATCGCAGCGAGTTCCCCAAATAAAAAACTAAAACCATATTTCTTAAATATCATGCTTTTAACCCTAGTATCCTTGCGAACAAGGTAGATGTGGGGTGCCTAAAACCTTCCCTCCGTCTAAGAACGAGTCCAAAAAAACCTAGAATCTCTAACTTTTTCGGGTTAACCTTTATATTCTCTTCCTTAGGATAAAAATTAAGGGTGGCGACTCTCAATTTAAAACCAGTTACAACATAAGGTATACATTTGAGTTACTCTAATGACTGTAATATTTCTAATAAAAGGTGTAGAGCCAAATTCAATGATATGTCCATTGAGAGAGGAAGTGATGTTCAACCAAATGTTGAAAAATCACATCAACAGTTTGTTACTCCAAAGATTGTGGAAGATTCTATAAGGCTAGAGGGCACCGAATGAGAAAATTCTCAAGAAGACAAAGTTCTTTTTGTCAAAAGGGGAGTTCATTATTTGGAGTTTATCTTAGCCAGTGATCATGAGTTATTTCAGAGATGAGATACATAATGATTGTGATTCTTGGAGGAAAAAGATTTTGTCCAAGTCAGAAGAAGATGATATTATTGTTGGATATTCTTGTTTTAAGGAACAATTATGTTTCTTGGATTATAATTAATTGAATCCTGATATATTCTGAATATTAGGTATATGGCTAAAGAAAGATGTTTTCAATTGGGTTGGTTACTAAGAAAGTACAATGTCAACCTGAATGTCATGACATTACAGTATGACAAACCAATATAGTCAAGATATCCAAGGAATTTTTTCTGTTTGTAGAATAAAAGTCATGGGTTTAAGTCAACATTGTATCAAGGGTCTTATTACAAGCAAAATATGGCACTCCTATAACTGGTACATTTGAGTGGCTCTAGGAAGTATTCTCATAACTTGAAGTGCAAGTCATATTGATAATATGAGGGGTAATTATGGAATTGCATTTGTTAAAGAAAGGTGGTAGTATCTGTTTGGTCGGTGTACCAATTATACTCCCACATCTTAGGCTACGTGCAGTCTCAGAAGAATCATTTCCAATGGCATGAAATATATCATTTCAGATGTTGTAACATTGTCAACAGTAAAAGTTTTTGAAAAGATAAAAGTTGAACAAGAACATATCTCCTCCCAACAACTTCTTATTGATTTCATCATCGTTACAAA
Source organism: Vicia faba (assembly GCA_948472305.1). NCBI lineage: Eukaryota > Viridiplantae > Streptophyta > Magnoliopsida > Fabales > Fabaceae > Vicia > Vicia faba. The sequence continues at coordinate 801,578,641 of OX451739.1, read as the reverse complement.
CAAGGTTTCATTGCAATCAAAGTAACTTTCCTTATCTTTAAATACCATCTATCTTAACATCCTTTTTTGCTGCGTTTCAACATGAGCAAATATTCTAGAGATACTGGTACTAAGAAGGGTGATATGCTATAATCATATAAGGATAAAAGCAATGATCCAAAGAAGGCTACTTTCAACATTACAACAAATGTTGGTACATCAATTGGAGCATTCTGGATAGGGAAATCATTTATGACAGAGATGAAAACCTTGAGGAAGAATCAGGTTCATTTGCATGATTCAAATTCTAATGATGATGAAGACTGGGTCAATTTCATTGACTCGGGAGGGAGAATTGGATAATTGATTACTACTATCTTGTACATATTAGAAAAACAAAAAAGGTATGTTTTTATGTTTTTGAGTGAGTCCTGCTTTGGGGAGTTGGTTTCCCTTAAGTCAAGTTGTTGCTTCTAGTCTTGCATCATGTTTTGAGTCTTATTTTTTGGGAGAAACTTAGACTTACTCTTTGTTTCTGTGGGATTTTTTTGGGTCTATCCTGATTGAGGGAGTTCTTTTCCCTTGATACAGTTTGTGTTTTTATTGATTCAGTTTCTTTTTATTTTTTATTTTTTATTTTTGTATCTTAAATCAATTCTTTCCTGTTTTGATTCCTTTCTTTTTGTTAAGTTCTTTTCAATTTTCTTTTGTCAATTTTTGGCTAAAAATAGGGAACAAAGTATTAGTAGGTCTAGGTCTTGAGTCAAGTGTTATTGCTTGTTGTATGAAACACTTTAGGGGGAGCATGGATGTCCATCATGTGAGTCTTGAGTCTGTTCTTGCAATTGTCTTTCAAGGATGTTTCATAGGATGTTTCATAGGATGTTATAACATCTTGTATGAGTCTGCAACTTTGTAGTTTGTGTCTGAGTCTTCCTATTTTTTGATGTGTCTTGTGTTCTGAGTTATGAGCATGGTTGTGTCATGTGCTTGGAGTTTTCCGGAGTTGAGGTCAGGTCCTGTCAGCCTTCACCTGGAGACTTCTGGGTGGTGTTGGAGTTTTATGTTTGAGGGAGGGTATCATTTATCTTCTTCCTCATGTATAAAGTTTACATGTATAGCATGTAGCTTGTGTTTGTGTTCTATGGTTTTATTCCTCTTCCCATGTTATTTGGTCTTTGGTTGTTTTAGCCAAAATTTGCCAAAGGGGGGATTATTAGTACCATGGTTTTGTGGATTGGCAACATTTTACGAAAACATGGTTCTGACCATATGTCGAACAAGATGTCGTGACATCCTGTTCTTTTATGTAGCAGGCTTGCGCTGCTGTTTTTAAATCTTGGCATATTTGATTTGATTATGTTATATTTTCCTTTGAATATATATCAAAGATTTTTTCAGGTCAAGAAGATTTATTTTGGAACATATTTGTATCTCCGGATGTGAAAAAGCTACTAAATTAGGTCTTTATACAACTTAGGAAACTATGTATTTGTTGTTCCAATATTTAAGGAGATTTGCTACACAATTAGTGCAACACTCAACTTATGGATCAAGAAACTTCCGGACTCATAATATTTAAGCCCATTGACTGTAGAGTTGTATTTAAAGGAGAATCCTAACCTAATGTAATTTAAGTTTTCAATAATTGTAAAATTAGAGGAAGCATAAGTCTTAGTTTTTTAGAGTATCTTGTGTAGTTTTTTAAGTCACCCATGTTTCTTTTGATACTATATGGTTAACTAATTGTTACTTTAATGTTATTCAAGTTATTATCCTCACTCATAAGCCTTTAGGAAATGAGTTGAGTGTTTTTCTCACTCGAAGCTTTTAAGCAAGAGTTTGAGTTATTGTAATGGAAGTATGATCTTCTAAATTAGGTTGTATTTCTTGCAGTTACTGGGATTGTGATGTGTAGATATCACTGAGGAGATTTAGGAAGTGAGATGAAGATTTCTCATATTTAGGGAGGACCTAGGTAGAAGTTATATTGGGTAGAGATTATGTTAGAAGTCGTAAACGAGGGAGTGTAGCTTTGGACTAATAATGTTAATAGTGGAATTCCTTCCAGAATTGTTAGCCCCCATAGTAGGTGATATTGCACTAAACTGGGTTAACAACTCATTGTGTTATTTATTATTCTGCAGTTTTATTTTTTGTATCATATTCAGCTTGATTGATCTGGTTTGTTACCAGATGTTGTAACATCTATCTCGATATCATCTGTTGTTAACACAATTTTGTTTGTATGTGTTTCCTGTACCATAATTTCAATTGGTATTAGAGCAGGCGCCCTGGTCTATTGGGTGAGCTTCAGGGAGGTTTATTTCTGGTATTGTCTTTCTTATGGAAAGCTGGAATGTTACCATTCTGGTTATCAATGGACAATAGAACTATGAAGTATATCAGGTTGGAAGAATCTTAGTGCTTGAAAGATAGAAGAAAAGATCACGAGTTAGGTCTCTTAGTATTTAAAGTTATCAATACCATAATCATGGAATTGATAAGTGTTTTTTATTCCAGACTGTACTTCACTTGAACTGTGGCCAAAGATACTTTGGAAATTCTCAAGTGCACTCATAAAGGCACATTTAAGTGTGTTTGGAGAAAAGATTTTAGATGTGAGGCTGATCAAAAAGAAGATTCTTAGGTCTCTAATCTAAAGGTTTCACACGAAAGTGACAAGCTATTGAAGAAAGACAAGAGCATATTATATTTGGTTTTAACTCTGTAGAAGCTTGTGTTCCTTGGAAGGCAATCCAATCAGTTTTTGGCTGAATGGAAAAGATGTCCATACCAAATGTTTATAACATTTGTACTAACATCAACAAGTCTGTGATACTCAAGACAAGTTTGAAGCTGGAGTGAAATCCAATTAAATTCAAACATTATATAACACGATTGTGGAACATATTTCCCTACATGTATCAAGGAGCAACTATGTGAGTTTTCCTATTTCTTGGTTTAATTAGGAAAGTATTTATGATTATGAACGCTCCAAGAATGTTACTGGTGTGACTAGAAGTTCAACTTCTAATGAAGATTTATGTATTGAATGTTTATCTCATGATGAGCTGACTAGTTTATTTAAGGATCTAAGTATCTAAGAATAAATTTAAAGGAGTTCTCAACTATGAAGAAAAGAGGAAGTGACTTTTTCTTATCCTATGTCTTAGTAGAAGGAAGGTTTATCAACCATCTATGTGTTTTCAAGGAAAGGTAAATCTATTAATCCCTGAACTTGGTTTCATGATCAAGTATATAAGGATAGTTCAGATCAATGAAATGAGGTTCTTCCAAAGGGAAAATTATTGGAAGACTTAAAAGGATGAAGTTTTCTAGCTATTATTAGAAAAGAGAATAACTCAAGTAACAAAAGGTTGTTTTTCATTAAAAAGTAAGCTAAGTCAAAGATGTCAATCAGAATGCCTCAACATTATGCTTAATATAAGTAGCTCATGCTAAAATCAAATTCTTACACTGAAGATGGTTCTTCTGTGAAAAGGTGATCATAATAGATTATTTTGTTTACATTTACTTCCTTAAAGGTCAGACTTAACAAATGGTTAACCAAGCAGTGGTTAAAAACTCAAGGAAGGTGTTATTGGTCTTATTTCTCATACCTTTCTTAGAACTTCAACTAAGAATATTGGTATTTTGATATTTGCTTCTCCAGGCACTTTACTGTAGTAAAAGTGGTTTTGGTTATGTGTTTAGTCTCATTTTATCAATTGTTTCTTGAAATGTTGGTGGTGAAATAATGATCAAGGGTTCTGAAGATCAGGAGAATACAAGATGGTTTCACTTAAAGTTTTGGTAACTTTCTTCTTACTAAAGGACTAGTGATTGTTATTAGTCAGGTGTGTAATTAAAGTCCAAAGTTATGTCATAAAGGAAAAATGAAGTATGGAGTTCTTAGGAGGATTTAAAATCAATGGCTATATGTAGATTCCACAAGTATTTAATTTCTTATTCTCTTACTTGATGGTCAAGGAAGGTGAATTCAAGATGTCTCACCAGAAGGTGCAACATCAGACAGTTGCAAAAAGCTCTAGAATCTATTCTATGGATCTGATTTGTTCAAAGTAAGATGAGTATCGTGTGGGTAGAAACTTATGTGCATTATTTTCTATTGCAAGAGGAAATTATACTATTTGTAAAGTCTTCAAAGGTTCTTATCTACTCATTGAAAGAAAGCAAGGTATACATCTGAGTTACTCTAATGAGAGTAGTACTTCTAGTTAAAGGTTTAGGACCAAACTTAATGATGTGTTCATTGAGCGAGGAACGGATGTTCAACCAAATGTTGAAACATCACATAAACAATTTGTTACTCCAAAGATTGTGGAAGATTCTATAAGGCTAGAAGGCATCGAATGAGAAAATTCTCAAGAAGACAACGTTTTTTTTTCAAAAAGGGAGTTCATTATTTGCAGTTTATCTTAGTCTGGGATCATTAGTTATTTCAGAGATGTGATACATAATGATTGTGGTTCTTGGAGGAAGAAGCTTTAGGCCAAGTCATAAGAAGATGATATTATTGGATGATATTCATGTTTTAAGGAACAATTATGTTTCTTGGATTAGAATTAATTGAATCTTGATATATTATGAAGATTAGGTATATGCCTTAAGAAAGATGTTTTCAATTGGGTTGGTTACTAAGAAAGTACAATGTCAACATGAATGTAATGACATTGCTTTATGAAAAACCAATATAGTTAATATATTCAAGGATTTTGTTCTTTTTGCGGAATAATAGTCATGGGTTTAAGTCAACATTGTATCAAGTGTCTTATTATAAGCAAAATATGGCACTCCTATAACGGGTACGCCTGAGTGGCTCTAGGAAGTATTCTTATGACTTGAGGTGCAAGTCATATTGATAATATAAGGGTTAATTATGGAATTACATCTATTGAAGAAAGGTGGTAGTATCTGTTTGATCGGTGTACCAACTATATTCCCACATCTTGGGCTACGTGCACTCTTAGAAGAAGCATTTTCAATGGCATGGAGAATTTCATTTCCAAATTGTAACTCTATCAACAGTAGAAGTTTTTTAATAAATAAAAGTTGAACAAGAACGTATCTCCTCCCAACTACTTCTCTTTGACTGCATTATCATTACAAACAAGGTTTCGTTGCAATTAAAATAACTTTCCTTGTCTTTAAATACCATCTACCTCAACATACTTTTTTGCTGCATTTCAACATGAGAAAATATTCTAGGGATACTGGTACTAAGAAGGGTTATCTGATATATGAGTATGTGAGTCTATAGTCTGTGTCTGAGTCTTTCTAATTTCTATTGTGTCTTATGTTCTGAGTTACGAGCATAGTTGTGTCATGTGCTTTGAGTTATCCGGAGTTAAGGTCGTGTTCTATCAGCCTTCATATGGAGAGTTCAGGATGGTGTTGGAGTTCTGTGTTTGAGGGGGGGAGGTATCATTTATCTTCTTCCACATGTACAAAGTTTACATGTTTAACTTGTAGCTTATGTTGGTGTTATGTGGTTTTATTCCTTTTCCCATGTTATTTGGTCTTTGGTTGTTTTAGCCAAAATTTGCCAAAGGGGGAGATTCTTAGTACCATGGTTTTATGGATTGGCAACATTTTACTAAAACATGGTTCTAACCAGATAAGGAACAAGATGTCGTGACATCCTGTTCTATTATGCAATAAGCTTGTGCTGCTGTTTTTAAATATTGGCAAATTTGATTTGATTCTGTTATATTTTCATTTGAATATATATCAAAGATTTTCGCAGGTCAAGATGATTTATTTTGGAACATATTTGTAACTCTAGTTGTGTAAAAGCTACTAAATTGAGCCTTAAAACAATTTATGAAACTATGTATTGGTTGTTTCAAGATTTAAGGAGATTTTCTACTTAATTGGTGCATCACTCAACTTATTGATCAAGAATCTTCTAGACTCAGAATATTGAAGCCCATGGACTGCAGAGTTGTATTTAAAGGAGAATCCTAACCTAATTTAATTTAAGTTTTCAATAATTGTAAAATTAGGGGAATCATAAGTCTTAGGTTTTGAGAGTGTCTTGTGTAGTTTGTAAGTCACTCATGTATCTTTTGATACTCTATGGTCGACTGATTGTTACTTGACTATTGGTCAAGTTATTGTCCTCACTCATAAGCCTTTAGGAAATGAGTTGAGTATTGTTCTCACTCGAAGATTTTAAGCAAGAGTTTGAGTTATTGTAATGGAAGTATTATTTTCTAAATTGGGTTGTATTTCTTGCATTTACTGGGATTGTGACTGTTAGATATCACTGAGGTGATTTAGGAAGTGAGATGGCGATTTCTCATATTTAGGGAGGTCTTAGTTAAAAGTTGCATTGGGTTGGGATTAGGCGAGAAGTTGTAAACAAGGGAGTTTAGCTTTGAACTAATATTGCTGATAGTGGACTTCCTTCCTAGATTTGTAGCCCCTAGAGTAGGTGATGTTTCACTGAACTGGGTTAACAACTCATTGTGTTATTTCTCATTTTGCTATTTTATTTTTCGTATCATATTCAACTTGATTGATCTGGTTAGTTACCAGATGTTGTAACATCTGTCTTAACATTATCTACTGTTAAGATATTTTTGTTTGTATGTGTTTCCTATACCAGAATTTCAAATACCATATAAATAACTGAATGCCTTTTACAAAGAGCTATGTGCCAGAAGTGAAGAAGTGTGTAAGAATGAAGAAAAGCATAAGCTAATCATAGCTCAACTACAGGTCGAGAAGAAGGAATTTCTTACCAAAGTGTCTGATATTTAGAATGAAGTATCTCTCTACTAACATCCAAACTTGAGAACAAAACCAAATCTATTAGAATGTTAAGACAAATATATTAGATAAAATACTTCAAGCTGGAAAAGGTGATGGAAATTCCACATGAATTGGATTTAATAAACAAGATAAAGCCGCTGGGTCAAAAATTGTTCATCTTGAAAAAAGGGATGATACATTGATGTCAAGAAAGAAGGTATAATTTTCTGAGTGAGACTAATATAGTAAAGAATCTCAGTCAACATGATAGGACAAAACAAAGTGGTAGTCTTTATCATTCCATCAATGATCTGATTAGGGACAAAGTTGTTTCTATTATAGATGTTATCACATGGATACAACTTGAAAAAAGTTTTACAAAGGTCATGGTTGTAAATAAACTTGAGAAGCTAAGGTGTGAAGTTGCAACTTATATTACCAAGAAATGATGGAAATTAGTAAGGTGGAGGGCATGCAACTAATATTTTTTTCTCCCTCCATTTAGTGGCTTGCAAAAATTCAGAAACATCATTACAAAGCTTTGATATTTCAAAATTTATACGTTATTAATATCGTATCACCTAATGCACTATTCACAAGCCTTACTTCCCCGATTATCATTTCAAACATCATTTCACTTTCTTGTATCTCAAAGAGATTGCTCAGAATATCATTTTCAATATCTTTTTTTTCTAATTATCAAGAAACGAATATGTCAAACAAAAGCTCAAAGGATATGCCATCCTCTGCTCCATATTTGTTAACCCATATTTTGTGAGTTAATACATGCTTATTTAGTTGTTTATTTAAACTTTTTGTTTTACTTGTTAGTTATAATTTCTTGCATTTTTAGTTGTTTTATCCTGGAGCACAATAGGTCCTCCTTTTTATTGTTTAATTGTGTTTTGTGTATGAAAAGGTTGGCAAAGTCAAGCTAAGGGAAGACTGCAGTAGTCTGCTGCATGAAGCACAAGCTGAAGGAAAGAAAGAGAACTTACCCCAATGGGAAACAACAATAAAAGCTGCTGACCAATGAGAATAGCTTGGAAGGAAGTACTAAATGGAGGTAAATCTTGGTGGTGTTGAAAAATAGAAAGAAAATATTCAAATTCAAAGAAGATAGTGGAGGCGCTAGAATAAAAAAGTTGGTATGATAGTATGATTCAATTGCATAGCATGCCGCCTACACCTGTTGTAGCAGGCTACCACACTACACCTTGTCCCCCACCATTGTCTCCTTGTACAAATATTCCTTGATCTTATGTTGCAGAATTATGTGTTGACGCTAATTTTATGTATGCTTGATGTGATTTCATGAACATAAGCCATGATACAATGCAACATACAAACCCTAATCCTTGGTCTATAAATAGAGTTGTGATTGAAGATAAAATAGAGTCCAGCCGTTCCAAGCTAATATTACAAGAGTTTGAGTCCCTGAGTTATGGAAATGTGCTTAAGTCTTCTTTCCTCATTCAATCCTGTGCTGGCTAAAAACCTACGGGGCGACTGGAGCCATCTCTTGAAGATTAGTCATCTCAAGGAATCCTCCAAGTCTCTCTTAGGTTTATATATTTTGTTCATTTATTTTCCTAATATGTTTCCTTTGAGAACCATGCTTGTAGCTTGTACTCGGCTTACTATGAGATAAACCTTTTGTAGGTGAGCAACATGAAATTAATATCAAGTTGTTTTTATGTTATATATTGTGTGGCTAGTGTTTAATTTACCATGTGTTTGTTTTGTTAAAAACTTGTTTCTTCACTTGATCAACTTAGAAATAGGTAATAACTTATTGTTGTTAGAGATCCAATAACAAGCGTATTGCATTTGTAAAAATGGTTGAAAGAGTAGGATAGAGATATTCACTTGACCTAGTTTTCTTAGAGATAAGAAACTGCAACCATTAAGGAATTCAGATAAATTAAAAGACGTATATTAGGGTTACAAGTGAGGCTTAGAGATTTGTTGCCTTGCCCTTTTATGCATGCTCTGGATGATGTAGAAATACACCTGAAGATCACTCTGATCTTTCCTGTCACGATACCACACAACATTAGCACATAATTATACAAAATATATTAATGGAACAAAGCTTAACTCAATCATTCTTAATATATTTCCACCACTCTTCACTTTACTTTTGACTCTCATTTTAAGTGAACTTGAACTCATCATCACCAATTATTATTTCTCTCTGACCATTCTTAAATCAAAAGAATAGTTTTATAAAAAAATCAAATCTAAGTAACAAAACTCTCCATGGGTATGATACTTTTATATTTATTACTTGCTGCAATCAAAACATGTATATTTGCATGTGACACCTTTGATAAATGAACAAGTTTTTGGAGCCGTTGTCGGGGAGTAGATTAGTTACATTTTTGATTCTTTGTACTTAATAATATTGGTTTTGTTTTAAGTATTTGAGCTTTCAATGTCTCCCCTATAATCTAGTGTCACAACAGGTTTTTAACTATCGTATGCACATGTTGTTATGCCCAGTTTACAGTGGATATCCTAAACCTGAAAGAGCACTCAAAGCACTAAGAAGATATCAACTTATTGGACACAAGCCAAGAGATCCTATTGTTGTTAATTTGGCTGAAGAAAGAGACCTTGAACCACAAGTACAACTAGTAGAGGAAGAAGAGACAATCCATGTCAAGGCTGATAACGACATTATCAATATTGGCAATGATAGGGCATGTAACATCAGAGACTATGCAATATTTGATCTGAATGATATGAGCACTGGTATTATCTTGCCAGAAATCACTGCAGCTCAGTTTGAATTCAAGCCTATGATGTTTCAAATGCTACAAACCATTGGCCACTACTCAGGCTCTGCTAATGAAGATCCTTATTTACACTTAAGATAATTCCTGGATGTTTCTTGTAATTTCAAAATTCCTGGCGTGACTGATGATGCCTTTCGGTTGGGTATTTTTCCTTATTCTCTAAGAGATAGAGCCAAGACTTGGTTAAATTCCTTGAATCCTAATTCCATTTCCACATGGAATGATCTAGATGAGAAGTTCTTAGCTAAGTACTTTGCTCCTTTATAGAATGCAAAGATGAGAAATGAAATTACTTCATTTAGGAAACGAGATGAAGAGTCTTTATTTTATTCTTAGGAAAGATTTAAAGAGGTTCTTAGACAATGTCCTCACCATGGCATACCTATATGTATTCAACTTGAAACTTTATATGGTGGGTTGATTCCTCCTTCAAGGAACATGCTTGATGCCTCTATTGGAGGAGCTCTTTTGTCTAAGGCATATGAAGAAGTTTATAGATTGATTAAGAGTATCACGACCAACACTTATCAATGGGAAGTTACAAGAGCCACTATTAATTTAACTTAAAAGAAACATGCTAGAGTTCATGAAGTCACTGAGACAACAACTCTTGTTGCTCAGGTGGCTCAAATTCCCCAAGTGATGAAAAATATGATGACCCCAGAGGTGACTAAGTCTGAGCCAGTGAAGGTGATTACTAATACGTCTGTAGTTGCATGTGTTTATTGTGGAGGTGCACATATGTTTGAGCAATGCCCTGTAAATCCTATTTCAGTCAACTATGTTGGCATTACTTACAACATGAATAACAACCCCTACAATAACACATACAACCCAGGATGGTGCAACCATCCTAATTTCTCATGGAATAATACTCAAGGTCATTCGAAACCTCAAGCCACTATAGCAACTCAAGCACCAAAAGTTCCAACTGGGATTGTCACACCTAACTATGTTGTGGAAAATTAAGGCAACAACCACCTAGAAAACATTTTGAAGTCCTTCATTCAAGAGACCAAAAGTCAATTTCAAGCGCAAGAGGTGAATATCAAGAATCTTGAGAACCAAGTGGGCAAAATTGCTACTACTTTGAGCTCAAAGATTACGGGTACACTCCCAAGCTCTATTGAAACTCCAGCCACACCCTCTGGAAAAAAGAATGTTGAGACATGTCAATTTATAAATCTTTGGAGTGGAAAGAAATGTGAAGGATCTGCTCCTAGTGAAATAACCGGCCGAACTGTCAACTGATAAATGAAATCAATGAAGTCGCTATAGAACATTTTTTATCCCATGAGAAGGGAAAGGAAAACATCGAGTAAACCTAAGAAGGGAGAAATCACGATCAAATGACCGAGAGATCGGGTAAGGGAGTATGTTACGCAAATGGAAGGTATTAGTACCCCATACGTCCATAGTACTCTACGATATCCACTCTTGTTATTCTAATCTAATGGGTGTGATTAAAGTCTATGTCTAAGGTTTAAAGTAAAAATGAAAAGGGAATGCATGAAAAAGAAAAGGAAAAGAAAGTGTGGGGAAAAGAAAGAGATTTTTACAAAGATATGCTCGATTAGGCCCCACAAAAGCCTCCTCCTACGTATCCCTTTTAAGGAATCAGAGCAGTCGTAGTTCGGATCACTTGTTTTAATGGGTTTGTGTTTTTTAGTTGAACAATGTTAAATTCAATCATTCCACTATTGCTCGGCCTTTGGAGACTTACGACCTGTAGTGGAAGGAACTAACATGATCTTAGAAGAGAAAAGCTGATTGACAAAAAGAAAGGCGTTGGTTAGTGTTTTTTACCTTTAAGAAAGGGTTTAAGTTGTTAGAGAGGGTTTTTATTAGTTAAAGGAAAAAGAAAGTTTTAGTTTTAAATGCAAGGATGCAAAAAGAAAGAAGACATCTAAGGGAGACTATCTAGAATCTAATCCCTAGTGTTATCATACAATGATGGCCCTATGTCAATGATAAAGGGGAAATATCTATCTATGTTAGCATGCATGGATTATTATCCTAAGGTCTAGCTCGAATCGGGAAAGAAACAAGCACATCCTAAGGGAGCATGGTATATACAAAGCATGCAAGAAAAGGGAACACGTACATGGCAAGAGTAGTGTATCCCAAACAAGAAAAGGAGAGCATATACATGGCGAGAGTAATGCGTCTCAAAGTAGCAAGCTCTAACAAAGGGAGAACATACATGGAGAGAGTAGTGCAGACTAGCTCAAGCAAAAGGGCCTAGCCAAGATATCGCGAATCGAGGTAGGTAATGAAAAATAAAGAGAAATGATTTAGCTAAGGGGAGAAGATCACCTGAAGCAAACAAGGGGGATTGGTGTAAGCCAAAAGAATAGAAATGCTTTAGCTAAGGGGAACGGATCACCCGAAGCAAACAAGAGGGAGATAGATGAAATAAGAAAAGAATAGAAATGCTTTAGCTAAGGGGAGCGGATCACCCGAAGAAAACAAGCGGGTAACGGAGTGTCAGCATTGGCCATTGCGAACTTCTGACAAAGTGCAGGGGTTGGGACAAAACCCTTTTCCACATGACCAACTCGATACAAAAGATCATCATACCAAAGCATCGACATACAACGTGAGTTAAGGATGACACAGACTTGAATGTATGGGGGTTGGATACTAACTCTTTCCATTCGCATCCTTTTGAAGACTTGTCATTTGTAGTTTATGCGAGCACAAAATGTAAACACACATGCAAAATACCTACTTCAAAGGTAGAGTTTTAAACAAGCCACACACAAGTAGCATATAATGGCACATAATGTGGAATTTCCCTAACGGGTCTTTATATAAACCAGAGGGATTACTGACATGATCAGCAATGGAGATCCCCGTCATACATTTCTATTCCCACTTCTGATGGAAAGGAAAGAGGTAAAATCCCTACTTGACATGATCTCTAGAAATCAATAAAATGCGGAAATAAAATAGAAGGGAAACGTACTAAACGGATAACAATCTGTAGTTGCTAAGCAATAACAAAGAAATCCAGAAAACTTCACGAGCTACTATCATCCACAAAGAAAATACTATCATCAAAAGCGTCAAAACATCAACAAATCAAGATCGGAATACATAACGAACACATCAGAATATCAAAATACACCTGCACAAAACATAGGTCATACAATATACGCAAAGAACAATCACACGGTTTAATGTGTCGCAGATACATCTGTGTGATGCCAGGGTACCTGCACGAAAATAAGGTTTATGCAAGAATAAAATCTTCTTGCGCACCGTACGCCAATACTAACAAGTGATGGCATAAAGCGCCTTTCAACCAATAATCATGTTTTAATTAAAGGTTGAAAGCCTAATAATGTACCTTGCAAAGCTTTCACAAAAGGAGTTAGAGTTAACAAGGCAATGTGTGTAAACATACAATAAAACAAAGCAAAAAAAATAGTTTTTGTCTGGGTAATCGGTTACCATAACTAAAAAATTTGAGAAAATAGTTACTAACTTGAGGTAACTAGTTACCATAATTGGGTAACCGGTTATCCAAGAAAAAAAAGCTGGGAAACACTACTGTAAGTCGGGTAATCGGTTACCATAACTGACTCACAATTGCAATATTAGATCTGGATTTTTAATTCAATTCATGCTTGATTAAAAAGTGCTTATCAAATAATCACTTATTTCAAAAGTGATTAATTCAAGAAACTCATTGATATAAGTGAAGAGGAGGCTTATGTATAGAGATCTAAATGAACAGATCAACAATCGGAGAAGAATTGCTCTTGATCTTGACTTTTTGAATCTTGATGAAATTGTTGTTGTGTTCTTGATCAAAAAAGTGTAGAACCTTGATTTGATCCTTTAGAGACTTGAGAGAAAAAATTAGAGTGTTTGTGTGGAATTATGAATTATGAGAGCCTCCCTTAACAAAAATCATATTTGAGATTATATATTGTGAGCAAATTGGGCCTTGGATGTGCAATTGGATTGGGCCTTAACTTGGAAGTGTAAGCCCGATACGACCATAAAGTGCCACATCATCATTCGTATGGAATCTTGACTCGACTGTCAAATGGGAAATGAAGATAATAGAACTTGTGACACGTTTCCAAAATAACGAGCTTAATTGAATAAACGACAATTTAGTTATGATTTTTTGATGTTTCGTCTCAGATGAAAATATTCCTCGTTTTAGGATTTTCAATGCGCTGCGCGTGGTTTTGACCAAAAATGAAGGTCTTCGGGATACCGTTTGAATTGGAAAACTGAAACCAATATTGAGCCAACTCAATTTGTAAACCAATGTCACCAAAACCAGCTCGATATGATAAAAATCGATCGAGTTATGATTTGTACCATATCAAACACTAATACAAATGAATTTCGGTTCAGCACAAACATGTCTTCAGAAACACAAAATTCACGGGTCCCTCCTTCGTGAATCAGCTTTTAGCCTCCAAAGACGACATCAAGATGGCATTGAGACGGAATTTTGGCAATCAGAACCGCACGCATACGACATTCCATCTGAGAGTTATGAGTTTTTTTGTGCAAACTAAATAACGGTTCAACCCACTTTTTCTTTGTAGTTTTTCACTGTATAACTTCCAAAAGAATGACGTATTCAAAGACCTTCCTTCGAGATTTAGCTTTTGGTCCAAACACGAAAGTTGAAGAGAATGTCGAGACGATTTCAAAACCTTACAAATTAATCCAAAACACCATTCCAAACGGGAGATATGAATTTTCAAACTCAAATTAACTGAAAATTGTTTTCTATTCGCACTGCTTAAAATTCACTGAAAACACCCAAATCCTCCGCAACTCAACATGCTCTGAACAAATACAGGAGCTTTGTGGTGTTGACAAAATACCTTGATCTCATGAGCATGGATCCAATGATATGCATGTATGTTCATGTTAACAAAGTATAAGCCAAATAGAGATAGAAAATAAAGAGGGCAAATTTTGGGGTACAACACCTAGGAACATTGAGACAAGTGTATTCTTTCCTGGGAAGGAAAATGCTGAAGAAAAAGAAGAATTCAGTGAGGAACCGTCCTCCTATGGACATCATACTAACACCAATGTTAAAGTCATGACTCCTAGCTCCGAGAAGCAACCTGAGGTCACGCGTGATCTAGACAAAACCAAGAAGTTCATTCAAGAAACACCACCACCTCCTTTCCCCAAAGGATTAGGAAGGAAAAATAAGAGCAACAGTTTGAAAAATTTAGGGAAATTCTGAAGCATCTACATATCAACATACAATTGATTGAAGTCATTTAACAAATGCCAAACTACTCTAAGTTCATGAAGAATATCCTTACCAAAAGGAAAAGAGTGAGAGAGTTTGCAACCGTTACACTCACTCAAGAGTATAGCCAATTGGTCCAAGGAAAGATCCTCCCTAAATTGAAGGATCTGGGAAGTTTCACCATCCCTTATAACATTGGGGAGACATTTTTTCGTAAAGCATTGTGTGAATTAGGGGATATCATCAACCTTATACCCTTATCCATTTTTAACAAATTAGGGATATGCATTGCCAGGCCTATAACCATCACTTTGCATCTAGCAGATAAAAGCATTTTCTATCCTTAAGAGAAGATTGAAGATGTGTTGGTAAGGGTGGACAATTTTTTATTTCCTTTTGATTTCATCATTATAGACTTTGATGCATATGAAGATACACCCATTCTATTGGTAAGGCCTTTCCTTGCTACATGAAGAATGCTAACTGACGTGGAAAAAGGAGAACTCACCATGAGGGTGAATGGTAGGCAAGTGGTTTTTAATGTGCTTAATGCATTATAATATCCTGATAAAGAAGTGACTGATTGTTTTATGATTTCCTGCTGGGAATGCATCATTCACAAAAGTTTACTTAAGTCAAGCAGTGTCTTGACTCAAGTGTTGGGAAAATTAGAAATAAGTGACATCTCACAAGAAGGAATTATGGTTGAATATCTTAACAAGCCTACTGTTGAAATTAGTCTATGGAAGTTCTAGAATTACTTACTAAGGATCACAAGCAAAACTCACCTTCAAAAGAAGTTCCACTTGAACTAGAACTTAAACATCTACCTGCCTATCTACAATATTCTTTTCTAGAGGTAGGACAAAAGTTGCCTGTAATTATTGCAACATATCTGATTGAAGAACAAAGGAGCCAACTGTTGGAGATTCTGAAGAAACACAAGAGAGTCGTTGCTTGGTAAATTTCTGACATTAAGGGGATTAGCCCCAGGATTTGTATGCATAGAATTATGGTAGAATAAAAATGCTAAGAACAATATTAGAGGTCAAAGAAGACTTAATCCTATCATGAAGGAAGTGGTCAAGAAGGAAATTATAAAGTGGTTAGATGTTGGGATAATCTACTCCATTTCTGATAGTGTGTGGGTGAGCCCAATTCAGTCTGTGCCTAAGAAGGGTGGCATGACTGTAGTCAGTAATTAGAAGGATGAATTAACCCCCACAAGAAAATTTACGGGATAGAAGATTTATATGGACTACATGAAGTTGAATAAGGTCACAAGGAAGGATCACTTCCCCTTACCTTCTATCTGACTTTCATACTGATCTTCCATATCCTTCTTTGATTTTGCAAGAGTATCCCACTACTTCTTAAATTTGGAATTCTCCCTTAGTATGCTATTCACTTCCTTCTTGTTATTATCGATGATGGAGTAAGAAGATTTCAGATCTTCTCCAATTCTCAATCTCTTGATTGTTTCTTTGTTGATCAACATGTTCTTTTCTGCAAGCAACTCATCTTTCATCTTGACTTGATAAGCTAACTCACTCTTTGTGATGTTTGCTTTGGTAACTTGTGTCCTTAAAGCTTCATTTTTTGCACTCCACTCTTGGTTAAGGATATAGACCTCAATGAAAGCAGCGATAGGTGATGAAAGGGGTGGTGGACAAATAGGATCCTCAAGATGAAATGGTAGCAAAGAAATTTCAACTTTATTCTTCACCCATTCAGTGTACGGTGTTTTTATTATCCAATCCTTCCTTCCCAAACATGTTCTTCCTTTGCGATGAATTTTATTCCAAGCTTCTCTTACTTTTTCTAACAATTCAAGATCTCCTCCTTTGTTGTAAAACATAGTTTCTTCTACATCTTCATCTTTTGGTGGATCGTGTAGAGAATAACCTAGTTGACACTGAGACATTACTCGGTTATAGTTGATCCCTCCTTTAATGCCCATGAGTGGTATATTTGGGAACTCACCATAACTAAAAATGATTTCAATACCAATATACTCATTGTTAAACCACCTGATATCATGAGAAGTGAGCGCCTTAATCCTTTGATACCACTTGAGGGTGTATTTGTTGTCCATAAAATGTCCCTTTACATGCAAGTGAGCCATATACCACTTGTACAAGAGAGGGATGCAACAAGTGACAGTTACTCCTTTCCCAAACTTTGAATGCATGGAATGGTATGTGTTAGCAAGAAATGTAGGCACGATATTACCGATCACAAAAATGGTGACTATTTCTGCATTAATGAAATCTTCCTGGCTGGAGAATATGACAACTCCATAAATCATAAGAGCTAGCAAGGCATTGAAGGCACCCCAACTCTCATTTATGGAAAAAAACTATGGCTTTACCCATCGAAAACTATAAATTGAAACCCAAGGTGCTATCCTTCTTAGGCTCCCAATTATCCTTTACTTATCTTAAGGTCAAATGAAGGACTTCAACAATATAGTGTAACTTTGGGGTTTCTTATGAAGTGACAAAAGGCATGCGATTCTTAATTTCAACTCCAAGGATGTTAGCCTATCCTTCCAATGTAGGAACAAGTTGATAGTCTTGAGATGTAAAACACCTTAGAGGAGGATCATAGAACTGGATGAGAGTTTGCACGACCGTGGTATCAACCTTGGTGTTTAGAAGAGGAATGAGGTTACCATAGTTATTCTTGAAGTCATCTTGATTTTTAGAAACTACAAGAGAACATAACCTTGTTAAGCTATAAAAAGAAAGCTTAGGAAACCTATAAACTTTGGTGTGTCTTCTGTCTTCATCCATCTTTGATACTCTCAACTAATACAACAACTTGCAAATACCCTGGAAATAAAATGTGTATGTTAAATTTTTATGTTATGATGCAAATGATTTATGCAAAAGCATGGGATAATGATGAGTGATAAATTTTTGTGAATTTGAGTGTGAATAATTAGCACTCATCAGATTAATTCGTTTTCTCTTTGTTAATAAACCTCAACTTTAGTGTATATTCGATATAGTTTATGTTATAGTGTATTTATTGCGTTATTATGTAAATATCATTGAGTTTAATTGATTTTATCTCATTTTTTAGGTATTTAAGCTTTGATATATAGGTATTGTTAGAAAGAGAATTGAATATGATTTCCAACACTTCGAACCGGGCGCGAATCGGAGTTACGGTTCAAAAGTTATGGCTGAAATAGTGCAGAATGTTGTGCTGGTTTTTCAACTTTCTGTCATCCATCACCGAGTGACGCTTTTGGTTGCCAGATGATGCTAGGAGAGTTTTAGCATGGGAAAAATTCCATTTTAGTCACCGAGCGATGCTTTTTGGTCGTCGGACGATGCTGGACAGTCAGAAATGCGTATTTAGGTGTAAAAACATATTTTTGGGTATGGTTTTAGGTATTTTTGACCCCAACTCCATCATTCTCCATTTTTTGATAGTTAGAGCTTAGAAAAAAACATTAGAGCTTGCATACCGATGATCCGGGTGGATTTCTCATCAATCGACGCTGACAAATCGGGATATTTATGGTTCATTTCTCTTCCTCTTTGTGTATTCTTTATGTGTTGAGTTTGTAAATGTATTTACTCTGAACTTATGTATATTTGTCGCCCATGGCATTATATTAAACTTTATTTAAAAATATTTTTGAATTATCATCTTAGATTTTTGCTCTGTGCTAGGGATTTGAGTTGTTATAGACATATCATGCTTAGATTCATATCTAGGATGATTATCTGTTAGTTTCTAAACTCTAGAGATAGATTTAGAGCTGACATCTACTTGGGTATTAGAGCTTAATTCTTGTGTGGTTGTGTTGTACTGAGAGATCGTCAATGCGATTATATAAGTTGTCTTCTGTGTTGTTGAGGAGGTAGAGAAATCATTTCCTTGGTGATACAGTCGGTCTCTCAATTTGGGTTAGAAATGACTTAGGTTGTGAGTGATACGTAGTGACATTGGTGAGTATTGTTAGGTTGAATGTAACTAGTCGATAGATTTAAGTCTGTGATGAGTAGATTATATGCAGGCTTGATAAGTTCTTCCTTAGTTTTCACTTTTGTTTACATTTATTTTTTGTTGATAACATTTTCTTTACAAACCCATTTATCCCCAAACACATTAAAGAGAGATTTTTTGAACGACAATTCAATAACCAATCTCTGTGGATACGATAAATTCTTGGATAAATATTTCCAAAACTTTTTTTGCTTTCTGCTACATCGCTCCAACAAAATGGCGTTGTTACCGGGGATTAGTTCTATTGTCTTCGCATTGTGATAATTCTTTTGTTTTTTGTGTTTTGTAATTAATGTATATGTTGTATAGAAATTGTACATTAACTTGTATATGATATTTGTGCATATATGTGTTTTCATGTATTGTTGTGAATTGTCTCGTTTTCGTAACATTTGTTATGTGATTTTTAGGACACTTTCTTTAGGTTTGCACGGTGTGACAATATCATGGCATGATGAGAGGAGGTTACTAGCTCGCACAATAAAAGCGTCGAGCTTACAACGTAAAACAAGCATGTTTGTTTGTATTTGTTTATGTGTGTGGTGATTTGTGCTTTAACAAGTTGAAACAAGGAAATGTTCTGAATTTCAAATCTTTACTTTTCAACTTGTTAATTCATTTTCACCTGGTTTTCATATTGTTATTTGTATTTATTTTGTTTTGTCAAATTGGGTTTTTCGAAAGCTTGTCGTGTTTAGCATGAGGAGTTTTGTTCGTTGTATATATTGTAAATTTTGTAGGAGTATTATTTTTCTAATTCTTTTTTTGTTGTTTTCACTCAAGTTTTGGTGCCGTAACTTGTAGAATATTGAGGTGATTTGTCAAGTTTGATCGTTTCGACTTGCGAATGCGTGATAATGATATTGTTAAAGTTTTGTACACGTTCAAGGTATGTGTTTATCGCTTTCTATACTTTAGCATATTCATGATTCTTAGACTTTTTACAAATTTTATGCCATTCATTCTTTTGTATACTTCTTCATTTGTGAATCACTTTAGTTCCTACCCTTTTTTTGAGGTAGCTTTCCATTGTTCATAAATGTTGGAGACCATGATTCTTATTTTAACTGGATTTTATTATGCTTAATCTTTTGTTTGTGTTGATTATATGAAAGCTTGAACATGATCAAGACATTTTTTTTGTTTCATTTTGAGCATAACTACTTTGGCCAAATAGTTAATTTACCCTGTGAATGTGTGAAATTTTGTTAATAGCTTTGAGCTTTTTGTCAATATCCATGTTGTATTTCCTAAATGCTTGTCTATGAGTGTTTGGTTCATCTTTTTGTATGAACATTGATTCTTTGTTTTCTTGAACCTTTACCTATGAGTTATAGTTTGAATTTTTATCCTGCCTTAGAATGTAGGGAGTATTCACTTTAATGTATGGTTGAATTCAAGTTGGGGAGAAATATGATTGTGTATTTATTGGTTGATTACTATGAGGTTGAAAAAGAAAAAAGAAAGAAATAAAAAAATGTGAAAAAGAAGTGATAGAAAAAGAAAGAAAAAAATAGAAAAGCTTTGAAAAAGAAAAACAAAAAAAGAGTATGGAATAATGTTGTGTTAATAAGTGAGGTGTGTTGGTGTGAAACTTGTGGTAAAGAAGAAGTTTTATTGAAATTTTATTATTTGAACCTTTGTGGAAGTAATTACTCCCTTAGGTGTAGGCAAGTTTTTTTTCTTCTGATTAGCTTTAGGACTTATCACTTGTTTGTTAACCAAGCCACATTACAACCTTGAAAAGGCCTTGAGATTCTTGCTTTTATATTTTCAATGTAAATTTTTGGATGAATGCTTAATTTAGCCTATTGTTTGCAAGATTGTTAGGTGAGTGAAAATACCCTATTTTTGTGTGTTTTTCATCTACTGATGATTGTGTTTGCTAGGTGTGATTCATTTGTAAACTAGTATCTTTTTTAAAATGTTTGGCATATTTTTTGTATTTAGCATTTGTTTCGTGTTTATGTTATAGTCGTAGTTTAGTGGTAAGTGTTTACTTTGTGTCTACTATTTTTCATTTAAACCATTGTATTTGTTTTCTGTTTTCAAAACCTTTTGATTCGTGATTCTTTGATTATCGTCTTTTGCTTCTTTAAGTTTATTTGACTTTGTTTGAGAACAAACAATATTTTAAGTTAGGGAGAGTTTGATGAGTGCTAAATTGTTGTGAATTTGAGTATGAATAATTACACTCATCAGCTTAATTTGTTTGATTTTTGTCAATAAACCTCAACTTTAGTGTATATTCCGTATAGTTTATGTTATAGCGTATTTATTGTGTTATTATATAAATATCATTGAGTTTAATTGATTTTATCTCATTTTTGTAGGTATTAATGCTTTGATATTTAGGCATTCTTAGAAAGAGCATTGAATAAGCTTTCCAATGCTTTGAACCGAGTGCGAATTGGAGTTACAGTTTAAAAGTTATGGTAGAAACAGTGTAGAATGTTGTGCTGGTTTTTAAACTTTCTGTCATCCATCAGCGGGCAACGCTTTTGGTCATCGAATGATGCTAGGCAAGCTGTAGCATGCGAAAATGCAGTTTTGGTCATCGGGTGACACTTTTTGGTCGTCGGGCGATGTTGGACAGTCAGAAATGCGTATTTAGGTGTAAAAATACATTTGTTGGGTATGGTTTTGGCTATTTTTGACCCCAACTCCATCATCCTTCATTTTTTGATAGTTAGAGCTTAGAAAACAACATTGAAGCTTGCATACGGATGATTCGGGGTGGATTCCTCATCAATCGGCACTGACAAACCGGGAGATTTGTGGTTCATTTCTCTTCCTCTTTATGTATTCTTTATGTGTTGATTTTGTAAATGAATTTACTCTGAAATTATGTATATTTGTCGCCCATGGAGTTATATTAAACATGCTTTACAATTTTTTGTCGATTATTATCTTAGATTTTTGTGTTGTTTTAGGGATTTGAGTTGTATAGACATATACTGCTTAGATTCTTATCTAGGATGATTATCTGTTAGTTTCTGAACTCTAGAGATAGATTTAGAGCTGACATCTACTTGGGTATCAGAGCTTAATGCCTCTATATGGTTGTGTTGTAATGAGAGATCGTCAGTGCGATTACATAAGTTGTGTTTTGTGTTGTTGAGGAGGTAGAGAAATCATTTCCTTGGTGATACAGCCGGTCTCTCAATTTGGGATAGAAATGACTTAGGTTGTGAGTGATACGTAGTGACATTGATGAGTATTGTTAGGTTGAATGTAACTGGTCGATAGATTTAAGTCTGTGATGAGCATATTATATGTAGGCTTGATAAGTTCTTCCTTAGTTTTCACTTTTGTTTACATTTATTTTCTGTTGATAACATTTTCTTTACAAACCCATTTATCCCCAAAGTCATTAACGAGAGATTTGTCGAACGAAAATTCAATAACCAATCTCCGCGGACACGATAAATTCCAAGATAAGTATTTCCAAAACTTTTGTTGCTTGCCGCTACACCTCTCCAACAGATCACAGCTTTGGATAAGTTTGAATGATTGGTATACTGAATCTCAGAAAAAAGAAGTCTTGGTAAAAGAACCAAGGTGTGATGAAGGTCAATGTTTCATATCAAAAAGCCCTAACCCATCACATGTGAGTTCTAATTTGGATAAAGATTCCTTGAGGTATTCCCAGAGTCATGGGTCCCTTTAAAAAGTATAGTGTCGTAACATATCTACGTCATAACAATTGTACTTCAAAGTAAACCCAATATTGGTGAAGTTCTCATGACACACTAATAGGGCATCTACCCCTTAGCTTCCATGACTATCCACTTCTTAAAACTTATGGGTACACTCAAGCCTTTGTAATGGGCTTATCTCTCTAGTAACTCCCACCCAACAAAGAAATAGATATTGTTGTACCCCAAAATTTACCCTCTCATTTCTCAAGGCACTTCTCACAAGGATTCTCAAAATTCAAGCTTGCACGAGTACAATTGAATTTTTCACCATCAAGTTAAAAAGGAAACTGTTAAAAAGGGTAAAACAAATAAAAAAATCATTTTGACAAAATTGGAGAAAAAAAGTTTACTTCAATTTACAAGGCTTCAATTGGACTAGAGTCTCCTTTAAGCCTTCTTTGATTCCCCTTTCTCCATTTGGACTTTAGTCTCTTTCAAGAATAGGAATTCCATCATGCCTCCTTCGATCCATCCTTTGTGTCTCCTTCGATCCACAAAGAAATGGTTACCTGCAGACCTACTTCGATTGAAAATTTGATGTCTGCATGTCTGTGTTGATTGGACAAAAAATCCTCTCCATGCTTGCTTTGATTCACAAAGTAATGGCTAGCTTCATATAGCCTTTGATTGAGCAATAGTTTCCTTCTTGCATGCTTCAAAGCAAGAGGCTCCCACCAGGCCAGCAGACACAAGGCAAAAAAAAACTCCTGTTAGCCTCCTTCGATTCAAAGAGGAAAAGCCTCTTGTTGATGTCCTTCGATTTAGAAGACAAGTGCCTTCTTTACGCTTCCTCCCAATTCACAAGGCAAGGACCTTCTTCAAGCCAGCAGGAACAAGGCAATAGCTTCTTGTAGCTTCCTTTCGTTTCAGAAGCCATTTTCCCCTTCACACGCTTCCTTCAATTCACGAAAGCCAGGATTCCCTTCAGGCTAGTATGCACAAATCAAAGGCTTCCCCATGGCTAGTCTTCACAAAGCAAGGACCTTCTTTAGGCCAGCAGACACAAGGCAATGGCCTCCTCCTGCCTTCTTTCATTTTTCCCCCTTGAATGCTTCCTTCGATTCACAAGAGCCAGGACTCCCTTTAGGCCAGTATGCACAAGGCAAAAAGCTCCCCCATGGCTAGCATTTACAAGGAAATGACGTCCACAAAGCATTGGCTACTTCCATGCTAGTTTCGATTGGGCAATATCTTCCTTGGAAACAGTTTGTTTCAACACACAATTTCTACACTATGACATATAATTATTGTCTCGTTCAAAATGCGTACCATGGTGGCACATTCGAAGGATTTGTCAGACATACTTGGATTCCCCAATCAAATGACATATTTTGATGGCCCATTCAAGGGGCATACATTTAGTCCCTTTGAAGGATGCATAAAAAGGTCCCATTCGAAAGACACATAATGGGTTAAAATCAAACAGTGTTGTTTGAAGAAGAATCTAGTCGAAAGATGGACTTAGGTGGTCAAAACAAAAGGTTAAAATAATCCAAAGATGCTTAATGCCAAGTTCAGGCCTGATATACTGGCCATAACACTCCAAAACTGCTGCACGGTAGTCCTGCAACATTGCCCTTATTCTTGCACCAATTTGGCATGCGAATGCTGCCCCTCGAAAGCTACAAGAACAACATACCCTTTTTGTTCAAACTTCTTTTGTTTTCCCTCCTAAAACATCAACTAAAATCACCTATAAATATGAGCCTCAACCACACATTTTAGGGGCCCCTGGATAGTTGCAAAATAACTCTTGTTGTGAGAAAGTGATCAATTTCTCAAAACTCTCAAACACTATCCAACGTTTTTTTCAAATATTCCTAACACTCTTAAAAAACTCAGACCCCTTCATACACTAAGTGAACCCTTCGATTCACTCCTCAAGTTGCCAGATAACTAACCTTCGACCCATTCCCCAACTGCAATATAATAGTCTTTGATTCACTCCCTTACCTATTATAGAGTAACCTTCGATTCACTCACATACACTCCTTCGATTCAGTGACTGCTCAAATAAAGTAGTAACTGGACTAGCCTCAGGAAGACTCCAACGAACTTCCATTCACCACCAAGGAAGTCACTTGGAGTTCTTTTGATTTAAGCTCTTCAAGAGGTAAGTTCTCTCTAAACTTGGAACTCTTTCATTTAAATATCATGTGTACATACCAATAAAGAAAAAATGTAGATATCTCATCTAGGAAGTTTGACCATGCTTTAAATTTCGATCCTTACTGCCTATATGATCAAAGTCCCAACCCTAACTAGTTAGGCTTTGGAATTTTATACGCAATAATCTTGTGCTAACCACTGGCCCGTAGCTTTCGAAAGTTACACTTGAATGTTGCATTTTTAAAAGTTTAAAACAGGTTCTCTATATCCTTCGATTGGCTAAATATTCAAGCCTTTCGAATCTCAACCTGAGAGCTTAGCATTCCTGCAATCGAAGAAGAGCAGTAAGGAGCTTGAGGAAAAGAGTGTACCTTATGTTGATTCCAGGCCCGAATCAAAAGAAGCAGGAAAAGTATGAAATCGAAAGGGGCGATCTTACTGATTCCAGGCCTAAATCGAAGGAAGTCAAGAAGGGTAGAATCGAAGAGTGTTGCTTCCTGAATCGAAAAATCCCATTTCCCTTCTTTATTTTTCTTTGTCTTTATATTTTCTTGCTATTCAATATGGTTTTAATAGTGTAGGATTTATTTTCTGCATTTTTATTACTTTTGTATAAATGTTAGTAATTAGGATGTATGGCAAGATAAAACCAAAAGTAGATCACCCTAATCAAAGACTAAATGCATGAAAATCGAACACATTATTCACACACATGCACCCTTAAGGTAATCTCACTTGTTAACTCGGAAAAATAGTCATGTCCTTTGAATATGGGCGTTTTAGCAAAGACCCTTGATAAAAGATTGTAGTCCCTCGAATTACCCTCGATGTTTCATTCGGTAAACGATCTAGTCCCTAAACGAAAATTTCTAAAACGTCTCATAGGTTGCCTTTTATGACTATACTAACGTCCCACGCCCGTCCCTTCACATGCAACGATGGGGCTTCTTACCAAATCAATGGTAAGATAGAAACATCTAAAGGAGGAAGAAAATAACATTAGACCTTTTGAGTAGGTAGGACATTCATAGTTTCTCGCTTGCTCACAACAAAAAACATTTTATACACCAACACTTTCATTTGAAACATTTTCAAAAGACAAAGCCCTTTGTACGCGTTCTTATAGAAACTAGAATCATTACAAAGACACTTTTCAAAATCACTTTCAAAAACACATTCCACAAACACCTCTTTGAGCTATTTTCAAAACCAACACTTTGTACGCGTTCTTATAGACACGAGAATCATTACAAAGACATTTTCAAAATACTTTCAAACCCACATCACAAGCACACTTTCAAACAAAAGTAAGTGATCTAGAAAGAAACTAAGAGCCCGTAGATAATCTCAAAGGTCTTTCCTATTCTTTTCATTCTTTCATTATTGGATAAAAAAAAAGTTGGTGGCGAATCCCGTTATCCGCAACAAATGCGATCAAACACAAAACAACCAAGTCAGTTCTCCCACCGTGTTACAGAACTGGCGACTCTACTGGGGAATTATACTTAAAAGTGGGGTTACCTTAGGTCTAGATCACCTTTACTTACTTTCTTTTTTGACTTGCTTCCTTTACATTTTGGGTCTTTGTTTGGGCTATGTTAAAGATCTTATACCCGGATATGGGGCCCCTTTTTAGGTAAGTAACAATAAATCATGGAAGTTGTACGACTTAAACTGATATGTACAAAGTGATAGCTATGTTAGTATGACACTATGGCTTGTACTAATGTTCCTTGAGTTAGTCAAGGATAACATTAGGCTTCCTTATAGTGTCATTAAGCGCTAACTGACCTTTAGAACCTTTGCTTGACTCATCCTAAGCCATTAGAAAGTAGTGAGATGGTTCGCTTTGGTTCCGACCGAAGTTTGGTTGATACTCGATGCTACACTTGAGATTGGACTTTTGGGATATTCTGGCCGCAATACTTTAGTGCTTGAGCTAGAATAATGCCTAAAATAAAGGTGAGTGATATGAGACTCCTTAGAACCTCGTTACTATTAATAGGACAGGTTGAGCCAACTAAAATTCAAGAGGGCACTTACCTTTAAAAACTTGCGCAAGTCATTAAACCTAGGGTCTTTGTGTGACTTGCTTGATATATCTGTAATTTCAGAGCATAACCATAACATCATAAACATCATGAT
Organism: Vicia faba; assembly: GCA_948472305.1. Classification (NCBI taxonomy): domain Eukaryota; kingdom Viridiplantae; phylum Streptophyta; class Magnoliopsida; order Fabales; family Fabaceae; genus Vicia; species Vicia faba. Next base: position 801,551,861 of record OX451739.1, on the reverse strand, counting down.
ATACACGCTAACCATTTCAAGGGCCTGGAGATTTATTTTTCCTTTTGTTTTGTAGGGCATGGATTCAATTCGCAGAAAGACCATGCAAATCAATTTTGTAGAGGTCCCCCCAAGATCAAATAATTGGTCCTGAGAGCTCATCGTTCAACAAGAGATATGGTCACTTGCTCAGTTTGGTTACTACCGGGTTTGACGAAGGTCTGATGAGTGTCTTATTCCAGTTCTTTGACCCTAAACACCATTGCTTCACATTTCCAGATTACCAGTTGGTGCCTACGTTGGAAGAATTCTCCAAGATAATTGTTCACCTATATTGGAGCAAGTACCTTCCACCAGTTTAGAATAAGATTCAATTGCTGAAAGTGTTGCCATATCTTCTCATTTGAAACCATCTGACATTGAATCCAATTGGGAAAGAAGAAGTGGAGTTAAGGGCCTCCTTGCAAATTTTCTAATGAAGAAAGCTCATATATTCTTAGATGCTATGAGTTACCATGCCTTTGAAGATGTATTAGCTCTCTTGATCTATGGATTGGTTATGTTCCTTAATTCAGACAAGTTTATAGATGTCAGTGCCATCAACATCTTCCTTACTCGCAATCCAATGCCTACATTTCTCGGAGATATGCTGCATTCACTCCACAGTCATACCATGAAGAAATGAGGGACTCTTATGTGTTGTACGCCTTTGCTTTATTGGTGGTTTATTTTGCACCTCCCTCGGTCAGTAATGGAGAATGAGTTAGGATTAAGTTCGAATCAAAGGATAATGTCCCTTTCTCACTCTGATACCTATTGGTGCCCTCACTCTCGAGAAGATATCTCTTCTATTGATCGCTGTGGAGAGTTCCCTGATGTGCCACTCCTTGGCATTAGAATAGGTATCACTTACAACCATTATTTGGACCTACGTCAGTTCGGCTACGCCCGGAGGGATGGTCCCCACAATATGATCATCCAGGGTATTGTGTTTGACTATTCAAGTGATCTTCAAGGCTATCACCAGAGGTTCATTCGCGCTTGGGGCATGGTGAAGAAGATCGATAGCAGCACCTTGGGACAAAAAAACTCCATCCCTTTGGAGCCTTACCTTATATGGGTGTGAGCTCGTGCTTAAAGTCTTATAATTCCATACGTTGTTATCCTTCCAGTGATCTCAGAGTCTGTTGATCAAGAAGACGAGCCTCACATTATTTTTCGTCCTGATATGCCAACAAGCTTCGAAGAGTTGCAAAAGTCTTGGATCCAGCTAAAGGAAGAATGAGACACCTTTGAGAATCAATTCTACACCAGTGAGAAGAAGGTTCTGGATCTCACGAAGCAGCTTCATGAAGATCGAAGTTTAAACGCCTATATTGCACCGAAGAGGATGTGTTCGACCTTTTTGTCTTAGGAGTTTTATTTTTGTATTTTATTTCTTCCATTGTAATCCCCGAGAGCCATGATGTAATCAACTTTGATTTATTAATACAATGTGTGTTTCCTTTTGTCTAAGCAAATTTACCTCTCCTAGTTTCCTTGAAATCATTTGCATATGCATTTTCATTCATCATAACACAAACAGGTTTTTTACAACAGGTCTCCTTATCTTTCTACTGTTTATTTTAGTGAGATGGATATTAAACAAACAGTAAAAGATCTTTAAGCACAGAATGCTCAATTCCAACAGATGTTCTTGGCTTTAGCTAAAGGACAAGAGAACCTGAAGGCTCTTATGATCAAAGATAAGAAGAAGAAGGCGAAGAAATCAGTCGATGTTTTGAATTTGGGAAGAAGGTTCAAAGGACCGACCAAGCGAGCTCTAGATTTCACAACCTCGTCGGGTGAATGAGATAATCAAGAAGGAAAGAACAAGGAAGGAATGACAACCCAGAGTCTGAGGAAGATGAAGCTGACTACTCTGAAGAACAGTATCCTCCTGCTAATGATAAATACAAACAACTGGAGGATCGCATCAATTCTATAGAGATCCAGAGGGTACCTGGGCTGGATTTTGAAGAGCTAGGATTGGTCTCAGGGGTGGTCATCCCGCAGAAATTCAAGGTCCCCACATTTTCTAAATATGACAGTGTCTCTTGTCCTAAGCTGCATTTAAGGTCATACGTCAGGAAGATTCAACCCCATATTGCTGATAGGAACCTATGGGTACATTTCTTCTAAGAAAGTTTGTCAGGGACGTAGTTGGATTGGTTATATCAGTTGGAAGGAACCAATATTCGCAATTGGGAAGATTTGGATGCTGCTTTTTACAATAAATACCAGTATAATGCTGACCTAGCTCCAACTCGAACACAACTGCAAAGTATGTCTATGAGTTCTGGTGAGGGTTTCAAAAATTATGCCCAGAAATGGAGGGATATCGCGGGAAGAGTCCAACCCCCTTTATCTGATAGAGAGTTGGTGGATATGTTCTTGGGCACGTTATCTGGTCCATTCTCCAACCATCTGATCGTAAGCGCTTCAGCTGGGTTTACTGAGCTGATCATGACTGGTGAGCGGGTAGAAGCTGGTATTAAGAGTGACAAGATTCAAAGGGATGCATCCTCAAGGACGATGAAGAAACCCTTCACTGGAAAGAAGAAGGTCAGTGTTGCTTATGTCCACATGAATCAAAACAAAAATGAACGTCGTCCGACGGTAGGGGCTGTTATGATCTCTAATCCTGTATCAAATCAAATCTGAAACCATCAACACAGGCTAGAGGCGCCCATAAGACGATTCACCAGGATCAACATGACCTTGTCCTAGGTTTTACCATATCTGTTGAAGTCCAATCTGGTGACTCTAAAGGAAGCTCCCAAGAACCCCAATACTACTTCTCCCTGCTACAACCTGAATGCTCGATGTGCCTATCATTCCAAAAGTCCGGGGCATGATACAAACGATTGTTGGGCCCTGAAAAATAAGGTACAAGACCTTATCGAGGCGAAAGAGATTTAGTTTGACCCTCTAGAAACACCTAATGTAATAACAGAACCAATGCCCAAACATGGCCAAGTTGTCAATGTTGTTGATGATGAACGTTTTGTTTCCTCCGTGGATGAATTAAATACTCCCCTTTCGACTGTTAAAGAGAATCAATTGAAATTCGGTTTATTTCTGGGCTGTGGTGAAGGTTGCCACTTATGTATGTCTCTACCAAATGACTGTTTGTTGTTAAAAATAGGCGTCCAGCGCCTGACGGTTAACAAAGAAATTTTGTTCAAAAAAATTCCCCTTACAAGAAGTTATTGTGAAGATGTCTCGATAATCACCATTTCCGACAATCCTTCCAGGGTCTCCACCAAAAGACCCATCAGAATTACATTTGTTCGTAAGTTTTCTCCCTTGATCACCACCATGCCAGGGCCAATACCTTATTCCTTGGATAAAGTTATTCCCTAGAATTATGGGGATGACGTCTATTACCATGGCGTCAGGCAAGATCTATTGGTTATTGAAGACAAAGTTGCTGAAATACTGAGCCTAACATCAACAATATTGTCGGGAATAGTAAAATTACGATAAGCGGAAGACTTTTCTCTCCCGAGATCTCTCCAAAAACTATTATGACTCCTGTGATCGTTCCTGCTACCGCTTTCGTCAGTATTCCCAATGTTACTCCTATTGTTAGTCCTGTTGTTATCCCTGCTACCGAGTCGGTCGAGACACGGGGCAAAGAAGTATTGGTTGAGCCTGTCCAGACGAAGGCGCATCCAGAAGTCACCCATGAGGCTTCTAAAAAATAAATGGAAGAGATGTTAAAGATAATCAAGAAAAGTGATTATAACATCATGGAGCAGTTCGGGTAGACCCCCTCAAAAATATCAATGTTGGCCTTACTTTTGTGCTCTGAGGCCCACGCTAAGGCTTTACTAAAATTTCTGAAGACCACCCACATGCCCCAAGAGACCTCTCTTGATCAATTCGAGAATTGTGTGACTAGTCTAACTGCTGATAATGGACTGGGTTTTTCTGACGCTGATTTAACTCCCAAGGGAAGGAAACACAATGATGCCTTGCATGTCTCTATTGAGTGTAGGGGCACTACATTAGCCCACGTTTTGGTGGATACATGTTCGTCCCTAAATGTCTTACCCAAGAATTCTCTTGACCGGTTAGAATGCGAAGGACTTACATTGAAGCCCAGAAACATTGTGGTGAGGGCCTTCGATGGTTCTAAAAGAACGGTGCATGGGGAAGTGGACATCCCTATCAAAGTTAGAACTCAGACTTTTGATTCAACCTTCTATGTGATGGATATCCGCCCATCTTATTCCTGTTTATGGGGTAGACCCTGGATCCATGGGGCTGGTGCTGTCACTTCTACCCTACATCAGATGTTGAAGTATCCAGTTAAGGGAAATATTATCACAGTCCACGGGGAGGAGGAATACATGGTTAGCCACCTGAACTCTTTCAGGTATGTTGAAATGGACATGGAGTTCATTGAGACCCCCTGTCAGAATTTTGAGGAGGTTCCACAGACGATTGTTGTGACCAAGACTGCTACCAAGGCTCTGAAGATTACCAGACCTCCATTGAAAATGGCTTCTCTGAAGGATGCTAAAGCAGTGGTTAAGAAAGGTGGATGTACCATTTTGGTTCAACTTTCGGATATTCCCTACAAATCTAACAAGTTTGGTCTGGGTTTTACTTCGGAGGCCCAAAGAGATTTTCGACGTACTCGCGCTGGGGGACCACCATTATGCATCAGCAATCATGGAGTCAATGTGTTGGGAGACAGTGATAGCAACTGTGACATGGACGAGTGGATTTTTCCAACAATCAGCGGTGGAATCAACAATTGGGAGGCCAAAGATTTTGTTCCTATTACTTTTATTAAAGAGTAATTGTCTTTTAAATTTTTGGACTTGTAATATTTAAACAATTTAAACTTTAAAACCTTGTGTCTTACCCGAGGCACAATGGTCCATCTGTGAGGGTTGTTACTTCATCTTCATATGTCGTTAATAAATTGTGGGACATTTTTTGCATACAAATTTTACGCTCTTTGTTTGATTTTTCTACCTTTTATTTTATCAAAGATAGTTATTCTCTTACACACATTCACACATAGAAATGCAGATCCACATCCACTCGGGATCCCATTGGTAACGGTTCTGCTATTGCCAATTATGAATTTGAAAATCCAATTTACTAAGCCGAGGACGAAGGCGAGGAAGATTGTGAGGTACCAGGGGAACTTGCTAGGTTATTACAACAAGAAGAATGGACAATACATCCCCACGAAGAGCTGGTTGAAACAGTTAACTTAGGTACTGAAGAAGACAAAAAAGAAGTCAAAATAGGTGCCAATCTGGAGCATAGTGTCAAGAAGCGTTTAACTCAGATACTACATGACTATGTTGAGGTCTTTTCCTGGTCATACAAAGACATGCTAGGACTCGACACTGATATCATGGTCCATCGTCTGCCGACAAAAGAAAACTGCCCTCTAATGAAATAGAAGGTCCGTCGTATGCGGCTAGAAATGTCAGAAAAATCAAGACTGAAGTCATGAAGCAGTTCAAAGCCGGATTCCTAGCCGTCACCTCTTATCCATAATGGGTTGCCAATGTTGTTCCGGTTCCTAAGAAGGACGGTAAGGTACATATGTGTGTGGATTACAGAGACCTGAATACGGAAAGCCCCAAGGATGATTTCCCTCTTCCCTACATCGATATTCTGGTTGACAACACCACACACCATAAAGTATTCTCCTTCATGGATTGTTTCTCCGGGTACAATCAAATTAAAATGGCACCTGAGGACATGGAGAAAACGACATTCGTCACATAATGGGGAACTTTCTGTTACAAAGTTATTCCATTTGGGATGAAGAACACCGGGGTAACCTATCAGCGTGTCATGGTATCTTTGTTTCACGATATGATCCATCACGAGATAGAGGTCTACGTGGATAATATGATAGCTAGATCTCAAACTAAAGAGGAACACCTTGACCACCTACATAAGCTATTTGAAAGACTGAAGAAATAGAAACAAAGGTTGAACCCGAATAAATGCACTTTTGGAGTAAGGTCCGGTAACCTCTTAGGCTTCATTGTCAACGACAAAGGTATTGAAATGGACCCTAAAAAGGTAAAATCAATACAATAAGTGCCCCTCCTTGCACTGAGAAAGAAGTTAGGGGATTCTTAGGACGTCTAAACTACATCGCCAAATTCATTTCCCATCTAACCTCTACTTGTGAACCAATCTTCAAATTACTGAAGAAGGATCAAGTGGTGAAATGGAATGACAACTGCAAGGCTGCCTTTGAAAGGATCAAGGAGTACCTTCAAGATCCTCCCATTTTGATGCTTCCAGTTGAGGGAAGACCTATGATCATGTACCTAATAGTTTTGGAAAATTGGATGGGGTGTGTGCTGGGGCAACATGAGGAGTCTGGCCGAAAAGAGCATGCAATTACTACCTGAGCAAAATTTTACCTACTGTGAAACCAGATATTCACTGCTCGAGAAAACTTGATGTGCTTTGGCATGGGCTGCTCGCCGGCTAAGACAGTATATGCTGACTCACACTACTTTCTTGATATCCAAAATGGATCCTATTAAATACATATTCGAGAAGCCCGCCCTCTTTGGAAGAATAGCAAGATGGCAGATGGTCTTGACCGAATACGACATTGAGTACACTACCCAAAATGCAATAAAAGGAAGTGTACTAGCTGAACATTTGGCTCATCAGGCTGTGGATGACTATCAATCCATGAATTTCGAATTCCCGGATGAAGACATCTTGTTGGTGAATGATCGTGAAGAACTCAGACTGTATGATGGACCTGAACAAGGATCCCGATGGACCATGGTTTTTGATGGAGCTTCCAACACACGGCAATGGCATCAGCATTATGATCATATCTCCTGAAGGATTTCATACTCCCTTCACTTCCAGGCTATGTTTCAAATGTACCAATAATATGGCTGCATATGGAGCATGCATTATGGGTCTCAAAGCTGCCATAGATTTGGGGATCAAATCCTTAAGTGTATTTGGAGACTCAACCTTAGTAATCAGTCAGATCAAAGGAGAATGGGACACGAAGCATCCTAATCTCATCCCTTACAAAGAACATGTGTTGACACTAATCCCATATTTTGAGGAAATTACCTTTGAGCATTTTCCACGAGAGGAAAATCAACTAGCACACACACTAGCTACTATGTCATCCATGTTCAAAATCAGATGGGATATGAGGCTCCTCAAATCACCATTGAGAGGATGGATGAACCAGCATACTTTCATGAGGTTGATACTAAAGAAGTAGCAGGAAAACCTTTGTTCCATGAAATTAAAAGATATCTCGAGGCCCAAGAATATCTCGAGGGAGCTTCAGTCAATGATAAGAAGTTACTAAGAAGGTTCTTTGCTAAATTCTTCCTCAGTAACATAATCCTCTATAAGCGCAACCACGACTCTACTTTTCTTAGGTTCATAGACAAGAGTGAGGCAGAAAAGATCATGGTTGATTTACACAAAGGTACCTTTGGAACCCATTCTAGTGGATACAAAATGGCTAAAAAGATCCTATGGGCAGGATACTACTGGTCCACCATGGAAGCGGACTGTTATCATCATTCACAAACTTGTCACAAGTGCTAGATCTATGCTGACAAAATACACGTGCCTTCGGTTCCTCTAAACTTCCTGACTGCTCCTTGGCCATTCGCAATGTGGGGAATTGACATGATTAGAGAGATCAGACCCACAACTTCTAATGGACACCGCTTCATCCTGGTTGCCATTGATTACTTCACGAAGTGGGTCGAGGCTGCTTCATTTACTTCTATTACCAAGAACGTTGTGGCCTGATTCATTAGATATAACCTTATCTGTCAGTATGGTATTCCAGAAAGAAACATTATAGATAATTGTACCAATCTCAACAATATTATGATCACCGAACTATGCGCGCAATTCAAAATCCAGCATCATAACTCTTCTCCTTACCGGCCGAAGATGAATGGAATTGTAGAAGCCGCTAATAAAAACATCAAAAATATCATACAGAATATAACAGTGACCTATAAATACTGGAATGATATGTTACCATTTGCTCTCCACAGTTACCGTACCACGACGCACACATCAACAGGGGCAACTCCTTTCTCTTTGTTATATGGTATGGAAGTTGTCCTACCAATCGAAGTCCATATACCTTTTTTGAGAATCATGAAGGATGCAGGGTTGAATGAAGATGAATAGATTCAAATTCGAATTGACCAATTGAATCTGATTGATGAGAAGAGGCTTACGGTTGTCTGCCATGGTCAAATGTACCAAAAACGTATGATTAAAGCTTTTAACAAGAAGGTCAAACATCAGGTATATCATGTCGGTGACCTGGTAATCAAGCGTATCATACTTCCATAAGGTGATCCCAGGGGCAAATTGACCCCTACATATGAAGGACCATTTGTGATCAAAAATATATTTTCTGGTGGGGCCATGATTTTAACCACTATGGACGACGACGACCTTCCGCACCCTGTAAACGTAGACATAGTTAAAAGATGCTACGCATTAAAAAGACCTTCTAGGTTGACTAGCCTAGGAAAAAATTAGGGATATACACAAAAAAAATTTGTACACCCGGCAAGCCGAAAACCTGAAAAGGCGGCTTGGGCAAAAAAGGGTATCCCGGTGGACTGAAAACCCGAAAGGGCGGTCCAGGAAAAAGTTAGGGATTTAAAGCGTATGACTATGTCCCGTTGGATCACCTTATAGCCAACCTTCAATATCAATTTTCAAACTCAAACGTTACTAATCAATCCAATCAGCTTCGGACAAAGCAACAAGTATATGAGACGCTCAAAGACATAAAGGCTATAGTAGAATCGGAACCCCATGAGATTATTTCACATATCTGTCTTTCTTTGTATTAGTTTTTCATTCTTACGATGACATTCTCTTACTAGGATGTTCGTCTCTTTGTACAAAAATGCTTATTCAAGTTAATAAAAAACTATTCCTTTAAAAGTGTAAAGCTATCTATTTTTTACTTTCCTGTTTTGTTTGCAAAAACGTCCGGTGATTATTTTTGAACATATGCATTTGAACGAAATTACTGTTTACAAATATACGCATAAAAAAGGAAAAGAAAACAGAAAGACAATTACTTATGGCTTTAAGATACAGGACAATGTCTAGAGGCCATTCCATAAAATCCCCGCAGGTACTTTCTCCAGTAGGAGCAGAGGCAGAGACATCCCGCTACAGGATCACTGTCGTATCTCTAGTACACATCCTAACGGTATCAGGTGCTCTCATATCCCCGACGGAGTAAAATTTCCAATTACTGCTCCAAAGATTCCCCAGTGAAAGTTGCCAAACTTCTCAGGATTCCCCAGCAGGATTTCACAAAATCCCCAAACAATGCACGAAGTTTCCCTTCCCCAACAAAGTTTATTTCTCTAATAATGGAAACCCATCTATCAACACTTCAACTTCAATAAAATATGAATACTTACACTCCTCATTTCCAGCAGCAGTCAGGGATTTATTTTCCCCAGTCCAGCAACACTGCAGCAAAACAACTAATATGTTCATACATTGCATTCATACATCATAGTATCGACAACACAAATGCATATATCGCAAATCTAATTTATTTGGAGAACATCATTACTCGATACATCTCATGTATCATACTGCACACAACTAACTTGTTACCCTTTTCAGAAAGTTGGCAAGCAAACAAGTATTATTACCAATTTTCAACAGTTCCAGATTAATACCAAAAACAAGCTAGGACGACTATCTGTAAACAAATTAATTGTAGATCAATTACTGAAACAGGATGGGGTGACTATTTTCATGACAAACACTTCCTTTAGACCTCTGCTGGTTTAGTTTAGATTGATCAATGATTTATCCTGATTCCTTTCTGGTAGACACTTTCTCTGGTTCAGATAAATCACTCCAAAGATTTATTCTGATTCTTTCAAGTTAAAGAATATTCAAGACCTCTGTTGGTTTAGTTTAAATCGATCAATGGTTTATCCTGATTCTTTTCCGGTAAACACTTTCTCTGGTTCAGATAAACCGCTCCAAAGATTTATTCTGATTCTTTCCAATTAAAGAATATTCAAGACCTCTACTGGTTCAGTTTAAATCGATCAATGGTTTATCCTGATTCCTTTCTAGTAGACACTTTCTCTGGTTCAGATAAATTGCTCCAATATCTCGCAAAGGAATCTCTTATGCACCCGATATCTTTTCTGGATGGCATCATTAAGCCCATCTGCAACGATTCTCTGTCAAATTCCAAATGGAATTTGTAAGCCCATTCCTGATATCACCAATCAGTATTACTTCATGCGAGTGCAAATTTCTGGGCACTCTAGTGTTCAATCATCTTCCACCCTCAAATCACGAAAGTCAGACAAGCCAATGTACATCATTAGGTTTAAGAAGATTGAACAGGGGAAGCTGTTGTACCCCAAAATTTTCCCTCTCATTTTACTCAACATATTCTCATTGAAATCCTCAACTTGCTCAAGGATGCCCAAGAATTAACCAGACAAATTCCCTTCTTAGACAATGAATCTCAAACTAGGGTTTCCATTTTCATCAAGATGGATGAACTCCAAAGGTCTCAAATCTTTTCTGTTGCCCTAATATGTTCTCATGATCATCCATGTCAAATTTCAAGCCTTTCACAAGGAGTTTGCTCAGTCAACTGCTTAAATGCCTTAAAATCAACTGTACTAGGTCAAAAGTCAACTGTGACCCACATACAGTCAAACTTCAAGATTTTTGGTCAAAATCAACATTTTGAAGTGACATCCATAATTTTATCAAAGGTTGATCATGATTCCTCAAAGAATGCCCCAAATTCATCAAACTCAAAAGTTGCTAAATTAGGGTTTCTATAGGAAAAGTCAACCAAAGTTGGACCAGGCATAACTTTCTCATACTTTATCAGAAATTTCCCATTCAAGGGGGAGAAGTATAAAGCTAACGTCCTGGGTTCGATCCCAGGCGTGAGATTTTTTATTTTTTCCATTATTTCTTTACAGGATCCAGCGTGTACTGCCCATGAAGGCTATCGTACATCCTCCAGATCCAGCCATTGTGTCATCCCTAGATCCAGATCTAGCGCTCAGTGAGTGCAACGCATGGTGGACCTACCAGATCTGGTTGCATTGAATCACACACATTTGTTTGGGTGGGCATCTTGGGTCTAACGAAAATCAGCAATACACCCCCCCTGATTACTCAACAATACCAGGCCCAAATCTTTTTTTTTTAATTTCTCTTGTTTTATTTGTTTGCTTAATCATCTTCTTTACAAAAAAAAATCTTTTTTTTTTATAAAATCAAAAATCACAAAAAATGTAGAATTAGGTTTTTTTTAAAATTATTTATATTAATTTTATTGAACATAATTTAGTTTAATTAGATTAACTTAATTGCTTTTTCCTATTAATTAAAATTAACTAGAAATTAGGTCTAATTTGCAATTAAATTATTTTCTCAATAAAAAAATACATAAAAATATTTTTTAATTAATTAGATTTGTAGTGTTCTAATTTAATCGTGTATTTAATTCGTCTCGCGCGCATTTACTTATTTTTAATTCAAATTAGTGTAACTGTTTTGAGGTTTGTAATAGATTAATTAGGGTTTTAATTTCCGAACCTTTATTTTCAGTCAAATATTCCTGTATCTTCCTAAAGGCCTTGTAATAGTTAGGATTTTAATTTCTCGCACTTTTAATTTCCGCAACTATTAAACTGCTAGATGTGTGGATATTAGGATTGTATACGAAAGATAAATCAATGATTAAAAGGTAGATAACCCTAATTGCGCAAAGATAATTAACTGAAAAAAAGCTCACTTGCACATGCTCACTCCTAGGGTTTGCCCCACTCTGGTTGCCTTCGGTAAACGGTCATGAAGCATAGGGAATTTTAGTGGTTGTCCTCTAGTCCCAAAAGATAAAAAATGACCCGTTCGGATGTTGCCTCGGAAAGATCTTTAGGAATTTAGGGTAATTACTAAAGTTCCCTAACAATTGCTTTTGTGACCGTACTTGTCCCTTCGAATGTCCCTTAAAACTCCAACGATTGGGCTTCCTACTCCTTAATAGTAGGATAGTGTTGTCTAAAGGAAACGAGAACGAACAGCCTTTTTTCGAGTAGGTAGAAAATCTTAAGTACTCGCTCAAAACAACAAAAAAATTTCACAAACACTTTCAAAACAGTTTTAAAAACAACTTCGTCACACTCTTGAGGACAGATACAAGGATTACCACGAAGTTAAACAAAAACTTTTCAAAACACACACAAGCAATTTCAAAATGAGCAAGTACCTAAGAGCCCGTGGAAAACCATGGATAGAAACGGTTCTAACACCTTCCCTTTCTATAATCTACCCCCGTACTCAGAAACTCTCGAAAAAAGGTTTTTTCTGTTCTTTTTCCTTTTCCTTTGTTGGATGAAATAAAAGTCGGTGACGACTCTTGCTTACCGCGACATTTGCAAACAAAAAATGCAAACCAGTATTAACAGTCGGTTCTGCCACCGTATCACACCTATTGAAAGCTGATTTGGTAACACTATGAGATCCCCCTTCTAACCCTAACACATATTCTCCAAAATATAACCCCAATGCAAAATTTACTTTCCATTCAAATAGTCCCAAACATGATACCAATGACTGTTGGGCATTAAAGAACAAAATCCAAGACCTAATTGATAACAAGACAATTGAATTCGACCCTCACCAACTACGAATGTGATCACCGCACGCATGCGTAGTCATGGTAAGGGTGTCAATGCTATTGAAGATGCCTCTTTTGTTTCCTCCATCAATGATTTGACCACTACTTTGAAGTCTGTTAAAAAGAATTTGTTGAAAGCCAAAATATTCCTAGGTTGTTTTGAAGATTGTTCCCATTGTGCTACGCAAATTAATGGTTGCACATGGCTGAAGAAAGGTGTCCAACACCTAATGGATGGCCATGAAATTCTATTTGAGAAAACTCCATCTGTGAAAAGTTTGACCAAATGTTTATCTCAAGAGTTGGAAGACGTGTCCATCATTACCATTTCAAGCACTCATGCTAAGATCACCTCCAAAGGTCCTATTAGGATTCCCTCTGAACCAAGGATAGCTCCGCTGGTTATCACCACACCGGAGTCAGTCCCCTACTCTTCTGATAAGGCTGGGCCATGGAACTATGAGGCAGAAGTGTATTATCATGGTATCAAACAAGATTCATGGGTTAATGAAGTTGAAACTGCTGACATTACAAACACTGCTGGATAAAGTAAAGTTACTAGGACGGGGAGGATTTTCTCTCCAAAGATTTTACCTCTGACAACCACTATTACACCCATTTCTATTACTGCTGTTAAACCTATTTCTAATGCTCGAGGAAAGGAAAAAATGAATGAGCCTTCCAAGACAGAGGCACCCACAAAATATATTACCATTGAGGATCCATCCACCCAAGAGATGGAGGAGATTCTAAAAATTATCAAAAAAAGTGATTACAAGATAGTGAAACATTTGGGGAAAACACCCTCAAAGATTTCCGTGTTGTCTTTGTTGCTATGCTCCGAGGCGCATGCCCAAGCGCTATCAAAATTCCAAAAAAATGCACATGCCCCACAAGAAACTACGACCGACCAATTTGAAAAATGTGTAGCAAGCTTGACTGTTGACAACGGTTTGGGATTTTCGGATGCAGATTTGACCCTGGCTTGGAAGAATCACAACAAAGCTCTGCATGTTTCCATCGAGTGTAAAGGCACCACTTTAACACATGTGTTAGTGGATAATGGGTCCTCCCTGAATTTCTTGCCAAAAGATTCTCTGGATAGGTTGGACTATGAAGGTTTAGTACTAAAACCTAGTGACATTGTGGTGAGGGCTTTTGACGGATCAAACATAATGGTCCATAGAGAGGTTGATCTCCCTATCAAGGTTGGGTCTCAGGTCTTCAACTCAACATTCTATGTGATGGATATCTGCCCGACTTATTCTCGCCTGCTTGGATGCCCATGGATACATGGGGCAGGTGCGGTTACCACCACATTACACCAAAAGCTGAAGTACTCGGTCAAAGGTAAATTGTCAACGCCTGTGGGGAAGAAGAGTTTATGATCAGTCATCTGAATTCATTCAAGTACGTTAAAATGGATGGCGAGTTCATCGAGACCCCTTGTCAAGCATTCAAAGTGGTCTCTCCAATGGTTGTTGTTGCCAAAGCCACTCCTGACACTCCAAAAGCTGCTTAAGATACACCATGGATGGCTTCTCTCAAAGATTCTCGTGATGTTGTTGAAGACAGAGATTGCACCATTTGGGGATAAATTCCTGATATCCCATACAAGTCAGACAAAGATGGGTTAGGCTTCACTTCCAAAGCTCAAAAAGAGGATCGACATGCTCGTGCTGGGAAACCGCCTCTCTGTAATAGCAATAATGAAGTTAATGCTCTTGGAGACTCTGACAATGATGGTTACTGGAATGACTAGATCTACCCAACTGCTGATGGAGGACTCAACAACTGGAAGGCCAAGGACTTCATCCCAATCTCCTTCATCCAGGAGTAAATGTCATTTCATGTTTTTATTATTTTGAGAAATTTGTCTGTAATTTCCATTAGAACAATGACTTTAAACCATGTGCCTTACCCGGGGCACAATGATCCATTTGTAAAGGGTTTGTCATTTTAATATATCAAATGCTCATTTTAATGAAAACATTGGACTATTTTGCATTCAAAATTTTGCGCTTGTCTCTCTTTTATTTTACTGCATTTTCAAATGGCCATGTGACCTTACATGCACACACACACATTTGTAGATCCACATCCACTCCGGATCTCATTGACAACGATTCTGCTATTGCCTTACATGACTTCGAAAATCCAATCTGTCAAGCCGAAGACGAAGGTGAAGAAGATTGTAAAATACTTAGGGAACTCGCCAGACTCCTGATACAAGAGGAAAAGGCCATTTAACTGCACGAAGAACCAGTTAAAGTGGTAAACTTTGGTACTGAGGCAGATAAGAAAGAAGTCAAAATTGGCGCTAACCTGGAAGACGGTGTCAAGACAATATTGGTCCAGATGTTGCACGACTATATTGAGGTGTTCGCTTGGTCATATGGAGATATGTTGGGGCTTGATACTGATATCGTAGTTCATCGTCTACCAATAAAAGAAGGTTGTCCTTTGATCAAGAAAAAGGTTCGTAGCATCCGGCCAGATATGTTTGAGAAAATCAAGGCTGAGGTAATGAAACAATTCAATGTAGGTTTTTTGGCAGTAACATCATATCCCCAATGGGTTGCAAATGTTGTTCCAGTCGCGAAGAAAGACGGTAAGGTCTGTATGTGTGTAGACTATATGGATTTAAATAGGACAAGCCCCAAAGATGATTTTCGACTACCAAACATTGATGTATTGGTTGACTATACTACTCAACATAAGTTGTTCTCCTTCATGGACGAATTTTCCGAGTACAACCAGATTAAAATGGCGCCTGAGGACATGGAGAAAACCACTTTTGTCACCCAGTGGGGCTCTTTCTGTTATAAGGTCATGCCTTTTGGTTTGAAAAATGCAAGCGCAACCTATCAACGAGCTATGGTAGCTCTATTTTATGATATGATTCATCATGAGATAGAAGTCTGTGTTGATGACATGATTGCAAGATCACAAACTTTGGAAGAACACCTTGATAATTTGCACAAGCTATTTGAAAGGCTGAAAAAATACAAGCCGAGGATGAATCCCAATAAATGCACCTTTGGGGTGAGGTCTGGAAAACTCCTAGGCTTTGTCGTCAGCGGAAAAGGTATTAAAGTCGATCCTGTAAAAGTCAAAGCCACACAAGAAATGCCAGCTCCCTATACTGAGAATGAGGTCAAAGGTTTCTTAGGTCAACTCAACACATTGCCTGATTCATCTCCCACTTTACTACTAATTGTGAGCCAATCTTCAAACTGTTGAAGAAAGATCAAGCAGTCAGATGGAATGGCGACTACCAAACAGATTTTTACAAGATCAAGAAATACTTGTAAGAACCTTCAATCCTAATGCCTCCAGTTGAATGAAGACCTCTGATTATGTACTTGGCCGTATTAGAGAATTCAATGGGGTGTGTGTTGGGCCAACATGACGAGTCTGGTCGAAAAGAGCATGCAATAAACTACCTTAGCAAAAATTTTACCGACTGTGAAACAAGATATTAACTGCTCGAGAAAACTTGTTGTGCTTTGGCATGGGCTGCTCTCCGACTAAGACAATATATGTTGACTCATACTACTCTCTTGATCTCTAAGATGGATCCCATCAAGTAAATCTTCGAGAAGTCAGCTCTCTCCAGACGAATAGCCCGATGGCAAATGATCTTGACTGAATATGACATCCATTACACTACACAAAAAGGAATCAAAGGAAGCATACTGGCAGATCATTTGGCCCATCAAGTTGTGGATGACTATCAATCCATGAGCTTTGAATTCCAAGACGAGAATATCGTGCTGATAATTGACGGTGCAAAGCCTGGACCGTATGAAGGACCTGAACAAGGATCTCGATGGACTATGGTTTTTGATGGAGCTTCCAATGCATTGGGTAACGAAATTGGTGTTATGATCATTTCTCCTGAAGGTTGCCATACCCCTTTCACTGCTAGACTTTGCTTCGATTGTACCAACAACATGGTTAAGTACGAGGCATGCATCTTGGGTCTTAAAGCTGCTATTGACCTAAGAATAAAATTCTTAAATGTATATGGAGACTCAACCTTGGTGGTCAGTCAAGTTAAAGGGGAGTGGGATACCAAACATCCAAATCTTATCCCTAACAAAGAACTTGTGCTCACATTGATCCCTTACTTTGAAGAGGTCACCTTCGAACATATCCCTAGGGAAGAAAATCAATTAGCAGATGCCTTAGAAACTATGTCATCTATGTTCACGGTCAATTGGGATAACAAAGCTCCCAGAATTACTATCAAAAGATTTGATGAATCATCACATTGTTTTGAGATTGACGTTGATAAGGAGAAGCCTTGGTTCCATGAGGTGAAAAAGCATCTTGAAGCACAAGAATACCCTGAGGGGGCATCAATCAATAACAAGAAATTCCTACAGAGGTTCTCAGCCAAGTTCTTCCTAAGCAATGGAATTTTGTACAAGCGCAACCATTATTCAACCCTGCTCCACTGTATGGATGAGAAGGAAGCAGAGAAACTTATGAAAGACATACATGAAGGTATCTTCAGAACTCATTCTAGTGGACACACTATGGCCAAGAAGATTCCGAGGGCTGGTTACCATTTGTCGACTATAGAAACTGATTGTCACCACCACTCGAGGACTTGCTATGAATGCCAGATTTATGCTGACAAGATTCACGTCCCTCCAATACCTTTAAATGTCATGACTACTCCATGGTCATTCGCAATGTGGGGAATTGACATGATCGGAGAAATCAAGCCCACTGCATCTAATGAACATTGTTTCATTCTCGTTGCCATTGACTACTTCACCAAATGGGTCAAATCGACTTCATTTACCTCAGTTACCAAGAATGTTGTGGTCAGGTTCATCACTCATAACCTCATTTGTCGGTACAACATCCCTGAAAAGATTATCACTGACAACGGTACCAACTTCAACAATGCTATATTACTGAACTCTTCATGCAGTTCAAGATAAAGCATCACAACTCTTCTCCATACAAACCTAAGATGAATGGCGTAGTGGAAGCTGCCAACAAGAACATAAAGAAGATTATGAAAAATATGGTGGTAACCTATAAAGACTATAACGAGATGCTACCATTTACTCTTCATGGCTATCGTACATCATCATGAACATTAACTGGGGCAACCCCATTCTCTTTAGTCTATGGCATGGAAGTCGTCTTGCCTGTCAAAGTTCAGATTACTTCTTTAAGGATTATGAAAGAAGAAGACTTAGGCGAAGATGAATGGATTCAGACTAGGTTGGATCAGTTGAACTTGATCAATGAAAAGAGTCTGGTGGTTGTTTGTCATGGTTAAATGTATCAAAAACGAATGATAAAGGCTTTCAACAAGAAGATTAAACATCGAGTATACCAGGCTGGTGACTTGGTAATAAAACACATCATTCTACCACAAGGCGACCTGGACAAAAATAAGGGCATCCTAGAGAACCAAAAGGTTCGGGCAAAAATTAGGGATATATACAAAAGATTGTACACCCGGTAAGTAGAAAACCCGCAAGGGCGGGTTGGGAAGAAAAGGGTATCCTGGTGGACTGAAAACCCGAAAGGGCGGTCCTGGCAAAAGTTAGGGATTAAAGTGTACTACTATGTCACGTTGGACCACTAGACCAACTTTATTACCATGGTCAAAAGTTCTAATGGGACAAGATTAGTTCAATCAACTTCTTCCGATGGAAAGGGATGATGTTCGAAGCCATAGGGGCAATAGTAGAGTTGGAACCCAATGAGATCACTTCAACATGGCCATTTATATTTGTTTTCACTTTGTATTCTTTTCATTTCAAGATGACTTCCTCTTACTAGGATTTCCGTCTCTTTGTACAAAAACGCCTGTTTATAGGCAAATTATCAATACAAATATACTTTGAAGTGAAAACTTTTTGTTTTTATGTTTTGATTGCAAAAACGCCCATTGACTAAAATTGAATGAACATACTCATATGAACATGGTTAACTGCTAACAAATATATACATAAGAACATGAACAAACATTTGCTCAGAACTCTAGGAATTGAGATCACACTCAAGTTGTCCATAAATTCCCCACAAAATCCTTTTCATAAGGGGATCCCCAGTAAAGTCACCAGAGCCACCTCTATAAGATTATCCCCCACTGAGTAAAATTCTCCACAATTTCCTTTCAAAGTTCCAATCAGCATATCTCCCGGAAATTCTCTTCCCCAATCGAGTTTGGTCTCCCAAAACTGAAAAAGAAACCTTGCAAAGCTCCTCCCCAGGAGAATTTGTTTCCCCAATGAAATCTCTAGAATATCTTCCTCAACAAGGTTTATTTCCTTGACAGCATATAATCTCCCCAGCTTGAGTCTAA
Organism: Vicia faba; assembly: GCA_948472305.1. Classification (NCBI taxonomy): domain Eukaryota; kingdom Viridiplantae; phylum Streptophyta; class Magnoliopsida; order Fabales; family Fabaceae; genus Vicia; species Vicia faba. Next base: position 801,532,788 of record OX451739.1, on the reverse strand, counting down.
TCCTCAGACTCCTACACATCACTGACAAGAACTCCTCTTCTCCAATAGAGTTGATACTATCCCCTGATAATTGCTATAAAACTTGGAATTCGACCAGAATACCAGTTAACATTACCCTCGCCAGACAAATTAGAAGTTTAATCATCTCTTTTATCCCCAGGCAGTGTATATAAGAATTAAATTTCCCAGTAGAGCAACGAATGACTAAGGTTCCTGAGCTATACTCCCCAAGTAGACATTAACATCCCTGTAAAGTTTCCTCAAACAGCAAACATTGTAGAAGTATTCCAGACAGTTTAAGATACACATACTCTTCGTCCCCATCAGTAGTCTGGGATTTAGCTTCCCAAAATTCTCCAGTAGTTGTCCGATATTTAGCTTCCCAAAAGAAAAGGAAGATACGCTTCAACAAACATTCATACATCATAACATATGCATACGAAACGCATATAGCACAATCTCATTTATTTTGTGAACATCATTACGCAATGCATTTCATACATCATGACATTGCCTACACCTAATTCTTTACCTTTCCAGGAAAGATCAGTCGCCAAGATGATTACCATCAACAACAAACATTTCCTTCACAATACCTCTGTTGGTTTAGTTTAAATCGACAAATGATTTATCCTGATTTGTTTCCGGTAGATACTATCTCTGGTTCAGTTAAATTGTTCCTAAGATTTACGCTGATTCAATATCAAGTTAAAGACCATTTTAGACCTCAGCTGGTTTAGTTTAAATCGACCAATGATTTATCCTAATTTGTTTCTAGTAGACATTTTCTCTGGTTCATTTATATCGACTCTAAGATTTATGCTGATTCAATATCCAGTTAAAGACCATTTTAGACCTATGTTGGTTCAGTTTAAATCAACCAATGATTTATCCTGATTTGTTTCCGGTAGACACTTTCTCTGGTTCAGTGAAATCGATCCTAAGATTTATGCTGATTCGATGTCCAGTTAAAGACCATTTTAGACCTCTGCTGGTTTAGTTTAAATGGACCAATGATTTATCCTGATTTGTTTCTGGTAGACACTTTCTTTGGTTCAGTTAAATCGATCCTAAGATTTTTGTTGATTCGATGTCAAGTTAAAGACCATTTTAGACCTTTGCTGGTTCAGTTTAAATCGACCAACGATTTATCCTAATTTGTTTCTAGTAGGCACTTTCTTTGGTTCAGTTAAATCGATTCTAAGATTTATGCTGATTCGATGTCCAATTAAAAACCATTTTAGACCTCTGTTGGTTCAGTTTAAATCAACCAATGATTTATCCTGATTGTTTTCCGGTAGACACTTTTTCTGGTTCAGTTAAATTGATCCTGATATTTATGTTGATTCAGTATCCAGTTAAAGACCATTATAGACCTCTGTTGGTTCAGTTTAAATCGACCAATGATTTATCCAGATTTGTTTTCGGTAGACACTTTCTCTGGTTCGGTTAAATCGATCCTAAGATTTATGCTGATTCGATATCCAGTTAAAGACCATTTTATCCCTCTACTGGTTCAGTTTAAATCGACCAATGATTTATCCTGATTTGTTTCCAGTAGATATTTTCTCTGGTTCATTTAAGTCGACCCTAAGATTTATTATGATTCTTATCCAACTAAAGACAAATACAGACATCTGTTTTTTCAGTATAAGTCGAACAAAGATTTATGCTGATACATTTTCCAATATCTATCAACAGTTACTTTGGATGGTGTTGTACCCCAAAATTAGCCCTTCCTTTTTCTCAAGACATGTTCTCACAAGGATTTTCAAAAGTCCAAGTTCACACAAATACAATTGGATTTTTGGCTTTCAGGCATCAAATCAAAGAGAAGTAAGTTAGCCTTAATTTCAAAGTCTTCGATTGGGTATCTGAAATCCTTCAATCATGCTTTGGTCCACTAGCTTCGATTAACCGTTGGGTCCCCTTTGAGAAAGCTTTGGTCCACAGGTTTCATTTGGGCATATTTCCCCTACAGGCTTGCTTTGATTCACAAGTAGTAACCTCCTATGTTCTTGCTTCGATTAAATAATGGCCTCCTGCAGGTTGGTTTTGATTCATAAGGCAAAGGCTTCTTCATGGTTGCCTTCAATTCACTAGACAAAGGACTTCATACATGCCTTCAATTCACAAGGCAAGAACTTCCTACATGCCTACTTCAATTCACAAAGTAGTAGTCCCCTGCAGACAAGCTTCGATAGGACATCTAAGGACCCTTAGAGCAAGCTTTGGTCCAAAAGTTTCATTCCAGCAGTGGCCTCCTGCATGCAAGCTTCATCTAGGAGAAGGCCTCTTCATGATTACCTTCGACCCACTAGGCAAAGGCCTCTTCATGATTGCCTTCGACCCACTAGGCAAAGGCTCCCTCCTCATTATTGCTTTCAGCGCACTAGGAAAATACTCCCTCCTCATGATTTCCTTCAGCGCACTAGGCAAATACTCCCTATATACGTACCTTCAGCCCACTAGGAAAATACTCCCTTTGTGCGTGCCTTCAGCACACAAGGAAAAGGCTCCCTCATCAATTTGTCTTCGATTCACAAGGCCAAGACCCTTCCAACTGGCCTTCTATTCACAGAGCAATAGCCTCCCTCGTGCTAGCATCCACAAGGCATTGGCTTCCTTTGTGCTAGTTTTGACTGGATAATGGTTCCCTTCGAAACTGCTTGCATCGACACATTGGTGGCCCATTCGAAGAATGCAGAAGGCATACACGTGGGCTATTCGAAAGACACATGAAAGGGTCATTCTAAGGATATACATGTTGCCCATTCGAAGGGGGACACATAATTATTAAAAATAAGTTTGCCTTATGATGAGTCTTGGTCCAAGTTGCTTGCTGGCCCAAAATACAACATGTTTCCAAGCCCAAGCTTCCTCCACAATTGCATTCGAAGAAGGTAACAAGAGAAGTTTCGACTGGCCAGAAAGGAATTTTCGTTTGGGCTACTTGAAGAGTTTTAGATCAAGCTACCAAGATAAATAGGGGCTCAATCGAAGAAGCCCCAATGATAACGATTCGAGCCATTCGAAGGAGGAAACTCTGGGCCAAGCGAAGAGCAAGGATTGAGGGTATTCGAAGGAGTCAAACGTGTCCAAGTTCACCCCAAAGCTCAAAGGGGTAGGAACTCAAGAAAAAGGGAATCCCTTAATATGTATGATTTTTCCTTTAAAGCCTAGTTAATGGTTGTTCCTTGCCATTTATATGCTATGACCCTCTCTCAATCACCTATAAATACACAACACTTCTGTAAGCCAAAGGGACTACATACATACGCACAAGGACAGACTACACGCACACGCTGCCTCATAAGGAACACCAAAGTTATCAAATATCTCATAAGTGATCCAAAATTGAAGAAACCTTCAACAAACTCTCCACTCACTCCCTGAAGTTTGCAGGAGGCGTTCCCTAGAACTAGGCAGGTCCAACATACACTGGAGAATCACTCATACAATCTGTCTGTTGGTAATTTGCTTTCGATCTCAAACTAGCTAAGTATGCAATTTTTAAATTCATGTTAATCATACATTTATGTTATTGCTAATGTTTGTTATTTCTTTCATGCGTTAAATGCAAGATTAAGTGCAGGGGTGAGATCGTGACATTTCTTGGGCACAATCTATATTTTCTTTCGAATATCAGGATTCATGACGTTGCAAGATGAAATGGCTTTCGATTCAGACCCAGGGGATTCGAATGAGGATGATACAACTATAGGTTGTTGAATCCAAGACGAGATTCGATCCAAATCTGGATTTTTGTTTGTTTCTCTAATAGATTTTTTTGCAGATCGAAGGAATATATCATGCACCTTTGACCAGTTTCCTCATGGGATCGAAAGGCAGTTCTAGGCTCCTTTTCGATCCATGCCTGCGTGCTACAATTTGCATAGTCTCCTGCGCCGTCCTTCCCTTTTGAATTTTGTTTTGGGTTATTTCCTTTTATTTAGTTTTATTTACTCAGCAAAATATTTATAAAAAAATCACAAAAAATTAGGTCTAGTCTTTTATAATTAAAATTAATTCTATTAACTAATTATTAATTATTGTAACATTTTATTTAATTTAAAATCAATAGACCTGGGATTTAATCAAATTTTATTTCATAATCCAAATAAAACACAATAAAGATTTCCTTTTACCTTAGGATTTTTAGGCGTACTTTCGATTCGCGCGTTTATTTTAAATTTCGCTTTTTTTATTATTAATGTACTTGCTCATGGGTTGTAATAGAATAACTAGGACATTTACTGCTTTTATCTCTAAATTTTAGACTTGTAATAATCCCCTTCCCGAAGCATTGTAATAGTGTAGGATTTATATTCCCGCATTTTATTTTTTATACAATATTAACTATTAGATGTAAGGTAATAGGATTGTGTGGCAAGAATAAAACAAAACGCTAGCAAACCTAACACAAAAGACAAAAATAATTGAATACAACACACTTGCATATATAGACCTATAGGGTATTCCCACTTTGGTTTCCTTCAAAAAATAAAATAGTCATGTCCCTCAAAAGTAGGGACGCTTTAGAAAAGACCCTCAAATCAAAAGACCATAGTCCCTCGATGACCCTTCGGTGTTGCCTTTCGGTAAATGATCTAGTCCCTTAAACAAAACTGCTAAAGCGTCTCTATATGTTTCCTTTATGACTGTATGATGACCCACGAATGTCCCTCATACATCCAAGCGACTATGGCTACCTACTCACTAATAGTAGGCTAGCCTTGTCTAAAGGAAAGGAGGAACATAATGAACCTTTCGAGTAAAGTAGATAACTGTTAGATGCTTGCTCAAATAAACTTTTTACACCTACACAAAAAAAAAACATTTACAAAAACGCTTTATCAACACTCTCGAGGACTGATACAAGAGTTATCATAAAGCAAATCTCCGCACTAAGGCATTTTCAAAAATACTTTTCAAAACACACAAAGTACAAGGTATTTCAAAATGAGCTAAGCATCTAAGAGCCTATAGATAACTACGGATGGAAAGGGTTCTAACACTTTCCCTTTCCATAATCTACCCCCTTACTCAAAACATCTCGAAAGGTCTTTTTCTGTTCTTTTCACCCTTTCCTTTGTTGGATAAAAGAAAAGTCAGTGGCGACTCTTGCTTACCGCAACATTTGCAAACACCACCGCAAAACTAGTATTAAACAGTCGGTTCTTCCACTGTATTACAGAACTGGAGACTCTGTTGGGGAAGAAAAAAAGTGGGGTTACCTTAGAGCTTAAGTCGTATTTAATTTGCTTTCCTTGTATGCTTTGATTGCTTTATCTTTAAGGGTTTTTGCTTGGGTTTACTTGTAAAGATCCTACACACGGATCTGTGGCACCTTTTAAGTAAGTAGCAATAGATCGTGGGCGACTGTGCAGGGTATACCGACACGGTTGAAACGATAACTATATTTGTGTGACAAATTTATTGGTAACGGTAGCCCTTGAGTAGTCAAGGAGAATAAGGGGCCGTTGTGTGGTGTCATGAAGCACCAAATGACCTCAGAACCTTTAATTGAACAACTTGGCCATTAGTAAGTAGTGAGATAGCCGGCTTTGGTGCAGTCCGAAGTTGGTTGATACTCGATACTACACTCATTGAGATCTGACTTTCGGGATATTTCGGTTGGCAATAAAGAGGCTTGCGCTAAAACAATGCCCAGTGAAGAAAGATCAGTGATATTGAGATACCCTAGAACCCGGTTACTATTACTAGGACAGGTTGAACCAACTAAACTTCAAGAGGGTACTTGCCTATGGAACCCATAAAAGCCTAAACTTAAGGCTACTTGTGTGACTTATTTGCTTTCACTGTCTAATAACTTGAACTCATTGCAGGACTTTGTTTGTGTTCTTTGCAGGACCTTGTTTGTATCCATTATCCAATAAACTAGTTTTCCTGCAAGGCATACTTGTCTTCATCGCGCTACATTTTGCTTGATGCATACCATACACATCATAGCATCATACTATAAAATTTCCTTAACCATTTCAAGGATATCAAGGGCCTGTGATGCAGTTTATGATAAATCAGATGTCTAGCAAGGGCCAAGGGGATTTATTTTCCTCTAGTCAATGTCGTCAAAGGACTAAAACAATATGAAATCCTTGAAAACATTTTCTCATAGACGGACATTCAACGATATGAAAGTTCTTCAATCAAAGTTGCAGTTGGATTCTAACATTTTCTTGTGTTTACCCCACTGGATCCTTGAAAACATTCCATGCATGTCATTACACAACAGGTCTTCCAGTACAGGTTTCTCATTTTCTCGCCATTTATTTCAGTAAGGAAAATATCTCTCAAACATAATGATAGAGATCTCCAAACTCAAGATGCTCAGTTCAAGGAAATGTTCCTAAACCTAGCCAAGGGTCAAGAAGAATTGAAAGAACTCCTCGCTGGGAACCTGACCAAGAAAAATCCTGACAACAACAAGGATGGCCAGTTAGAACAACTGCAGGCTGAGATGGAAAGGATGAGAATCCAGATGAGTAATCAAATGGCTCTTATCCAAAAGTTAGCTCGGGGACAGGAAGAGTTAAGGATTCACATCAGTAAGCTTCATCAAGACGGATGCAACCGTATGAAGCAAATAGTCGAGGCTGGGGATCAAGTCATTAATCATCCCCTGATGAGACAAGAAGTTGGCTTAGTAGAGAGTAGACCTTTCCAAAATGCTGCTATGTCACAACCTCGCCAACAAAGACAAGGTAGTCAGCTTAAACATAATACATCTAAAAGACGCTTTACCAAAATCAACGTGTCAATAGCTGAAGCATTGTAACACGTGTTGGAGGCCAAGCTAGTTACATTGAAGGATCCTCCCCAGAATCCCAACACTGCTTCCCCAAGGTACAATCCAAATGCAAGGTGTGTGTACTAATCCAACAGTCCTGGATATGACACTAATAGTTGTTGGACGTTGAGAAATAAGATTCAAGACTTGATCGATGAAGGAGTGTTGGAGTTTACACAATATGGTCAAGCTGAATTCTTCTGCCATCCCTCAAAGGCGTACCACCCGAAGTGACAAGTTTTGACAAGGACGCTTTTAATTCATTAGAATTTTCAAATTGTAATTTTCTTTTGATTTGTTCGAACACTTATTTATGTCAACTTTCTTACTTCATCAATGCATTGCATATGTTTGTCTTGAATCAATTCATACGTATTCACTATATTTAAAATCGTGCTTTTACTTATTTTGTGATATTCAACTCTTGATTAAAAGCTATAGGCTTCTAGAGGGAGGATGACGAAAACGATACCACAATCCCTACAATATTCTTTTGAACAGATCCCATTGACGATGTACAAGCGTTCCTTCAAATCCTAAATAATGGAGTTATAAGGAAAATAATCCCTATTCAACCCCTTTGAGCCTAATAAGTAGGAGTTTTTCTTTTCACACAAATTAAAACCCTTAATCATAACCTGGGGTAGGGTAGTTTTCTCAGTTAATTCAATAACGAATTCAATTGCTAGCTCTACCTTCATACACGACAAATGGTGTAGAAGATGCTCCAAAAGATGGTGATGGTTCCACATAATCGTCAAAGACAGGCACTCATTATCTCTCAAAATAAAAGCCCGTTAAGTCAAAAACCAATGAAGGAGACTTAAGAAAAACTGGGGCATCTCGCTGACTGTAATCGCAAAAGAAAAATTTCAGGCAAAAGTAGGGATAATAAAATATAAAAAAAAGGTCCTACAAATCCTCAACAAAAAAAGAAAAGGTTACAAAAATGGCTGCCTTCTCAAACAAACGTTCAACTTCTGAACCATCACCAAGTATCAGAGCAAAGATTCCAGACTCAATTGGGATCTAAACGCACAATTAGCTGAACATAGGATTGAAGAACATCAAGAATAACGGGTTGGGTACAAATAAAGTTTGAGCCTTTATCCTTTGTTTCTTAAACCGTGAACCAGACCACGTTACAACCCTTAAAAGTCCTAGCCAAAGAATGGGTTAGTTCGAAAGCATACTATTACAAAAGGTATCCTGACTCCTGTAGGTTTGCTATAAATACTGAGTTGATATCACACTCTCACAAAATTTGTTTGTTTTACTAAAAAATGAATTTTCAAACTTCAAGACACACATAAGCTTTGCATTCTTCAATACCATTGTTTGCATATGACTATTTGTTCAAACATCAGAGAAATTCGCACGAACGAATATTCGATGAATGAAAATCCTCTCAATGGACAGAATCATCTAAGATGGAAAAAACATTTTCAGTAATAGGCCTTCCATAATCAAGGGGAATGACATGGTGCCTAGCTAATCTGGGGCAGTCAAGTCAAGATTTAAGGAATCTCTCAAAAATGCCAAATAGCCAGGGGCAGATCTCCATCTGAATCACTTAGGGAATCAGACATGAATTCCAACAACGAATCACGTGCGATCAAGCAAACATCTTCTGGCAGTGTGGCAACACTTACTACTATGGAAAGTGACAATTCTCTACACCTGATGAACACGAACACAATTAAAAGATACTACGCATGAGCAAAGACCCTCTAGGTTCACTGGCCTAGGCAAAAATAAGGACATCCCAGTGAACCAAAAGGGTTTGAGAAAAAATTAGGGATATACATATGAAAAAAATATGTACACCTGGCAAGTCAAAAACCTGAAAGGGCGGCTTGGGCAAAAAGGGTATCCCGGTGGACTGAAAATATGAAAAGACAGTCTAGGAAAAAGTTAGGGATTAAAGCGTACGACTATGTCCCATCATCTCGTCACTTGTATATCAGTAGAAGACTTATCACCCTGACCAACATTTACTCAAAGACTCCAGGAGTTGGGATAATATTAAGGCCATCCACAAAATTCCCGTGGATACTTTCTCCAGCAAGTAGAGGCAAGGGCATCCTACTATAAAGTCACTGTCGTATCCTCAGCATACCGCCTAATGATGTAAGGTGTTCTTATATCCCCAGTGAAGTAAAATTTCCAATTGCTCACCCGACATCTCAAGGAATTCCTTTGCCTGGTTCATAAGCTGTGCAGGATTCCCCAGCAAGATTTCAACAAAATCCCCAAACAGCCCACAGAGTTTTCCTCCCCCAACAAAGTTTATTTCTCTAAACAACAAAAATCTATCTCCCAACATTTAAATTCAACATATTTGAAGACCTACATTCTTCATCCCCAGCAACAATCGGGGATTTATTTTCCTAAATTCCGTAACACTATAATAGAACAACTGATACATTCATACATTGCAGTCATTTATCATTTCTACAAACACCATAGCATATGTAACACAAATGCATATATCACAATCTCATTTATTTTGAGAGCATCATGCAATTCATACATCATGTCATCGCATGAAACTGGTTTTACCTTTTCAGGATAAAGTTAGTAGACAAACAAACACTATCAACTTATACAGCAGGTCAAATATTAATACCCGAAATCGGACGGGGAAACTATCTACACAACCAAGTCATATGAACTCCCGAAGCAAGAAGGGTTTACCAACAAATACAGCAGGCCACGGAATAATGCTCGAAACCAGACGGGGAAACTATCTATGTGACCAACAAAAACAAGTTCCAGATAAATACATGTAACAAGCCAGGACAACTATCTATGGACGACCGATTGTAGATTAATACCTGTAACAAGCCAATAAAACTCTCTACATGAGAAGATTGAAGATTAATACCTGTAACAAGCCAGGAAAATTGTCTTTCTTTCTAAGGTCAGAGATTAATACCTAAAACTAGCTAGGACAACTATCTCAATGACCGACAAAAACAAGTTCCAGATTAATACTTGTAACAAGCCAGGACAACTATCTGTGGACGAACGATTGTGGATTAATACCTAAAACTAGACAGGAAAACTATCTACATGACCAGATTGAAGATTAACTCCCGAAACAAGCTGGGGAAACTATCTTTCTTTCTCTAAGATCCGAGATTAATACCTGAAACTAGCCAGGACAACTATCTCAACGACCAACAAAAACAAGTTCCAGATTAATACCTGTAACAAGCCAGGACAACCATCTGCAGACGAATGATTATGGATTAATACCTGAAACTAGACAGGAAAACTATCTACATAAGCATATTAAAGATTAACTCCCAAAACAAACTGGGGAAACTATCTTTCTTTCTCTAAGGTCAGAGATTAATACCTGAAACTAGCCCGAACAACTATGTCAACCACCAACAAAAGCAATTTCCAGACTAATACTTAAAACAAGATAGGACAACTATTTATGAACAACTGATAGTGTATAAATTCCCGAAACAAGACGGGGTGACTATCTACATGACCATCCTGAAGCAATCTTACATAGGTTTCTTCTCATGATCTCCAGATGCAGCTTTACACGGGCTCATCCTGATGCAATATTACACGAATTCCTTCTCCTTCTGAAATGCAGCTTTACACGGGCTCATCCTAAAGCAATCTTACACTGATTCCTTCTCCTACTGAAATGCAGCTTTACACAGGCTCTTCCTGAAGCAATCTTACACGATTCCTTCTTACAATTTCCAAATTCAGCTTTACACGGGCTCATCCTGAAGCGATCTTACACGGATTCCTTCTCACAATTTCCAAATGCAGTTTACATGAGCTCATCCTGAAGCAATCTTACACGGATTCCTTCTCCTTCTGAAATGCAGCTTTACATGGGCTCATCCTGATGCAATCTTACACGGATTCCTTCTCAATTTCCAGATGCAGTCTAACACAGACTCATCCTGAAGCAGCCCTACACTGGCTCTTTCTAATACATTTCCAGACAACAGTTAATTTCGTCCTCCCCAGCAAGTTACTGTGAAGCCTGGAGTTCAACTAGAAAATAGAAAACTTTCATCTCTCCAGTCTAGAGATAACCCCTCAGTAGAGCCTTGGACAACTGATGTTCCTAGACTCTATTCCCCACAAAGTTTTCCTCACGCAGGAGAACAAGAGAAATCAACCTTCCCCAGTGGACTCCTCCTCAGATAGCAGGAATAGGAATCCCCCTACAGAGACCTCTTATAAATTCAACATCTACTTTGGATGGCATCTTTAAGCCCATCTCTGACAACTCTCAGTCATCTTCTCTAAATGGCATCATTAAGCCCATTCCCTACACAGTCAACCATCACGTTAAGTGAGTGCAAATTTCTGGGCACTCTAGTGTTCAATCATCTTCCACCTTCAGATCACAAAAGGCAAACAAGCCAATCTAAATCTTCAGTTTTAAGATGATTGAACAGGGGCAGCTGTTGTACCCAAAAAATTTCCCTCCCTTTTTCTCAAGACATGTTCTTACAAGGATTTTCAAAAGTCCAAGTTCACACAAATACAATTGGACTTTTGGTTTTCAGACATTAAATCAAAGAGGAGAAAGTTAGCCTTGATTTCAAAGTCTTCGATTGGGAATCTGAAATCCTTCGATCAAGCTTTGGTCCATCGGCTTCGATTAAGCATTGGGTCCCCTTCGAGCAAGCTTTGGTCCATAGGTTTCATTTGGGCATATGGCCCCCTACAGGCTTGCTTCGATTCACATGCAATAACCTCATATACGCTTGCTTTGATTGAGTAATGGCCTCCTGCAGGTTGGTTTTGATTCATAAGGAAAATGCTTCTTCATGCTTGCCTTCAATTAACTAGACAAAGGACTTCCTACATGCCTTTGATTCACAAGGCAAGAACTTCCTACATGCCTACTTCAATTCACAAAGTAGTAGTTCCCTGTAGACAAGCTTCGATTGGACATCTAAGGACCCTTCGAGCAAGCTTTGGTCCACAAGTTTCATTCTAGCAGCGGCTTCCTGCATGCAAGCTTCATCTAGGCGAAGGCCTCTTCATGATTGCCTTCAACCCACTAGGAAAAGGCCTCTTCATGATTGCCTTTGACCCACTAGGCAAAGGCTCCCTCCTCATGATTTCCTTCAGCGCACTAGGCAAATAATCCCTCCTCATGATTTCCTTCAGCGCACTAGGCAAATACTCCTTCTGTGTGTGCCTTCATCACACAAGGTAAATGATTCCTATTCAATTTTTCTTTGATTCACAAGGCCAAGACCCTTCCAAGTGGCCATCGATTCACAGAGCAATAGCCTCCCTCGTGCTAGCATCCACAAGGCATTGGCTTCCTTTGTGCTAGTTTCGACTGGACAATGGTTCCTTTCGAAACTGCTTGTGGAGCATCACTCACACAATTTGTCTGTTGGTAATTTGCTTTCGAACTCAAACTAGCTAAGTATGCAATTTTTAAATTCATTTTAATCATACATTCATGTTATTGCTAATGTTTGTTATTGCTTTCATGCGTTACATGCAAGATTAAGCGCAGGGGTGAGATCGTGCCATTGCTTGGGCACAATCTATATTTTCTTTCGAATAACAGGATTCATGACGTTGCAAGATGAAATGGCTTTCGATTCAGACCCAGAGGATTCGAATTAGGATGATACAACCATAGGCTGTCGAATCCAAGATGATATTCAATCCAAATCTGGATTTTTGTTTTGTTTCTCTAATAGATTTTTTTTGCAGATCGAAGGAATATATCATGCACCTTTGACCAGTTTCCTCATGAGATCAAAAGGCAGCTCTAGGCTCCTTTTCGATTCATGTCTGTATGCTATAATTTGCATAGTTTCCTGCACCGTCCTACCCTTTTGAATTTTGTTTTGCGTTATTTCCTTTTATTTAGTTTTATTTACTCAGCAAAATCAATACACCTAGGATTTAATCAAATTTTATTTCATAATCAAAATAAAACACAAAAAAGATTTCCTTTTACCTTAGGATTTTTAGGCGTGCTTTCGATTCGCGCGCTTATTTTAAATTTTGCATTTTTTATTATTAATGTACCTGCTCATGGATTGTAATAGAAGAACTAGGACATTTACTGCTTTTATCTCCCCATTTTTTACTTTTAATAATCCCCTCCCCGAAGCTTTGTAAAAGTTTAGGATTTATATTCCCGCATTTTATTTTCTGTACAATATTAATTATTAGATGTATGGTAATATGATTGTATGGCAAGAATAAAACAAAACACTAGCAAACCTAAAACAAAAGAAAAAAATAACTGAATACAACACACTTGCACATATACACCGCTAGGGTATTCCCACTTTGGTTTCCTTCAGAAAATAAAACAGTCATGTCCGTCAAAAGTAGGGACGCTTTAGTAAAGACCCTCTAATTAAAAGATCATAGTCCCTCGATGACCCTTCGGTGTTGCCTTTCGGTAAATGATCTAGTCCCTTAAACAAAATTGCTAAAGCGTCTTTATATGTTGCCTTTATAATTGTACGATGACCCACGAATGTCCCACATACATCCAAACGACTATGGTTACTGTGATATGGTGGGAGAACTGACTTGGGATGTTTGTGTTTGATTGCAATTGTTTGCGGTTAGCAATAGTCGCCACTGGCTTTTCTTCTATCCAAAAGGAAAGGTGGAAAAGAACAGGAAAGACCTTTGAGATTATTTGTTGAGTTCGGGGGGTAGATTATGAAAAGGGAAGGTGTTAGCCCCCTTTTCATCCATAATTATCTATGGGATCTTAGTTTCTTTCTAGATCACTTGCTTTTGTTTGAAAGTTTCCTTTGTGGTGGTTTTTGAAAGTATTTTTAAAAAGGCGCCTTCGTTTAGGCAAACTTTGTAATGGTTCTCATTTCGTAAGAACGTATACAAAGTGTTGGACTTTTGAAAATATTTCATGTTTTGAAAGTTTGTTTTTGAAAGTGTTTGGTGTTTGTTTTGAAAATGAGCAAGGATGTTTGTTTTGAAAGTGAGCAAGCAACTAAGAACGCCTCTAACTACTCAAAAGTCTTTTGTTCATTTCTTATTTTCCTTTGATATTTCTATCTCACTTTTGTTTGGTAAGAAGCCTTATCTTTGGATGTAAGGGGACGGGCGTGGGTTGTTGTATAGTCATGATAGCAATATTGTGAGATGTCTTATAATTTATCTTTGAGGGACCAAGATCATTTGAAAGGCAACATGTGTAGCGTCATCGAGGGACTATGATCTTGTATTTATTTGGCTAAGACATCTCACATGCATAACATGACCATTTTTAGGCAACAAGTGGAGTTAACCTTTGAGGTGCATGTATGAATAGTATATTTTGATTTGAATGCATTGTTTATCTTGGATTAGTGTTCTCTAAGATTTATTTTCATCTTCCCATACAAATCCTAATTACTAGCATTTATATGAAAGCGATAAATTGCGTAAAGTAAATATTCTACGCTATTACAATCATTAGGGGGTGGGGTTTACAAATTTACAAATGGGGAGTGCAAGAAATTTAAGTCCTAATTATCTATTACAACCATATTAAAATAATGTACAAGAAATGTAAAATGTTTTTGTTTTTTTTTGTTAAAAGAAGAAAATGAATTAGCTTAAGAAAATGTTTTTTAGTCTTTTGATTTTAAAAGAAATAAAATAAAGTATGTGAAAAAACATTTTGGTGTTTTTGATTAATGAAAATAAGAAGTGCTGATAAAAATAATAGAGAGCAAAAGTCAGAATCAACATATTGTTGAGAGAGGAGAGTACAAAAGTTCTGACTCAGTTGCACTGTAAAAAAATAAATGTTAGCAGAAAAAAGGAAGGTCAGAAGTTATGGGTCATGGTACACTAAAGTTATGGGGTTGCTGGGAGCAAGGGAAATCCAAGAAGTTCTGATGCAACTAGAAGCCTAGAAGTTTTAGTGTTATTGGAAGGTCGGAAGTTCTGGTTGTTGAGAGAGTATGGAAGTTCTGATGTAGTTGGAAATCTAGAAGCTCTAGGATTACTGTCAAACTAGAAGTTCTAATAATGGGTATGTGAGGTGTCAATGTTGTTGGGTGGGAATGTCTAGAATTTCTGGCCTAGGATCACTATTTTGACAAGCAATTAAAGGGATTGATCTAGAAGTTTTGGTCCAATTAATGGGGTAAAAAAAGTCAGGAAATAAACATAAAAAGTTGTTTCTGGGGCTAGAACTCAGGACCCTTAACACTAATATCTTATGCACACGCTCTCTTCCACTGGGGTGGCTATACATTCGGTATTAGAAGCAAAATCATAAACATATAACACAAAGTAAGTTCTGATGATGAACTTCATCTCCTTCTCCATGCTAATCAGAGTATCTGCAGCTTAGTCATTTCTCAACAAAACATAAAATGCACACATAGCAGTTATAGCAGATTTCAACATGGTTTCAGAAATGTAAAGTATCAGAACTGTAGATATGGAAAACATGAATTTGCTAATCCTAATTATGAATCCTAATTTCCTTAAGAAGTTCTGACCTGAAATTCTCCCTACTTAGGCAAAAAAACACATGAATTTTATGTATAGCATCAGAGTCAAGATATCTACATTGTATTTTTGATTATGCAAGCCTATCAATGCCTAAGTACTGAGGTAAAAGTCAAAAGAAACTTACCTTGCAGCTAGAATTGTTCTATAAACTAGAATCTGGTTATGACTAATGTGATGTTCTGGTCAGCTTTCTCACGTGCTCAGAAGGCTGGAACAATCTTTAACTTAAATTATGATTGGCTGGAAAATTCTGGAACAACCAAGAAGCAATGTTCTGTTTTTTTTAAATGGAAGTTGGTGGAGATAGAATTGCAGTATGTAAACAGAACTTCGAATGGCTTCTAAATGTGTATCAGAAACTGTATGGATGATTTGGTTGAGAAAATGCACAAGGAAGAATAGAGTTTGGAATCAAAAAACAGAAACTGGTCGGTTTTGTGTTTATGTTTGCAGTTTCAAGTTCTTGGAAATTTCAGCAAAGTTTCAAGGCTTTTTCTCAAATTCTCCACCTCTTTACAGTTGCAAATTAACTTCAATTTATAGGCAAGGATTTAATAGTTTGGAGAAGTCAAAACTATAGCCATCATACACTAGGCGTTGACTTATTCCTGAAGCAAGGTCAAACAAGTATGGTTCAAGGCACAAAGTAAGGTGGTTAGTAGCTTTTAGCCGCACCTAAGCTGGATTTGTAAGCATGTATTAAGGAAAAGTACCCTCAGAAGCAAAAGCAAAGCATGAGCCTAGCATAAACTTGTACAAAAGTTTGCTTTTCAAGGATAGCAATGGTACTTCCATGTCAAACGTGGGGAAATCCTTTGGATAAAGACTCAAAAGTGGGTGTGAGCATTAAATGATGATGAGATTTATCAAACCAGAAATCCTGCAATATGAGATTATGTATCATAGCTTAATTCTGGGTCAGAAGTTCAGTATCAACGTAATTTAGAATAAACATCTAACTTCTGATCCTTGAATCTTCTTGCTCCAACATGTTCTTAAGGAGTTCTCAGACTTTCCAGAAAGCTTGTAACATGCTTTACATGCCTTCTTTGAATTACTCTTGCAAATTCTGATTGAGCCTTCATGAAACTGGTCCAAAAGTTCTAACCAAAACCTGTCTTGAAAATGTCCAGAATTTACTGAGTGTTTCAGTTTCATGAACGGGTCTTTGATGATGTATAACTTGAAATCTCAGCATTTCTAGGAGAAGTTCTGTTCTGCAATGTTTTTGATCTCATTGAGATCTACAACTCTTATGTCGGAAGTTCTTCCAGAATCAACTTGTATCATGGTGAAAATCTGGCCAGAAGTTCTGAACTTATCATCTTTCCTAAACACTTAGAAAAATTTCTAAGTATTTAGAATTTTGACTCTTTCAACATAATCTTGACTTTTGATATTCCTTGATGAAACAAAACTTCACATTTTAGCATATCTTGATGAAGTGTTATTCTTGAAACTTTATTTTGACCCAATAGTCAAAGTTTGACTTTTCAGTGTGTAATTGACCATTTTGCCCTTGTGCCCATTCCAACTCTAAATTGATGTATCAGTGCTGCAAACTTGATGTCATGGAAGATCTTGTGAGAGAATACTTGAGAAATGAGAGGGAAAATTTTGGGGTACAATAGTTGCCCCTATTCAATCTTTTTAAACCTGAAGAGTTAGATTGGCGAGTCCGCCATTCATGACTTGAAGGTGGAAGATGATTGAACACTAGAGTGCCTATAAATTTGCACTCGATGATGTGTTAGTTGACCGTGCAAGGAATGGGCTTAGAGATTCCATTAAGAGTGACTGGGGAAAGCATCAGGATAAATCTTTTGGTTGTTTTAAACTGAAACGGTAGATGTCTTTGTCTCAAGATTTTTCTGCAAGGAAAACGATTAGTTGTATGCATATATATGCATGGTGTAATGATGTTCTAAAAATAAATGAAACTAATGTTGTGTGCATTTGTCATGTATGCATTATGGTTTATGAATGTGATGTGTTCCTTGCGACGTGTCTTTGTCTAGGAAAATAAATCCTTGATAACATGCTGATGAGCCTTCGAAAATGAGCTCCCAGACTGCTACTGAGGATGACGAGTATGCTCCTCTTGTTTTAGGATGTTTCCATTGGGAATTCTTGTTATGTCGTTTAAGGAGAAACTTTCGTTGGGGAATACTGGCTTGTTTAAGAAGACTCTGTGGAGAGTGTTAATCTCTTCTTAGGAAAAGAGTTCAATGCTCTACAGGGGAATTATTCCTGATTGCAGAGCATCGAAAACTGGCCGTTATCTGGTCAAAATCCAGGCTTGGGAGCAATCTGTTGGGAATAGTGAAGTTGACTGCTATCTGGTCATATTCCAGGCTTCGCAGTAACTTACAGGGTAATGTCCGAATTAACTGTTATCTGGTCGGAAACCAGGCTTTACAGAGAATTGCTTGAAGTTGAACTGTTATTTGGTTGGGTTCCAGGCTTCGCAGTAACTTGAAATGGTAACTATTATCTGGTAGGGTACAGGCTTCATAGTTTTTGAAAAGTTACATTATTACCTGGTCAGGTTCAGGCTTGATAGCGACTCACGGGGATTATAGCTAGTTATTATCTGGTCGGACTCTAAGCTTCACAATAGCTTGCTTGAATAGACGAAGTTGAACTGATACTTGGTCGAATTCAGGCTTCACAGTAACTTACTAGGGAAGAATAAATTAACTGTTATCTGGTCGGGTCCAGGTTTCACAACAACTTATTAATGTTAAACTTCTATCTGGTCGGGTCTAGGCTTCGCAGATTTCTGAGGTGGATGAAGTTAATTGCTATCTGGTCGGGTCCAGGCTTCACAATAACTTGCTTGAAAAAAACTTAAGTTGAAATGATATCTGGTTGGGTCCAGGCTTTACAGTAACTTGCTAGGGTAAAGGCAAACTCTACTGGGGAAAAGAAATTAAACCTTTGTCTGGTTGAGTCCAGGTTTTTCCATATCTCGAAGAGTTAAATTATTATCTGGTCGGGTCCAGGCTTCATAGTGTATTGAGAAATTAACTATTATCTGGTCGCGTCCAGGCTTCATAGTGACTGAAAGTTCTACTATTATCTGGTCGGGTCCAACCTTCATAGTATCATGTTTGAAAGAATGAAGTTGACTGTTATCTGGTCGGGTCCAGGCTTCACAGTAACTTTCAGGGATAGCAATGACTTTGTTGGCGACTTCACTGGGGATCAGGGGTTGTGGTCCTCTGATTGGTAATAGCCTGAGAGGAAGACTCATGTCGGAGGGGATAGACTCGGATGGAGATGATAGACTCAGCTGGGGAAATAAACTCGGCTGGGGAATAAAACTCAGCTGGTGAGATAAGCCTTGATGGGGAAATAAACCCTATTGAGAAATACTTGACGAACTGCTGACCAGGTGAGTTCTTTTAGGAAGAGATCCACGAGGTTTCTTCTTTTAGGACCAACTTAGCTCGGGAGAAAGCTGTCAAGAGATTCAGACTCTTGGCTGGGGACCAACCTATGAAAAGGATTTTATGAGCCACTCTGTTGGGGAAAGGTTTATTGTAGCCAACCTTGCGGGGATGATGCTAATGAGATAAATTTGTGGGGATATCTCAACCGAATTAAAAATATGCTTGTTACTGCTTGGCAAGACACATGTGCCAAATTGTTTTAATTATGTTCATATGCATATGTTCGTTCAATTTTAGTTATTGGACATCTTTGCATTCAAAACAAAAAACAGAAAGTTTGCACTTTAAAGTATATTTGTATTGATATTTTGCCCATGAATAGGCATTTGTGTACACAGAGACAGAGATCCTAGTAAGAGGAAATCATCGAAAGGAAAACAAAAATTGAAAATAAAGATAATAGTCACGTGGAAGTGATCTGGTTGCGTTCCAACTCTATTATTACCCCAATGTCTTCGAATGCCCCTTGCTATTGACAGAAGTTGATTGGATTAATCTTGGACCGTTTAAACTCGGACCTTGGTAATAAATTCGACGGTGGTGACTCCATGGGACATAGTCATATCCTTTTAATCCTTAACTTTTTCCTGGGCCGCCCTTTCGGGTTTTCAGCCCACCGAGATACCCATTTTTTCCCAAGTCACCCTTTCGGGTTTTCAACTTGTCGGGTGTACAATCTTTTGCATATATGCCTAATTTTTACCCAAACCTTTTGGTTTTCCGGGATGCCTTTATCTTGTCTAGGTGTGTCAACCTAGCGGGTCTCTTATGCATAGTATTTTTTAACTATGTCCGCGTCCACAGGATGTGGGAAGTCTTCACCGCCCATGGTAGTCAGCATCATGGCACCACTAGATAACACTCTCTTGATAACAAATGGCCCTTCGTAGGTGGGAGTCCGTTTTCCCCTGGGGCCGCCTTGTGGAAGGATAATGTGCTTTATCACCAAGTCACCAGCTTGATATACTCGACGCTTGATCATTTTGTTGAAAGCCTTGATCATGTGTTTTTGGTACATCTGACCGTGACAAACATCAGTCGGTCGTTTTTCATAGATCAAGTTCAATTGATCCAATCTTGTCTGAATCCACTCGTCTTCGCCTAAACCTGCTTCATTCATTTTCCTTAGTGAGGGAATCTGAACTTCCACTGGTAGGACAACTTCCATGTCATATACTAAAGAAAAGGGAGTTTCCCCAGTTGATGTCCGAGCTGAAGTACGGTAGCCGTGAAGAGAAAACGGTAACCTCTCATGCCAGTCTTTGTAGGTCACTACCATCTTCTGCACAATCTTCTTAATGTTTTTGTTTGCCGTTTCCACTACGCCATTAATTTTAGGTCTATAAAGATAAGAATTGTGATGCTTGATTTGGAACTGAGTTCAAAGTTCGGTAATCATAGCATTGTTAAGGTTGGTCCCATTGTCGGTGATGATCCTTTCGGGGATACAATAACGGCAGATGAGGTTATGTTTGATGAATCTGGCTACCATGTTCTTGGTGAATGAGGCAAATGAGGAAGCTTCGACCCATTTGGTGAAATAATCGATAGCGACAAGAATGAAGCGATGTCCATTGGAAGCAGTAGGTTTGATCTCTCCAATCATGTCAATGCCCCACATTGCAAATGGCCATGGAGCGGTCATGACGTTCAGAGGGATAGGAGGTACATGGACCTTGTCAGCATAGATTTGGCATTTGTGGCATGTTCTTGAGTGTTGATGACAATCAGTCTCTATTGTTGACCAATAGTAACCAGCTCTCAGGATTTTCTTGGCCATAGTATGTCCGCTAGAGTGAGTTCCAAAGAGACAATCGTACGTGCCTTCCATAATTTTCTCTGCCTCCTTCTTGTCCATACATCGGAGTAGAATAGAGTCATGGTTGCGTTTGTACAAGATTCCATTACTTAGGAAGATTTTGGATGAAAATCTTCGTAAGAACTTTTTGTCATTGATGGATGCTCCTTCAGGGTACTCTTGTGCTTCAAGGTATCTCTTCACCTCATGGTACCATTCTTTTCTGTGTCAGCCTCGAGCTCATAGCAATGTGCAGGTTCGTCGAATCTCTCAATGGTAATCATAGGACCTTCGTTGTCCCATCTGACCTTGAACATTGAAGACATGGTGGCCAAAGCATCGGCTAACTGATTTTCTTCCCTAGGGAAGTGCTCAAAGGTGATTTCTTCGAAGTAAGGAATTAGAGATAGCACAAGCTCCCTGTAAGGAAGTAGATTAGGGTGTTTATTATCCCAATCTCATTTTACTTGGATAATCACTAGAGCGGAATCCCTAAATATATTCAAATGCTTGATCCTTAAATCAATGGCAACCTTCAGACCCAAAATGCATGCCTCATACTCAGCCATGTTGTTCGTACAATCGAAGCATAGTCGGACAGTGAAAGGAGTGTGGCAACCTTCAGGGGATATGATCATAACACCAATTCCATTACCCAAAGCGTTGGAAGCCCCATCGAAGACCATAGTCCATCGGGATCCTTGTTCAGGTCTGTCATATGGTCCAGGTTTCGGCAGTCGGTTACTAGCATGATGTTCTCATCCGGGAAGTCAAAGTTCATAGATTGATAATCATCAATAGCTTGATGGGCTAGGGGATCTGCTAGTACACTTCCCTTGATGGATTTTTTCATTGTGTATTGAATATCGTACTCAGTCAAGATCATTTTCCATCTAGCTATCTGTCCAGAAAGAGCGGGTTTCTCGAAGATGTACTTGAGAGGGTCCATCTTAGAAATCAGTAGAGTGGTATGAGTCAACATATACTGTCTTAGCCGGCAAACAGCCCATGCCAGAGCACAGCAAGTTTTCTCGAGCAGTGAATATCTGGTTTCACAGTCGGTAAACTTTTTGCTCAGGTAGTAAGTAGCATGCTCTTTTCGGCCAGACTCATCATGTTGTCCCAACACACACCCCATAGAATTCTCTAGTACTGTCAAGTACATGATCAAGGGTCTTCCTTCAACTGGAGGCAAGATAAAAGGAGGTTCTTGTATATATTCTTTGATTTTGTTGAAGGCAGCTTGGCATTCATCATTTCATCTGACTACTTGATCTTTCTTCAAAAGTTTGAAGATTGGCTCACAAGTAGCTGTTAAGTGAGATATGAAGCGAGAGATGTAGTTAAGATGACCCGAGAATCCTCTAACCTCCTTTTCAGAGTGGGGGACCGGCATTTCTTGGATGGCCTTTACCTTTGCAGGATCGACTTTGATGCCTTTGCCACTGACAACAAAACCTAGAAGCTTTCCAGACTGTACTCCGAATGTGCACTTATTAGGGTTTAACCTTAACTTGTACTTTTTTAGCCTCTCGAATAGCTTGTATAGATGATTGAGATGTTCTTCCTCAGTTTGTGATCTTGCAATCATATAATCCACATAGACCTCTATTTCATGATGGATCATATCATGAAACAAAGCTACCATAGCCCTCTGATATGTTTCCCATGCATTCTTTAATCTGAATGGCATGACCTTGTAACAAAAAGGTGCCCTATTGAATAACGAAAGTGGTCTTCTCCATGTCTTCAGAAGCCATCCTAATTTGATTATAGTCGGAGAAACCATCCATGAATGAAAAGACTTTATGCTGAGCAGTGTTATCGACCAAGACATCAATATGAGGTTGAGGGAAATCATGCTTGGGACTTGCCCTATTCAAATCCCTATAATCTATGCACATACGAACTTTTCTGTCTTTCTTGGGTACTGGAACTATGTTTCCAGCCCATTGGGGATAAGATGTCACAGCTAGGAATCCTGCATCAAATTGTTTCATCACTTCAGCTTTTATCTTTTCAAACATGTCAGGCCTCATGCAACAAACTCTTTCTTTGACAAGAGGACAATCTTCCTTTGTCGGTAGACGATGAACTACAATGTCGGTATCCAACCCTGGCATATCTTTACACGACCAAGAAAACACTTCCACATAGTCATGCAACATCTGAACCAATCTGTTTTTGACACTACATTCCAGGTTAGCGCTGACCTTGACTTCTTTCTTGTATGTCTCGGTACCCAGATTGATGACTTCAACTGACTCTTCGTGCAGCTGAATAACTTTTCCCTCTTGTAATAGAAGTCTGGCTAGTTCTCCCAGTATTTCATAATCTTCCTCACCTTTGTCTTCGGCTTGGTTAATTGGACGTTCGAAGTCATAGTCGACAATAGTAGAGTCATTGGCAATGAGATCCAGAGTAGATGAGGACCTGCAAGAGTGTGTGTGTGTGTGCATGTAAGATACATGGCTATTTTGAAAAACGTATTTGAAGAAAAAGAAAGACAATGAGCACAAAGATTTGAATGCAAAATAAGTCCAATGGTTTGTATTGAATGATCATATGATAAGATGAACATAAATAAAAACCCTTGACAAATGGACCATAGTGCCCCATGCCAGGTACATGGCTTAAAAGTCACTATTTAATATTACAGACAAAATTTTCTTGAATTAATAGAAATTAAAAAAACAAGTAATTACTCCTCAATGAAGGAGATGTGAACGAAGTCCTTTGCATGCCAATTGTTGAGCTCTGTTGTAGTAGGATATACCCATTCTTCAAATGCAACCTCATCATCAGAATCACCCACAACGTTAACTTTAAGACTTCTAATACGGAGAGGGGGCTTCCCTGCACGAGCGTGCCTCACTTCTTTCTGAGCCTTGATAGTGAAACCCGAACCACATTTTTCTGCTTTAAATGGGATCTCATGGATTTGCCCCTAAGTATCACAGCTTCCTTCTTCGACTGCGGCATGAGCATCTTTAAATGAAACCATCTTTGGCACTACGTTAACAGCTTTGGACACATCAGAGGAACATTTGGCAGTAGCAACCATTGGTGGCACAACTTCAAAAGCCTGACACGAGGTTTCTATAAATTCTCCATCCATCTCCACATATTTGAAAGAGTTGAGGTGGCTTACCATGAACTCCTCCTCACCACAAGCAGTGACAATCCTTCCTTTGACCGGATACTTGAGCTTTTGATAAAGGGTTGATGTTACTGCCCCTGCTCCGTGGATCCAAGGGCGACCCAACAAACAAGAATGAGCAAGACAGATATCCATGATGTAGAAAGTAGAGTTGAAAATTTGTGAGCCCACCTTGATCAGGAGATCCACCTCTCTATGAATTGTCCTTTTGGACCCATCGAAATCCCTCACAATAATATCACTTGGTTTCAAAACTAGTCCTTCACAGTCTAAACGATCCAAAGCGCCCTTGGGTAGTACGTTTAAGGAAGAGCCAATGTCTACAAGAACATGTGCTAGGGTAGTCCCCTTACATTCAACAGAAACATGCAGAGCTTTGTTATGGTTCTTTCCAAGTGGTGTCAGATCAGCATCCGAGAACCCCAAACCATTGTCGGTTGTCAAGCTTGCCACATAGTTTTCAAACTAGTCGGTCGTGGTCTCATGAGGGACATGAGCCTTCTTCAAGAATTTTATCAACGCCTGAGCATGAGCATCGGAACAAAGTATCAAAGATAACATGGAAATATTGGAAGGGGTTTTCCCCAACTGCTCTACAATCTTGAAATCACTCCTTTTTATAATTTTCAAGATATCATCCATTTCTCAAGCAGAAGGCTCCTCAACAACAATGTATTTTGTAGGTAGTTCCGTCTCAACAGGATTAACTACCTTCTCTTTTCCCCTTGTGTCAG
The DNA here is from genome assembly GCA_948472305.1 of Vicia faba. Taxonomy (NCBI): domain Eukaryota; kingdom Viridiplantae; phylum Streptophyta; class Magnoliopsida; order Fabales; family Fabaceae; genus Vicia; species Vicia faba. The sequence goes on along the minus strand of OX451739.1, from coordinate 801,508,322 downwards.
CACTAGGCTTAGCAGTGGTGATGCGGACATGTTCCTTTGTAGCAATTGGTGTTGAGATGTTGGGTGAAAAGATTCTCCCATTTCTGGTCACCTTACTAGAGCCAGTAATGTTACTAATGTCATCAGCTTTGCTTTCTTCAATCCAAGTGTCTTGCTTTATTCCATGGTAAAACACCTCATCACCATAGTTCCATGGCACTGCTTTGTTGGAAGAGTACGAAATTGGCCCGGGGAGGTAATTATCAGAGGAGCAACAGTTGGTTCATTTGAAATCCTGATAGGACCCTTGGAGGAGATCCTAAGAGGCTTATTTGATATCGTTATGATAGAGAGGTCTTCAATCTTATCGGTCAAATTTTTAGCGGACAGAGTCTTCTCAAATAGGATCTCATGGATATTCATTAGACGTTGAACGCCTTCCTTCAGCCCTTTGCATCTATTGAGTTGTTTTTCACAACAATCACAGTCCTTCAAACAGCAAGTGAAAATCTCGGCTTTCAACAGATTCTTTTTTATAATTGTTAACGGAGTAGTCAAGTCTTCGACGAAGGAATCAAAAATGGTGTCTTCAACAGCATTGACACCCTTGCCATGATTTGGCATAGGTGCAGTGATTACATTCGGAGTTGGAGGAGGATAAAATTCAATGGTCTTGTTGTCTATTAAGTCTTGAATTTTATTCTTCATTTCCCAGCATTGGTCAGTCTCATGCCCGAGACTATTCGAGTGATAAGCACACTTGGTATTCGGATTGTACTTAGGTGAGTAGGTATCTGGATTGGTCGGAGGATCACGCAGTGTCACCAAATTAGCCTTTAATAGGTGTTGTAAGTCTTGGGATAACGACATGCCTATTCTTGTGTATTGTCTTTGCAGAGTTTCAAATCATTGATGATTGGCAGATTATCTTTGAACAAGTGGTGGGTTGGACATTTGAAAAACATTAACGGACAGACGATCATCCTTCTTGGTACGGGTCCTTGCTCCATACACAAAATTGATTTCTTTCTTCCCAGTGAAGGGTTTCTTTACGGGATTGGAGGTGGAAGCAGATGCTATGGGAATCTTCCCGCTTTTGATACCGCTTTCAACCCTTTCACCGGTTAAGATCAGCTCGGTGAAACCAGAAGAAGAATAACCAACCAACAAGTTGAAAAATGGACCAGATAAAGTGCCCATAAACATATCAATGTGCTCCCTATCAGTTAACGGCGGTTGCACCCTACTGGCAAGATCCCTCCACTTTTGAGTGTACTCTTTGAACCCTTCATTCTTCCCCATTGTCATGTCTTGCAACTGAACTCTTATCGGTGCCAAGTCGGCATTGTACTGGTATTGGTGGTAGAAAGTGGTGGCTAAGTTTTCCCGTGTATGGATATGGGAACCCTCCAATTGGTAAAACCACTCTAGTTGCATCCCAACCAAGCTTTCTTGAAAGAAGAGAACCCAGAGTTTCTTGTCGGTGGTGTGCGGTTGAATCTTACGCACATAAGACTTCAAGTGAAGCTTTGGGCGGGAAATCCCATCATACTTAACGAATACTGGTACTTTGAATTTGTGGGGAATGACAACCCCAGATATTAAACACAAATATGGGGTTTTCATTCCAACGGGTAGAATGAAGGGTTTAAAAAGTACACTCAAAAGTGGAGGGATACTGCTTGTCTGTCCTCTAGCTGCTTGTACTTAACATCGGCAGGGGGATAATGCTCGTCAAAATAATCCTCATCATCGGACGCTTGATCATTGATACACCCATCCTGAGTACTCCTCGCCTCTCCAATTTGATTTTTGTCTTCCTCAGACGAATCTTCCACTACCGGTATCTTACAGATCATCTCTTTGAATCTTCTACCCATGTTCACTAGGGCTTTCCTCTTTGGTTTCTTTTTGGATGCCAGCAACGTCATCAAATCTTGTTGCCCCTTGGTCAGGGTCAGCAGAGTCTCTTCAAACTAGGAGTTTTGTGCATGTAGGTCCTTCACTGTTTTCTCGATATCCATCTTGTTGAAATAAACATCAGAAAGATAAGGAAACTTGTCGTGGAAAACCTGTTATGTTATGATTTATGGAAGATGTGTATGTAAATGTTTTCAAGGATTTATGAAATTTAAATTTGTATAGACAAAGAATGAACAAACATCAAATTTCATTAATTAGTTCAAAATTATTACATCGTGCGTCTTGGGTTTACAAAATGAATTTTTAAGATAAAAAGGTTGAACGCATTCTCTTTCATGCAAGATAGGCGTTCAAGCTTTGTTCTTCATGGAGTTGCTTTGTAAGCTCCCAAATCATTTTCTCGCTAGCATAGAATCGAGCTTCAAAGGTATCTCATTCTTCCTTTAGCTAAATCCAACCTTCTTGCAAGTCTTCAAGAGAAATAGGCATGTCGAGATGGAGGACAGTATACGGGACATCTCCATCAACCATAGGCTCCATGATAACTGGTAGGATGGAGGAATAAGGCATCATGAGTTTCTGAGCACGAGCTCGTACCCAACTATGGTAAGGCTCAAGGGGAATGGAATTCTTATGTCCTAGCGTTTTACTGTCCACTTTGCTTACCATCCTCCAAGCTCGCATAAACTTCTGACAGTAACCTTGATCGTCACTCTCGTAGTCGAATACCACTCCTTGGATGAGCATATCATACTGACCATCTCTTCAGGCGTACCCAAACTATCTAAGGATAAGAAGGGGTTGTAAGTGATACCTCCCCTAATTCCAAGAAAAGGGACATTAGGGAATTCCCTACAACGGTCGATGATAGTAAGGTTCTCCAAGGATCAACAACACCAATGAATATCCGAATGTCTGAGCGTCATCAACCTATGGGACCACTTCAAACCTTGCTCATTCTTCAACACAGACCGGGGAAGATGCAAAATAAACCATCTAGCTAAGAGAGGAGTGCAACACATGAGGGCCCCTCTCTTTCTCATAGTGCGAGAGTGGAGAGAATGTAGGATATCTCCCAACAAAGTAGGCACCGGATTGCGAGATATGAAGATTTTGACAACATTTACATCTATGAGTTGGTCAGGGATTGGAAACAAAACCATCCCATAGATGAGAAGGGTCGAGATTTCTTCAAAAGCTTGTAAATCCAAAGAGTTCCAACAATCTTGAGCTTTTTCAAACAGGAACTTGGCTAGGAACCCTTTGACACCACTCCCTGTTTCCCAATTAGTTGTGATATCAGATTGTTGCAAGTGTAATGCTTGGGTAATCTCTTTAGGTCTTGGATCTCTTTTCGTACCATTGAAAGGTAGTTGATTTGGAATAGGAATCCTCAAGAGATGAGAGAATTCTTCCATAGTAGGTACAAACTGATAATCAGGAAAAGTGAAGCAATGGTGTAGAGGATCAAAGAACTGGAAAAACACCTTAATCATATCTTCATTAGTGCTCGAGGTAACCAAGTTTAGGAGGAGACCATGTCTTTCGGTGAATGAATAATTCTCGGGGACCCTTGATGCTAACTCTTTGAGTTAAGAAGGAATTCTTACGAGATTGAATTGGATAGTATTCTTGCGGATATAAGCCATGTCCTACAAAATAGAACAAAGATAAATCCCAATAATCCTTGAAATGGTTAGTGAGGATGAGTATGATGTTATGATGTTTATGATGTTATGTACAAGTAAGCATATACACACAAGGCAAAAAATTTCTTAGGTTTAGGCTTTCCTGGAGTCTTATAAGTAAGTACCCTCTTGAATTTTAGTTGGCTCAAACTTGTCCAAGTAATAGTAACCGAGTTCTAAGGGATCTCAATATCACTGATCTTTCTTATCGGGCATTATTTCAGTGCAAGCCTCTTTCACGGTGACTGAAATATCTGGAGAAGTCCGATCTCAATGAGCGTAGTATCGAGAATCAACCAACTTTGGACTGCACCAAAGCCGGCTATCTCACTACTTCCTAATGGCCAAGTTGGTCAAGTAAAGGTTATAAAGTCAGTTAGTGCTTCATGACACCACACAGCGGCCCCGTATTCTCCTTGACTACTCAAAGGCTACCGGTACCCACAAATGTGTCACACTAACATAGCTATTTCTTAGACCATGTCGGTATACCCCACACAGTTTCCACAATGTATTGCTACTTACCTGTAAGGTATCCCAAATATGGGTAGATGATCAAAACAAGACCAAACAAGGAACCAAAATGTAAAGCAAGCAAGTCAAACAATGAAAGCAAATAAAGGTGATCAGCCTTAAGGTAACCCCACTTTTAAGCAATTCCCCAACAGAGATGTCAGTTATGTGATACGGTGGGAGAACTGACTTGGGATGTTTGTGTTTGATCGCAATTGCTGCGGTTAGCATAAGTCGCCACCTACTTTTATTTTATCCAAAAGGAAAGGTGGAAAAGAACAGGAAAGACTTTTAAGATTATTTCTTGAGTTCGGGGGGTAGATTATGAAAAGGGAAGGTGTTAGCATCCTTTTCATCCATAGTTATCTATGGGATCTTAGTTGCTTGCTAGATCACTTGCTTTTGTTTGAAAGTGTGCTTTGTGGTGGTTTTTGAAAGTATTTTTGAAAAGGCGCCTTCGTTTAGGAAAATTTTGTAATGGTTCTCGTTTCGTAAGAACGTATACAAAGTGTTGGACTTTTGAAAATATTTCATGTTTTGAAAGTTTGTTTTTGAAAGTGTTTGGTTTTTGTTTTGAAAATGAGCAAGGATGTTTGCTTTGAAAGTGAGCAAGCAACTAAGAACGTCCCTACCTACTCAAAAGTCTTTTGTTCATTTCTTCTTTTCCTTTGATATTGCTATCTCACCATTGATTGGTAAGAAGCCTTATCTTTGGATGTAAGGGGACGGGCGTGGGTCGTCGTATAGTTGTGATAGCAATATTGTGAGATGTCTTAGCATTTCTCTTTGAGGGACCAAGATCATTTGAAAGGCAACATGTGTAGCGTCATCGAGGGACCATGATCTTGTATTTGTTTTTCTAAGACATCTCACATGAATAACATGACCATTTTTAGGCAACAAGTGGAGTTAACCTTAGAGGTGCATGTATGAATATAATGTTTTTATTTTCATGCATTGTTTATCTTGGATTAGTGTTCTCTAAGATTTATTTTTATCTTCCCATACAAATCCTAATTACTAGCATTTATATGAAAGCGATAAATTGCGGAAAGTAAATATTCTACGCTATTAAAATCATTAGGGAGATGGGGTGTACAAATTTACTAATGGGGAGTACAAGAAATTTAAGTCCTAATTATCTATTACAACCATATTGAAATAATGTACAAGAAATGTAAAATGGATTTGTTTTGTTTTTTTTAAAAGAAGAAAATGAATTATCTTAAGAAAATGTTTTTTAGTCTTTTGATTTTAAAAGAAATAAATTAAAGTATGTGAAAAAATATTTTGGTGTTTTTGATTAATGAAATTAAGAAGTGCTGATAAAAATAATAGAGAGCAAAAGTCAGAATCAGCGTATTGCTGAGAGAGGGGAGTACAGAAGTTCTGACTCAGACGCACTGCAAAAAAAGAAATTTTAGCAGAAAAGGGGAAGGTCAGAAGTTCTGGGTCCTGGTACACTAAAGTTCTGGGGTTGCTGGGAGTGAGGGAAATCCAAGAAGTTCTGATGCAACTGGAAGCCTAGAAGTTCTAGTGTTATTGGAAGGTCAGAAGTTCTGGTTGTTGAGAGAGTCTGGAAGTTCTTATGTAGTTGGAAATCTAGAAGCTCTAGGGCTACTGGCAAACTAGAAGTTTTGATAATGGGTATGTGAGGTGTCAATGTTGTTGGGTGGGAATGTCTACAAGTTCTAGCCTAGGATCACTGTTTTGATAAGCATAGAAGTTCTGGTCCAATTAATGGGGTAAAAAAAGTCAGGAAATAAACATGAAAAAACTTGTTTCTGGGGCTAGAACTCAGGACCCTTAACACTAATGTCTTATGCACACGTTCTCTACCACTGGGGTGGCTATACATATGGTTTTAGAAGCAAAAACATAAACATATAACACAGTAAGTTCTGATGGTGAACTTCATCTCCTTCTCCATGCTAATCAGAGCATCTGCAGCTTAGTCATTTCTCAGCAAAACAGAAAATGCACACATAGTAGTTATAGCAGATTTCATCATGGTTTCAGAAATGTAAAGTATCAGAATTGTAGATATGGAAAACATGAATTTGCTAATCCTAATTATGAATCCTAATTTCCTTAAGAAGTTCTGAACTGAAATTCTCCCTATTTAGGCAAAAAAATACATGAATTTTATGAATATGTATAACATCAGAGTCAGGATATCTACATTATATTTTGAGTATGCAAGCCTATCAATGCCTAAGTACTGAGGTAAAAGTCAAAAGAAACTTACCTTGCAGCTGGAATTGTTATGTGAACTAGAATCTGGTTCTGACTACTGTGATGTTCTGGTCAGCTTTCTCACGTGCTCAGAAGGCTGGATCGATCTTTAACTTGAATTATGAATGGCTGGAAAATTCTGGAATAGCCAAGAAGCAAGGTTCTGTTATTTTTGAAATGGAAGTTGGTGGAGATTGAATTGCAGTCTGTAAACAGAACTTGGAATGGCTTCTAAATGTGTATCAGAAAATGTATGGCTGATTTGGTTGAGAAAATTCACAAGGAAGATTAGAGTTTGGAAGCAAAAAACAGAAACTGGCAGGTTTTGTGTTTATGTTTGCAGTTTCAAGTTCTTTGAAATTTCAACAAAGTTTCAAGGCTTTTTCTCAAATTCTCCCCCTCTTTACAGTTCCAAATGAAGTTCAATTTATAGGCAAGGATTTAGTATTTTGGATAAGTCAAAAGTATAGCCATCATACACTAGGCGCTGACTTATTCTTCAAGCAAGTTCAGACAAGTATGGTTCAAGGCACAAAGTAAGGTGGTTAGCAGCTTTTAGCCGCGCCTAAGCTGGATTTGTAAGCATTTATTAAGGAAAAGTACCCTCATAAGAAAAAGAAAACCATGGGCCCAGCATAAACTTGTACGAAAGTTTGCTTTTCAAGGACAACAATGGTACTTCCATGTCACACGTGGGGAAATCCTTTAGATAAAGACTAAAAAGTGGGTGTGAGCATTAAATGATGATGAGATTTATCAAACCATAAATCCTGCAATATGAGATTATGTATCATAGCTTAATTTTGGGTCAGAAGTTCAGCATCAGCGTAATTTAGAATAAACATCCAACTTCTGATCCTTGAATCTTCCTGCTCCAATATGTTCTGAAGGAGTTCTCAGACTTTCCAGAAAGCTTGTAACATGATTTCCATGCCTTCTTTGAATTACTCTTGCAATTTCTGATTAAGCCTTCGTGAAACTGGTTCAGAAGTTCTAACCAAAATCTATCTTGGAAATGTCCAGAATTTACTGAGTGTTTCAGTTTCATGGACGGATCTTTGAAGATGTATAACTTGAAATCCCAACATTTCTAGGAGAAGTTATGTTCTGTAATGTTTTTTATCTCATTGAGATCTACAACTCTTATGTCATAATTTCTTCCAGAATTAACTTGTATCATGGTGAAAATCTGGCCAGAAGTTTTGAACTTATCATCTTTCCTAAACAGAAAAATTTCTAAGTATTTGGAATTTTGACTCTTTCAACATAATCTTGACTTTTGATTTTACTTGATGAAACAAAACTTCATATTTTAGCATATCTTGATGAAGTGTTATTCTTGAAACTTGATTTCGACCCAAAAGTCAAAGTTTGACTTTTCGGTGTGTAATTGACCATTTTTCCCTTGTCCCCATTCCAACTCTAAATTGATGTATCAGTGCTGCAAACTTGATGTCATGGAAGATCTTGTGAGAGAATCCTTGAGAAATGAGAAGGAAAATTTTGGGGTACAACAGTTACCTACTCACTAATAGTAGGCTAGCCTTATCTAAAGGAAAGGAGGAAAAGAACGACCCTTTCGAGTAAAGTAGATAGCTGTTAGATGCTTGCTCAAACAAACTTTTTACACCTACACAAAAAAACATTTCAAAAACATTTACAAAAATGCTTTATCAACACTCTTGAGGACTGATATAAGTGTTATCATAATTCAAATCGCCGCACAAAGGAATTTTCAAAAATACTTTTCAAAACACACAAAGCACAAGGTATTTCAAAATGAGCTAAGCATCTAAGAGCCTGTAGATAACTATAGATGGAAAGGGTGCTAACACCTTCCCTTTCCATAATCTACCCCCTTACTCAGAAAACATCTCGAAAGGTCTTTTTCTGTTCTTTTCACCTTTTCCTTTGTTGGATAAAATAAAATTCGGTGGCGACTCTTGCTTACCGCAACATTTACGAAGACAAATGCAAAACCAGTATTAAACAGTCGGTTCTGCCACCGTATTACAGATGACATATATAAGCCCAACTCTGATAATTATTTATCATCTCTCTAAATGGAATATTTAAGTCCATTCCCGGTACAATCAACTAACAACATTACTTTGTACACTAGAGAGTACAAATTTATGGGCACTTTAGTATTCAATCATCTTCCACCTTCAAGTTACGAATGGCGAACATACCAATCTAACTCTTCAGGTTTAAGAAGATTGAACAGGGGTAGCTGTTGTACGCCAAAATTTTCCCTCTCTTTTCTCAAGATATTTGTCACTAAAAACTCCTCGATGATTCAAGTTTGCACAAGTGTTGACTAAGTCAGATCATCTCCTAAGCACTGAGACTCCAAATCAGGGTTTTGACAGAGAATGACTAATCACAGACTTTTGACCTAATGCTTAAAGAATAGTCTCAAGGACTCAAACACAATATTTTGACCTAATTTCATGGCTTGAGTCCTTTCCTAGGATCAAAGGTTTGATAGTTGAAATTTGGATCAATTGACGAAAAGTCAACCGATACACAAAAAGTTAAACTTTGACTTTTTGGTCAACATTGAATTTCAAGGATCAAAATTCATCAAGACATTTAAAAATATCAAGCTTGGTCAACAAGAAACAAGAAAGTCAAGAACGTCAACAAAAAGTCAAGATTCTCAATACTTAGAAATTTTCTAAGTGTTTTTACACTTGATAATTTCATTACTTCATGACATTTCTTCACCAAGATAAAAGATGATTCAAAGAAAACTTTCAACATGAAAGTTGTAGATCTTGATGAATTCTACAACTTTTCATTAGAGGGTTGATGTCCAAAAAATGCTTAGATTTGAAGATATAAGCTCATGAAGTCATGACATTTTCATCTAACACTTAGAGAAATTTTCAACAGGTTTCGGTCAGTTTTTATCTCAACTTATTGGCCAATTTTCATCAAGTTCCAGTTTGATTTAGCCAAAGTGGTCAACATGAAAGTTTCAAGCTTTCCAAAACATAAAAAGAGCATGAATTTATCATACTTGAACTAGGAGATTCAAAGGCATGAAGTTGGACATCCATTCTTGAATTACAAGTCATTTTGGTGAAGAACACATAACTCAATCTACATGTTATTCTGCATAATCTTGTGTTGTAGGCCTTATAACTTGCAAATATCACCATAATTTAATGTTTACACAAACTTTTGAGCTATGGTCTATTTGATTTAAGTATTGTCCAAGTGATCTTTCCATTTATGGCACAAAGGCACCATTGCCATTCTTGAAAAGCATGCTTTAATCACAATGTCAACTCCTTGAGCCTCTCAATATTTTCTTTTGCACATACACAATGTAAAATCCAGAAGAAACCATCTACAACCTTCAAAGCACTCCTAAAAAATAGGCCATGCCCACCTTGGACTTTGAAAAGTCATGAACTCTCATTTACAACCCAACCTAGCCACAACATGTGATTTTGAAAATCTGATTAACCGTCGTCTTAAAAGCTCTTTCCTATAAATAGAGAGATCGTTTGCAATATAAAAAGAGATGAACAAGCCCTCAAAACCTCTATAATCTTAAAAAACCAGAATTATCCACAAAACCTCCATTTTTAAGCTTTAGAGTCCAAATATTTGAACGTCTCACACCTTACAAGTTTTTCCCAAACAAATCATCCAAATACTTCACATACATCATATAGAAGTTGTTCAAACACAAGACAACTTCTGCAACCTTATTATCACCATCTTCCAAACTCAAAAACAGCATCTTGCAACTTGACTTGGTTGGAGTGATTCATCAACTTTCAGCATAAAGTAAGGATTGGAATAACTTCAAGGAGGTCCAAAGGAGCTTAATCAATCAACACTTTGCACCCGGAAACATTTGTATGTGTTCTAAAGTTTTCGCTTCAAGAGGTAAGGTTCCTCAAACTTTGATATATTTATCCATACATCATTTGTTTTGGTTTTCAAAAGGATACAACAGGAGAGATTAAAGAGAAAACTTAGCAAAAAGGCAGGCCAGGGGCTGACACAGGTGCCAGTGTCACACGACACGGCCCATGTTGGTTCAGCTAGGTTGGAACTTTGGCAAAACAGGCAGGACAGGGGCTGACACGGGTGCCCGTGTCACACGACACGGTCCGTGTCAGTTAGAAATGTGCAAATTAGGCAGAACAGGGGATGACACGGTTTCCCGTGTCACACGACACGGCCAGTGTCAATTTGGATGGATAAAAAATATGTAGAGAGGTGTGGGAAGATGCTGACATGGGTGCCCGTGTTCAGTGACACGGCCCATCTCGGCCTAGGCATAAGAAAATCCTGATTTTTGACATTTTTCTATAATTTTGGATCATTAAAGGTACACTAGACATATTGCATTGCTTGGAGATGGCCTAACACTATACAAAACATTTTCTATCAAAAAACCCTTAAAAAACAATTTCTTTTCACTTTACATTTTCTTGCGCATTTTACTATTTTGCATTATAAATTATGTAATTGTCAAAGCCTTGTAATAGTAGTTAGGGTCTATTTTTACTTGTCGTCCCCATTTGTAAATTTTCATCCCCCATCCCCCAAAGTATTGTAATAGCGTAAGACCTTTAAACACTGCAATTTATTGTGTTCCATATTATTGTTAGTAATTAGGGTTTGTATGACAAGACCTTAAAATCAATCTTAGACAACCCTAATTCAAGACAGATTAAATGAAAACAAAAACACCTTGCACACATGCACCTCTAGGGTAACCCACACTTGTTACCTTCGGATATAAACAGTCATATCCCTCGGATGTGGGATGCTTTAGCAAAGACCCTCGACTACAAGACCTTAGCCCCTCGATGACCCTTCGATGTTGCCTTCAGTAAATGATCTTAGTCCCTTACAAATTGCTAATGTATCCTACAATGTTGCCTTCTATGACTGTACGATGACCCACGTTTGTCCCTTTACATCCAACGATAAGGTTTCTTACCAACTAATGGTAAGCTAACACTATCTAAAGGAGGAGGAAAAGAACAAAGACTTTTTTTTAGTAGATAGAACGCTCATAGTTGCTTGCTCACAAATAATTCATGAAAAAATTTCAAAAGTCGACACTTTGTATACATTCTTATAGAGATGAGAATCATTACAAAGTTCTCCTAAACGAAGGCACTTTTCAAAACTACGTTCAAATAAACACAAACACATTTCACAAAGCATTTTCAATGTGAGCTAGCAACTAAGATCCCATAGATAACTACGGATGAAAAGGGTGCTAACACCTTCCCTTTTCATAACCTACCCCCCTAACTCAAGAAAATTTCTCAAAAGGTATTTCATGTTCTTTTCACCCTTTCCTTTATTGGATAAAAGAAAAGTTGGTGGCGACTCTTGCTATCCGCAACAATTGCGATAAAATGCAAAATACCCAAGTCAGTTCTCCCACCATATTACACCCTCACTCTACCAGACCTCTCCTTACTCTCCTTTATCCCAAAACGGTATTCTCAAAAGACACCTTACAAACACACAAATCACAGACCCTCATTAATATAAACTCCCTCATTACTTCACCATAAATTCCACTCTCAACAAACATGCAACAACATCGTGCAAACACTACCATCAGCAAACACTTGATTCCTTACGTACGACCAACATTCACCCTCAGTTTCACTGTGAAACTCACTGTCGACCTTACACTTAAACTGAAATTCAATCTATAACACTTTCACCATGCACACAATCACAATAGAACACAAACATCGGAACAACGTCACAACGCAGAGAAGTCAGAAGTAGAAGAATTAAAAAAAGTATAAGAGTATTGCTCAGAGGATCAAAGATTATCTTACCTGGACATTGCAACCTCATTCTTCTGGTTTTCTCTTTATTTTCTCTCCACCATCAAAACCGAGACAAACCTTCATCTCGTAGGTAAATTTTTCTCTCCTATTTCGACCGATTCTTCATACCACATGAATTCTGGAACATCTTTAAATAGTTCCCCCAATGTTTAGGCTCAAGATCGGGCTTCATCATATCGATTTCATTAGTTAGGTTTTTTTGGATTTGTTTGAGTAATTGGTGATTACGTGCGTTAAGAAAGGCGTTTGTGGCGGTGAGGTTAGAGATAGTAGAACAAAGAAGATGAGTGTAGAAAAGAGAGAGTTTATAGAGAATCATATTGGGAAGGGAGGGTTCTTAGCTCTATAAACAAGTAAGAGTGAATGGCATTAATTGAGAGCAGTTTGGGAAACATAATCGACGCTGTTCCACTCTTTCAATTATTAAACTTAGGGTTTCCTCTTTAGAGAACCCAACTGAATATTGGAAGGACGAGCATAGATCCGGGTACAACCTGCCCGACCCAAATCGCTCTTTCCAATTTTTGTCTTCTTCATAATATTTACTCAATAAATCCTCTGGCCCAAAGCTTTTTTTTGTTTTTTTATTTTGTTTTATTACTATTAAGCTTAAGCTGCCAGCCCATCTGAAATATTGCCCACACCCTCCTGTTTACTTAAGTTCTGGCCCATTTACTTTAGTTTTACTCTTGTAATTTTTTCAATTTAGTTTATTTGTTTTTATTAATTATTTTAATTTTCTTTATATAAAAAACCCAAAATATATAATTTCATTTCATTTTTTAATCAATCATTTTCTTTTCTTTAAATAGAATGGGTTTTTATTTTCTTTTCAAATATTCTCACAAACAAAAATATAAAAATACAAAAAAAAAATTGTTTCATTATTTTTATTAAAATAACCAAATTTTATTAGGGTACTTAATTTTATTAGTTTTAGTAAAAAACTCATTTAGTAATATAATTAAGTTAGTTAGGGTAATCACTAATCACTTACTTTGTACATATTCTAATTCTCTCTGATACAATCTCGCTATCTCGTAAATAATTCACAATATATTGTACATAGTTCACTAAGTCACTAACAAAACAAAAATACCGAAAATATTATTTAGAATTTTAATTTTTGAATCTTCATTCATAACTTTTATTTGATTTAATTTTCCTACTTGATAAAATTACAAAATAATTTCCCTTTTCTTTTTATTTTCGTGTAGTTTACTATTTTTTCATTTTTTTTATTATTGTAATTGTTTACGGTTTTTAATAGTTTAACTAGGCTTTTACTTCATCCCCATTCATAAATTTGTACCTCCATTCCCTAAGTCTTGTAATAGCGTAGAACTTCAATTTCTGCAATTTACTGCTTTCCTTATTACTGTTAGTTTAATAGGATTGTATGACAAGAGCTAAAACAAAATGCTAGATAACCATAAATCCAAGATAAATTAACTGAAAATAAATCACTTTTCACACACGCACCTCTAGGATAACCTCACTTGTTACCTTCGGATAAAACAGTCATGTCCCACGAACGTGGGACATTTTAGTAAAGACCCTCGATTAAAAAAGATCGTAGTTCCTCGATGACCCTTTGATATTGCCTTCAGTAAATGATCTTAGTCCCTTACGAGAGTTTCTAAAGCATCCTACAAGTTGCCTTCTATGACTGTGTGATGACCCGCGTCTGTCCCTCACATCCGATGATAGGGTTTCCTACTAAAAAATGGTAGGATAACACTATCTAAAGGAGGAGGAAAAGAACAAACACTTTTTGAGTAGGCAGATCGCTCGTAATTGCTTTCTCACAAACTAAAACAACTTTCACACTTCACACTTTCAAAAATAACACTTCCTTTCAACAAATATTTTCAAGACAAACATTTTGTATTCATTCTCAACGATACGAGAATCATTACAAAATTGCCACACTTAGGCATTTTTCAAATATTTACAAACATACACAAATACAAAGCATTTTCAAAAGTGAGCTAGCGATTAAGAGTACATAGATAACTACGGATGAAAAGGATGCTAACACCTTCCCTTTTCATAACCTACCCCCTTACTAAGAAACTTATCAAAAGGTCTTTCATGTTCTTTTCACCTTTTCTTTTATTGGATAAAATAAAAGTCGGTGGCGACTCTTGCTATCCGCAACACTTGCGATAAAACACAAACCTAAAAGTTAGTTCTCCCACTGTATTACATGCACCAAGTCTCGGGTAAGGGAGTCGATTATACAAGGAGAAGGTATTAACACCCCTCACGTCTGTGGTACTCCATGGGATCCATTCTTGTCATCTTAAACAACGAGTATGTATATCTAAAACTTAATTGCTAAAGGGAAATGTATGCATAAATTCTTTGGGAAAAAGAAATGGTCTTATTAGTGTTTCCCCTGAGCATTGAAACTCTATACCTATGTATCCACAAGGGAATTGGAACATCGTAGTTCTTCTTTAAAATGTTATATTTGTTGTGCATTTTTTATGGATGATGTTAAATTCACATTCTAACAGTTAACATTGCCACTCGACTGTTGGAGACTACACATCGTTGTTTTGTGTAGAATGGAGTTAACACATCCTTTTTGAAAATGTTTTAAAGTGAAAAATCCCTAAGGAAAAATGATTTGGATTTGGTTTGTATTTTTTTAGGAAGAAGGGTAAGAAGTGGACCCTCATCCAAGGAGACACCCATCACCTTCACACCTTTAGTTTTCGAAGGGTTTTGAATATTGTTAAGTGTTTTTGGATTTTGATTGAGAAAGATTTTAGTCTTAATGATGCAATGCAAAAGGAAAATAAAAGTCTAATAGGGGACTTGATCTTAATATTGTCGTGCAAAGATTGATCCTATAGTTTAGATTGTGGGAGAATCTAACCTAATGTTGTCATGCCTAGATTAAATTCGTAATGTCTATCTTGATTCAAGTTTCATCAAGGATTTAAGATGAACCAAGTAAGCTTAAGGTAACATGTTATTCACACAAGAAATAAGAACACAAGTGATTGAGAATCAAAGAGTTTTATTTGGCAAAATACTTGTGACAAAAGAGTGAAAGTTGAAAGCATGTTTTTGATGTTTTATGGTTTATTTTGGATTTGAGTAAGAAAACCCTAAAATAAACTCAATATATCATGAAATGCTTACTTAAGATTCAATATATCAAGTTAGAATCAAGATCTACCATGGTCATACCAAGCCTTGTGAGGAAAATTGGAAAATCAATCAAAAGATCATGGAAAGGTCCTTTAAAAAACCTAAAAAGATATAGCTTTGATTTAATTAGAAAATGATGAAATAAATAATATTTTTTATGATTTTTTCAAGTATTCATAAAATAATGGTGAACAATTAGATATGTGCAAAAAAATAGTTTGAAATAAGTTAATTTTCTTGATTAAATAATTAAATGAAGATGGTGAAAATATTAAAAGAAAATAAGTGATAAAAAATAGAACGGGGCCTGAAGGTGTTAAACCTGCATCCTCCACCTCAATGGTTAAAAGACTAACCACTAGGCCACATTCCCATTGGTAATAATAAACACCAACACAAAATTATATTTTAAATCAATTGACTAAAGTTGACAAAACAAACAAAAAGATGAAAATTCCAAAACGGGGGGGTTCACACTAGTTCGAACCTGCGCCTTTAGGGACAAAGAGACTTGAAAATGCATGAATTAACCACTGGGGGGATGATACATTCAATGTTTAAAATTTGCAAAATTAATTAAGTAGTAAAATTTGTTTTGAAACTTGAAAATGGCACCGGGGACTTCTTCTTCTTCCCCGAGCCATACAACAATAAATTTCACCATTGTCAAACATGTAACTTCTTCATTTCTCAACCATTTTGAAAAATGTAAAAACAAAACTTGGATAAAATTTAATAAGGAATTTAATGGTGTAATTTTAATAAGCTAACAATCAAATATGAACAATAATTTAATAAAAAAACAATTTGTGCCCTAAATGTTCAGAGCATCGATTCTATTCACAAAGACAAAATCATAGTTCCAAGGCATCATACAAATCCTATAGGGTGGTTGTTATCTTTTAGAGGGGTTGATTATGATGTTAGGGTTATGTGTGTACATAAGGAACAAGTTAGAGGCCCAGGGAGAGTTGACATTGTGTATAAAGTTACTTTAGAAAAATGGAAGTGTAACCTTTCTTCCTCAAATGACAAGTTATATTGGATAAAATCTTAATCACTTGGATAATGGCTCAAAAGCTTGTGAAATCATCTAATTATGGAAGGAATTATGGGTTTTGAGGCCTGTAAATTAAGATTGTATAGCATGGTTATGAGATTTGGTGTCGAGTTCTACACAAAATGACTTGAAATTCAAGCATGAAATGCATAACCTTACCTCTTTGATTCTCTTTGATCAAGCAGGATAAAATTGTGCTCTTGGACATTTTGGAAAACATAGAACATGCTCTTTAAATTTCATGTTGACCACTTTGGCTGAATCAAATGGGAAGTTAGTGAAAATGACCATAAAGTCAGTCCCTTTTGAGGTCAAATTCACTTGAGAAATTTCTCTAAGTGTTGGGTTTTTAATTCATTACTTTATGGACTTATATATATTGATTTATGCTATTTTTGGAGATGACCTCACATTGATAAAGTTGTAGAATGCATTACTCTCTTCAATTTGAGAATTGGAGCATGAAAAATGATAACTTGATGAGGAAGTTATGGTCTTGCAAAGTATGACATTTGAACATGAAATTTCACCATAGTTAGTGAAATTTTCAAATCCAAATTTGTAAATTTTTTATTCTTTCTCTTGACTCCTTTGATCACAACTTCATTTTCATGATCCTTGACTTGAGAAACCCATGGTTGACCAAAAAACCAAAAATATTCAAAGTTTGAATTTGCACTTGACTTTTCTTAGATGAACCCAAAATCTTATATAATCAGTGGAATATTGTGATTGTAAGACAATTGATATAACTTGAGGAAATGAAATGATGTTGTTGATGATTCTTAGAAGTGAACACCCTTGAATCTTAAACCACAAAGCCCTAATTTTTTATTTACACTGATGAATGTCAAAAACCCTAATTTCCTTTAAAAAAACACTTGAAGATACCTTGAAGATGATACAATCTCTTGAGAAGGGAACCTCTTTTCTTCAATAACCCTAATATTGAGAGAAATGTGATCTCATGCTCTAAGAACACGTGTTATGAATGGTTGTGATGTAGATGCAAATGTATGTGGAGATGCAAATGAATATGAAGCAAAGTTACATATGGTGGAAACTCATGGGGTAAATTTTAGGGTGCAACAGCTACCCCTATTTAATCATCTTAGACCTGGAGGTGAGATAGGCTTTCGACTTTCGAAAATTCGGGGTATAAGGAGATTAACTACTAAATGAACCATAAAATTTGTCCTAACAAAAAGGTAAGTTTAATTTTTATGATGAAAGGAAACTTGTTTTCCTAGTTAATGATATGCTACAGAGTGTTTAAGGATTGACATAGGCGAGTGCTGCGAGGAATCAAACACAAATGAGTTTTGAACCAAGGACTCTACTGGGGATTCAGAGAGAAAAACAACACATACATGTATTAAGGATGAGCATCAGTATCAAAATAAGATACAGACGAGTATCAAATAAATATGTGACACAAATGAGTGTTTAAATCATTATCGAAATGAGATACATACGGGAATAAAAGAAAGATTTGACACATACGAGTGTTTAAATCAGTATCGAAATAAGATACAAATGAGTATCAAAGAGATATTTGACATAGACGAGTGTTTAAATCAGTATCGAAATAAGATACAGACGAGTATCAAAGAAATATTTGACACATATTAGTGTTTAAATCAGTATCGAAATAAGATAAAGACGGGTATCAAAGAAATATTTGACACAAGCAAGTGTTTAAATCACTATCGAAATAAGATACAAACGAGTATCAAAGAAATATTTGACACAGATGAGTGTTTAAATCACGACCTTGCCGAGGATTAAAAGAATGTTGACAGAGTATCAGATTATAGCTAGTGAAAATATTAACACGACCGAGTATTGGAATCTATGCGGACGAGTATCGAAAGAAGATACAATGCAACCGCTGATAAAGTTTGAAGTGGATGAGTGGTGACTTCATCGAAGAAAACTCAACATTATGCTGCTAAGGGGTTAGTAACGATGATGAACAAGTCTCTGTTAAGGTATGAACAAGTTTCTACATGTCTTAATCTTTTTGATAAGTATCTTTGGTTTGTTCTCCGTGGGGAAGATCAAGCTAACTTACACTTATGATGCATGTCTTATTTTTATGATGTAATGATCCTTTTTATGGGACATGCTACATAGTTTGAGGATGCCATGATGCGATTTTTTTATTATGCAACGTTTCTTATGAAAATAGGCCCTGTTGGGGAAGAACATGTCGGTATGATCCTTGTGGGGAGTGTATTAATTGTATTGTCAGCTCTGGAGAGTTAACATGTATTGTTTTATGAGTGGATGACGACCTTTGTGAATATCTGAATTATCACTTATGCCCCGGGTGTGGTGTAAATGACTATGTTAATACCTTAACATTTTTAAGTAATTTCCTGCGTTCTTATTTTTTTCAAAAATGTTTTCGTGACTCTCAACGTCTTAAATGCGATTGTTTTTTCAGGAAAATATCAGACATTTTAATATTCAAAGTAGTAAAAGAAAACATAACTTGTTTTGGATGAAGAGAAATTTTATTAAAATAGGCGTTTTACATGAGGAAACAATCCCTAAAAAGTGGTGATTGTGTGAGTAAAAGTTTAAAATAGAAACAGGAAAATATGATTTCCACTGAGTTCTAATTCTTCTATAACCACTATATCCTCAAATCTCTTATCACTTTTTCCTTTAGAAGAAAATGAGTTGATTAATTCATGCCCCTTATGATTGTCAGTTGTTGTTTGTTGAGAAAAGTCACAGACCATAGTTATTCTCTTTTAAATCCCTAACTTTTTTCCTGGACTACCCCTTCGGGGGTTTTCAGTCCACCGCGATGAATTTTTTTCCTAAGTTGCCCTTGTAGATTTTCAACTTAGCGGGTGTACTTCTTATATATATATATATATATATATATATATATATATATATATATATATATATATATATATATATATATATATATATATATATATATATATATATATACATGTATATACATGTGTATATATATATATATATATATATATATATATATATATATATATATATATATATACATGTATATATATACATGTATATATATATATATATATATATATATATATATATATATATATATATATATATATATATATATATATATATATATATATATATATATATATATATATATATATATATATATATATATACATGTATATATATACATGTATATATATACATGTATATATATATATATATATATATATATATATATATATATATATATATATATATACACATGTATATACATGTATATATATATATATATATATATACACATGTATATACATGTATATATATATATATATATATATATATATATATATATATATATATAATATATATATATATATATATATATATATATATATATATATATATACATATATATATATATATATATATATATATATATATATATATATATATAT
This sequence comes from Vicia faba, assembly GCA_948472305.1. Taxonomy (NCBI): domain Eukaryota; kingdom Viridiplantae; phylum Streptophyta; class Magnoliopsida; order Fabales; family Fabaceae; genus Vicia; species Vicia faba. Next base: position 801,488,452 of record OX451739.1, on the reverse strand, counting down.
ATATATATATATATATATATATATATATACATATATATATATATATATTATCCCTAATTTTTTCCCGAAGCTGAGATGCCCCTTGTTAGAACATAGTTTGGTTCTATATCTAATTATTGGTTTTAATGATAACTGTGATACGGTGGCAGAACCGACTGTTAATACTGGTTTACGTTTTTTGTTCACAAAATGTCATGGTAAGCAAGAGTCTCCACCGACTTTTATTTTATCCAACAAAGGAAAAGGGAAAAAGAACAAAAAAACCTTTTTCGAGATGTTTCTGAGTACAGCGGATAGATTATAGAAAGGGAAGGTGTTAGAACCCTTTCTATCTATGGTTTTCCACGGGATCTTAGGTACTTGCTCATTTTGAAAACTACTTGTGTGTGCTTGCTTTAAAAAGTTTTATTTTACTTTGTTTTAACCCTTGCTTCTGTCCTCAAGAGTGTTACGAAGTTGTTTTTGAAAACTTTGTTTGGAAAGTGTTGGTGTGAAAATGTTTTTGTTTATTTGAGCAAGTACTTTAGAGTTTCTACCCACTCGAAAAAGGTATGTTCGTTTTCCTTTTAGACAATGTTATTCCATTATTGAGAAATAGGTAGCATCGTCGTTGGAGTTTTTTAGGGACATTCGAAGGGACAAATAAAATCACAAAAGCAATGTTAGGAAATGTTAGTAATCATCCTAAAGCCTTAAAGATATTTTCTAAGGCAAAATCCGAATGGGTCATTTTAGATCTTTCAGGGCTAGAGGACAACCACTAACAAACCCTATACTTCATGACCGTTTACCGAAGGCAACCGGAGTGGAGTAAACCCTAGGAGTGAGCATGTGCGAGTGTAATTTTCAGTTAATTTATCTTTGTGCATTTAGGCTTTTTTACCGTATTAATTTTCAGTTTGTCTTTCCATACAATCCTATTAACATCTAGGCAGTTTATAGTTTGCGGAAATTAAATGCGAGAAAGTTAAAAGTCCTAGCTATTACAAGATTTTTGCAGATACATAATTATCTTGGACTGAAAATAACAATGCGGAATTGAAACACTAATTACTATTACAAACTCCGAGCAGTTACAGTAATGATAAAAAGGAAATTAAAAAATGTGCACGGCGAATTAAATGCGAGAATAATTAGCAAAACCTAAAAATCTAATTGAAAAAATATTTAGGTTAGTTTTTGAGAAAAAATTAATTAGGTTATGTACAAAATTAACCCTAATTCTAATTGATTTAAATTATGAAAAAAGAATTAAATTTCCCTAATTTTAATTAAACTAATTAATTAAGGAAATAAAATATTTTATGAAAAGATGATTTTTTAATGTTTTTTTGTGATTTTTGATTTAATGAAAAAATAATAATTTTGATGTTATTTTAAAAAGAAAATAATTAGAAAATAATTAAAAAGAATTAAAATAGAAAGGAAAAGAATGGGCCTATAAGAACTGAATGAGGGGGTGTATGTTGAATTTGTTTAGGCCCAAAAGAATGGCCCAGCTTGCCCAACGCCTGATCCAATGCTGCCCATTTTTGATGGTGTATCATGGTTCTCTCTTGCATGGGACGTTGGATTAGTGATGGAGATGATCCATTAGCTGGATTGCGTGGCTGCATGGTGGATGTCTGGCTGTGTAAAGTACAGGATCTTCATTCAAATGTTAAGAAAATAATAAAACACTGGGACCTGGGATCGAACCCAGGTCCTTTCGCTTTCAAACGTGCGCCTTTGCCACTGGACCATGTGTTTTATTTGTTAGTATAATAAAAACAATATATATTATATAATGAAAAGTCAGTGCATTAAAAAACGCGCGAGATTCAAACAGGCCAATGGTAGTTAGACACATGAGCTTCTTCTTCACTTGTCCGTCGTTTTAGGTTAGGGACTTTTACCTACGGACATCTTCCATGGATATAACCCTGTAAGTTTCCAAAATTCATAGCAAGCATGATAAATCAATTGTGAGTACATAGATCAACTCGTCTTGATCTCACGAACATCATGGTACCCTTTTCTTGGGCCAATTTATCCTGTATAAAAAAACCCTAAAATGGCACAGCAAACCCTAGCAATGGCAATTATGAATACATGCCTCAAAATGCAAAATTAATTAAACCAAAACATCCCAAATGATGATACAAACACAATGCTATGCTTAAAAGTGATTAATCAGGCATAAATTATCAAACTCAGATTCAAGAAATAAGCCAAACCGTGAGGGTCGTGTAGGCTGATTCTGGGCTCGTGGAGGCGTGCAACTTATTGGAAAAGCTTCTGGGAAGGTCCAGGAAACAATTGGGAGTGTTGAAATGCTTTGAATTGCCCTCTAAGCTTAAAACCGATCCACCACTTTTTGTCAATTTTTCAGTTTTGTTTTGTGCTCTCACGACTTGCAAACCTTCTTCTTGCGCATTGGTTATGTTCTGCATATATAGTAGAGCATATTAGGTCAACAAAAATGTTTTGTATCTTTGATAATCATGGAGATTTGATTTGATTTTTCTCTTGTATGTTATGCAGCCAAAATAGGCCTAATCATGCCATCTTTGTTCTAATCATCTCTTGCACGATTTGATATGTTATGCCAGTCTAATTGGATTTGATTCCTACAAAAAATCAGATCAAAAATCAATCTTTTATATTTTTTGCAATTTATTTGATTTAATTTGAATTTTAAATAATAAAAAATCAAAATAAATAATAAAAAATAAAAATAAATAAATAAAGCAAAAAATGTGTGGATGTTGATTTGGGTCAAGGACCATGTTTCCAACAAGCTCCAATCATGAAATGTTAGGCCCATTTGACAAAAAAAATGTATTTTTGAGCATATTTGACTTTTGGCAATTTTGCAAAAATGGTCAACTTTGACAAGGCATATCTCCTCCAATTTTAACCCTAGAGAGGTGTTATTTGACTTTTTAGAAAGCTTAGGATGTCCCCTAAACAACCCTTTTAGTTTCATCTCAATTGGGTCTTCCATCTTCATGTAAGAAGCTTTCACCCAAAAGGTGTTTTTGTTGACTTTTCAAAAGGACCTATAATGTAGAAATTCATATCTTTTGATGAGTGCATATTTTGAACTTGGGGGGATGAATATGAGTTGTAGGGAATTGCATCCTATTCAAAATGAGCCTTGGATGGAAAATTTCTGATAAAGTATGAAGAAGTTATGCTTGGTCAAAGTTTGGTTGACTTTTCCTAAGAAACCCTAATTTAGCAACTTTTGGGTTTTGATGAATTTGGGGCATTCCTTGAGGAATCATGATCAACCTTGATCAAATTATGGATATCACTTCAAAATGTTGATGTTGACCAAAAATCTTGAAGTTTGACTGTATGTGGGCCACAGTTGACTTTTGACCTAGTATAATTGATTTTCAGGCATCTGGGCAATTGACTGAGCAAACTTCTTGTGCAAGGCATGAAACTTGACATGGATGATCTTGAGAACATATTGGTACCATGGAAAGCATTTGTAACCCTTGGACTTCAACCATCTTGATGAGGAATGAAACCCTAGTTTGAAGCTTGTTGCCTTAGGAGGAGGATTTGTCTGGTCAATCCTTAGACATCCTTGAGCAAGTTGAGGACCTCAATGGGCATGTGTTAAGTACAATGAGAGGGAAATTTTGGGTTACAACAGCTTCCCCTGTTCAATCTTCTTAAACCCAAGGATGTAGATTGGCTATCTTCCTTTCGTAATCTGAAGGTGGAAGATGATTGAACACTAGAGTGCCCATAAATTTGCACTCGTTTGAGATGGTGCTGGACTGTATAGGTAGTATCGGGAATGGGCTTACAGATACCATTCGGAGGAGATGACGGAAGGTCATCAGATATGGGCTTAAATATGCCATCTGGAAGATATGACAGAGAATCGTCGGAGATGGGCTTAAAGATGCCATCTAGAGGATGTTGATTTCCCGAGATATTCCTTTGATGAGAATTCATGTTCCTGTCGTTGAGGAGGAATCTGCTGAGGAATGTTAGTCTCTGTCTTGGGAGAAATGGAATTTTAGGAACTTCAGTTGTCCGTTACTCTACTGGGGAATCATCTCTTAGTCGAGGAGATGAAAATGAACTACTATCTAGTCGTGCTCCAGGCCTTACAGTGATTTGCTAAGGATAATAAGACTGACTGCTATCGGGTCGTGCTCTAGGTTTTACAGTGACTTACCGGGGAGATGATATTAAACTTGCTATCTGGTCATGCTCCAGGCTTTACAATTTCTCAATTCTTATTTGGTCGTGTTCCAGGCTTCAGAAGAAATTAAGTGGTTATCCGGTCGCATCCGGGTTTCAACTTGAATTTAAGGCATACTAACATCCGGTCATTTCCAAGCTTCATAGTAATTGGCCGAGTAAGCTGCTATCGGGTCGAATTCCAAACTTCATAGTACCTTATACTGTTATCTGGTCGTGCTACAGGTTTCACAGTGTCTTTTACCATTATCTGGTCGTGCTCCAGACTTCAGTAATTTTCCGAGTAAACTACTATCTGGTCAAATTCCAAGCTTCGTAGTACCTTATACTGTTATCTGGTCGTGCTCCAAGTTTCACAATGTCTCTTTCTGTTATCTAGTCATGCTCCAGACTTCACAGCGTCTCATACCGTTATCTGGTCGTGTCCCAGGCTCTAGTAATTTGGAGAAATTAAGATATTATCCGGTCGATTTCCGGGCTTCATAGCTTGAATTTGAGATATACCACTATCTGTTCGATTCCAGGCTTCGTAGTATTAAGATATTATCTGGTCGATTTTCGGGCTTCATAACTTGAATTTGAGATATACCACTATCTGGTCGATTCCAGGCTTCGTAGTATTTTGTACTATTATCCGGTCGAATTCCAGGCTTCACAATATGATGTATTGTTGGTTGACTACTATCTGTTCAGTTTTTGGGCTTCATAGCTTTTGAACTGGAATAGAAATCTTAATATCAATTTGACTGAACCAGGGACATGTCTCGAGTTGTCTTCAATTGGGAGAGAAATCTTAGTATCGATTTGACTGAACCGGGGGAAGGTCTCGGATTGACTTTGACTGGCATAGAAATCAGGAGAATCTTAACGGTGATTCGGCTGACTCGGACGAAAGTCTTAGAACATCTTCAACTAGAATAGAAACCTTAGTGTCGGTTTGACTGAACCAGAGAAAATCTTGAAAAGTGTTGGAATATCTTCAACTGGAATAGAAACCTTGGTGTCAGTTTGACTGAACCAGAGAGAACTTGTGAGAACTTGATTGCATCTTTCCCTGAAAGGTAAAGAGTGAGTCGTATGTAATGTCATGATGTATGAAATGTATTCAGTAATGGTTTTCTCAAAATAAATGAGATTATGCTGTATAATATGTATGCACATGCCATGATGTATGGATATGCAATGCTATTGTGATATTCTCTGGCTGGGGAAAATAAATCCTGGACTGCTGCTGGGGAGTATAAGGAGTTGAGTTCTTCGTTTCCGCTAGGGATAGTGATCGAAGATGATTAACTGGGGATTTACATCCATTCTGCTTGAGAATACTCTGTCGGAGGAGACTATGTCTGAGAATAATCCTGCGGGGGACTGACTATGTGGGGAAGCTAGATACTCTGTTGGAAGATCTGCTTATTTGGAGAAATAAACTCAGCTGGGGATGAACTTCCATTGCTGGAGAGAAGAGATCTGTTGGAGATTGAGCTTCCGCTTTCAGATAAATAAACTCTGCTTGGGAGATGGCTTTATAAACTGCTCATGGTTATAAAACTCGGTTGGGGAATGCAGATATCAGCTTTCTGAAGGAACCTGCTGGGGAAGGAATTCCTGCTTGGGGATACAGAGGTTGGACCTTGGTTGTCTCGGTTTTATGGGGAATATAGGTATCACTTGGCTTGTATGTGATATTGACTTCGCTTCCAACTGTCTCTGCCCCTTGTACCATGATAGAAGGAGTAACTGTTGGCATTTAGGCTTTGTACCACTTTCTTTGAGTTCTTAGTAACTGTTTTTCTGTTTTATATGCAGATATTTGTGAATAGTAATCAAATTCAAATGCATATGTCAAGAATAAAACATTGGACTTTTTTTTTGCAAAAAAAAAAAAGAAAACGGAAAAAACAAACACAGAGTTTTGTACTCAAAAGACGCTTTGTATTGATTTGAAATTTGCCTATAACCGACGTTTTTTACAAGGAGGCTGACACTCTAGTAAGAGAACACCGCCGTAAAAATGGAAATTATTATAGAAATTATGTACAAAAAGAAAACATCTATGTGTAGTGATCCCATTGGATTTCAATTCTGCTATTGCCCCTATGTCTTCGAGTATCTCATCACTTTGCTACTTGTCCGAAGCTGACTGGATTGATCGGTACCGTTTGAGCTTGATATCTGATTATTGAGGTCTGATTGCAAGGTGATCCAATGGGATATAGTGATTTGCTTTAATCCCTAATTTTTGCCTAGACCGCCCTTTCGGGTTTTCAGTCCACCAGGATACCTTTTTTTGCCCAAGCCGCCCTTTCGGGTTTTCGACTTGCCGGGTGTACAAATTTTTTCCATTTTTCATCCCTAATTTTTTCCTGAACCCTTTTGGTTCGCTGGGATGCCCTTATTTTTGCCTAGGTATGTCAGCCTAGCGGGTCTTTATTATGCGTAGTATCTTTTCACTATGTCTGCATTAACAGGGTACGGAAGGTCATCACCATCCATGGTGGTCAGAATCATGGCTCCACCCGAAAATATGTTCTTAATTAAAAATGGTCCCTCAAAGATGGGAGTCCATTTGCCCCTGGGATCACCTTGCGTAACTATGATGCGCTTGATTACTAAATCCCCTACTTGATACACTTGTTGTCTGGCTTTCTTGTTAAAGGCATTGATCATCAGTTTTTGATACATTTGACCATGGCAGCAGCAGTAAGTCTTTTCTCGTCGATTAATTTTAATTGGTCAAGTCGAGTCTGGATCCAGTCGTCTTCGCTCAAACCCTCATCCTTCATAATCTGTAGAGAAGGGATCTGGACCTCCTTGGGTAGGACAACCTCCATGCCATATACCAGAGAATAGGGTGTTGCCCTTGTCGACGTATGTGCTGAAGTACGGTACCCATGAAGAGCAAACGGTAACATCTCGTGCCAGTCTTTGTATGTCACCGTCATCTTCTCTATGATCTTTTTAATATTCTTATTATCAGCTTTGACAGCCCCATTCGTCTTCGGCCAGTAAGGAGAAGAGTTGTGATGCTGAATCTTGAACTGTTTATAGATTTCAGTGATCATCGAGTTATTAAGATTAGTACAATTATATGTGATGATTCTCTCAGGGATACTATAACGACAAACCAAGTTATGCTTGATGAACTGTGCCACCACATTCTTGGTAAACGTAGAAAAGGAGGAAGCCTCAACCCACTTCGTGAAGTAATCAATGGCCACTAGGATGAAGCGATGCCCGTTGGACACGGTAGGTCTGATCTCGCCGATCATGTCAATGCCCCACATTGCAAAGGTCCAGGGAGTTGTCAAGACATTCAAGGGAATTGGAGGTACATGCACCTTATCAGCATAGATTTGTCACTTGTCACAGGTTCGAGAATGCTGATAACAGTCAGCTTCCATAGTGGACCAGTAGTATCCTGCCCATAGGATTTTCTTTGCCATGGTATGTCCACTGGAATGAGTGCCAAAGGTACCTTCATGTAGGTCTTCCATGATCCTCTCTGCTTCGCTCTTGTCTACACACCGAAGAAAGGTAGAGTCATGATTGCGCTTATAGAGGATTCCATTCCTGAGGAAGAACTTTGCAGCAAACCTTCTCAAAAATTTCTTGTCATTGACAGATGCCCCTTCGGGGTATTCTTGAGCCTCGAGATACCTTTTCACCTCATGAAACCAAGGTTTATCGGCTACCTCCTCAGTATCGATCTCACAGCTGTACACCAGTTCATCCAACCTCTCAATAGTGATTTGGGGAGCTTCATTGTCCCACCTGACCTTGAACATTGACATCATAGTAGCTAGTGCGTTCGCTAATTGATTCTCTTCTCGTCGGAAATGTTCAAAGGTGATCTCTTCAAAATGCGGTAGCAGTTTCAATACATGTTCTCTGTAAGGGATAAGGTTCAGGTGTTTCGTATCCCACTCGCCTTTGATCTGAATTATAACCAAAGCGGAATCCTTGAATATACTTAAGAACTTGATCCTTAGGTCAATAGCAGCTCTAAGACCCATGATACATGCTTCATACTCTGCCATGTTGTTGGTACAGTTGAAACATAATAGGGCAGTGAACGGAGTATGACAGCCCTGGGGAGATATGAATACAGCGCCAATGCCGTTACCCAGTGCGTTTAAGACTCCATCAAAAAACATAGACCATCGGGATCCTTCCTCAGGTCCTTCATCCGGTCTAGGTTCTTCACAGTCGGTTACCAACATGATGTTCTCATCCGGGAACTCAAAATTCATGGACTGGTAGTCATCCACGGCTTTATGTGCCAAATGATCAGCTAACACACTTCCCTTGATTGCTTTTTGGGTTGTGTATTGGATGTCGTACTCGGTTAAGATCATTTGCCATCTTGCTATTCTTTTGGAGAGAGCGAGCTTATCGAAAATGTACTTGATCGGATCCATCTTAGATATCAATAAAGTAGTGTGGGTCAACATATACTGTCTCAGTCGGTGAGCAGCCCATGCCAAAGCGCAACAAGTTTTCTAGAGCAGTGAGTATCGTGTTTCCAGTCGATAAACTTTTTGCTAAGGTAGTATATTACATTCTCTTTTCGACCAGACTCGTCATGCTACCCCAGCACACACCCCATTGAATTATCTAGCACTGTTAAGTACATTATTAAAGGTCTTCCTTCAATCGGAGGCATCATAATAGGAGGTTCTTGGAGGTATTGCTTGATTCTGTCAAAGGTGACCAGGAATTCGTCATTCCACTTTACCACTTGATCTTTCTTCAGAAGCTTGAAGATTGACTCACAAGTAGCAGTCAAATGTGAAATGAACCGAGCAATGTAATTTAGGTGTCCCAAGAAACCTATAACTTCCTTCTCAGTACGGGGAGCCGGCATCTCTTCGATGGACTTAACCTTTGCAGGGTCTACTTAAATACCTCTGTCACTGACGATGAATCCCAGAAGCTTACCAGACCTTACCCCGAAGGTGCACTTGTTCGGATTTAACCTCAGCTTGTACGTCTTCAACCTATCAAACAGCTTTTGTAGATGATCAAGATGTTCTTCCTCAGTTTGTGACCTGGATATCATGTCATCGACGTAAACCTATATCTCATGGTGAATCATGTCATGGAACAGAGCTACCATAGCTCGTTGATAAGTTGCCCCAACATTCTTCAACCCAAACGGCATTACCTTGTAGCAGAAAGTGCCCCACTGTGTAACAAAGGTTGTCTTCTCCGTGTCTTCAGGTGCCATCTTGATATGATTGTATCCAGAGAAACCGTCCATGAAGGAAAAGACTTTGTGTTGTGTGGTGTTGTCAACCAGAACATCGATGTGGGGAAGCAGGAAGTCATCATTGGGGCTTGCCCTGTTCAGGTCTCTGTAATCCACACACATTTGTACTTTACCATATTTCTTAGGTACTGAAACCACATTAGCAACCCATTGCGGATAGGAGGTGACAGCTAAGAACCCTGCGTTGAACTACTTTATAACATATGCTTTAATCTTCTATGACATCTCAGGGCGCATACGACGAACCTTTTGCTTTACCAGAGGGCAGTCTTCTTTAGTCGGCAGACAATGAACCACTACATTTGTGTCTAGTCCCGACATGTCTTCATGTGACCAAGCGAAGATTTCAACATACTCATGCAACATCTGTACCAACCATTGTTTGACACTAAGCTCCACATTTGCACCTATCTTAACCTCTTTTTTATCTTCCTCTGTACCCAAGTTCATTGTCTCAACCAGCTCTTCATGAGGCTTTATGGCCCTTTCTTCCTGCAGTAATAGTCTAGCAAGTTCTCCGGGTACCTCACAATCTTTCTCACCTTCATCCTCGGCTTGGTTAATCGGATTTTTAAAGTCATAATGAGTAATAGCATAACTGTTATCTATGGGATCCATAGTGGATATGGATCTTGTGATGCGGTGGGAGAACTGCCTTGAGGTTTTGCATTTGTGTTCGCAAATGTTTCAGTTTAGCAAGAGTCGCCACCGACTTTTTATTTTATCCAAAGGAAAGGTCAAAAAGCACAGGAAAGACCTTTGAGATGTTTTCTTGGGTTCGGGGGGTAGATTATGAAAAGGGAAGGTGCTAGCACCCTTTTCATCCATGGTTTTCCATGGGCTCTTAGTTACTTGTTTAGATCACTTGCTTTTGCTTTTCAATTGTTTGAAATGGTGCTTTGTGTGTGGTTTTGAAAGTATTTTGAAAAGAGGCCTTTTGTTTAGGCAACCTTTTGTAATGATTCTTGTTTGAATGTATGCAAAAGGTGTTTGTCTTTTGAAAAATGTTTCAATGTTTGAAAGTTTGTTTTGGGAAATTGTTTTGAAATTGTGTTGTGTGTTTTGAAATTAGCAAGGATGTTTGCAAATTCGATCAAGTAACTAGGAGTTGTCTACCCTACTCAAAGATCTTTCCTACACATTTTTAACCCTTTAACATTGTTGTTTTACCATTGTATTTGGTAAACAACCTTGTGTTTGGATGTTAAACGAGAAAGGCATGGGTCATCGTATGACCATGATAGCAATGGTGCCAAGTATCTTAGCAAGTTTTTTGAGGGACTAGATCATTTTGTATAGGCAACCAAGATAGCGTCATCGAGGGACTATGATCTTTTTTGTTTTGTTTTTATTTTGCCAAGATGCCTAGCATGCATACCATGGCCATTTTTAAGGCAACAAGTGGATGAAACCCTAGGGGTGCTTGTGTGCATTGTGTTTTCATTTTTCATGCATTTTTGTCTTGTATTTAGTCATGCTATTTGTTTGATTTTTGGTTATCATGCAAACCCTAATTTGCTAATCATGCATTTGAAAGCGATAAAATGCGTAAAAGTAAATCTAAGACTATTACAACATTATTATGGGGAGGGGGATACAAGTTTGAATGAGGGGATATTGCTAAAAATAAACCCTAAAACTATTATTAAAACCAAATTGAAATATTGCACAAATAAATAAATGGACAATTATTTAAATGTGAAATTAAATGTAAATATGCAAAGGATGTTTTTGTATTATTTTTATGTATGTAAAAATAATTTTATTTATGTCCTAAAAATATTAAAAATATTAATGGTTATTTTTTGGAAAGGGTGAAGAAACCCTAATTTTTGTTTTAAGAAAATATGCTTTATATTAATTATTTATTCATTTATGTACAAGAAAATAAATAAATATATATATACAAAAATGTTAAAAAATAATATTTGTGAGAAAATAATGTTTTAAGTATAAAAATAAAATGTATAATATTTTTATATTATTTATAAGTTTATTCAAAAAAATAAATTATATTTAACCTAATAAACTATTTTTTGTCATAAAAAATAATAAAAATAATAAAATAAAAATGTAAAAATTAAGAAAATATTTTTGATGATTTTTAATGTTCAAGAAAAATAAATAAAGTCAGAAAATGAAAATAGAAATGGAAAATATGAAAAAATAAAAACAATGGGCCAAGGGGGTGTAGGAAGTAAACAGGGGGTGTGAATAGGAGAAACAAGCCAAGCCCAGCCCATTTCCACTTCGTCCCTGTCCTTGGAACAGAAACACGTGCGCGCCATGTTCAAATTGGTAACTCCTGCATACGTGCTCAAAAACAAAAACTTGCAACATGAAAGTTATAGATCATGATCACACGATTCTAACCATGTAAAAAACTTGATCTAACTCTCAAAGACCAGAGAGAATTTCATTGGCCCTAAATCTTGACCTAGTTTTTTCAGTAAATTCAACTATCAAATACTCCTAGCTCAGTTAACATAAATGAATTATATGCATATGTACAGCTCAAGGGCAATGAGGACTACATTTTTGCTTCACAAACCTAAGCCTAATGATTCCTAAATAAGGAGATAGAAATTTGAAATTTACCTGTTTCAGCCAAGCTTGGATATGGAAATGTAGGATGTTTGGATGAGGCCTGAAGGTCGTGTTAGCTTGTCTGAAGTTCACTCAACCTTCCCCAATGCTTAGCCTGCTTTGAAATGGCATGAATATGCTTGTAGAACTCAACCTGCAAAGCTTCAAAGTAAAAATGGTGAAGTATGAAAACAAGGTTACAGTTGCTTGTGAATGGTCTGGACAGCTTAGTTGTATTGTTTAGAATGTGTTTGAAGTGATTTGGGACAAAACGCACGAGTGGATTTGGTTTTGGCTTCTGATTTGCAAACTTGCCCTGTTTTGGGAAGAAATGAAGTTTTTGTGTATTTGGGTGTTTGAGAGCTTATGGAATCGTGTTCTAGGGTTGGTGTGATATGCTGAAGTTGTTTGAAATGTGTACAAAGCTTGATTTTAACAGATACCAAAGATATGTGGACTTTTGCAAGTTACTTTCTTTTGAAGCAAAAGTTGATTTTGACCATGCCAAGTCCTATACAGGCCTTCTCCTTAGCTGCACATAGTTGGTGTACTTTGCCCCAAGTTTGTGGACTTTGTTTTCTGCAAGAAACTGGGTTCAAGGCTCAAGGGAAACAAAATTGCATAAAGCAAGCTTTTATCAAAGTGGAAATGTTGCCTTTTTGCCATTTTTAGATTAATTCCTTGTACAATGCTCTAAAGCTCAGAATAAAGCCTTAATCCAATGTGTTTGCATTTAATTTATGAGTGTCGAAAGGATTAGAACCTATAAACCAAGTACAAGCAAGGTTTGGACAGATTTGCAAGTTGTAGCAATGTGCAAAATGCCTTGGCCAAAAGTGATGATTTGCTATTTTCAATCCTTCGATTCTCTCTAACCACAAATGATCTTGGAGAGTTCTTGGACATTCTGGAAAGCTTGTAACATTCTCTACAATCCATATTTGAAATTAATTTTGAGATTCCACTTGGAACTATGTGAAAAGTTTCCATGAAGATAGGTCAAAATCCTGTCTAAACTAGGGCAAAATTTCTCTAAGTTAGAAAGTTTTTGGACCCCTATTCACAAAATCATAACTTGAGCTACAAGCATCTTTTGGGAAAACTTTGTGAATCAAAGTTGTAGATTTTGTGTAGGAATACAACTTTCATGTTGGAAGTTTTCTTTGAATCCAATTGCATCATGGTGAAGAAATTGGAGAAAGTTGGGGGAAAAAAAGAAATTCTCATAACTTAGAAATTTTCTAAGTTATGAAAAATTTCCATTTTAAACCGTAACTTTCAAAATTAGGTTTCTTGGTGAAAAAGTTTCATTTTTTGACACATCTTGATGAAAAATGACCCATGGCACTTGATTTTGACCAAAAAGTCAAAGTTTGACTTTTTAGTGTACAATTGATTTTTGATCAGTTGACTGGAAAATTCATCTGTCAATCCAATGCATTTGAAATCTTTTGAACCTTGTGATTAGGTCAAGATGATGCCATTTAGTCCTTGAAACCATGATTGAACCCAATTTTCCATTGGCTAGGTCAAAAATCAAAAATTGCCCTTCTGCAGTCAAAACCCTAAAAATGACCATTTTGCCCTTTTGATGATCTGATCAAATTTCTTGAGGAGTTGTGGTCCAAACTTGATCAAATGGTTCATATGATTCTATAATGATGATGTGGATAAAAAATTATGAGGTTTGACTGTAAATTGGCCACAGTTGACTTTTTCCCTAATATAGTTGATTTTTATGTCAACTACCCAATTTACTGGGCAAAATTATGATTCAAGGCTTGAAACTTGGTATGAGAAATCTTAGAGGTCCAACATGAAGTATGAAAGTCACATGGGGCATTGGAAGTCCAAAAATCCTTGTGAAAACTCAAACCCTAATTTCAGGTCAGTAGTGCAATGAGGTGTCTTGAGCAGAGCAAACCCCTGCTTGGTCTTGAGTCGAAAGAGTCTTGTGAGGGGAAATCTTGATAAAATGAGAGGGAAAATTTTGGGGTACAACAGCTTCCCCTGTTCAATCTTCTTGAACCTGAAGAGTTAGATTGGCGAGTTTTCCTTTTGTGACTCGAAGGTAAAAGATGATTGGACACTAGAGTGCCCGTAAATTTGCACTCGTCAAATTGTAGTTGAGGGAATGGGCTTCAAGATGCCATTTGGAGAGGTGACAGAATCTTGTCGAAGATGGGCTTAAAGATGCCATCCAAGAATGTTTGTTGAAAATCAGGAGAATGAACATCAGAATGGTATCTGTATCTGGAACGTATCTGAGTTGTATCTGGAGATTGAATTTGTATGACCAAGGGAATGGCGTCCGTGTCTGGAGCGTATCCGAGCTGTAACTGTATTTGATTCTTGAATAAATAATAGAATGACTGCCGTTTTTGGAGTGTATCTGTATTGTATCTGAATCTGGAATCTGAATAAACGACAAAAAGGCATCCGTGTCTGGTGCATCTCTGGGCTGGGGAAAAAGTCAGAATGAGTGACAGAACGGCAACCGTGTATGGAGCGTATCTGGATTGTATCTTGATGTTGAGATCTATATGAGTAGCAGAATGACTTCCGTGTCTGGAGTGTATCTGAACTGTAACTGGGATCTAAATAAGTGGCAGAATGACTTCCGTGTCTGGAGTGTATCTGAACTTAAAATTGATGGTTGAATCTAAATGAGAAATAGAATAGCTTCCGTATCTGGAGCGTATCTAGTCTGTATCTGATTGTTGAAGTCTGAATGAGTGACAGAATGGCATCCGTGTCTGGTGCGGATCTGAATTGTATCTTGACTTGAAATTTTGAATGAGTAATAGAATGACCTCCGCGTATGGGGTGTATCCATACTGTATCTGAATAAGATATTTGAATGAGTAGCAGAATGACTTCCGTGTCTGGAGTGTATCCGTACGGTATCTGAAATCTTTGAACATTTGTTAAAGATAACTTTTAATCTTATCCAGAAAAGGGTAAAATGTTAGCTGAAACACAAAGTTATGTTGCATGAAATGTATGATGCAATAAATATGTTTTATCAATGTTTATGATATATGAATGTAATGTATGCGCATGTGAGCTGATTAGCTGTCTTGCTGAGGAAAATAAATCCTTGATGGATGGAGATAATAAAATATTTGACTGTTGTCGGGGAAAATAAATCCTTGACCGATGTTGGAGACTTAAAATCTTTGATTGTTGAGGATGTGAAATCCTTGGACCACTGTTGGAGATGAAAATCCATGGCAACTCGTGGGGATTATCAAAAACTTTGACAACTTCTGCGGGGATGTGAGAATTCTTCACGACTTTCCTAGGGATATAGGGATCATTCAAGTCTCTGGAGTTGGAGGATGATAAACATTCTGCTGTGAGAATAATGACAAGTGATGCTTGAGAAACCTGCTTGGGGAATCCCGAGAACTTTGATGGCCATGGATGGGGATTACACAAAGGGAATCCTTACTCGTCTGGGGAATAAGGAAAATTCTGATGATCTCTACCGGGGATTAATCACAGGAAAATCTTGATCTGCTGGAGAATAAGGATGACTCTGATGGCTTCTGCGGGAAAATGAGGATCTTCAATCTGCTAGGGGAATTTGAATCCTTGGGGACTTCATGCTGGAGAGTCAAGAATGAGTATCTTCGATCTGCGGGGGATTAAAAATTCTAACAAATTCATGCTGGGGAGTGATGAAGATTCTGGCAACTTCACTGGGGAATCAAGAATGAGAATCTTCATTCTGTTGGGGAGTAAAAACTCTGTGGGGAATAGCTATACTGCTGGGGAGATCATGACCCTGGGGGAAAAGCTTATTCCTGTTTGGAAAAAGTTCAGGAGTTTGGGTTGTATGCCAATCTACTAGGGAATTATCCTAGGTTAGGGATAAAAGTTAACTGTTATCTGGTTGATTCTCAGACTTTAAGACAATTTGCTGGGGAATCTGTGGAAAACTGAATGGTTTCTGCTGTAGATTGATAGTAGGAAATTTGACTCCGTTAGGAAAGAATGGTTTCATTTCCGCTGAGGGTCTGTAATTCAAAGTTTTTGCTCCGCTGTGGATGTGGAGTTTGAAGTGTTAACTCTGATGGTGGATTAAGGGTTTGAAATATAACTCCGCCGGGGATTTTGAAGTTTAATTCCGTCGGGGATATGTTGTTTCAAAATTTTAGCTCCGCTGGGGACCTGGATGATGTACTGTAGGGGATTTCTCTTGGAATATCCTAAAGACGTTTTCCTATCCTTTCAACCTGTTAGTAATTATTCTTTCACATTTCGTTTATTTGTAAACAGTGATTATATTCAAATGCATATGCTCATTTAATAAATCATTGGACGTTTTCAAATAAAACACAAGTGTAAAAAGAAGAGAAGGCAAATAGTTTTCTGCATTTTGAAGTATCTTTGTATTAACTTTGTGTAAGTATTTTGTACAAAGGAGACAGACATCCTAGTAAGAGAATGTTGTCGTAAAAAATGAGGAAAATTTATACAAAGAAAGATGGCTATGTGTAAAAAGTTCCATGGGGTTCCCATTCTGCTATAACCTTCGTAACTATGGATATCTTGTCCATTCGTTGCTTCGTCCCAAGATGATTGGGTTGATCAGAAGCCAGGAGCTTGTTCGTGAAGAGATTGTCCTTAAAGTGATCCGACGAGACATAGTCATACGCTTTAATTCCCTAACTTTTGCCTGGACCGCCCTTTCGGGTTTTCGATCCACCGGGAAACCCTTTTTTGCCCAAGTCGCGCTTTCGGGTTTTCAACTTGCCGGGTGTACACATTTTTTTGTTTTATCCCTAATTTTTTCCTGGACTGCCCTTTTGGGTTTTCGATTCACCGAGATTCCCTTTTTTTCCAAAGTCGCCCTTTCGGGTTTTCAACTTGCCGGATCATTTATGCGTAGTATCTTTTGACTATGTCTGCATTCGCAGGGTGCGGCAGGTCGTCGCCGTCCATGGTGGTTAATATCATTGCCCCACCAGAAAAGATGTTTTTGATCACAAATGGTCCTTCGTAGTTAGGAGTCCATTTTCCCTTGGGATCACTTTGCGGAAATATGATTCGCTTGATTACAAGATCCCCGACTTGATATATCTGGCGCCTGACTTATTTGTTGAACGCCTTGATCATCCGTTTTTTATACGTCTGACCATGACAAACAGCAGTAAGTTGTTTTTCGTCAATCAAGTTAAGTTGATCAACCCGGGTCTGAATCCAATCGTCTTCACTCAAACCAGCATCTTTCATGATTCTCAAGGAGGGAATCTGAACCTCGATAGGTAAAACAGCTTCCATGTCGTATACCAAAGAATAGTGTGTTGCCCCAGTTGAAGTGCGTGCCGTGGTACGGTACCCGTGCAGAGCAAACGGTAACATCTCATGCCAGTCTTTATAGGTGACTGTCATCTTTTGTATGATCTTCTTGATATTTTTGTTCGCAGCTTCGACAACACCATTCATCTTTGGCCGGTAGGGAGATGAATTATGATGTTGAATCTTGAACTGCTCGCACAAGGAAATGATCATAGTATTGTTCAGGTTTTTACCGTTGTCAGTGATGATCCTGTCAGGGATGCCGTATTGGAAAATGAGGTTCTTCTTGATGAAGCGGGCAACCACATTCTGTGACAGATGCGAAGGAAGCTGCTTCGACCCATTTGGTAAAGTAGTCAATGGCCACCAGGATGAAGCGGTGTCCATTAGATGTTGTAGGCTTGATCTCCCCAATCATGTCGATTCCCCACATAGCGATTGGCCAAGGAGCTGTTAAGACATTGAGAGGAACTGGAGGTATGTGTACCTTGTCCGCATATATTTGGCATTTGTGACAAGTACGAGAATGTTGATGGCAGTCAGCTTCCATGGTAGACCAGTAATAGCCTGCCCGTAGAATCGTTTTAGCCATCGTATGTCTGCTAGAGTGAGTGCC
Source organism: Vicia faba (assembly GCA_948472305.1). Classification (NCBI taxonomy): domain Eukaryota; kingdom Viridiplantae; phylum Streptophyta; class Magnoliopsida; order Fabales; family Fabaceae; genus Vicia; species Vicia faba. The sequence continues at coordinate 801,470,465 of OX451739.1, read as the reverse complement.
AAAGGTACCATTGTGCAGTTTAGCCATGATCTGCTCAGCTTCAACCTTGTCCACACAACGGAGTAGGATGCAATCATGATTGCGCTTGTAAAGGATACCATTGCTCAGAAAGAACTTGGCAGAGAATCTCCTTAAGAACTTTTTGTCATTGACTGAAGCTCCTTCAGGGTATTCTTGCGCCTCGAGATACCTTTTGACTTCGTGAAACCAAGGTCGGTCCACTACTTCTTCGGTATTAATCTCGTGACAATGTGCAGGTTCGTCTATCCTCTCAATGGTGATTTGGGGAGCCCCACTATCCCAGTTAAGTTTAAACATGGATGACATTGTAGCTAGCGCATCTGCTAGCTGATTTTCTTCTCGCGGGAAGTGCTCGAAGGTAATTTGCTCGAAATGTGGTAACAATGTCAAGACATGTTCTTTGTAAGGGATGAGGTTTGGATGTTTAGTATCCCATTCTCCTTTGATTTGACTAATAACGAAAGCTGAGTCCCCAAATACAGTCAAAGATTTGATTCCCAAGTCAATAGCAGCCTTGAGACCAAAGATACAAGCTTCATACTCGGACATGTTGTTGGTGCAGCTAAAGCAGAGTCTGGCAGTGAAAGGTGTATGGCAACCTTCTGGAGAGATAAGTATCATGCCGATACCGTTTCCAAGTGCATTAGAAGCACCATCAAAGTACAGGGTCCATCGGGATCCTTGTTCAGGTCTGTCATACGGTCTGTTCTCTTCAATGTTGTCTAATGTCATGATATCCTCGTCGGGGAAGTCGAACCTCATGGATTGGTAATCTTCGACAGCTTGGTGAGCCAGATGGTCAGTTAGTACACTCCCCTTTATAGATTTTTGGGTCGTGTACTGTATGTTGTATTCGGTCAGGATCATCTGCCATCTAGCGATTCTTCAGGATAGAGCAGGCTTCTCAAAGATGTACTTGATCGGATCCATCTTAGAGATCAACAAAGTGGTATGAGTCAACATATACTGCCTTAGCCGGCGAGCAACCCATACCAAAGTGCAGCATGTTTTCTCGAGCAGTGATTATCGGGTCTCACAGTCGGTAAACTTTTTTCTAAGGTAATAAATGGCATGCTCTTTTCGGCCAGACTCGTCATGTTGGCCCAGTACGCACCCCATTGAATTCTCTAGGACAGGCAGATACATGATTAGCGGTCTTCCTTCGATGGGAGGCATCAAGATAGGAGGTTCTAGCAAATACTCCTTAATTTTATCGAAAGAAACTTGACAGTCATCATTCCATTTAACCACCTGATCTTTCTTCAACAGCTTGAAGATTGGCTCACAGGTAGATGTTAGGTGAGAAATGAACCTTGCAATGTAGTTTAGGCATCCCAAGAAGCCTTTGACCTCCTTCTCAGTGCGAGGGGCATGCATTTCTTGTATAGCTTTGACTTTGGCAGGATCAACTTTGATGCCTTTGTTGCTGACAATGAAACCCAAGAGTTTACCGGACCTGACTCCGAAAGTGCACTTGTTAGGGTTCAGTCTGAGCTTGTACTCTTTCAACCTGACAAACAGCTTTTGCAGATGGTCGAGGTGTTCTTCTTCAGTTTGTGAACGGGCTATCATGTCATCTACGTAGACCTCTATCTCATGATTTATCATATCATGAAACAAAGCTACCATGGCGCGCTGATAGGTTGCCCCGACATTCTTCAGTCTGAATGGCATCACTTTATAACAGAACGTACCCCAATGTGTAACAAAAGTAGTTTTCTCCATGTCTTCAGGGGCCATTTTGATCTGGTTGTACCCTGAAAATCCATCCATGAAGGAAAATACCTTGTGTTGAGCTATATTGTCAACCAAGATGTCAATGTGCGGAAGTGGAAAATCATCTTTAGGGCTAGCCCTGTTTAAGTCTCTATAATCCACGCACATTCTGACTTTGCCGTCCTTCTTATGCACGGGCACAATGTTAGTAACCCATTGTGGATAGGAAGTAACAGCAAGAAATCCAGCGTTGAACTGCTTTATAACTTCGGCTTTGATCTTTTTAGACATATTGGGCCTCATGCGACGAACTTTCTTTTTAATTGGTGGACAGTCTTCTCTTGTAGGGAGACGGTGAACCACAATATCTGTATCAAGTCCCGACATGTCTTCGTAAGACTAGGCGAAGATCTCAACATATTCATTCAACAGCTGAACTAAGCGCTCTTTGACACTTGGCTCTAGGTTAGAACCCACTCTAACTTCTTTTCTGTCTTCCTCAGTACCCAATTTGATCGTCTCTAACAGCTCCTCATGAGGCAGAATAGCCCTTTCTTCCTGTTGTAGCATTCTAGCCAATTCTCCAGGAACTTCACAGTCTTTATCACCTTCGTATTCGGTATGGTAGACCAGATCTTCAGAGTCACTGAAGGTCATAGAAGAATTGTTACCCATGGAATCCGGAATGGAAGGGTACCTGCATTTGTGAGTGTGGGTGTGTGTAAGGGATAGCCACCTTTAAAAAATAAAATGTAAAAAGAAAGACAATGAACACAAAAGTTTATATGTGAAAACGTCCATGATTCATTAAAATGGCATATGAAGATGAAAAATCAAACCCTTACAAATGGACCTATATGCCTCGGGTAAGGCACAAGGTTAAAAGTGTACGAATTGTTTAAGAATTATTACAAACCAATAGAAATGTTTGAAAGATAAATTACTGATTGATGAAAGTAATGGGAATAAAGTCCTTTGCTTCCCAATTGTTCAGTCCTCCGTCAACAGTAGGGAAAATCCAGTCTTCCGAGGTGCTTTCTTTTTCATTATCCTCCAAAGCATTGACTCCATGATGGGTGATGTTCACTGGTGGCCCTCCAGCCCGGGAGCGACGCACATCCTTTTAAGCAGAAGTAGTGAAACTCAAGCAGAATTTATCAGATTTGAAAGGAAAATCGGGAAGCTGTCCCCAGATTGTGCTTCCTCCTTCTTCAATCACAACCTTTGCATCTTTGAGAGACGACATCCAAGGCGGAGGTCTGGTAACCATGGGCACAGAAGGCACTGTCTTGGTTGCTGCAATCTCTTTAGAAACTTCCTCGAAGTGTTGGAAAGGGGTTTCTATGAATTCGTCGTCTAATTCCACATAGCGGAAAGAATTAAGATGGCTTATCATGTATTCCTCTTCGCCGAGAACAGTCACAATTTTCCCCTGGACAGGGCACTTGAGCTTTTGATGCAAAGTAGAAGTGACGGCTCCAGCATGGTGAATCCAGGGTCTTCCTAACAAGCAAGAATAGGAAGGACGGATGTCCATTACATAGAATGTGGAGTTGAAGGTTTCAGTTCCCACTTTAATCGGGATGTCCACCTCCCCGTGGACCATCCTTTTAGAACCATCAAAGGCTCTGACAATGATATTGATGGGCTTCAAAGTTAGGCCTTCACAATCCAACCTATCCAATGCCTTCTTTGGCAGGACGTTCAGCGATGAACCAGTGTCTACCAGAACGTATGCTAGAGTAGTCCCTCTGCATTCCATCGAGACATGAAAAGCTTCATTATATTTTCTCCCTTTAGATGTTAAATCGACATCGGAGAATCCTAGACCGTTGTCAGCTGTTAGGCTAGCTACACATTCTGGGAACTGATCCACGGAGGTTTCCTGGGGCACATGGGCCATCTTCAAAAATCTGATCAGAGCTTTAGCATGAGCTTCTGAACAAAGCAGCAGGGCCAACATAGAGATCTTTGAGGGGGTTTGCCCCAGTTGTTCAACAATATTAGAATCACTTTTCTTGATTATTTTCAAAATCTCTTCCATTTATTTTTGAGAGGTCTCAGGGATAATCAACGGCTGAGCCCTCGTCCTGACGGGCTCTTCTTGAATCCCTTTCCCTCTATCATCAGCAATAGTAGAGGGGACAACCATAGGAGTTACAACTTCTTCAATAATCGGAGTTCTTGCAGATATGTTTACCGACACAGGGGTAACCTTAGGAACGGCTGAGGGTCCGAAGATTGCCTTTGGAGGGGCAATCTCAGGAGAGAAAATTCTTCCACTGCGGGTGATTTTACTTGGTCCGACAATGTTTCAAATGTCGGAAGTATCTTCATCAGAACTTTCTTCAGTTGATTCAATTTGTTTAATATCGTGGTAGAAGATCTCTCCCCCATAGTTCCACGGTATTAATTTGTGGGACTTGTACGGGATAGGCCCCAGCATGGTTATCTTCAAAGGTGCAATCTTCGGATCGGATGTAATCTTAACAGGTCTTTTGGAGACCTTGGAAATATTGGAGGATATGGTAATTATTGAAATATCATTGACAGAAGTCAGTGTAACAGGAGTCTTCTCAAAAAGGATTTCTTGGTTATCCATTAGGCGTTGGATGCCTAACTTTAACAATGGACAGTAGGTTGGTAAGGATGAACATATGCAACAATCTTCTTCACAACCTGGGAAAATCCCAGCCTTCAGCAAATTCAACTTGATTATCGGTAGCGGAGTCATCAAATCATCAACAGTAGTAATAAAAAAGATCTTTTTCAACAGCATGGGCATTGTGACCATGTTTTGGCATTGGAGCAGAGATCACATTTGGCTTTTCAGGGGCGTCGAGTTCAACTTCTTTAGCATCTATTAAATCCTGAATCTTATTCTTGAGGGCCCAACAATTGTTGGTGTCGTGCCCCAGGCTGTCTGAATGATAAGCACACTTGGCATTGGGATGGTAGTGTGGTGAAGTTGTATTCGGATTCTTCGGGGCCTCTCTCAAATTGGGAAGGTTTAACTTCAAGAGATGGAGTAGAACCTGAGCAGGAGTCATGTTTATCCGGGTGTATTATCGTGCAGGCTTTTCCACCCTTGCTTGGTTGGTTCTGGGTTGATTGTTTTTGGGCTGATCAGCTACAGACTTCTGAATCATTACGGCCCCCACCGCTAGTCGGCGCTCAACTCTTCCTTGGCCTCTTTGGGAGTAGACAACTGAGACTTCTTTCTTTGCTGGAAAAGTCTTTTTGATGGCAGCGGAAGCAGATGCATCCTTTTAAATTTTCTCGCTCTTGATGCCGGCTTCAACTCTCTCACCAGTTAGAATCAACTCGGTGAACCCCGCAGACAAACTTCCAATCAGGTGATTGAAAAAGGGGCCCGACAGTGTACCCAAGAACATATCTACCAGCTCCCTCTCAGATAGAGGTGGTTGCACTTGTCCCGCCAAGTCTCTCCACTTCTGGGAATACTCCTTAAAGCCTTCATTTGAGACCATGCCCATACTCTGTAATTGAGTACGGGTTGGTGCTAAGTCCGTATTATATTGATATTGTCTGTAGAAGGCGGCAGCTAAATCCTCCCAATTATGCACATCAGACCTCTCTAGCTGGTAGAACCAATCTAACTGCGTCCCCGGAAGACTATCCTGGAAGAAATGTACCCACAGGTCTTTGTCAGAAGAATGAGGTTGAATTTTTCTGATGTAAGATCGTAGATGCATCTTTAGACAAGACAAACCATCGTATTTAGCAAAAAGAGGTACTTTGAACTTAGGGGGAATGACAATCCCAACAACCAACCCTAACTCTTCAAAATCTAGGCCAGACACTCTCTGAACCTCCATAGCTGCCAGACGTTCTTCCAGATTCTTGTACTTGTCATCTGCAGGAGGGTACTGTTGTTCAGAATAGTCTTAATCATCTTCTTCTTCTTCTTCCTTGGACTCAGATGGCACTGTAACTCCCTTTCCTTTTCCTACCCCTTCATCAGATGTTGAGGGGAAATCCAGGACTCTTCGAGCTTGACCTTCAAATCTTCTACCCATGGTAGCCACACCAACCCTCTTCTTTTTATTTTTCTCCTTTTCCTTTTCCAGTAGAGTTTTGAGTTCCTCCTGACCCTTATCCAAGGTCATGAGTAGCTGTTGGAACTGTGAATTCTGCCCTTGTAAGTCTTTGACCGTCTGCTCTATATCCATCTTGCTGAAATAAACAGCAGAGAGATAAGGAAACCTGGTGTGAAGACCTGTTTATGAATATGATGAATCATATGTATTCATGTAATGCATTCAAGGATTCAGAAATTCAAATTTGTTTTAAACAAAAAAGAACGCACGTCATATTAATAAGATAGAATTTATTAGTACATAAATTCCCCATGGGCAAAATAATACAAAATTCTAATGTAAAAAGACGTTGTGCATCCTCTTTGGTGCAATGTAAGTGTTGAGAGTCTGCTCTTCGTGAAGTTGACGAGTAAACTCTAAAACCTTCTTCTCACTGGCGTAGAATTGGGCTTCAAAAGTATCGTGTTATCCCTTGAGTTGTATCCAACTCCTTTGTAAATCTTCTAGTGATGTTGGCATGTCAGGATGTAGGAGGGTGTATGGAACCTCTCCTTCCATAACAGGCTCTTTGATCACAGGAAGAATGTAGGGGTAAGGCATCATAAGACTTTGGGCGCGGGTTCGTACCCACTTGAGGTAAGGCTCAAGGGGGATGGAATTCTTGTGTCCCATGGTCTTACTGTCCACTTTGTTGGGCATCCTCCAAGCTCGGATGAACCTTTGTCGAAGTCCTTGATCGTTGTTGTCGAAGTCAAAAACTAAGTCTGGAATCAGCATGTCATGTGGGCCATCCCTTCGGGCATACCCAAACTATCTCAGAGCCAAGCAGGGGTTGTAGGTAATGCCTCCCCTAATGCCTTATAGAGGCACATTAGGAAATTCCCCACAATGATCAATGATGATAACATTTTCTCTAGATCGAGAACACTAATACACATCTGAATGTGTAAGAGTCGTCAATCGTTGTGACCACCTAAAACCTTGCTCATTCTTCAAGACTGACTGGGGAAGGTGAGAAATAAATCACCTTTTTAGAAGAGGAGTACATCACATGAGAACACCTCTTCTCCTCATTGTTCGAGTGTGAAATGAGTGGAGGATATCCCCAAGCAATGTAGGCACCGGGTTGCGAGCCAGGAAGATTTTGACAGCATTGACATCTATAAGCTGGTCGGGGTTTGGGAACAAGATTAACCCATAGATGAGAAGAGTCATGATCTCCTCAAAAGCTTGCAGGTCTAGAGAATTCCAACAGTCTTGGGCCTTCTCAAACAGGAACTTTGCCAAGAAACCCTTGACACCACTTCTGGTTTCCCAATGACCTATGATATCAGATGGTTGCAAGTGTAGGGCTTGAGCAACATCTTCAGGCTTTGGATCTCTTTCCGTACCTTTGTAGGGTAGTTGATTGAGAATAGGAATCCTCAAGAGTTGAGAAAATTCCTCCAAAGTAGGCACAAGCTGGTAATCAGGAAATGTGAAGCAGTGGTGTAGAGGGTCAAAGAACTGGAAGCGAACTTTCACCATGTCTTCCTCAGTGTTGGGGTTCACTAAGTTGATAAGACGACCATGCCTCTCGGTGAACGGAGAATTCTCAAGAATCCTTGAATCAAGCTCCTTGAGTTGAGGAGGAATTCTCACAAGGTTGACTTGGATTGTTTTCCTGCAAAGTGAATCCATTATCTACAAAACAGGAACAAAGATGAAAATCCAAATCCTTGAAATGGTTAGTGGATGCATATGATGCTTCATGATGTCCATGATGTTATGCACAAGTATATATGTACAAACAAATCACACAAGTTCCTAGTTTCAGGCTTGCATGGGGTTTCATAGGTAAGTACCCTCTTGAAGTTTAGTTGGCTCAACATGTCCTATAAATAGTAACCGGGTTCTAAGGAGCTCAATATCACTGGATTATTTTCGGTGTTCATTGTTTCAGTTTAGCCACTTTACTGGCGACCGAAATATTCCAAGAAAACAACCCTCAATGAGTGTAGTATCGAGTATCTACCAACTTTGGACTGCACCAAAGCCGATCATCTCACTACCCCTAAAAAGGCCAAGATGGTCAAGTAAAGGTTCTAAAAGTCCATTAGTGCTTTATGACATCACTCAGCGGCCCCGTATTCTCTTTGATTAACTCAAAGGCTACCGGTACCTACAAATATGTCGCACTAATATAGCTATTGCTTCAACCATGTCGGTATACCCCGCACAGTTTCCACAACGTATTGCTATTTACCTATGAATGTTTCCCAAATCCGGGTAGAGGATTTCAAACCCAAACAATAGAACCAAATGTAAATAAATCAAGTCAAGCAAGATAAGCATGTAAAGGTGATCTAAAACCCTAAGGTAACCCCACTTTTAGAATTTTCCCCAGTAGAGTCGCCAATTCTGTGATGCGGTGGGAGAAATGACTTGAGGTTTTGCGTTTGTGTTCGCAAATGTTTCGGTTTAGCAAGAGTCGCCACCAAATTTTTATTTTATCCAAAGGAAAGGTCAAAAAGCACAGGAAATACCTTTGAGATGTTTTCATGGGTTCGGGGGGTAGATTATGAAAAGGGAAGGTGCTAGCACCCTTTTCATCCATGGTTTTCCATGGGGTCTTAGTTACTTGTTTAGATCACTTGCTTTTGCTTTTCAATTGTATGAAATGGTGCTTTGTGTGTGGTTTTGAAAGTATTTTGAAAAGAGGCCTTTTGTTTAGGAAACCTTTTGTAATGATTCTTGTTTGAATGTATACAAAAGGTGTTTGTCTTTTGAAAAATGTTTCAATGTTTGAAATTTTGTTTTGGCAAATTGTTTTGAAATTGTGTTGTGTGTTTTGAAATTAGCAAGGATGTTTGCAAATTCGATCAAGTAACTAGGAGTTGTCTACCCTACTCAAAGATCTTTCCTACACATTTTAAACCCTTTGACATTGTTGTTTTACCATTGTATTTGGTAAACAATCTTGTGTTTGGATGTTAAACGGGACAGGTGTGGGTCATCGTATGACCATGATAGAAATGGTGTCAAGTATCTTAGCAAGTTTTTTGAGTGACTAGATCATTTTGTATAGGCAACCAAAATAGCGTCATCGAGGGACTATGATCTTTTTTGTTTTGTTTTGATTTTGCAAAGATACCTAGCATGCATACCATGGCCATTTTTAAGGCAATAAGTGGATGAAACCCTAGGGGTGCTTGTGTGCATTGTGTTGTCATTTTTCATGCATTTTTGTCTTGTATTTAGTCATGTTATTTGTTTGATTTTTGGTTATCATACAAACCCTAATTTACTAATCATGCATTTGAAAGCGATAAAATGCGTAAAAGTAAATCTAAGACTATTACAACATTATTATGGGGAGGGGGATACAAGTTTGAATAAGGGGATATTTCTCAAAAATAAATCCTAAAACTATTATTACAACTAAATTGAAATATTGCACAAATAAATAAATGGACAATTATTTAAATGTGCAATTAAATATAAATATGCAAAGGATGTTTTTGTATTATTTTTATGTATGTAAAAATAAATTTATTTATGTCCTAAAAATATTAAAAATATTAATGATTATTTTTTGGAAAGGGTGAAGAAACCCTAATTTTTGTTTTAAGAAAATATGCCTTATATTAATTATTTATTCATTTATGTACAAGAAAACAAATAAAAAAATATTTTTTGTCATAAAAAATAATAAAAATAATAAAATAAAAATGTAAAAATTAAGAAAATATTTTTGATGATTTTTAATGTTCAAGAAAAATAAATAAAGTCAGAAAATGAAAATAGAAATGGAAAATATGAAAAAATTAAAACAATGGGCCAAGGGGGTGTAGGAAGTAAACAGGGGGTGTCAATAGGAGAAACAAGCCAAGCCCGGCCCATTTCCACTTCGTCCCTGTCCTTGGAACAGAAACACGCGCGCGCCATGTTCAAATTGGTAACTCCTGCATACGTGCTCAAAAACAAAAACTTGCAACATGAAAGTTATAGCTCATGATCACACGATTCTAACCATGTAAAAAACTTGATCTAACTCTCAAAGACCAGAGAGAATTTCATTGGCCCTAAATCTTGACCTAGTGTTTTCAGTAACTTCAACTATCAAATACTCCTACCTCAATTAACATAAATGAATTATATGCATATGTACAACTCAAGGCCAATGAGGACTATATTTTTGCTTCACAAACCTAAGCCTAATGATTCCTAAATAAGGAGATAGAAGTTTGAAATTTACCTGTTTCAGCCAAGCTTGGATATGGAAATGTAGGATGTTTGGATGAGTCCTGAAGGTCGTGTTAGCTTGCCTGAAGTTCACTCAACCTTCCCCAATGCTTAGCCTGCTTTGAAATGGCCTGAATATGCTTATAGAACTAAACCTGCAAAGCTTCAAAGTAAAAATGGTGAAGTGTGAAAACAAGGTTACAGTTTCTTGTGAATGGTCTGGACAGCTTAAGTGTACTGTTTAGAATGTGTTTGAAGTGATTTGGGACAAAACGCACGAGTGGATTTGGTTTTGGCTTATGATTTGCAGAACTTGCCCTGTTTGGGCAGAAATGAAGTTTTTGTGTATTTGGGTGTGTGAGAGCTTATGGAATCGTGTTCTAGGCTTGGTGTGATATGCTGAAGTTGTTTGAAATGTGTACAAAGCTTGGTTTTAACAGATACCAAAGATATGTGGACTTTTGTAAGTTACTTGCTTTTGAAGCAAAAGTTGATTTTGACCATGCCAAAGCCTGTACATGCCTGCTCCTTAGCTACACATAGTTGGTGTACTTTTCCCGAAGTTTGTGGAATTTATTTGCTGTAAGAAACTGGGTTCAAGACTCAAGGGAAACAAAATTGCATAAAGCAAGCTTTATCAAAGTGGCAATGTTGCCTTTTTGCCATTTTTAGATTAATTCCTTGTACAATGCTCTAAAGCTCAGAATAAAGCCTTAATCCAATGTGTTTGCATTTAATTTATGAGTGTAGAAAGGATTAGAACCTGTAAACCAAGTACAAGCAAGGTTTGGAAAGATTTGCAAGTTGTAGCAATGTGCAAAATGCCTTGGCCAAAAATGATGATTTGCCATTTTCAATCCTTCGATTCTCCCTAACCACAAATGATCTTGGATAGTTCTTTGAAATTTTGGAATGCTTGTAACATGATATAAAATCCATATTTGAAATTCATTTTGAGATTCCACTTGGAACTATGTGAAAAGTTACCATGAAGATAGGTCAAAATCCTGCCTAAACTAGGGCAAAATTTCACAAAGTTAGAAAGTTTTTGGATCTCTATTCACAAAATCATAACCTGAGCTCCAGACATCTTTTAGGAAAACTTTATGCATCAAAGTTGTAGATTTTTTGGAGGAATACAACTTTCATGTTGGAAGTTTTCTTTGAATCCAATTGCATCATGGTGAAAAATTTGGACAAAGTTGGGAAAAAATAAGAAATTTTCATAACTTAGAAAATTTCTAAGTTATGAAAATATTCCATTTTAAACCCTAATTTTCAAAATTAGGTTTCTTGGTGAACAAGTTTCATGTTTTGACACATTGATGAAAAATGACCCTTGGAACTTGATTTTGACCAAAAAGTCAAAGTTTGACTTTTCAGTGTATAGTTGATTTTTGATCAGTTGATTGGAAAATTCATCTGTCAATCCAATGCATTTGAGATCTTTTGAACCTTGTGATTAGGTCAAGATGATTCCATTGAGTCCTTGAAGCCATGCTTGAACTAAATTTGCCATTGGCTAGGTCAAAAATAAAAAATTTCCCTTCTGCAGTCAAAACCCTAAAAATGACCATTTTGCCCTTTTGATGACCTGATCAAATTTCTTGAGGAGTTGTGGTCCAAACTTGATCAAATGGTTCATATGAGTCTATAATGTTGATTTGGATCAAAAATTATGAGGTTTGACTGTAAATTGGCCACAGTTGACTTTTTCCCCAATACAGTTGATTTTTAGGTCAATTGTCCAATTGACTGGGCAAAATTGTGATTCAAGGCTTGAAACTTGGTATGAGCAATCTTAGAGGTCCAACATGAAGTATGAAAGTCACATGGGGCATTGGAAGTCCAAAAATCCTTGTGCAAATTCAAACCCTAATTTCAGGTCAGTAGTGCAATGAGGTGTCTTGAGCAGAGCAAACCCCTGCTTGGTCTTGAGTCCAAAGAGTCTTGTGAGGGGAAATCTTGATAAAATGAGAGGGCAAATTTTGGGCTACAACAGATCTGCATTTGGATACGTAAGTGTGTGTAAGAGCATAGCTGTATAGACAGAATAAAAGAAAAGAAAGACAGAGAGTGCAAAATTTGTATGCAAACGTCCAATGCTTTATTGATGTCATATGAAAATGAAACATGATAACCCTCACAAATAGAACCATTGTGCCCCGGGTAAGACACAGGGCTATAAAGTTTATATTGTTTTTAAATTACATATCTGAAAATATCAGAAATACAATTACTCCTGAACAAAAGTAATCAGTACAAAGTCCTTGGCAGTCCAGTTACTGAGTTCGCCGTTAGTAGTCGGGAACATCCAACTGTCAATGTCGGAATCACCATCACTGTCTTCAAGCGCATTGACCCCAGGATTGCTGATGCGTAGGGGAGGTCCTCCAGCCCGAGCGCGGCGAACAACCTTTTAAGCACATGTAGTGAAGCCCAAACCAGATTTGTAAGACTTATAATGAATAACCGGGAGCTGACCCCAAATGATAGACCCACCTTCTTCAACCACTGCTCATGCATCCTTGAGAGAAGCCATCTTCGAGGGAGATTTGGTGACCTTTGGAGGATTGTCGGTAGTTTCTATTGTAGCCATAATCTGAGGTACTTCTTAAAAGTTCTGGCAAGGAGTCTCGATTAACTCGCCATCCATTTCCACGTATCTGAAGGAGTTCAAGTGACTGATCATATACTCTTCTTCACCATGCACAGTGACAATCTTTCCTCTTACTGGGTACTTCAACATTTGGTGGAGGGTAGAAGTAACAGCCCCAGCCCCATGTATTCAAGGGCGTCCCAACTAGAAAGAATATGATGGTTTGATATCCATTACAAAGAAAGTGGAGTCGAAGGTCTGGGAACCAACCTTGATAGGGACATCCACTTCCCCATGCACCATCCTCTTCGAACCATCGAAAGCTCTCACTACTATGTTGCTAGGCTTCAAGGTCAAGGCTTCGCAGTCCAATCTGTCCAGAGCTTTTTTAGGTAGCACATTCAACGAGGAGCTAGTATCTACCAAAACATGGGCCAGAGTCGTGCCCCTGCATTTAACAGAAACATGAAGAGCATCATTATGCTTCCTCCCCTTTGGTATCAGATCCGCAAAGGAAAAACCCAAACCATTATCGGCAGTCAGACTAGCCACACAATCTTCAAACTGATCAGCAAATGTCTCTTGTGGCACGTGAGTCGTCTTCAGAAACTTAACCAAAGCCTTCGCATGGGCCTCGAAACACAACAACAAAGCCAACATAGAAATTTTGGATGGGGTCTGCCCCAGCTGCTCGACCACATTGTAGTCGCTCTTCTTTATTATCTTCAAAATTTCTTCCATTTCTTTTTTAGAAGCTTCTGGTATGGTTACTGAATTGGCCTTTGTCAGGACAGGCTCAATATGTATGTCTTTGCCTCGAGTCTCGGCCGACTCAGTGATGGGAGGGTCAACAGGAGTGATTACTGGAATTGCAGTAGTAGTCTTGGGTGGAACACAACATGGATGATCACAGGTGCGGTAACATTCTTCGGGGGAGAAATTTCAGGGGAGAACACTCTTCCACTTCTCGTTATTTTACTGGTTCTGGCAATATTGACGATGTCAGAATCAGCATTTTCAGCAATCTTGTCTTCAATGGTTAGCATGTCCTGCTTTACGCCGTGGTAATAAACGCCGGCCCCATAGTTCCAAGGAACAGCTTTGTCCGAGGAGTATGGTATTGGCCCTGGCATGGTTATGATCAATGGAGTCACCTTTGGAATTGATGTAATCCTCACGGGTCTCTTAGCGGAGGCCCTGGGAGGATTGGCGGAAATGGTTATGATAGCAACGTCTTCACAGAAAACAATCAGAACAGGAGTCTTCTCAAACAGAATCTCTTTGTCATCCATCAGGCGTTGAACATCTGCCTTCAACAAAGGGCAACCAGTCGGTAGAAATGAACAAAGGTGGCAACCTTCATCACATCCCGAAAATAAACCGGCCTTCAGCAAATTCAATTTGATAGTCAAGAGTGGGGTCACCAATTCTTCCACAGAAGTCACAAACAAATCTTCTTCAATGGCATTAACAACCAGACCATGTTTTGGCATAGGAGAATTGATAATGTTGGGAGTCTCTGGGGAACCAAATTCAATCTCCTTAGCATAAATCAGATCCTATACTTTGTTCTTCAAAGCCTAGCAATCATTGGTTTCATGGCCAGGACTTTCCAAATGGTAATCACAACGAGCATTCAGTTTAGAGTAAGGAGAGGTGGTGTTAGGGTTCCTCAGAGCTTCCCTCAGAGTAACCAGATTGTACTTCAGCAACTGAGGTAAAACCTGAGACAGCGTCATGTTGATCTGAGTGAACTGTCTAGCTGGTCTTTCTGCTCTTGGCTTATTGTTTCTTTGTTGAGCAGGTGCAGGTTTGGCAATCATAACAGCCCTACCGCCCAACGGCGCTCGGTTTGATTCTGATTCTTTTGGTTATAGATGGCACTGACTTCCTTTTTACCTGCAAACGGCTTCCTTGCAGCACTAGAAGAGGCATCCTTATGAATTTTTCCACTTCGGATTTCAGCTTCCACTCTTTCTCCTATTAAGATCAGCTCAGTAAAAACCGCCGATAAACTTCCAATTAGATGGTTGAAGAATGGCCCAGTCAAAGTTCCCAGAAACATATCCACGAGCTCCCTGTCAGCCAAGGGAGGTTAAACTCTTGCAGCCAAATCTCTCCACTTCTGAGCATAATCCTTGAAACCCTCGTTCGAACCCATAGACAGATTTTGGAGTTGTGTACGGGTGGGAGCGAGGTCTGCATTATAATGATATTGCTTATAAAATGCAGCAGCAAGGTCTTCCCAATTACGAACATTGGCTCTTTCCAGCTGATAGAACCACTCCATTTGTGTTCCATACAAACTGTCTTGGAAGAAGTGAACCCACAAGTCTTTGTCAGCAGTATAAGATTGTATCTTCCTCACATAGGAACGGAGATGCATTTTAGGACAAGAGACCCCATCATACCTAGCAAATATCGGTTCCTTGAATTTTGGGGGGATGACAACCCCGGAGACTAGACCCAACTCTTCAAAATACAGTCCAGGAATCTTCTGGATTTCCATAGAACTCAGACGCTCCTCTAACTGCTTATACATTTCATCAGCCAGAGGGTACTGCTCCTCATTGTAATCAATTTCATTGTTAGACTCTTTCGGACTAGGGTCCTCTTCTCTGGCTTCACCCTCTTGATTCTCTCCCTCTTTAGATGAAGAATCTAGATCAACAACCCGTCTTGGTGGCCCTCTGAACCTTCTGCTCATATGTGCCACACCAGCTATCCTTTTGGTCTTCTTAGTGTTCTTCTTAACAATCAGAGCCTTCAGCTCTTCCTGTCCTTTGGCCAGAGCCACAATCATTTGCTGGAACTACGTGTTCTGAGTCTAAAGATCTTTCAAAGTTTGTTCAAGAGCCATTGCTGAAATAAACAGCGGAGGGGATGAGAAACCTGTTATGAATCCTATTATGTAATGATATGTATGCAATGTTTTCAAGGGTTCTTAAAGGCTCAAATTTTCTTAAACAAAAAGGAACAAACACGAATTGTATTAGTAAACTTGAATTGTTACAAAGAATATATTTTGAGAGTACAATTAAGGAAAATAAAACAAAAGAAGATTAGGTTTCCTATGGGCGCATCCTCTTTGGCGTGATGTAGGCGTTGATATTCCTCTCTTAATGAAGTAGCCTAGTGAGTTCCAAGACCTTCTTCTCGTTGGCGTAGAATTAGGCTTCAAATGTGTGCTGCTCCTCTTTAAGCTGAACCCAAGACTTTTGTAGCTCTTCGTGATCAGTTGGCATGTCTGGATGAAGAACAAGATGAGGAGTGTCTCCCTCGGCAAATGGTTCCATAATCATAGGTCGGATAGCAGGATAAGGTATCATAAGAGTTTGAGCACGGGCTCGTACCCAGCTAAGATAAGGCTCGAGAGGTATGGAATTCTGATGCCCAAGTGTCTTGTTGTCAACCCTATGTACCATACTCCAAGCTTGTATGAACCTTTTGTAGTAACCCAAAACATCATTCTCATGGTTGAAGGCGATTCCTTGAATAAGTGTATCATGAGGACCATCCCTTCTCTCATAACCAAACTGTCGTAATGCTAAGCAAGGGTTATAAGTGATTCCTCCCCTAATGCCTAAGAGAGGGACATTAGGGAATTCACCACAGCGATTGATGATAGTAACATCTTCCGAGAACCATGAACACCAATGAATGTATTAATGTGTAAGGGACGTCAGTCGATGAGACCATCTTTTACCCTGTTCATTCTTCAAAGTAGATCTGGGTAGGTGCGAAAATAAACCACCTGGCCAATAGAGGAGTGCAACACTAGAGGGTCCCCCTTCTTTTTAGGGTGCGAGCATGCTGAGAGTGTAGAATATCCCCGAGTAATGTAGGTACCGGATTCCGAGATAAAAAAACCTGGATTGTGCTCACATCTACGAGTTGATCCGCATTAGGGAATATTACCATCCTATAGACAAGGAGTGCCAAAACCTCTTCAAAATCTTGTAGATCCAGGGTATCCCAAAATTAGTAACCCTTATCGAATAGAAATTTAACCGGAATTCATTGAACACTCCCTCTGGTTTCCCAATTTGTCACTATGTCGAACCGTTGTAAGGATAGAGCTTTAGCAATTTCTTCAGGTTTGGGATGTCTTTCCGTACCGCTGAAAGGTAGCTGATCAAGAATGGGTATCCCTAATAACTGAGAAAAATCCTCCATAGTATGCACTAACTAGTAATCCGGGAATGTGAAACAGTGATGCAGAGGATCGAAGAACTGAAACAACACTTTCAACATTTCTTCGTCAGATTTTGCAGTGACCAAGTTGAGCAACCGACCATGCTTTTCAGTGAAAGGAGAGCTTTCGGGAATCCTTACTGCCAAGTCCCTTAATTGGGGAGATACTTTCACTAGGATAGTTTGAATAGTGTTCCTGCGGGCGGATGGCATATCCTATAAAACAGAACAAAGATGAGCCCTAGAAACCCTTGAAACAGTTAGTATGATATGCTATGGTATGATGTTTATGATGTCATGATAAATCACATGTATAGCAAGCACAGACAAATCACACCAAGTCCTTAGGTTTAAGGCCTGCTTGAGTTTTAAGGTCATGCCCTCTTGAAGCTGGATTGATTCAACCTGTCCTATAAATATGTAACCGGGTTTTAAAGGGATCTCAATATCACAAATTTCCCCCAAGCCTTGCTCAATCGACGATTGACTCGTAATCAAACAAAACTCAGAAGTTAAACCTCAATGAGTGTAGCATCGAGTATTTGTCGACCTTGGGCATACACCAAAGCCGGCCATCTCGCTACGTCATACTGGCCAAGTTGTGCAATTAAAGGTTCTAAGGTCAGTTGATGCTTTATGACACCACGTGGCGGCCCCGTACATCTCCCTAATTGACTCAAGGGTTACGGGTACCAACCAAAGTGCCACATCAACGTAGCTACTGCTTCAACCGTATCGGTTTACCCCAGCACAACTCCCTTACAGTTTATTGCTACTTACCTAAAAGGTGTTTCCCGATCCGGGTGTAGGATCAAATAACCCAAACAGTTCCCATAAATATAAAGCAAGCAAGACAATCAAGAGAAAGAAATTAAATATGACCTAGATCCTAAGGTTTACCGCACTTTATATTTCATTCCCCAGTAGAGTCGCCAGTTCTGTGATACGGTGGTAGAACCGACTATTAATACTGGTTTGCGTTTTTTGTTTGCAAAATGTCGCAGTAAGTAAGAGTCGCCACCGACTTTTTTTTATCCAAATAAGGAAAATGGAAAAAGAACAGAAAAAACCTTTTTCGAGATGTCTCTGAGTATGGCGGGTAGATTATAGAAAGGGAAGGTGTTAGCACCCTCTCTATCCGTGGTTTGCCACGGGCTCTTAGGTACTTGCTCATTTTGAAAACTGCTTGTGTGTGCTTGCTTTGAAAAGTTTTGTTTTACTTTGTTTTAACCCTTGTTTCTGTCCTCAAGAGTGTTACAAAGTTGATTTTGAAAACTTTGTTTGGAAAGTGTTGGTGTGAAAAAAAATTTGTTTGTTTGAGCAAGTACTTAAGAGTTTCTACCTACTCGAAAAAGGTTTGTTCACTTTCCTTTTAGACAATGCTATCCCATTATTGAGAAATAGGTAGCATCGTCGTTGGAGTTTTTTAGGGAAATTTTAAGGGACAAATATGATCACAAAAGAAATGTTAGGAAATGTTATTAACCATCCTAAAGCCTTAAAGATATTTTCCGAGGCAACATCCGAATGGGTCATTTTAGATCTTTCGGGGCTAGAGGACAACCACTAACAAACCCTATACTTCATGACCGTTTAACGAAGGCAACCGTAGTGGAGTAAACCCTAGGAGTGAGCATGTGCGAATGTAATTATTAGTTAATTTATCTTTGCGCATTTAGGGTTTTCTACAGTATTAATTTTCAGTTTGTCTTTCCATACAATCCTATTAACATCTAGGCAGTTTATAGTTTGCGGAAATTAAATGCGAGAAAGTTAAAAGTCCTAGGTATTACAAGGCTTTTGCAGATACATAATTATCTTGGACTGAAAATAAAGATGCGGAATTGAAACCCTAATTACTATTACAAACTCGGAGCAGTTACATTAATAATAAAAAGGAAACTAAAAAATGTGTGCGGCGAATTAAATGCGAGAATAATTAGCAAAACCTAAAAATCTAATTGAAAAAATATTTAGGTTATTTTTTGAGAAAAAATTAATTAGTTTATGTACAAAACTAACCCTAATTCTAATTGATTTAAATTACGGAAAAAAGAATTAAATTTCCCTAATTTTAATTTAATTAATTAATTAAGGAAATAAAATATTTTATGAAAAAATGATTTGTTAATTTTTTTTTGTGATTTTTGATTTAATGAAAAAAAGAAATAATTTTGATGTTATTTTAAAAAGAAAATAATTAGAAAATAATTAAAAAGAATTAAAATAGAAAGGAAAAGAATGGGCCTGTAAGAACTGAATGATGGGGTGTATGTTGAATTTGTTAGCACCAAAAGAATGGCCCAGCTTGCCCAGCGACTGATCCAATGCTGCCCTTTTCTGATGGTGTACCATGGTTCTCTCTTGCATGGGACGTTGGATTGGTGATGAAGATGATCCATTGGCTGGATTGCGTGGCTGCGTGGTGGACGTCTGGCTATGTAAAGTACATGATCTGCATTCAAATGTTAAGAAAACAATAAAAACAATATATATTATATAATGAAAAGTCAGCGCATTAAAAAATGCACGAGATTCAAACAGGCCAATGGTAGTTAGACACGTGAGCTTCTTCTTCCCCTGTCCGTCGTTTTAGGTTAGGGACTTTTACCTACGGACATCTTCCATGGCTATAACCCTGTAAATTTCCAAAATTCACAACAAGCATGATAAATCAATTGGGAGTACATAGATCAAATCGTCTTGATATCACGAGCATCATGGTACCCTTTTCTTGGGCCAATTCATCCTATATAAAAAACCCTAAAACGACACAACAAACCCTAGCAATGACAATTATGAATACAGGCATCAAAATGCAAAATTAATTAAACCAAAACATCCCAAATGATGATATAAACACAATGATATGCTTAAAACTGATTAATCAGATGTAAATCATCAAACTCAGATTCAAGAAATAAGCCAAACTGTGAGGGTCGTGTAGGCTGATTTTGGGCTCGTGGAGGCGTGCAACTGATTGAAAAAGCTTCTGGGAAGGTCCAGGAAACGATTGGGAGTGTTGAAATGCTTTGAATTGCCCTCTAAGCTTGAAATCGATCCACCAATTTTTATCAATTTTTCAGTTTTGTTTTATGCTCTCACGACCTGTAAACCTTCTTCTTGCGTATTGGTTATGTTCCGCATATATAGTAGAGCATATTAGGTCAACAAAAATGCTTTGTATCTTTGATAATCATGGAGATTTGATTTGATTTTTCTCTTGTATGATATGTTTCCAAAATAGGCCTAATCATGCCATCTTTGTTCTAATCATCCCTTGCACATTTGATATGCTATGCCAGCCTAATTGGATTTGATTCCTACAAAAAATCAGATCAAAAATCAATCTTTTATATTTTTTGCAATTTATTTGATTTAATTTGAATTTTAAATAATAAATAAATAAATCAAAAAATGTGTGGATGCTGATTTGGGTCGTATACCATGTTTCCAACAATCTCCAATCATGAAATGCTAGGCCCATTTGACAAAAAATGTATTTTTGAGCACATTTGACTTTTGGCAATTTTGCAAAAATGGTCAACTTTGACAAGGCATATCTCCTCCAGTTTTAACCCTAGAAAGGTATTCTTTGATTTTTAGAAACTTAGGATGTCCCCTAAACATCCCTTTTGGATACATCTCAATTGGGTCTTCCATATTCATGTAAGAAGCTTTGACCCAAAAGGTGTTTTTGTTGACTTTTCAAAAGGACCTATAATGTAGAAATTCATATCTTTTGATGAGTGTATATTTTGAACTTGTGGGATGACGATTAGATGTAGGAAATTGCATCCTCTTCAAATTGATCCTTGGATGGAAAATTTCTGATAAAGTATGAAGAAGTTATGCTTGGTCAAAGTTTGGTTGACTTTTCCTGAGAAACCCTAATTTAGCAACTTTTGGGTTTTGATGAATTTGGGGAATTCCTTGAGGAATCATGATCAACCCTTGATAAAATGATGGATATAACTTTAAAATGTTTATGTTGACCAAAAATATTGAAGTTTGACTATATGTGGGCCACAGTTGACTTTTGACCTAGTACAATTGATTTTCAGGCATCTGGGTAATTGACTGGGCAAACTTCTTGTGCAAGGGATGAAACGTTACATGGATGATCTTGAGAACATATTGGGACCATGGAAAGCATTTGGTACCCTTGGACTTCAACCATATTGATGAGGAGTGAAACCCTAGTTTGAAGCTTGTTGCCTTAGGAGGAGGATTTGTCTGGTCAATCCTTAGGCATCCTTGAGCAAGTTGAGGACCTCAATGGGCATGTGTTGAGTAAAATGAGAGAGAAAATTTTGGGGTACAACAATAAAAAATACATAATTATTGTGAAGAAAAATTATGCACTTTAATCCTTTGATTGAATTTACAGAGAAGTTCTGGTGAAAGCAACAATGTTAATGACGTGAAAAATCATATGAAGCTCTGAAGAAGAAGAACTTATAAGAAGCTATGAAGCGAAGCTAAAGCAACACTCAAGAAAAAGAAGTGTTAATGCTAAAAATTCTTATGCACCGAGCTGCTGGAAAATCTCTGATATATAAAGCTCTAAAAGAACAAAGAAGCATCTAACGTTCTATTTACAAGCAATCAAACTCCAGATACTCTGAGACGGCGTAGATTCGACATCACATTAATGACACTTATAAAGTAACGGCTGGAAAAATTTATGGTCAGAATAAGATCTATATTTTTCGAAAGAAAATCCAATCAAAAATCAATAACCTTCCAAAATCAAAAGATTATGTCTCCAATAGTTTCATGATAGTTGCCTATATAAAGAGGTCTATGAAAGGTGAAAAATAACAACTCACGCATACCAACAAGAGCGATCAAAATATTCCCATATTTCTTATCTCTTGAATTATTCCTTGTGCTAAATTTGTGTAAACATCACAATTATGATAAAGCTTGTTAAGAGCAAACTCAAACACATTATATAATTATTTATAATTTTTATTCCTTGAGAAACCAAGTTGTGGTTTGATCTCAAGAATACGTTGATAGTTGTCTTCGTGAATTGTAATCATTTGTGATTAGTGGATTAAGACCTCGATTAAGAGAGGTGAAATCACCGTGGCGGGTGGACTGGATTAGTTTTGAGTTCAAAATGAACCAGGATAACCAACTTGTTTTATAGGCTTATTTTTTGAAAACCAAATTCAAACCCCTTTTCATGTTTTTTTCTATCCTTCACCGGTTTCTTTCTTAAGGCATCGACTTAACGGGTCTATTCATGCGCAGTATTTTTTAACTGCGTATGCATTCACTGTGTGTGGGAAATCTTCGCCATCTATAGTAGTAAGTAGCAAAGATCCTCCCGAGAAGACCTTCTTCACAACATACAGTCCTTCATAATTTGGAAGTTCTTTGACATGAGGTCTCTGATTTGGAAGTTCCAAGGCCAAACCTTCTTGTAAAAATATTTCTTCATACTTCCCTGATATAACTGGCTATGGAAAATGGCTGCCAATCATTTCTCATTGTTGTACCCCAAAATTTTCCCTCCCATTTTCAAGACAAATTAATTCAAGACACATCCTCATGCTCATAAAGGTCTCAATTGCTCAAGACTTATGAAAGACTGATTAGATGGACTCTCCTCCTAAGCAACCAACCTATAACTAGGTTTTTGTTTCTCTCAAAGTAAATTGATTTTCTAATGCCTCAAATTTACTTCATGGTTTCTCATATGCCTCAAAGTATCTTCATTCCAAATTTCAAGCCTTACATCACAAGTTTGCTCTGTCAATTAGTCAGATGATTGAAAATAATTTATATTGGACAAAAAGTCAGCTTTGATCAATCTACAATCAAACTTCAATATTTTTGGTCAACATCAATATTTTAAATTCACATTCATGATTTGATCAAGGTTTTTATCATGATTTATCAAGAAAACTCAAGATTCATCAAAAGTAAAAAGTTACTAAATTAGGTTTTTCTTAAGGAGAAGTTAACTGAACTTTGACCAAGCATAAATTTCAAATACTTCACTAGAAATTACTCAACCAAAGCTCATCTTGAAGTAAATTCAATTCTCTACAACTTTTTCTCTCTAAGCTCAAGGCCATAAAATGCTTCATTTGAGAGATATGAGCCAAAACTTGACAGGTCATTTTGAAATTCAATAAAAGACATCTTTTGTCAAAGCAATTTACATCAAGTTAAAGACTTCAAATGAAAAAATGACCAATATGAAAGTTGTAGGTGACATCTTGAGCTTTCCAAAGAATGCAAGATCAACTTGATATGACAAAAATAGAGAGAGTTATGAGTTAGGCAAGTTGAGAAATTTTTGAGAAATGCATGAAACTTAAATTGATCAATTTTGAAATTTTGAGCTAATAGACCTAACTTTTGAGGTTCAAACATGTTTATAATATGTTAGGGGACCTCTAATTTCTTCTATGCATAAATTTGTTTTTTTATTTTATTTATTTGGATTTTTATTCAAATAAATTGAAAATAAATCAAATAAAATATGAAAGCATTGGACTTTGGCGTGTGGACTTTTGTTTTGGATCGGATTTTGAAGCCCAAAAAGCTCACAACTAGCTAGAAAAACCGTGTGGAACCAACAAGCAAAGAAATCTCTACTTTTGGAAGGTTTTGAATCACATTTGATACGCTTGATTCCATGGGATTTTGTACCATGTATGTTGACCTAAATCACTCCTATATATATACTCAACCCTCATACCTCACAAGGACACAGTTTGACTGCCAAGAGCATTAGGGTTTAAAAGAGAAAATTTTCTCAAAAAGTGCGAGCAATTGAGTTTCAAATTCCAAGGAGTCTCAATCTAAACCAAAGGTATTAATAACTTCCTAAGGATCAAAGGAGTTGATCCAAGTCATTTGTCAAGCAATTCCATGTCCAAAACAACCATATCCATCATCATTGGTTGAGGTATAAAATTTAAACTTGAAACTTTTATCCTAAGCATTTTCAATACAATGTATCATTTGATTTGCATTCTAATGATTATAAGGAACAAATCTAGGCAATCGTTTGAAAGAATGGAGTCCTGGATCGTGAGATGCCATTTGTTGTACCCCAAAATTTGCCCTCCTATTATTCAATATACCTCCTCGTGCTCATGAAGGTCTCAATTGCTCAAGACTACTCAAGGACTGATCAGACAAACCCTCCTCCTAAGCAGTTGACCTATAACTAGGGTTTCACTTTTCTCAAAGGAAATTGGACTTCTAATGCCTCAAGTGGATTTTATGGTTTATCATACATCTTAAGGTATCCTAATGCCAAATTTCAAGCCTTACAGCACAAATTTGCTCAGTCAAATAGTCAGATGATTGAAAATTAATTATATTGGACAAAAAGTCAACTTTGACCAATTTACAGTCAAACTTCAAGATTTTTGGTCAACATCAATATTTTGAACTCACATTCATCATATGATCAAGGTTTGATCATGATTCATCAAGAAAACTCAAGATTCATCAAAGTTCAAAAGTTACTAAATTAGGGTTTTCTTAAGAAGAAGTCAACTAAACTTTGACCAAGCATAACTTTCATATGCTTCATCATAAAATTCTCAACCAAAGCTCATTTTTAAGTAAATTCAGTTCTCTACAACTTTTTCTCTCTAAGCTCAAGGCCAAAAAGGACTCATTTGAGAGATATGGGCCAAAATATTACATGTCATTTTAGAGATATGAGCCAAAACATTACAGCTCAATTCTCTGCAACTTTTTCTCTCTATGCTCAAGAAACTTTTTGTCAAAGCACTTTACATCAAGATAAAGCTTCAAATGAAAAAATGACCAACATGTAAGTTATAGGAGACATCTTGATCTTTCCAAAAAGTCCAAGATCACCTTCATATAACAAAAATTGAGTGAGATATGATTTGTGCAAGTTGGGCAATTTTGAGAAAATGCATGAAATCCAAATTGAGCTAATTTGAATTTTGGGGCTAATGGGCCTATCTTTTAAAGTCCAAATGTGTTCCTGACCTCATAATAGACCTCTTATTCCATTCATTTAGTTTTTTGGTTTTTATTTCATTTTATTCAATTAAAAGAAAAATAAATCAAATGAAAAACAAAATCAAAGATATAAGGCACATGGATATATTTTTTTAATCAAATCATAAGGCTAAAAATCAGATAACCAACTAGCAAAAACATGTGGGATTGATTGGTACATGATTGGCTTAAAAAAGGAAGATTTCATGCAAAAATTCCAATCAAATATTTTGTCAAGAAATACAAAGATTCGATTCATGTTTGTTGACCTAATTTATGGCCTATAAATAGAGAACATATTCAGACCATCAAGGACACGGATTTTCCTCAAGAACACACTCTCGAAAAAATTCCAAAATTTGTCAAAACCAGGGCAAAGTCAAAACCTTGTGTGCAACCATTTCCGAAGCATTCCAAGCACTATGTCATCTTCCTGAAGATCCCAGGAGTCCATCTCAGCCATCCTTGAAGCCTAAAGCACACAAAACAACTACATCCAAGTATACCAGTTTGGTAACTTCTGTGATTCCCTAAACTTTTAATCTATGTATATTCATTTAATTTGATGCATGTATACCTATTCATGATGGTGTTTAGAGTTGTTTTGATCAATTGTTTGTAATCTTTAAAGCAGGAATTAAGAGATACCATTATTAGGGCATAATCTGAGTTTTGTTTCGAAACTCACGATACAATCAGTTTCAGGCTAAAACAACACCACCATTGGATTCAGGAGGTCCAAATTAGGGGGATAGGGTCCCTCTTAATCTCTAATGCATATTATTTTTGCAGATTTGAAAACGAACTCGCCGGAGAAGACGACCGGGGCTAGGGTTCTAGAGCTTCTCTAAATCCAATGATTTATTATATATTTATTGGCTTCTATTATATTAACAGAATTGAAGCGCAATGCAGTTGGTTGAGACGGAGGCATGTAATGTGAAGAGCGTGGGTTCGATCCTTGTGTCTTGCAATTTTTTTTTGTTTTTTTTTAAACTAACGCGGAGGTTTCATATATATTATTCAATTCTTATTTCTCAAACACCAACGGGAGCTTGACCTAATGGCAAGCAATGCAAATCCTTGGGGCCAAGGCCGTGGGTTTAACACCCACCCCATGCAGATTTTTCACCCTATTTTTTCCTAACCTAATTTCTTTTCTTTTTATTTTCTAACCCTAATTAATTTCTAATTAATCATCAACTAAACTAACTTAATCTTTTTTATTAATACTAATAAATTAGGATTAGGGTTTTTAACTAGTATTTAATTTTCTGATATTTTTTATTTACTAATTACTTCATTAATTAATCAATCTTTTTTTCCTTAAATATTAAAATCAATTACAATTTAGGTTTTTTAATTATTATCACTTAAGTTATTTTCTATAAAATAAAAATATTAATACCTAGAACTTTAAGTCTTTTAGACATTTTTAAAATTAAAAAAACATTTTCTTATTTATTTTGCTATTTAATTTTCTTAGACAAATTGTATAGGTCCCACTATGAATTGTAATAGCACAAATTTATTTTCCGCATCTTTTTTTTAATTATGTATCTGCTCTGAGGATGTAATAGTGTAGGTCATTTATATTCTCGCACTTATATTTTTATGCTATGATTGGTAATTAGGATTGTATGGAAAGACTAATAATTGAACATAGAAAACCCTAAATTCTCAAGAAAAAATAACTGAATCAATACACTTTTGCACACTTACACCTCTAGGATAACCTCTCTTGTTGCCTTACGATACTTGGTCTTGTCCCTCAAAAGTTGGGATACTTTAGCAAAAGACCTTCGATCAAATCATCACAAACCCTTTCGAATAAAGATCATAATCCCTCGAGGACCCTTCGAGTTTCCTACAAAATGATTTAGTCCCTATGAGTAAAGGATGATAGTCCCTCTGATACAATTGCTAAAGTATCCTTACATGTTGCATTCGATAACCATATGATGACCCTACGTTTGTCCCTTCACATCCAATATATAGGGCTACCTACCAACTAATGGTATGGATAGTACTATCTATAAAGTAGAAGGAAAAGAATAAGAAAGACTTTAGTGGGTAAGAAACTCCTAATTGCTTTCTCACAACTTTTCTCGAAACATTTTTTCACATATCACTTTCAAACATATATTTTCAAAATACTTTGTACGCATTATTGAGGAATGATACAAGAATCATTACAAAGTCAGCCTTACATTGGTGATTTCAAAATATTTTCAAATAAGTCACAAACACAAATCATGTTTTCAAAAGTGCACTAAGCAATTAAGAGTCTATAGATAACTATGGATGAAAAGGGTGCTAACACCTTCCCTTTTAAAACTTACCCCCCAAACTCAAAATCTATCAAAGGTCTTTCTTGTTCTTTTTGCCTTTCCTAAATATTAGATAAAAGAAAAGTTAGTGGCGTCTCTTGCTATCCGCATATTTGGATAAAACCAAAAAAGTCATTTCTCCCATCGTATGACACCATTTTTAGGGCACGATATCAGTTTGCATTTGAATCTTATAATACACTAACCTTTTACTTGTTTTGAGCCCAGATTCGAGTTCAGGATGCAATGTTGTATAGGACAGGCCTTTTGGTTTGCTTTAAATCTTCCATTTTTGCAGGATTGGCATTGGAGCTCACTAGATAAGACGACCAGAATTTGACTCTGGCGTCTATGTAGTTTGTTTGACTCCGGTAGAGCTTGTGTGGCATGAAGGCGTTTCATGATTGTTCATCACTTAAGTCATTGGGGTCCACTTTTGACTCGTTTAAAAATTCAAAAAGTAACGTGCCTTTTATTATTTGTTGTTTAATTCATAATTAGTTAACGCATAACAACTGATGGACGAGTGGGAAGTGTGATGTGTGTTAACCATAGAGTCGTGGGTTCGACCCCTCCTCTTGTCAAATAGTTTTTTCTTTTTTAGGATAACACGCAGGTTAATACCAAATTGGCTGGTTCTTATTCTCAATCACAAACGCCCATCTGGCCAAGTGGACGCAACATCTACCTATAACCTCAAGGGGGTGGGTTCGATTCCCACCCATGCATTTTGTTTTCATTATTTTCCAACCCTTGTTCTTTATTCCACTTAATTAATTATTTTCTAATTAAATGAATTAATCATAAAACCAAAAATTAGGATTAGGATTAATTGATTACTTAGGGTTTTAATTAGTTAATTAGGTTTTGATATCTTTTTTTATTACAAGTTAATTAGATTTTAGTTTTTTTAATTAAAATTTATTAGAATTAGGATTTTAATTAATATTAAGACCTGAATTAATTTCTAAAAAAACCAAAAACATTAACGTTTAGATCTTAGATCTTTAAAATATTTTTCTAACACTTTCATTCATCTTTTTCCAGTTAAGTGTATAGGATCGCACTATCAATGTAATAGCGTAGATTTATTTTCTCGTATTTTTCCTATTATGTATCTCCTCCGAGGATGTAATATCATAGATTTACTTTCCTGCAAATTTCTATACTTATGTATCTCTCCCAAAGCCATGTAATAGCGTAGGAACTTTACATTATGCACTTTAATTTTCTGTACATATTTAACTGTTAGTAAAATAGGGTTTGTATGGAAAGACTAATAAATGGACTTAGAAAACCCTAATTACAAGATAAAATAACTGAAAACAAACACTTTGCACACTTTCCACCTCTAGGATAACCTCTCTTGTTGCCTTATGAATATTGGTTACATCCCTCGAAACTATGGATACTTTAGAAAAAGACCCTCGGTCAAATCATCATGGTCCCTTTAGAATAAAGATCATAATCCCTCGATGACCCTTCGAGTTTCCTACAAAATGATCTAGCCCCTTCGATGACCCTACGAGAAAAATGATGATAGTGCCTTCGATACAATTGTTAAAGTATCCTTACATGTTTCCTTTGATGACCATACAATGATCCTACACATGTCCCTTCATATCCAATAGATAGGATTAGCTACCAACTAATGGTATGGATAGTACTATCTCCAAAGGAGAAGGAAAATGACAATAAAGACTTTAGCGGGTAAGAACTCTTAAATGCTTGTTCACAACCTGTTTCAAAAACAAATACATTTTTACACATCACTTTCAAAACAAATATTTTTAAAAACACTTTGTATTCATTCTTGAGGACTGATACAAGGATTATTACAAATTTATCCTTACATTGGCATTTCAAAATATTTTCAAACAAATCACACATGCACAAAACAAGTTTTAAAAGTGAGCTAAACAATTAAGAGCCCGTAGATAACTATGGATGAAAAGGGTGTTAACACCTTCCCTTTTCATAACTTGTCCCCCGAGCTCAAAATCTATCAAAGGTTTTTCCTATTCTTTTAACCTTTCCTAAATATTGGATAAAAGAAAAGTCGGTGGCGACTCTTGTTAACCACAACATTTGAGATAAAACCAACAAAAGTCAGTTCTCCCACCGGATTACAAAACTGGCGACTCTGTTGGGGAAACTACATAAAAAATAGGGGTTACCTTAGAGTTTAGATCACTTTTACTTGCTTTAATCGTTTGAATTGTTTGCTTTAAATTTAAGGGCTTATTTGGGTATTTCTTGTGTAAAAGATCCTACTCTTGGATCTAGTGATTCCTTATGTAAGTAGCAATAGATCATAAAGACTATAAAGCGTATATCGATATGGTTAACATGATAGCTATAGTTAGTTTGACACTTTAGTTTGTACTGATGTTCCTTGATTCATTCGAGGATAACATTAGGCTTCTGCGTGGTATTGTTAACACTAACTTACTTTTAGAACCTTAATTGATCCATCTTGGCCATTAGAAAGTAGTGAGATAGCCGGCTTTGGTGCTGTCCAAAGTGGGTTAATACTCGAGGCTACGCTCATTGAGATTCAACTTTCGGGATGTTTTGGTGGCAAGTCAGTTGTCGTGCTAAAATAGAGCCTTCGAGAAAGATCTGTGATATGAGATTATTAGAACCCGGTTACTATTTTAGGATAGGTTGAGCAAACTTAACTTCAGTGGTGAAGGGTATTTACCTATGGACTTCATACAAGCCTTTAAACCTAAGGCTCTTTTATGATTTGTTTGTGTTTGCTACTTATTTAACATGAACATAACACCATAACATCATATCATCATAACATAACATTTTCACTAACCATTTCACGGACTTAGGGATTTATCTTTGTTCCCTGTTGTAGGTTATGGCCTCCGCTCACAGAAATACTATCTGAATCAACCTTGTAAGGGTACCTTTCAAGATTAAGGAGTTAGCCTCAAAGGTATCCGAAAACTCTCAATTCACCAAGAGGCATGGTTATCTACTCAGTTTGGTTACCTCAGGTTTTGAAGAATACATGAAGAGTGTTATGTTCCAGTTCTTTGATCCTAAGCATCATTGTTTTACCTTCCCATATTATCAGTTGGTACCCATAATGGAAGAGTTTTCTAAGCTACTTGGAGTACCTATTATTGATCAGACACCCTTCACTGGTATAGAGAAAGTTCCAAAACCTGAAGTTATTGCAGCAACCTTACATATGAAGCAATCAGACATTGTGTCTAATTGGGAAACAAGAAGTGGAGTTAAAGGTCTTCTTGTTAAATTTCTTATAGAGAAGGCTCAGTTGTTTCTAGATGTTATAAGTTTTTATGCTTTTGAGGAGATCTTAGCTCTGTTGATTTATGGTTTGGTATTATTCCCTAATCCAGACCAACTCATAGATGTGAATACCATCAAAATATTTCTTACTCGTAATCATGTGCCTACTTTGCTAGGAGATATCTTTCACTCTCTTTACACTCATACTATGAGAGAGCGAGGGACTCTCACGTGTTGCATACCTTTACTATCCAGGTGGTTTATTTCACATCTTCCCCGACCAGTGATGAAGAATGAACAAGGTTTGAAGTGGTCTCAAAGGATGATGTCACTCTCTTATTCAGATATATATATTGGTGTTCACGATCTTGGGAGGACATCACTATTATTGACCGCTATGGGGAATTCCCTAATGTTCCACTCCTTGGCATAAGGGGAGGTATTACTTACAACCCTTCTCTGGCTCTACATCAATCCAGGGTATTTTATTCGATTACGAAAATGATCCTCGAGTTTACTGTCAAAAGTTTATACGAGCTTGGGGCATGGTGAATAAGATTGATAGCAAGACTTTGGGACAGAAAAACTCCATATCTTTGGAGTCCTACCTCAGTTTGGTGCGATCTCGTGCTCAAAATCTTATAATGACATATCATGCTATCCTACTAGTAATTATGGAGCCTGTTGTTAAGGGAGATACTGCTCATTCCATTTTTCATCCAAATATGCCTATTGACCTTGAAGAGCTACAAAAGTCTTGGATTCAATTCAAAGAAGAAAGGGACACCTTTGAGACTCAAATCTATGCTAGTGAGAAGAAAGTGTTGGAGCTGACAAAATGACTTCACGAAGAGCAGAGCCTTAATGCATATGTCAACCCAAAGAGTAAGCGTCCATGGGAGACTTGAGTCTTAGGTCTTCGGAGTTCATAATTTGTTTCCTTGTAACCCTTTTTGTTTTCAT
Source organism: Vicia faba (assembly GCA_948472305.1). NCBI lineage: Eukaryota > Viridiplantae > Streptophyta > Magnoliopsida > Fabales > Fabaceae > Vicia > Vicia faba. Next base: position 801,439,077 of record OX451739.1, on the reverse strand, counting down.
TATAAGCCTAAGAGGTATTTTTAATTTGAACTTACTAATAAGAGTCTTTATTTCTATTCCATTTTGATTAACAAATTTAAATCCCACGAGGTCCTTGAAAACATTGCATATGCATCTACATGCCATACATGTCATTGCATAACTGGTTTCTGAGACAGGTTTATCATCTTCTTGTTGTTTATTTTAGCAAAAATGGCTCTCGAACAGACATTCAAAGATCTCCAGGCTCAGAATGCTCAGTTCCAATAGATGTTCCTAAGCTTAGCCAAGGGGAAAAAATAACTTAAGGCACTCATTGCCAATGAGAAGAAGAAGATGACAAAGAAACCAATCAACATCCTTAACATGGGGAGAAAATTCAGAGGTCCAGTTAAGAGAGCTCAAGATCTTGATATCCCATTGGACGAAGATGACGAATGAGATGAAGATGGTAAAAGTGTTAAAACTGAAAAAAGAAATCATGGTTCTGACAAATGTTTTTATGAAGAGGAAGAGGATTATTTGGATGAACAATATCCCCCTGATGGCGAAAAGTATAATTTGTTAGAAGAGTTTCTGAAAGCTATGGAGATCTAGAAGGTGCCTAGCTTGAACTTGAAGAATTGGGTTTAGTCTCAGGAGTCGTCATTCCTCCTAAGTTCAAAACTCCTACCTTTTCCAAGTATGATGGCGTTTCTTTCCCGAAGCTACATTTGAGATCATATGTACGGAAAATTCAACCACACACTACTGATAAGAAATGATGGTTGCATTTCTTTTAAGAGAGTATGTCTGGAACACAATTGGAATGGTATTATCAACTCGAAGGTACCAATATTCATACCTGGGAAGATTTGGCTGCAACTTTTTATATACAGTATCAGTATAATTCTGATTTGACACCAACCCGCATGCAACTACAAAGTATGTCCATGGGTTCTGAGGAAGGATTTAAAGAGTAATCATAGAAATGGAGAGATCTTATTGGAAGAGTTCAACCTCCTTTCGCTGATAGGGAATTGGTTGACATGTTTATGAGTATGCTAACAGGTCCTTTCTATAATCACCTACTTGGAAGTTCTTCAGCCGGTTTCACTGAACTGATATTGACAGGGGAACATATTGAGAATGGAATTAGAAGTGGTAAAATTCAGGTGGCTACATCTTCGAATACTGTGAAAAAGTCATATAATGGTAAGAAAGAATCTGATGTTGTGTACGGCCAAAAGGGTCATAACAAGAGTGATTGGAACTAATTTGTGGAGACAGTTCTGATCTCTAAACCTGCGCCAGTACAACAACAACAACAGAATAATCTGTGTAGGCAAGTCACACCCAGGAGACAGTTCACAAAAATCAACATGTCGTTGTCTCAAGCATTGCAACACATGTTGAAGGCAGAGCTGATTACATTGAAGGATCCTCCTCAGAAACCTAATACTTCCTCTCCCTGTTACAATCCCAATGCAAGGTGTGCATATCACTCCAACAATCCTAGACACGACACAAACAGCTGTTGGGCATTGAAAAATAAGAATCAACATATGATTGACCATAAGGAGATTGAATTTGATCCTCCTGAGACTCCTAATGTGATCACTCCACCTATTCCTAATCATGACAAAGGCTTTAATGCTATTGATGATGTTTCTTATGATTATGATGTGAGTGACTTGACTACTCCTCAGATGATTGTTAAGAAGAAGTTGTTGCAAGCCGATTTATTTCCGGGTTGCATTGAAAACTGCTACTACTATGTGTCCCAATCCAATGGTTGTGTACTGCTGAAAGAAGGTATTAAGCGTTTGATGGATGATTGTGTAATTCTATTTGAGAAGACTCCTCCAATGGAGAGTTTATGTAAAAGTATGTCTCAAGGCCTGAAGCTTGAAGACGTGTCTATGATTACAATTTCTGGTACTCCTGTAAGGATCACTTCTAAGGGTCTTGTGGAGATTACTGTCGAGCCTAGGGTTTCTCCTCTGATCATTACCACACCTGGGCCAATTCCATATTCCTTTGACAAGGCTATCCCTTGGAATTATGGAGCTGATGTCTACTACCATGACATCAAGCAAGAACCATTGGTTGTCAAAAATCAAAATATTGAAGTTACTGATCCCAATGTTGGCGATATTATTGGGACTAGTAAGGTTACCAGAAGTGGAAGAGTTTTTTCTCCAAAGATCTCTCCAAAGGTTGTTACTACACCAGTTCGTATCACTACTATTGAATCAACTGTTGAGACTCGAGACAAATAACAGATGATTGTGCCTGCCTAGACTGAGGCACCGATCCCAAGGCATAATAAAAACATAAAGCGGATTAGGAAAGATTCCAAAGATTTCTTTACTCATAGATAGGGTTCAGGTTAAGTACGCTTAAAAGAAAAAGGATAAAAGAAATTAAGACTAAAAACTGAGGGAGGTGGGAAAGGTCTGGGCTCTTCTTTCTTTGATTTGAAAAGAAGGCAAATGAACCCAACGTCAGGAAATGAAAGAGGCCGCGCTAAGCACCATGCCTGTTTTGATCCTTGTTCCCCTTCTCGTCTCGCCATATCCGACTGGACACCACATCTCGTCTTCAACTCATTCCGACACTGTGAGATCCTATGGTCACGCCTTAGTCCGAAGGGCTAAACGGGCTTTTGGGCTTTCTAAAGAAATATGACTCTCCACCTATTTCATTGTGTGCTTACCTCCCTTCTGCGCTAAAAAAAAGATAGTAGATAACATAAGACTTTGCTTGGCTTGCTCCAAAAGAGGTTACTGTTGAAGATACCTCCAAGCAAGAGGTGGAGGAGGTATTGAAAATTATTCGAAAGAGTGACTATAAGATTGTTGAACAGTTGGGGAAGACCCCCTCCAAAATAGTTATGTTATCTCTGTTGTTGTGTTCTGAAGCCCATGATCAGGCTTTGGTAAAGTTTCTGAAATTTTCTTATGTACCGCAGGAAATCTCTGTTGATCAGTTTGAAAATTGTGTTTCTAGTTTGACAACTGATAATGAGCTAGGCTTTTCTGACACTGATTTAACTTCCGTAGGAAGGAACCATAATAAGAACCTGCATGTCTATATTGAGTGTAGGGGCACTACCTTATCCCATGTGTTGGTGGATATAGGTTCGTCATTGAATGTATTACCAAAAGTTGTTTTAGACAAACTTGAGTATGAAGGGGTTTTGCTAAGACCCAGTGACGTTGTGGTGGGGGCCTTTAATTGTTCAAAGATAATGGTGCATGGAGAGGTTGATCTTCAAATCAAAGTGGGTTCCCATGTATTCAACTCTACTTTCTATGTGATGGACATTTGTCCAACCTATTCATGTTTTCTTGGACGCCCTTGGATTCATAGGGCAGGCGCTATTATTTCTACTTTACACCAAAAGTTGAAGTATCATGTGAAAGGAAAAATAACTATAGTTTGTGGCGAAGAAGAATACATGGTGAGCCATTTTAATTTCTTCAAGTATGTTGAGATGAATGGTGAATTCCTCGAGACTCCTTTCCAGACCTTTGAAGTTATTCCTCAAACAACCCATGTTGCTAAAACTACTCCTATTGTTCCTAAGGTTACCAGGATTCCACCAAGAACGGCTTCTCTGAAAGACGCTAGGCTGTGATAGAACAAGGTGGTGGTGCTATTTGGGGTCAGCTTCCATACATTCCTTACAAGTTCGAAAAATTTGGTTTGGGTTTCACCTTAGAGGCTCAGAGGGTTATCCATCGTGCTTGTGTAATTCTGGGATATCGACATTCCGCATCAACAACAATGGAGTTCACAAAAATCAAGTCAACATTGTGGAAGACGCTGATAGCGACAGTTACATAGACAGTTGGATTTTCCCTACTACCGACAGTGGGCTCAACAATTGGAAGGTTAAATACTTTATAACAATATCCTTTAGTCAGGAGTAAATGCTAATTTCTATTTTCTTGCTTTCAAGTTTTTGGTTATGTAATTTGAATAATAACTTTGAGCCTTGTGCCTTACCCGGGGCACAACGGTCCATTTGTTATGGTTGTCATTTTTCATCCACATATTTTCATTTAATAAATCATTGGACGTTTGCATTCAAATTTTGCACTCTTTGTCTTTATTTTACTTTATTGCTTTCAAAATAGCTATGTGTTCTTACACACACCCACATAACAAATTGCAGATCCACATCCACCCTGGGTCGCATTAATAACAATTTTGTTATTGCTGATTATGACTTCGAAAATCCGATCTACCAAGCCGAAGGTGAAGAATATTATGAAGTGCCTGGAGTGCTTACTAGACTGTTAGAGTGGGAAGAAAGAGCCACACAACAGCATGAAGATCCAATCGAGGTTGTGAACTTAGGTACTGAAGAGGATAAGAAAGAAATCAAGATAGGTGCCAACCTAGAAGACAGTGTCAAAAAGAGGCTAATCCAGATGTTACATGACTATGTTGAGATCTTTGCTTGGTCTTATGAAGACATGGCAGGGCTTGATATTGACATTGTGGTTCACCGTCTATTGATGAACGAAGGTTATCCTCCTATAAAGTAGAAGGTTCGTCGTATACATCCCGATATGTCTAGAAAGATCAAAGTTTAGGTCATGAAGCAATCCAATGCAAGTTTCTTAGCTGTTACGTCCTATCCTCAGTGGTTTGCAAATGTGAAAGCCCAAAAGATGACTTTCTGCATCCGCGTATTAATGTTCTGGTTGACAACACCACTCAGTACAAAGTATTTTCCTTCATTGATGGTTTCTCTGATTATAATCAAATGAAGATGGCACCTGAAGACATAAAGAAGACTACTTTTGTCACACAGTGGGGCACTTTCTGTTACAAAGTTATGCCTTTTGGTTTTAAGAACTCCGGTGGACATATTCGCGTGATATGGTAGCTTTGTTCCATGATATGATTCATCATGAGATAGAGGTTTACGTTGATGACATGATATCCAGGTCTCAGACTGATGAATAACATCTCGACCACCTGTACAAGTTGTTTGAGAGATTGAAGAAATACAAGTTGAGGTTTAATCCAAACAAGTGCACTTTTGGGGTAAGATCCGGTAAACTCCTTGGTTTCGTCGCCAGTGGTAAATGTGTTGAAGTTGATCCTGCCAAGGTTAAAGTCATTCAAGAAATGCCATCTCCATGTACTGAGAAGGAAGTCAAAGGTTTCTTAGGACGATTGAACTACATTGCCAGATTTATTTCCCATTTGACTGCTACTTGTGAGCCAATCTTCAAGTTACTGAAGAAAGATCAAGTAGTGAAGTAGAACGATGATTGTCAGATAGCCTTTGACAAAATCAAGGAGTACCTCCAAGAACCTCTAATTCTGATGCCACCGGTTGAAGGAAGACCTGTGATCATGTACTTAATAGTATTAGAGAACTCAATGGAGTGTGTATTGGGACAACATGACGAGTCTGGTCGAAAAGAGCATGCAATATACTATCTTAGCAAAAAGTTTACCGACTGTGAAACAAGTTACTCACTGCTCGAGAAAACTTGTTGCGCTTTGGCATGGGCTGCTCGCCGACTAAGACAGGATATGTTAACTCATACTACTTTGTTGATCTCTAAGATGGATCCAGTAAAATACATATTTGAGAAACCCGCTCTCTCCGGAAGAATAGCTAGATGGAAAATGGTCTTGACAGAATACGACATTCAGTACACTACTCAGAAGGCAATCAAAGGAAGTGTACTGGCAGATCATTTGGCTCATCAAGCTATAGATGACTGTTAGTCTATGAAATTTGAGTTCCCATATGATAATATCATGCTAGTTATTGATTATGAAGAACTTGAACCAGGATTCTAATGGACTACGTTTTTTAAGGAGCTTCCAACACACTTGGTAATGGAATGGGTGTTGTGATTGTCTCTCCCACGGGTTGCTATACGCCCTTCACCGCCAGATTGTGTTTTAATTGTACCAACAATTTGGCCGAGTACGAAGCATGCATAATGGGTATCAAAGCCGTAATCGATATGAGAATTAAATTCTTGAATGTATATGGGGACTCAGCCCTAGTGATCAGTCATATTAAGGGAAAATTGGACACAAAGCATCCAAATCTCATTCCTTATGGAGAGCATGTGTTGACATTAATTATGTACTTCGAAGAAATCACTTTTGAACACATTCCACGAAAAGAGAACCAATTGGAAGACACACTAGCTACCATGTTATCTATGTTCAAAGTGAGATGGGATAATGAAGCTCCTTGAATTACTATTGAAAGACTAGACAAATCGGCATATTGCTACGAAGTTGATACTGATGGAGTAGAGGAAAAGCCTTGGTACCAAGAAGTAAAAAGATACCTAGAAACTCAAGAATATCCTGAAGGGGCATCTATCAATGATAAGAAATTCATAAGGAGGTTCTTTGCTAAGCTCTTTATGAGTAATGAAATCTTGTACAAGCGCAACCACGATTCGACTTTGCTTCGTTATGTATATAAGAAAGAAGCTGAGAAAACTATGGAAGATATGCATGAAGGTATCTTTGGTACTCACTGCAGTGGACATACAATGGCAAAGAAGATTATGAGAGCAAGTTATTATTGGTCTACCATGGAAACCGATTGCCATCATCATTCCAGAACTTGCCAGAAATGCTAGATTTATGTTGACAAAGTACATGTGCATCTGGTTCCTTTGAATGTCTTGACTTCTCCTTGGCCATTTGCAATGTGGGGCATTTATATGATTGGAGAGATTAAGCCTACTTATTCCAATAGGCATCTTTTTATCCTTGTCGTTATTGATTACTTCACGAAGTGGGTAGAGGGAGCCTCGTTTGATTCCGTTACCAAGAATGTTGTGGCTCAGTTTATTAGGTATAACCTTATTTGTCGGTATGACATCCCTGAAAGGATCATCACGGATAATGGTACCAATATTAACAATACTATGATCACAGAACTCAGCATGCAGCTTAAGATTAAGCATCATAATCCTTCTTTGTACCGACTAAAGATGAATGGCGCAGTGGAAGCTATTAACAAGAATATCAAGAAGATCTTGCAGAAGATGATGGTGACATACAAATATTGGCATGAGATGTTACCATTTTCTCTGCATGGTTATCGCACTTCAGTGTGTACATCAACTATGGTGACCCTGTTATCTCTCGTCTACGGTATGGAGGTTGTCTTACCTGTTGAACTCCATATTCCTTCCGTAAGGATTATGAAAGACGCAAATTTAGATAAAGACGAATGGATTCAGACTTTACTTGACCAGATAAATTTGATTGATGAAAACAGACTTGTGGTTGTTTGTCATTGTCAGATATATCAAAAACACATGATCAAGGCTTTTAATAAGAAATTCAGACATCAGGTGTACCAGGCTGGTGATTTGGTAATAAAGAGCGTCATCTTACCATAAGGTGATCCCAGGGGCAAATGGACTCCCACATACGAAGGGTCATTTGTAATCAAAACGATATTTGTTGGTGGTGGTGTGATACTTACCACCATGGACGTGAAGATTTTCCGCACCCTGTAAACGCGGACATAGTCAAAAAAATACTACGCATAAAAGAGACCTGCTAGGTTGACAGGCCTAGGCAAAAATATGGGTATCCCAGTGAACCAAAAGGGTTCGGGCAAAAATTAGGGATATATATATATATATATATATATATATATATATATATATATATATATATATATATATATATATATATATATATATATATATATATATATATATATATATATATATATATATATATATATATATATATGTGTGTGTGTGTGTGTGTGTGTGTGTGTGTGTATGTATGTATAAAATTGTACATCCGACAAGTCAAAAACCTGAAAAGGTGGCTTGGGAAAAAAAGGGTATCCCGGTGGGCTGAAAATCTGAAAAGGAGGTCTAGGAAAAAGTTAGGGATTAAAGTGTACGACTATGTCCGATTATCTCATCACTTGTTTATCAGTAGAAGATTTATCACTCTGATCAGCATTTACTAAAGACTCTAGGAGTTGGGATAATGTTCGTGTTATCCACAAATCCCCATAGAGCAATCTCCATGGAACTATCTCAACAGATCTATCTCCACAAGCTCAACAAAGATATATTCCCCAGCAAGTCTAATATGCCCTCGACAGAAATTAGGGCATCTTCCAACAGTTCACCTCCATATCCCTAATGGATAGCTTAACATGATCATCTTCCCCAATAAGTCCCCTTGCATATAAGGAAGTTTGATCATTTCCCCAATGTTATACCCCAAAATTTTCCCTCCCATTTTCAAGATAAATTATTTTAATATGTCTTCTCATGCTCCTAGGATTCTCAATTGCTCAAAAATACTCAAAGTTTGAGCATACAAGCACCCCTCCTAAGAAATAAACCTACCACTAGGGTTTTGCTTTTCTCAAAGGAAATTGAGTTGTCAATGCCTCAAGTGGACTTCATGGTATCCCAAATGATTCAAGGAATCCTCATACCAAATATCAAGCCTTGCATTACAAGTTTGCTCATTCAATTGACCAGATGATTGAAAATCAACTGTATTGGACAAAAAGTCAACTTTGACCAATCTACAGTCAAACTTCAAGATTTTTGGTCAACATCAACATTTTGAAATAACATTCATCAGTTGATCAAGGTTTGATCATGATTCATCAAGAAAACTCAAGATTCATCAAAAGTCAAAAGTTACTAAATTAGGGTTTTTCTTAAGGAGGAGTCAACTGAACTTTGACCAAGCACAAATTTTGCATACTTCATTAGAAAATCCTCAACCAAAGCTGGTCTTGAAGGAAATTCAATTCTCTACAACTTTTCCTCTCTAGGCTCAAGGCTAAAAATGCTTCATTTGAGAGATGTGAGCCAAAATATTACATGTAATTTTGAAAGTCAACAAAAAGACATTTTTTGTCAAAGCAATTTACATGAAAGCAAAGACTTCAAATGAAAAAATTACAACCATGAAAGTTGTAGGGGACATCTTGAGGTTTCTAAAAGGTCCAAGATTATCTTCATATGACAAAAATTGAAAGAGTTATGATTGGTGCAAGTTGAGCAATTCTGAGAAAACGCATGAAGTCCACTTTGAGCAAAGTTGAATTTTTTGGCTAATGGGCCTAAGTTCTTAGGTTCAAACGTGTTTATAACCTTATAAAGGACCCCTAAATCTATTCACATGTTTTTTTATGATTTTTGTTTCTTTTATTTGGATTTTATTCATTTAAATGCAACTTAAATCAAATAAAATATAGAAACATTGGATTAAGGCGCATGGTTAATATTCTTAATCATGTTGGAGGCCCACAAATCTACCTTGAAGCTGAAGAAATCGTGTGGTCTATATTTGAAACAAATCTTCATTGGTTTTGGAGGATTTCAACTCATTTTCAAACAAAATCAAAGATATGATTTCAAGAGATGTCCAAGCCCCCCATTTGACCTGATCTTCAATCCTATAAATACATAACATATTCATACCAAGCAGGACACGCATGTTGCATCATAGAAGCAACCCTAAAATCTTTAAATTTTCAAGAAACTAGGACAAACTCAAACCCTCGTGTGCAGCCTTTATCAATCATTTTCAAGCATCAAACTAGCCTCGTGAAGGTCCCAGGAGTTCATACCAACCATTACTCAAGCTTGAAGCACGCCAAAACTCTCTCTCTCTCTCTCTCTCTCTCTCTCTCTCAATATCATCGGTTTTGGCAACTTTATCAATATCAAACTCTTAATTCGTGCATTGTTGAATGATTTGATGCATACATATATGTTAATGATGATGTTTAGAACTGTTTTGATCCATTACTTTTAAGGTTTAGTACAGAAACAACAAAATAACATTTTTAGGGCTCGAAGCTCTCAAAGCTTCAAAACCCTGGCTACAGGTTGTTTTAGCTGAAACTAACACTACCATTAAGATCGCAAGACCCTAATTAGTGGATCAGGATTATTTGTTTTCTTGTTTTGGTCGATTTTAACAGGTTTTGTGTTTGGGCTTTTCGAATAAGATAGAGGGCGCCACCGTTGGTTGTGGAGATGACTCCACTCTAGGCTCACGTGGCCTTCTCCGTCTCTCTAATTGGTCCATTTAAAACCCCAGACCCCACCAACACGCGCGTATTCAATTTTGTTGGATTTCTGATTTTCTGAATTAAGTTTTATTGTATATTGAATGATAGTAGTAATATGAACACGTAACAACAATTGGCCTTGTGGTAAGTGATACGTTTGGCATAGTAAAGGGTGTGGGTTCGAGCTAGCCTTTTGTCTAAATTATTTATTTCTTTTTCAGGATTTACAAAGCAGGTTTATCATATGGTGATTGGTTCTCATTCTTAAACATGGAAAACACCATGGCGTAGTGGTAAAGGGAATAACCATTGAGACTGAGGGCGTGGGTTCAAGTCCCACCCCAAACATTTTGGTTTTCATTTTTTTTACTTTGGTTTTTCACTCCATTTGACTTATTATTTATTAACTAATTAACGTTAAATAATTAAACATTAACCCTTAACCAAATTAGGCTTAGGTTTTTTTAATTAACTAGAATTAGGGTTTGGCTTTTAATTAATTAATTAATTAGACCTTAGGTTTTAATTAAAATTAATTAGTTTTAGGGTTTTAGCCAAATAATTCTTCTTAATTAATTAGACGTTAGGGTTTCTAATTAGGGTTTTTAGGTTTTTTTAATTAACTTAATTAACTAGTTATTAGGTTTTAATTATCATCCCTAACCCTAAATCATTTTCTAAAAAAACACAAAAACATTAAAACATTTTTTCTAACATCTTTTCTAATTTCTTACTCTTATTTAAATTCTGAGACGATTGTATAAGTCGCACTATTAATGTAATAGCGTAGATTTATTTTCACGCATTTTCCTATTATGTATCTTCCCTAAAGCCATATAATAGCTAGGATTTTACATTCCGCACTTTAATTTTCTGTACATATTTAATTGCTAGTAAAATAAGGTTTGTACGGTAAGACTAAAAGCAAATCTAGAAAACCCTAATTCAAAACTAAATAACTAAAAGTACACACTCTTCACACTTACACCTCTAGGGTAACCTCTCTCGTTGCCTTACGATTTGGTTACGTCCCTCGAAAGTAGGGATACTTTAGCAAAAGACCCTCGATTAAATCACCATGGTCCCTTTAGAATAAATGTCATAATCCCTCGATGACCCTTCGAGTTTCCTACAAAGTGATCTAGTCCCTTCGGTGACCCTACGAGAAAAATGATGATAGTCCCTTCGATACAATTGCTAAAGTATCCTTACATGTGGCCTTCGATGACCATATGATAACGCTACGACTGTCCCTTCACATCCAATAGACAGGATTACCTACCAACTAATGGTATGGATAATACTATCTCAAAAGGAGAAGGAAAATAACAAGAAATACTTATTAGTGGGTAAGAACTTTTGAATGCTTGCTCACAACCTTTTTCACAACTCAAAACATTTTTCACATTACACTTTCAAACAAGATATTTTCAAAAACACTTTTTATAAATTCTTGAGGACCAACACAAGGATTATTACAAAGTTAGCCTTACATTGGCATTTCAAAATATTTTAAAACAAATCACACACACAAAGCAAGTTTTAAAAGTGAGCTAAGAAATTAAGAGCCCATAGATAACTACAGATGAAAAGGGTGCTAACACCTTCCCTTTTCATAACTTACCCCCTGTTGCACCCCAAAATTTTCCCTCTCATATTTCCCAAGACATTGCAAGAAAAATCTCCAAGTGGCTCAAGATTGCTCAAGAGTTGGACAGTCAAATCATCTCCTAAGGCAGTCAACCTCAAATTAGGGTTTTGTGTTGCATCAAGTTCCTTGCATCCAAATGACCTCAAGTGCTCCCAAATGTCCTAATATGTTCTCAAGGTCATCCATGTCAAATTTCAAGCCTTGCAGAGGAAGTTTGCTCAGTCAATTGCTCAAAAGGTCCAAAAATCGACTGTGCTAGGGCAAAAGTCAACTGTGACCCAAATACAGTCCGACCACAAGATTTTTTGTCAAAATTCTCATTTTGATGGTTATTTCATCATTTGATCAATGGTTGATCATGATTCATCAAGGATTGCTCAAAATTCATCAAGACTCAAAAGTTGTTAAATTAGGGTTTTTGTAGGAAAAGTCAACTCAACTTTGACCAAGCATAAATTTCTCATACTTTATGAGAAAGGACCCATCCAAAGCTCATTTTGAAGAGGATGAAATTTCCTACAATCCATCTTCATACCCCAAGATCAAGAAATGCACTCACAAAAGTTACAAATTTGGACATTATAGGTCATTTTTGAAAGTCAACAAAAACACCTTTTTTGCCAAAGCTTATAACTTGAACATGGAATATCAAAATGAGATGGTACCAAAAGGGTAGGTTAGAGGACATCTCAATCTTTCTAAAAATTCCAATAACACTTCCAAAAGTTCAAAATTGAAGAAGTTATGCATTGTTGAAGTTGGGAATTTTTGCAAAATTGCCAAAAGTCAACTATCCCCAAAACTTCAAATTTTGTCAAATGGGCCCATTCACTTCCACTTGATTTGATCTTGTCACACTACACACGTGTGCTAGCTTCAGCCTTGTGTCCATTTATCAAATTTTCTATTTTATTTGTTTTTTATTTGAATTATTTCATTTTAAATCAATTTAAATCAAATCAAATCACAAAACTTGATTACATGAGATATTTTTCTATTTTCAGGACCTAATCATCATCAATGACATGATCAAACTTGTATCAAGCATTACATGTGCAAAAAGACTGGATTTTTGGCAAAATTGGAAAGCTTTCAATGGAGGATCAAATCAAATCTCCAAGCATTGATGTACAAGGATTCAGTCCACAAAAGTTAACCTAATACATTGCATTATACATATACAAGGCAAAAGGCACGAATTGGGGGGCTACAGGCTGCAGAATCATCAAAAGCAAACTTGAAAAAATTGCCAAAAAGTGTAAAACTGAAATCGTCCTTGGAGGCCAATTCAGAAGCAAAACTCCACACTAATCCATTGTTGGGCAATCAGTGAAGCGAACCCAATCCAAAACCAGTCTCCATACGCGCCCAGAAGCTTTGTAAGTGTCTCAAAAAATCACCTTTCGTTCGAAATCATAACCCCATACTCTTGCACTTTTTTGACAAATCTTTGGTATATTCATGATGCTCATTCAATTTATGAACTTTTGGCATTATTTGATTGCGTTTATATGAACCATAGCCCTGTAACCGAACCTAGGGTTTCGTAGATTGATTTTTGGGTATTTTATTTACAGGAAAAATTGGAGCCATTGATGGACATGGATGTAACCAGGGGAGAGATACGAGCATGACCATGGTCTTGGATTGACTTTTCATGGCCTAGAATTGATTTTAGGTTGGACATGCGAATTTAGCTGCGGATATAAATCTACAGGTAAATATACAGGGATGAACGAGGAAGACAAAGACGTGCCCCCCTCTTATTGGTGGATTCAAACTTGGCGTGTTTTCTTTTTATTTCCGGCATATTATTGTTTTTTCCCTTATATTAATTATTATCCAATACTATAACAAATGAAGCATAATGGTCCAGTGGTCAAGGGGAGAGATCTCAAGGCATTGTTGGCTGGAGGTCAGGGGTTCGATCCCTGCCTCCAGCGCTTTACATTTTCCTTTGTTTTATTATGCAATCAGGTGCAAACCAATAGTGGAAGCCTATCATGTGTCCTCAAATCTCAAAGCACCAGATGGCCCAAGGCCAGATCTGGTGGTCCAAGTTGAACGTGCATCATACTCCCAAGTCAACGTGCACACGTGGAATCAGGAAAAGTCAAACACAGGCCTGCATAATTGGGCCATCAAATTGCCATCCAAACCCCCAAAAACAGGCCCAAACCTCTAACTCTCCCTATTTTCTAATTTACTTATTTATTTTGTTTAATTATTTTTCATAATTTAACTAACCAATCAAACTTTTTTTTCTTAATAAAATTAAAAACCCAAAAATATTTTGTTTATTAAATTAATTTTTAGTATCTTTTTTTTGTCAATAAACATTAATTTAATTGATTTAGTTTAATTAGGAAATAACTTTAATCTTTTCGTAATAATTAAAATCAACTTAGATAATTAGGTTTTATTAACATTGACCAAATTATTTTTATTTCTTTAAATATCAAAAATTCAAAAATATCCTTTTTATTAATTAATTAATTAATTTGTTAATTTAATGCTTAACTTAATTTAATTTCTTCCATAAATTCAAAATAATAAAAAAAATCTTTTCTTTAATAAACAAAGGGTTAAAACCCTAGAACTCGCACCCGATTTAATTTCCCGCACGCGTTCCATTTTATTTCAATATTGTATATGTTTCCTGGAATGTAATAGTTTAATAGGACTTTACATTATTTTATCGCTTTATTTATTTTCCGCATTTAATTTCAAGGGTTTCTTTTGGCGATGTAAATACCCGATGCCTTGTAATAGTTAGTTTTAATTTCCGCAATTTAATTTCCGCAACTTATAAACTGTTAGATGCTTGATAATAGGGAATGCATGACAAGATCAAATGTTTAAACCTAAAATCAACATAGATACCATTGACATGTACAAAGATAAAATTAACCGAAACAACACACTCGCACATGCGCACTCTTAGGGTACACCTCACTTGGTTGCCTTCGAACATGGTCATTAAGTATAGGAAGTTTTCGAGGTCGCCCTCTTGTCCAAAGATCATAGTTGCCTCGAAACGGTTGCCTCGGAAAAATGATCTAAGACATTAGGGTTACCGCTAAGGCATCCTAACATTGCTTTAGTGACCGCACGTCCCTTAATCGAATTGACCCTAAAACTCCAACGACGATGCTACCTACTCATCAATAGTGGGATAGCATTGTCTAAAGGACATTAGTACAGATTGATTCCTTTTTCGAGTAGGTAGATGGTTCTTAAGTACTTGCTCTTTCCAAAACAAAAAAAAACAAATTTTCGCACTTACACTCCTTTTCAAACAAAAACTCTTTTCAAACCCACAAACACAAAGAAAAGCAAATTTTGAAAACACTATGAGCAAGTACCTAAGAGCCCGTGGATAACCACAGATAGAAAGGGTGCTAACACCTTCCCTTTCTATAATCTACCCCCCGGACCCGAGAAACATCTCGAAAAAGGAATTTTTCTGTGCTTTTTTCCTTTCCTTGTTGGATAAAATAAAAGACGGTGGCGACTCTTGCTTACCGCAACATTTTGCAAAAACAAACGCAAAACGCAAATCAACATTCCAAAAACAGTCAGTTCTCTCCCACCGTATCACACCCCCCAAACTCAAAATCTATCAAAGGTCTTTCCTGTTCTTTTCACCTTTCCTAAATATTGGATAAATGAAAAGTCGGTGGTGACTCTTGTTAACCGCAACATTTTCCATAAAAGCAAAAAATTCAGTTCTCCCACCATATTACACCCATATAGTGGAAACTTCCTCAACGCAACCTATGAATTTCCAATCCCCATCAGAGATTATTTCCTCAACATAGTCTATAGGATTTAATTCCCCAACAGAGTTTATTTCTCCAATACTACAAATTCCCCGACATAATTCTCTTCTCCAGCCAAATGTTATTCAACATTGTCCTCCTCAAAAGAGTTGACATTCGTATCTGAAACCTGGTCAGATAGTGTATTAGAGGATTATCAATCTCTTTTATCCCAGTCAGGGTACATAAGAATCAAATCCTTCAATAAAAAGAACGAAGAACGACCGACTCTCCTTGAATGCTTCTATCCCCAAGCAGAAGTCGAACATCCCCAGTGGAGTATCCTCAAACAAAAAGCGGACATCCCCAGTAAAGTCGTTCTAACAAAGATTGAAGAATTAGTTTCTTCATCCCCAACAACAGTCAGGGATTTATTTTCCCCAACTAGACATTGTTACACAAAGCTATCATATGTTTCAGGGACATCTACGTCCATACATAATTCACAAAATATCATGGCATATATAACATTCTCATTTATTTTTGAGAACATCACTACAAAATACATTTCATGCATCATGAAATTATATGAAGTTAACTTTGTTTTCAAGTTAAGTTCGCAAACAAACGAATATTATCAGCAATTTATAGACAGGTTGTAGATCAATTCCCGAAATAGTATGGGAAGACTATCTACATTACTAGATGATTTCCCTCAAAGACTATTTCTTATGAGCATTTCCTTCAGAGATTCATTCTGAAAAACATTTCCTCTCAGAGACTAATTCTGACGAGCATTTCCTTCAGAGATTCATTATCAAAAGCATTTCCCTCGGAGACTAATTCTGACGAGCATTTCCTTCAGAGATTTATTCTGAAAAGAATTTCCCTCAGAGACTAATTTTGAAGAGCATTTCCTTCATAGATTCATTCTGAAAATCATTTCCCTCGGAAACTAATTCTGACGAGCATTTCCTTCAGAAAATCATTCTGAAAAGCACTCCCTCAGAGACTAATTTTGACGAGCATTTTCTTCAAAGTTTCATTCTGAAAAGCATTTCCCTTAAATAAAATCGGATAGATTGATTCTGAAAAGCATTTCCCTTAGATAAAATTGGATATATTCATTCTGAAAAGCATTAGTCAGATAAAATTAGACGTAGATTCATGTTGACACTCCCTAGCACATTTGCCAGATAAAGTCGGACATAGATTCATTCTGAGACACTTCTCATATAAAATCAAGTATATATTAATTTTGATACACCTATCATACATTCTTTAGATAAAGTCAAGTGTAGACTCATTCTTTTACTCCTATCAACAGCTACTTTGGATGGCATCTATAAGCCCATCTTCAACGACACTCTGTCAACTTTCCGAATGGCATCTTTAAGCCCATTCAAGCAATATAATCAACCACAAGTGTTACTTTGTACACCAGTGAGTGCAAATTTATGGGCACTTAAGTGGTAAATCCTCTTCCACCTTCAGATCACGAAAGGCAGGCATGCCAATCTAACTCTTCAGGTTTAAAATGATTGAACAGGGGAAACTGTTGTACCCCAAAATTTTCCCTCTCATTTTCAAGATAAATTATTTCAAGACACATCCTTATGCTCATAAAGGTCTCAATTATTCAAGACTTTTCAAAGATTGATCAGATGGACTCTCCTCCTAAGCAACCAACCTACATAAGATCTACGGCGACCTACGATCCTAAGGTGAAACATAAGGGAGATATGTCGGAGAAATAGGCCTATGGGTGACCTCAAGATGCTAAAACAAGATTTATGAGGAGAACCTAGCCTACGAGCGACTTCAGGTTCTAAGATGATCTATAGGAAGAACCTAGCCTATGGGATATCTCAGGTTCTAAGATGATCTAAAGGAAGAACCTAGCCAACGGGTGATCTCAGGTTCTAAGACGATCTATAGGAAGAACCTAGCCAACAGGAAATCTCAGGTTCTAAGATGATCTACTGGAAGAACCTAGCTGTTGTACCCCAAACTTTTCCCTCCCATATTTCTCAACAAATGTCAAGTGAGGTCCCCAAATTGCTCAAGGAAGTTCAAGAATTGACCAGACAAACTCTCTCCTAAAGCAATATACCCCAAATTAGGGTTTCTATTTTCATCAAGATGTGTGAACCACAAAGGACTAAAATTCTCACCATTGTCCTAATATGTCCTCAAGATCATCCATGTCAAGTTTCAAGCCTTGCAGAAGAAGTTTGCTCAGTCAATTGCTCAAATGCCTGAAAATCAACTATGCTAGGTCAAAAGTCAATTGTGGCCCACATACGGTCAAACTTCAATATTTTTGGTCAACATCCTCATTTTGAAGTATTATTCATCATTTTATGAAGGGTTGATCATGATTCCTCAAGGATTACTCACAATCCATTAAAACCCAAAAGTTGCTAAATTAGGGTTTTATAGGAAAAGTCAACTCAACTTTGACCAAGCATAACTTTCTCATACTTTATCATAAATGACCCATCCAAATCTCACTTTGAAGAGGATGCAATTCCCTACAATTAATAGTCATCTCCCAAGTTCGGAATATGCACTCACAAAAAGATATGAATTTTGACATTATAGGTCCTTTTGAAAAGTCAACAAAAACACCTTTTGGGTCAAAGCTTCATACATGAACATGGAAGACTCAATTGAGATGATACCAAAAGGGTTGCTCATAGGACATCCTAATCTTTCTAAAAACTCCAAGAACACCTCTCTAGGATCAAAATTGAGAGAGTTATGCATAGTCCAAGTTGACCATTTTTGCAAAATTGCCAAAAGTTAAATGTGCTCAAATTTGCATTTTTTTGCTAAATGGGCCCAACTTTTTATGCTTGCACTTCAATTATAATGTGGTCCAAGACTCAAATACTTATCCACACATTATTTGCTTCATATTTTGATTTATTTTTATTTTTCATTAATTAAAAAGTGAATTAAATCAAATAAATGATGAAAATTATCAAAGATATGATTTGATTTGTTTTTTTTACAGATTGGCAATCAAGATTTGCTGAGCTTGCATGATCAATTCGAATCAATGGCAATTGGTACAAGAAAGGCATGATTGGCATGAAAATAGAAAGATATCATACAAATTGAAAATCAAATCAAATCTTGGATATATGCAAAGATTCATGCCAAGTTTGTTAACCTAATTCATTCTAGGTTATATAATAAAGTTTGCAGATCAAAAGAGAAGGGTTAGAGGTCGTGAGAAGCTTGGAACAAAACTGAAAAATACAAAAGAAAAGTGGGAGTTGGTTTTCATTCTACAGGCCAATTCAAGGTGTGCTAGTGATCCCAATCGTTTGCTAGACATCTCAGGAAGCTAACAACATCCTTTGCAAGCTTCAACACGCCCAGAAACGCGTGCTACGATCCCCACGGTTTGACATATTTTTGTAATTCGGTTAGTACGATTCATGCATCTTTAGCACTTTTAATTGTCATAGTTATGATTATCATCATGTTTGCAAGCTAACCATGCCATTTAATTGCATTTTTTATGCCTGTACGTGATATTGCCATGGTTAGGGTTTCATGTTCTTGTTTAGGGGTTTTTAATGCAGGAAAAATTGGGCTTTGATTCTGGTACCATGATGCTCGTAAGGATGAGACGAGTTGATTGGTACCAGTACTTATCATTTATCTTGCTCGTATGCAGTTTTGGAGATGAACAGGTTTGTACGTACAGTAAGCGTCTGTAGGTAAAAGCCTTGTTTTCTAAAACGACGGTTTCCAGGAAGAAGAAGCTTGCCTGGCAGCGGGTGAATCGTCCCTTTGAATTTTCGCGCTGTTTTCTGAATATATTACTTGATTTTATTATATTATTTGTTTCTATTATATGAACAAATAAACAACGCAACACAATTGGAAAGCGAGCACTGGAAGCGAACATAAGGACCTGGGTTCGATCCCCAGGTCCCAACATTTTATTTGTGTTATTTTCAGATAAGGGATCCATCGTGTTGTTCATCATGACGTCCACCATACATCATCAACATTCATCTGTTTGATCATCAGCAAGCCAGATCCAATGTGCCAGCATTGAAGGTCCACCATAACACTCAAGTCAACACCCACACCAGAGAAAGCATAGTCAAATAGGGTTGGAGTTTTTGGGCCACAAAAATCAGATCTGCACCCTCTTTTTTGCTAATAATCAGGCCCATTTTTTTCTTTTCTCTATTTATTTCTTTTATTTAATTAATTTGCTTAATTATTTTAATTCACAAAATTAATCACTTTTTTTCATAAAATCATAAAATCAAGAAATCATAAAAATTAGAATTAGGTTTTTTTTTATCAAATTTAATTTAGTTTAATTTAATTTTGGGAAATTTTAACTTTTTTTTAATTAAAAATAATTAGCAAATTAGGTTTAAACTCTTGATTTAATTTTTCTTTCTTTCTCAAATAAAATAAAAATATAAAAATAGGTTTTTAGAATGAATTAATTTAATTTTTTTAATTAATATTAATTAGAACTTAGGATTTTCTTTTAATTTAATTATTTCATTATTTTCTCAAATAACAAAACATGACAAAAACATCTTTTTTTAATCAATCGCAAATAGGATTAGTCAAAGGGTCAAAACCCTAATCGCCTCGCATTTAATTCGTCGCATGCTTGTTATTTATTTTGCCAATATTTTATAACTGTTCATGGTTTGTAATAGTTAATTTAGGGTTTTTATTTACTGTTTAAATCCCCGAGTTTTGGATATGTAATTAATCCCCCTCCCCGAATCCTTGTAATAGCGTAGGTTTATTTTCTCGCATTTTTAATTCCTGCAAATATTTAACTATCTAGATGTATGCTAATAGGATTGTATGGCAAGAATGCATGATAAATTAATACAGTTAGAAAACCCTAATGTGTAAAGATAAATAACTGGAACAAATCACTCGCACATGTTCACTCTTAGGGTATACTCTCACTTCGGTTGCCTTCGCTAAACGATCATTAAGCATAGGGTGTCTTAGTGGTTGCCCTCCTGTCTAAAAAAGGTCAAATGTCCCATTCGAATATTGCCTCGGAAATGTTGCCTCGGAAATGTTGCCTCGAGTATGATCTTAAGACTCTAGGTTTACTACTAAGGTGTCCTAATATTGCTTTGGTGACGGTACGTCCCTTTGGAATTGACCCTTACAAATTCCAATGGCGGTGCTACATATTTCTCAATAGTGGGATAGCATTGTCTAAAGGAAACAAGGATAGAAACGATCTTTTTTCGAGTAGGTAGATGCTAGTAGGTACTTGCTCAAATCAAAACTTTTCACACTTACACTTTTCAAAACAACTTTATCACACCTTTGAGGACTGATACAAGGGTTATCACGAAGTAAAAATTTTCAAAACAAAGCACACAAACACAAGCAATTTAAAAATGAGCAAGTACCTAAGAGCCCATGGAAAACCATGGATAGAAAGGGTGCTAACACCTTCCCTTTCTATAATCTACCCCCCGTACTTGGAATATCTCGAAAAAGGATTTTTTGTGTACTTTTTTTCCTTTCTAATTGGATGAAATAAAAGTCAGTGGTGACTCTTGCTTACCGCGACATTTTGCAAACACAAAATGCAAAACACAAACTAGTATTAAACAGTCGGTTCTGCCACCGTATCACAGAACTGGCGACTCTGCTGGGGAAATGATAAGTGGGGTATACCTTAGGATCTAGGTCATTAAAAATTGCTTCTCTTGATTGTTTTGTTTGCTTTATTTTTTAGGGTTTTGTTTGGGGTTACTATAGATCCTACACCCAGATCTGGGGAATACCTTTTAGGTAAGTAGAAACAGACTGTGAGGGAACTGTACAGCGTAGACCGATACGGTTGAAGCAGTAGCTACATTGGTGTGGCACTTTGGTTGGTACCGGTATCCCTTGTGGTGAAACGAGGAGAATACGGGGCCGCTGCGTGGTGTCGTGAAGCATCAACTGACCTTAGAACCTTTAATCGCCCAACTTGGCCATTAGAAAGTAGTGAGATAGCCGGCCTCGGTGTAGAGCTGAGAACTGGTTGATACTCGATGCTACACTCATTGAGATCATACTCTCGGAATATTTCGGCCGCAAGAAAAGATTGCGTGAGCTGAAACCATGACCGATGGAGGATGGTCAGTGATATTGAGATCCTCTAGAACCCGGTTACTTTTTCTAGGACAGGTTTGAAACCAACTTAACTTCAAGAGGGTATTACCTTTGACCTCATGCAAGCCTTAAACCTAAGGGCTTTGTGTGATTTGACTATGTTTGCAATACATGTGTTTGCTATACTTATGGTTTATCATGACATCATGCATCATAACATGGCATTCATGCTTCATTACACTAACCATTTCAAAGACCAAGGGAATTTATCTTTGTTCAGTTTTGCAGATCATGGCTTCCGTGTATAGAAATACTATCTGAATCAACTTTGTGCAGATACCTTCCCAACTCAAAGAGCTAGCATCTAGAGTTTCTGAAACTTCTACTTTCATTAAGAGACACGGTCAACTTCTCAGTCTGGTTACTTCAAACCTTGATGAACAGATGATGAGCGTACTATTTTAGTTCTTCGATCCTAAGCATCACTGCTTCACCTTTCCAGATTATCAGTTGGTACCCACCTTGGAAGAATTCTCTCATCTATTGGGCATATCCATTCTTGAACAGGTACCTTTCACAAGTATAGAAGAAGTTCCTAAACCAGAAGTCATTGCCTCAGCTTTTCATTTGAAACGGGTCGATGTGGTATCCAATTGGTAAACTCGAAGTGGAGTCGAGGGTTTTCTAGCCAAATTTCTGATAGACTAGGTTTAACTATTTTGGGATGATATGGAGTTTCAGGCTTTTGAGGATGTCTTAGCTCTTCTATCTATGGTTTAGTTCTCTTCCCTAATCCGGACTCTTTCGTAGATGTGAATGCTATCAAGATTTTCCTTTCTCGTAACCCTGTGCCTACCTTGCTTGGAGATATCTTGCATGCTCTCCATACTCGTACCATGAAGAGAAGAGGGACTCTTATGTGTTGCATGTCGTTGCTGTCGAGGTGGTTTATTTCTCACCTCCCTAAGTCTATACTGAAGAACGAAGAAGGCTTGGGTTGGTCGCACAAAATAATGTCACTCGCTCATACGGATATTCTTTGGTGTTCCCGAGTTATGGAAGACACTGTTGTTATTGACTGCTGTGGGGGGTACCGTAATGTCCCATTACTTGGTATCAGAGGGGGTATAACTTACAAT
This sequence comes from Vicia faba, assembly GCA_948472305.1. Taxonomy (NCBI): domain Eukaryota; kingdom Viridiplantae; phylum Streptophyta; class Magnoliopsida; order Fabales; family Fabaceae; genus Vicia; species Vicia faba. Next base: position 801,416,367 of record OX451739.1, on the reverse strand, counting down.
CCTTGTCTAGCTTTATGACAATTTGGTCGTGCTCGAAGGGATGGTCCCCATGAGTTACTTCTCAGGGACATTGTATTCAACTATAAATATGATGTTAAGGAGAATCGTCGGAGGTTCATACGAGCTTGGGGCATGGTAAACAGATCTGACCCCAAAGAGTTGGGACCGAAGACTTACCTTCCTATGCAGCCTTACCTCAAATGGGTTTGAGCTCGTGCCCAGAAGCTTATGATGCCTTATGTGGCCGTATTACCAGTGATTGTGGAGCCCACTACTGAAGACGGCATTCCTTACACGGTTCTCTATCCTTACATTCCCACTGATCTTGGGGAGCTACAGAGGTCTTGGATTCAGCTAAAGAATGAGCGGGATACTTACCGAGAGCAGTTCCATGAGCAAGAGAGGAAGGTTTTAAAGCTCACCAGACAGCACGAGGAAGAAAGAGTGCTCAATGACTATATCAGCACAAAGAGAAAACGTCCATGGGACTTTTGATTTTTTCTTTTCTATTTTTATATTTGTTTTATTCACTTATTTGTAACGCCTTAAAGGCATTTTGAACCTTCAAATTTAAGCTAATAAAGTTTTGGTTTATTTTTGGTTTGCAAATTTAAATTTCCCGAAGTCTTTTAAATCATTACATGTGCATCCCATTATCATACACATCATTACAGGTACCACTACAGGTTTCTCATCTTCTTCGCTGTTTATTTCAGCAGAAATGTCTTCCGATCAAGCCATCAAAGATCTTCAGGCACATAACTCCCAGTTCCAACAGATGTTCATCAATCTGGCTAAGGGGCAAGAGGATCTGAAAGCCCTCATTCTGAAAGAGAAGAAGAAGAAGAAGAAGAAGAAGAAGAAGAAGAAGATTGGTATTCTGAATATGGGTAGAAGATTTGGAGAAAGGTTGAAGCATGAAACTGATCTGACATCTTCATCCAAGGAAGGGGAGAACCAAGAAGGGGAAAAGGACCCTAGTCCTGCAGTTTCTGACAACGATACTGATTACAAGGGTGAGCAATATCCTCCTGCTAAGAATAGGTACAAGCAGCTAGAAGACCGTCTGAGTGCTATGAAAGTTCAGAAGATACCTGGTTTTGATTTCAGAGAACTGGGACTGGTATCGGGAGTGGTCATCCCTCATAAGTTTAAAGCTCTAGTTTTTGCCAAGTATGATGGGGTGTCCTGCCCAAAACTTCATCTCTGTTCGTATGTCTGAAAAATCTAACCCCATACTGCCGACAGAAATTTTTGGGTGCATTTCTTTCAAGATAGTCTGTCAGGGACTCAGCTTGAATGGTTCTACCAGTTGGAGTGAGCCAGCGTCCGAAACTGGGAAGATCTTGCTGCTACTTTCTACAAGCAATATCAGTACAATGCCGACCTTGCTCCCACTCGTACTCAACTCCAGAGTATGTCCATGGGTGCAGGTGAGGGTTTTAAAAATTATGCTAAAAAAATGGAGAGACTTGGCTGGGAGAGTTCAATCCCCGTTGTCTAATAGGGAGTTAGTTGATATGTTTCTGGGGACGCTGTTTGGTCCATTTTTCAATCACTTGATCGACAGTTCATCAATTGGATTCACTGAGCTGATTTTAACTGGAGAAAGAGTAGAAGCTGAAATTCGGAGTGGTAAAATACAGAAGGATGCCTCCTCGAGTTCAATTAAGAAGCCTTTCGCTGGTAAGAAGGAAGCCAGTGCGGTCTATAGCCCGAGGTGACAAAGCAGATCTAAACACCGTCAAACCGTAAATGTTGTAGTGATACCAAGACCCGCAGTTGCTCCACAATACAACAATCAACAAAGGGTTGAAAGACCACAGTGGAAGTTTACCCGCATCAGCATGACTTTGGCTGAAGTTCTGCCTCATTTATTAAAATCCAACTTGGCAACCTTGAGAGAGGCTCCCAAGAATCCGAATACTACCTCTCCCAGATATAATCTCAACGTGCGGTGCGCCTACCATTCTGAGAGTCCAGGCCACGATACAAATGATTGCTGGGCTCTGAGAAACAAAGTACAAGACTTGCTTGAAGCCAAGGAGATATAGTTCGATGCTCCAGAAAAGCCGAATGTTATAACTGCTCCCATGCCCAAACACGGTCGTGGAGTTAATGCTATTGACACTGATTTGTTTGTGACCTCTGTTGAAGAAATTTATACCCCTCTTATGACTATTAAGAAGAATTTGCTGTTGGCCGGTTTATTTCTGGGTTGTGGTGAAGGTTGCCACATGTGTTCGATTATACCTTATGGTTGTCGTTTATTGAAGTCAGGTGTTCAGCGCCTGATAGATAATAAAGAAATTTTGTTCGAGAAGACTATGATTCCTGTTGTTCCAAATGAAGACATTGCCATTATAACCATTTCCGCCAATCCTTCCAAGGTTTCCTCGAGAAGACCTGTTAGGATTACACCTGTTCAAAGAATGGCTTCGCTGATAATCATTGTTCCTGGTCCCATCCCGTACACCTCAAACAAGGCTGTCCCATGGCATTATGGTGCTGATGTGTACTATCATGGCATTAAGAAAGATCTGAATAATGAAGAAGCTGATACTGATGTCAGTAATATTGTCGGGACTAGTAAGGTTACTCGAAGTGGAAGGGTCTTCTCTCCCGAGATTTCCCCGAAGACTGTCAACAAGCCTACTGTTATTCCAACTGCTGCTCCAACCAGCACTCCTGACATTTCTCCTGTTCCTACTCCAGTTATTACCCCTGCTGCTGAGCCATTTGGGACTCGGGGCAAGGAAATTATAGGTAAGCCTGCCTGGACGGAGGCACCTAAGAAAATCGTTGTGGAAGCCTCTAAACAAGAAATAGAGGAGATACTAAAAATTATTAAGAAGAGCGACTATAATGTTGTCGAGCAGCTGGGGAAGACCCCATCAAAGATATCCATGTTGTCTCTACTGTTGTGTTCTGAAGCCCATGCGAAGGCTTTGATTGCATTTCTCAAGACTGCGCATGTGCCGCAGGAAACTTCAGCAGATCAGTTCAAAGATTGCGTGGCCAGCCTGACTGCTGACAATGGGCTGGGTTTTTCAGATGTGGATCTGACCCCGAAAGGAAGAAAGCATAATGATGCTCTGCATGTCTCGATTGAGTGCAGGGGCACCACTATGGCTCGTGTGGTGGTAGATATTGGGTCTTCACTGAATGTTCTGCCAAAGAAAGCGTTGGACCGTTTAGATTGTGAAGGTTTGTCTCTAAAGCCTAGTAACATTGCGGTAAGGGCTTTTGAAGGATTGAAGAGAATGGTGCACGGGGAGGTGGACATCCCTGTCAAAGTGGGTTCTCAGACTTTTGGGTCCACCTTCTACGTAATGGATATCAGGCCATCATATTCTTGTTTGTTGGGTCGTCCTTGGATCCATGAGGCTGGGGCAGTTACTTCCACACTCCACCAAATGCTGAAGTATCCAGTGAAGGGAAAGATTATCATAGTGCAAGGTGAAGAAGAATACATGGTGAGTCACCTCAATTCCTTCCGCTATGTAGAGATGGATGGGGAATTCATAGAAACTCCTTGTCATAATTTAGAAGAGGTCCCCCAGACCTTGGCATCAACTGAAGTTACTACCGGCAAACCTCCGTTGAAGATGGATTCTCTCCAGGACGCCAGGGTTGTAGTTGAAGAAGGTGGGTGTACCAATTGGGGTCAGCTCCCTGATTTCACTCACAAAACTGACAAATTTTGTTTGGGCTTTACTACAGGGGCTCAAAGGGCTGTTAGGCGCGCTCGGGCTGGAAGACCTCCTCTATACATCAACAATCGGGGAATTAATGCAATTGAAGACAGTGAATAGGATTCAGACATCGACAGTTGGATCTACCCAACAACCAACGGTGGACCGAATAATTGGACAGCGAAGGACTCCATACCTATTTCTTTTATTTCGCAGTAATTGACTCATTTGTTTTAAGATTTGTAATAAACAGTTTGAAACTTTATGGCCCGGTGCCTTGCCCGAGGCACCTTGGCTTTGCTTGTGAGGGCTATTATTTGTCATTTCATATATCATTAATAAAGCATTGGACGTTTCTTGCATACAAATTTTGCGCTCCTTATTTTTTCTTTTCTGTCTCTCACTTTATCAAAACAACTATTCGCTTACACACACTCACGTATCATACTGCAGATCCATATCCACTATGGATCACATTGATAACAGCTCTACTACTGCCAGTTATGACTTCAAAAATCTGATCAACCAAGCCGAGGACGAAGGTGATGATGATTGTGAGGTTCCTGGAGAAATTGATAGACTATTACAGCAGGAATAAAGGGCCATACAGCCTCATGAAGAGCCAGTTGAGTCAGTGAATTTGGGTACAGAGGAAGATAGGAAAGAGGTTAAAATAGGTGTGAATCTGGAGCCTAGTGTCAAACAATGGTTAATACAAATGCTACACGACTATGTTGAGATCTTTGCCTGGTCCTATGAAGACATGCATGGTTTGGACACTGATATTGTGGTACATCGCCTGCCGACCAAAGAAGACTGCCCTCCGATAAAGCAGAAGGTTCGCCGTATGCGCCCTGAAATGTTAGAGAAAATCAAGGCAGAGGTCATGAAACAGTTCGACGCAGGATTCTTAGCTATCACTTCTTATCCGCAGTGGGTTGCCAATGTTGTTCTGATACCTAAGAAGGAAGATAAGGTACGGATGTGTGTGGACTATAGAGATCTAAGCAGGGCAAGCCCCAAGGATGACTTCCCAATTCCTCACATTGATGTTCTAGTCGACAACACTGCGCAACACAAGATCTTCTCCTTCATGGATGGTTTTTCTGGCTACAACCAGATCAAGATGGCTCCTGAGGACATGGAGAAGACAACCTTCGTTACACAGTGGGGCACCTTCTGTTACAAGGTAATTCCTTTTTGGTTGAAGAATGTTGGGGAAACTTATTAGCGCGCCATGGTCGCTTTGTTCCACAATATGATTCACCACGAAATCGAGGTTTATGTTGATGACATGATAGCTAGGTCCCAGACTGAGGAAGATCACCTTGATCATCTTCAGAAACTGTTTGACAGGTTGAAGACGTACAGGCTGAGGTTGAATCTGAACAAGTGTACCTTTGGGGTAAGGTCTGGTAAGCTTTTGGGTTTTGTTGTCAGTGATAAGGGTATTCAGGTGGACCCTGCAAAGGTAAAATCCATACAAGATATGTCGGCTCCCTGCACAGAGAAGGAAGTTAGAGGTTTCTTGGGACGTCTGAATTACATCGCCAGGTTCATTTCACATCTGACTACTACTTGTGAGCCAATCTTCAAGCTGCTGAAGAAAGATGAAGTGGTAAAGTGGAATGATGAATGCCAGATTGCTTTTGAAAGAATCAAATAATACCTTCAAGAACCACCAATTTTGATGCCTCCAGTTGAAGGAAGACCTTTAATATTATACTTGACAGTGCTAGACAATTCAATGGGGTGTGTGTTGTGGCAGCATGATGAGTCTGGTCGAAAAGAGCACGCCATTTACTACCTTAGCAAAAAGTTTACCGACTGTGAGACCCGATACTCATTGCTCGAGAAAACTTGATGCGCTTTGGCATGGGCTGCTCGCCGACTGAGGCAGTATATGCTGACTCCCACTACTTTGTTGATATCAAAGATGGATCTGATCAAGTATATTTTTGAGAAGCCCGCCTTATCCAGAAGAATAGCAAGATGGCAGGTGATCTTAACCGAGTACGAAATCCAATACACAACCCAAAAAGAAATCAAGGGGAGTGTATTGGCGGACCATTTGGCGCATCAGGCCGTGGATGACTATCAGTCCATGAATTTCGAGTTCCCGGATGAGAATATCATGTTGGTAACCGACTGTGAAGAACCTGGACCGGATGAAGGACCCGAGGAGGGATCCCGATGGTCTATGTATTTTGATGGAGCCTCGAATGCATTGGGTAATGGCATCAGCGCTGTAATCATATCTCCTGAGGGCTTTCATACTCCATTCACCGCCCAATTATGTTTTAAATGCACCAACAATATGGCGGAGTATGAAGCGTGTATCATGGGTCTTCGAGCTGCTATTGACCTGAGGATTAAGTTCTTGAGTGCATTCATAGATTTCGCTTTGGTAATAAGTCAGATCAAAGGTGAGTGGGATATGAAGCAAACGAATCTTATTCCTTACAAAGAGTATGTACTGACATTGCTCCCACACTTTGAGGAGGTAACCTTTGAACATCTCCCAAGAGAAGAGAATCAGTTGATGGACGCGCTAGCTACCATGTCTTCTATGTTCAAGGTTAGGTGGGACAATGAAGCTCCCCAGATTACCATTGAGAGATTGGATGAACCCGCACATTGTTGTGACATTGAGACTGAAGAGGTAACAGATAAACCCTGGTTTCACGAGGTAAAGAGGTATCTTGAGGCTCAAGAATACCCCGAGGGGGCATCTGTTAATGATAAGAAGTTTTTGAGAAGGTTCACTGCAAATTTCTTCATCAGTAATGGAATCCTCTATAAGCGTAACCATGACTCAACCTTACTACGGTGTGTAGACAAGAGAGAGGAAGAAAGGATCATGGCAGAGTTACATGAAAGTACCTTCAGAACTCATTCCAGTGGACATATCATGGCGAAGAAAATCCTACGGGCAGGATATTACTGGTCCACTATGGAAGCCGATTGTTATCAGTACTCTCAAACCTGTCATAAGTGCTAAGTCTATGCTGATAAGGTGTATGTACCTCTGGTTCCCCTGAATGTTTTGACGGCTCCCTGGCATTTTGTGATATGGGGCATCGACATGATCGGAGAGATCATACCTACTACATCTAACGGGCATCGCTTCATTTTGGTAGCCATTAATTACTTTACGAAGTGGGTTGAGGCAGCTTCCTTTGCTACAGTAACCAAGAACGTCGTGGCACGGTTCATTCGACACAATCTGATTTGTCGATATGATGTCCAAAAGAGAATTATTACTAACAATGGTACAAATCTCAAGAACACAATGATCACCGAGCTCTGCAAACAGTTCAAGATTCAGCATCATAACTCTTCTCCCTACCGGCCGAAGATGAATGGGGTTATTGAAGCAGCTAACAAGAACGTCAAGAAAATTATGCAGAAGATGACGGTGACATACAAAGACTGGAACGAGATGTTACCATTCGCTCTTCATGGGTACCGTACCTCATCACGGACGTCAATAGGGGAAACACCCTACTCTCTGGTATATGGCATGGAGGCAGTCCTACCCATCGAAGTCTAGATACCCTCTCTCAGGATTATGAAGGATGCGGGTTTGAACGAAGACGACTGGATCTAAACCTGACTTGATCAGCTGAATCTAATCGATGAAAAGAGACTTACTGCTATCTTTCATGGTCAGACGTATCAAAAACGAATGATCAAAGCTTTTAACAAGAAAGTCAGACGTCAAGAATATCAAGTTGGGGATCTAGTGATCAAACGCATCATACTACCGCAAGGTGATCCTAGAGGAAAATGGACCCCCACATACGAAGGGCCATTTGTGGTTAAGAACATTTTCTCGGGAGGAACTATGATTCCAACCAGCATGGATGGTGACGACCTTCATCACCCCGTCAATGCAGACATAGTGAAAAGATACTACGCATAATCAAAGACCTGCTAGATTGACTGGCCTAGGCAAAAATAAGGGCTTCCCGGAAAACCAAAAGGGTTCGGGCAAAAGTAAGGGATGAAAATGAAAAAACTGTACACCCTGCAATTCGAAAACCTGAAAAGGCGACTTGGGCAAAAAAGGGTATCCCGGTGGACTGAAAACCCGAAAGGGCGGTCCAGGAAAAAATTAGGGATCAAAGCGTAACACTATGTCCCATTGGATCATCTTGCGACCAGACTTCGGTATCGACTATCAAGCTCAGACGACGCCAATCAATTTGATCCACCTTCGACCAAGTAGCAAGGTGATGAGACGCTTGAATATATAAAGGCAATAACAGAGTTGGAACCCAATGGGGTCGTTTCACATAGTTGTTTTTCTTTCTTTTACACAAATTGTAATTTCTATCTTTCGGTGGCGTTCTCTTACTAGGACGTCAGCCTCCTTGTACAAAACGCCTATTACGGGCCAACTTCAAAAATCAATACAATTCATTTTTACAAGAAATTTCAATTTGTTTTTTCTGTTTTGTTTTGCAAGAACGTCCAATGATTCATTTTTGATATATGCATTTGAAAATGATTGCTGCTCATAAACATTTACACAAGAAACAAAAGACGATTACTCGTAATGCTAGAAACAGGGAAAACAAGAAGTGCCCAAACCTTACAATTACTCTGCCCACCAGGTATCGGGATAGAACCAGCTGGAGAGCATGAGTGGTGGTACATACATTCCCCACAAAGTAAAAAGTATCCAAGGAAAGTGATGTTAGATTTCCCAAACAGGATACAACTCTCCCCAGCGGAAGTTCACAATCGTGAGTGAGTCGATAAATTTTTCCCCAAGCAGAGTTTATTTTTCTCACAAGCAGAAATTCAATCTCCAACAGAATTCATTATCACCAGCAATGGAAATTCATCCCCGTTGGAGTTTATTTCTAGAAATCAGCAAATCTGTCAACAGAGTATCTCCTCTCCAACAGAGTTATTCTCCCACGAAGTTATTCTCAAATAGAGTCTCTCCTTGGCAGAATATCCGTAAACGAGGGACAAATCCCCAGCATAGTCATCTTTGTTCACCATCCCCAACAGAATTAGAGGAACTATGGTTTTTTACAGCAGTCAAGAATACCATTTCTCATACTCTCCAAGCAGTAGTCAGGGATTTATGTTCCCGGACTCAGATTATTACGTCAGCATTTCATGTTCATACATCATGACATGTGCATACATTACATATAACACAATCTCAGTATTTTGAGAACCTCATCACAATACATCTCATGCATTGCACATAACTAACTCTGTATTTATTTCAGGAAAGATAGTTATTATCAATCATTTCCAGCAGGTCCATGACCAACACTCGAAGCTAAACAGAGTAATCATCGGTGCGACAAATACAACCTTACCCATGTTTCTTCCAACAGTCCCACACCAACTCATCACAAGGCAACCTCACCCAGGTTCCTTCTGCAGTTTTACCCAAACTCATATCCAAGTAACCCTACTATCCAGGTTCCTTCTCACAACCCTACTATCCAGGCTTTCATATTGAAGTAACCCTACTATCCAGGTTCCTTCTCATAACCCTACTATCCAGGTTCCTTCTCACAGCCCTACTATCCCAGCTTTCATATCGAAGTAACCCTACTATCCAGGTTCCTTCTCACTGCCCTACTACCCAGGCTTTCATATCGAAGTAACCCTACCATCTAGGTTCCTTCTCACAGCCTTATTATCCCGACTTTCATATCGAAGTAACCCTACTATCGAGTTCCTTCTCACAGCCCTACTATTCAGGCTCTCATATCGAAGTAACCCTACTATCTAGGTTCCTTCTCACAGCCCTACTGTTGTACCCCAAAATTTGCCCTCTCATTTTATCAAGATTCTCCTTACAAGACTCTTTGGACTCAAGACCAGATTAGGGTTTGCTCAACTCAAGACATCCCCTTGCACTGATGACCTGAAATTAAGGTTTGAGTTTGCACAAGGATTTTTGGACTTCTAGTGCCTCATGTGACTTTCATACTTCATGTTGGACTCCTAGAATTTCCCATACCAAGTTTCAAGCCTTGAATCAAATTTTTGCCCAGTCAATTGGACAGTTGACCTAAAAATCAGCTGTATTGGGGAAAAAGTTAACTGTGGCCAATTTACAGTCAAACCTTATAATTTTTTATCCACAACAACATTATAGACTCACATGAACCATTTTATCAAGTTTAGACCACAACTCCTCAATAAATTTGATCAGATCATCAAAAGGGCAAAATGGTCATTTTTAGGGTTTTGACTGTAGAAGGGCAATTTCTGATTTTTCACCTAGCCAATGGAAAATTGGGTTCAAGCATGGATTCAAGGACTCAATGGCATCATCTTGACCTAATCACAAGGTTCAAAAGATCTCAAATGCATTGGATTGACAGATGAATTTTCCAGTCAACTGATCAGAAATCAACTGTGCACTGAAAAGTCAAACTTTGACTTTTTGGTCAAAATCAAGTTCCAAGGGTCATTTTTCATCAAGATGTGTCAAAAAATGAAACTTGTTCACCAAGAAACCTAATTTTGGAAATTAAGGTTTAAAATGGAAAATTTTCATAACTTAGAAATTTTCTAAGTTATGAAAATTTCTTATTTTTTCCCAACTTTTTCACCATGATGCAATTGGATTCAAAGAAAACTTCCAAAATGAAAGTTGTATTCCTACACAAAATATACAACTTTGATTCAAAAAGTTTTTCCAAATGATGCTTGGATCTCAAGTTATGATTTTGTGAACAAGGGTCCATGAAACTTTTAACTTAGTGAAATTTTGCCCTAGTTTAGGCAGGATTTTGACCTATCTTCATGGCAACTTTTTCACATAGTTCCAAGTGGAATCTCAAAATTAATTTCAAGGATGGATTTTAGAGCATGATACAAGCTTTCTAAAATTTCCAAGAACTCTCCAAAATCATTTATGGTTAGGGAGAATCAAAAGTTTGAAAATGGAAAATCATCACTTTTGTCCATGGCATTTTGCACATTGCTACAAGTTGCAAATTTGTCCTAAGCATGTTTGTACTTGTTTTACAGGTTTTAATCCTTTCAACACTCCTTAATTAAATGCAAATACATTGGAAAAAGGCATTGTTCTGAGTTATGGAGCATTACACAAAGAGTTAATCCAAAAATGGCAAAAAGGCAACATTGCTACTTTGATAAAGCATGCTTTATGTCATTTTTTTTATCTTGAGCCATGGACCCAATTTCTTGCAGCAAACAAAGTCCACAAACTTGAGGAAAAGCTTACCAACTCTCAGCATGCCTCAAGCTAGCTTGTACAACCTTGGCTATTGTCAACTCACCTTTTGCTTCAAAAACAAGAAACCTTGCAAAAGGTTCACAACTCTTCCATCTGATAAGAACAAAGTTTTGTAACATTTCAAACGACCTCAGCACATTATACCAAGCCAGAAACACGAGCTCATAGCATTGAAAACACCCTTAAATACAAAAACACCAATTTCTTATCAAAACAGGGCAAGCCCTGCAGAACCACTTCCAAAACATATTCCACTCGTGCGTTTTGCCCTGAACCACTTCAAACACATTGCATACATCCCATCCAAGCTACCCAAGTCCTTCTCAAGCAACTGTAACTCCATTTTCAAGCTTCACCATTTTCAATTTCTGAGTTTGCAGGTTGAGTTCTATAGGGATATTCAAGCCATTTCAAAGCAAGTTAAGCATTGGGAAAGGTCAAGGGAACATCAAGCAAGCTCAAAAGTCCTTCAGGCCTCACTAAAAGTTGCTACATTGCCATACTCGAACTTGACTGAAACAGGTATTTTCCAACATTCTATCTCCTTATTTAGACATCATTAAGCTTAGGTTTGTGAAGCAAAAATGTATTCTCTAAGTTGCTTGAGCTGTACATATGCATAGCTTCCATTTATATTAACTGAGCTAGGAGAATTTAGATGATGAACATGCTGAAAAAACTAGGTCAGAATTTTGGGCCAATGAAATTCTCTCTGGTTTTTGAGAGTTAGATCAAGTTTTTTATATCATTAGAATCATGTGATGATAAGCTATAACTTTCATGTTGCAAGATTTTGTTTTTAAGCATGTATGCAGGAGTTACAAGTTTGTACATGAAGCGCGCGTTTTCTGTTTCTAAGGACAGGGACGAAGTGGAAGTTTGGGCTGGGCCTGGCTTGCCTTGCTGTTTGCACCCTCCATTGTGCTATTTGCACCCCCTGGCCCATTTTCTTTATTTTTGCATATTTTTCATTTCTTTTTTTTATTTTATGACTTTATTATTTTTTCTTGAACATTAAAAATCACAAAAAATATTTTCTTTCTTTTTGGCATTTTATCATATTTTTATTTTATTTTTATTTGCATAACAAATAATTGTTAGGTTAATATTACTTTATTTTCTTAATTAAAACTTGTAAATAATATTAAAATACTTACATATTTTATTTTATTATATTATACATATAAAATAATATTTTCTCACTTATTTTATTTTTTAATATTTTGTATATAGTATTTTTATTATTTCTTTATACATAAATGAAATAAAATAATAATAGAAATATATTTTCTCTTAAAACAAAATTGGGTTTTCACCCCTTTCCAAAAATAATCATTATATTTTTCTTATTTTTAGGACATAAATAAATTTATTTTACATACATAAAATAAATACAAAAACATCCTTTGCATATTTATATTTATTTGTACATTTAAATATTTTTCTATTTATTTATTTGTGCAATATTTCAATTTGGTTGTAATAATAGTTTTAGGGTTTTATTTTGAGCAATATCCCCTTATTTCAAACTTGTATCCCCCTCCCCATAATATTGTTGTAATAGTCTTAGATTTACTTTTACGCATTTTATCGCTTTCAAATGCCATGATAGTAAATTAGAGTTTTGTATGCAAAGACCAAAATCAAACAAATAGCATGACTAAACACAAGACAAAAATGCATGAAAAATGACAACACAATGCACACAAGCACCCCTAGGGTTTCATCCACTTTGTTGCCTTAAAATGGCCATGGTATGCATGCTAGGTATCTTGGCAAAACAAAACAAAACAAAAGATCATAGTCCCTCGATGACGCTATCTTGGTTGCCTATACAAAAATGATCTAGTCCCTCAAAAAACTTGCTAAGATACTTGGCAATATTGCTATCATGGTCATACGATGACCCATGCCCGTCCCGTTTAACATCCAAATACAAGGTTGTTTACCAAATACAATGGTAAAACAACAATGTCAAAGGGTTAAAAATATGTAGGAAAGATCTTTGAGTAGGGTAGACAACTCCTAGTTACTTGATCTCTTGCAAACTATCCTTGCTATTTTCAAACTATCATACATTTCAAAACAATTTCCAAACAAACTTTCAAACGTTGAAACATTTTTCAAAAGACAAACACCTTTGTATACATTCAAATAATAATCATTACAAAGGTTGCCTAAACAAAGGCCTCTTTAGAAAATACTTTCAAAACCACACACAAAAGCACCATTTCAAACAATTGAAAAGCAAAAGCAAGTGATCTAAAACAAGTAACAAAGAGCCCATGGAAAACCATGGATGAAAAGGGTGCTAGCACCTTCCCTTTTCATAATCTACCCCCCGAACCCAAAAACACTCTCAAAGGTCTTTCTTGTGCTTTTTGACCTTTCCTTTGGATAAAATAAAATGTCGGTGGCGACTCTTGCTAAACCGAAACATTTGTGAACACAAACGCAAAACCTCAAGTCAGTTCTCCCACCGCATCACAGAACTGGAGACTCTGCTGGGGATATGAAATCTAAAAGTGTGGTTACCTTAGCGTTTAGATCACCTTTACATGCTTATCTTGCTTGACTTGATTGCTTTACATTTGGTTCTATTGTTTGGGTTTGAATCCTCTACCCGAATTTGGGAAACATTCATAGGTAAATAGCAATACGTTGTGGAAACTGTGCGAGGTATACCGACATGGTTGAAACAATAGCTATATTAGTGCGACATATTTGTGGGTATAGGTATCCTTTGAGTCAATCAAAGAGAATACGGCGGCGCTGAGTGATGTCATGAAGCACTATTGGACTTTTAGAACCTTTACTCGACCAACTTGGCCTTTTTAGGGGTAGTGAGATGACCGGCTTTGGTGCAGTCCGAAGTTGGTAGATACTTGATACTACACTCATTGAGGGTTGTTTTCTTGGAATATTTCGGTCGCCAGTAAAGTGGCTAAACTGAAACAATGAACACAGAAAACAATCCAGTGATATTGAGCTCCTTAGAACCCGGTTACTGTTTATAGGACAGGTTGAGCCAACTAAACTTCAAGAGGGTACTTACCTATGAAACCCCATGCAAGCCTGAAACTAGGAACTTGTGTGATTTGTTTGTACATATATACTTGTGCATAACATCATGATCATCATGAAGCATCATGTGCATCCACTAACCATTTCAAGGATTTTGGATCTTCATCTTTGTTCCTGTTTTGTAGGTAATGGAATCACTTCGCAGGAAAACAATCCAAGTCAACCTTGTAAGAAGTCCTCCTCAACTCAAGGAGCTAGCTTCAAGGATTCCTGAGAATTCTCCATTCACCGAGAGGCATGGTCGTCTTCTCAACTTGGTCACTGTCAACACTGAGGAGGATATGCTGAAAGTTCTCTTCCAGTTCTTTGACCCTTTGCATCATTGCTTTACATTTCCTGACTACCAGCTAGTGCCTACTTTAGAGGAATTTTCTCAACACTTGAGGATTCCTATTCTCCATCAACTACCTTTCAATGGTACGGAAAGAGATCCAAAGCCTGAAGATGTTGCTCAAGCCCTACACTTGCAACCATCTGATATCATAGGCCATTGGGAAACTAGAAGTGGTGTCAAAGGTTTCTTGTCAAAGTTTCTGTTTGAGAAGGCCCAAAGCTGCTGGAATTCATTGGACTTATAAGCTTTTGAGGAGATTGTAGCTCTTCTCATCTATGGATTGGTCTTGTTCCCAAACCCTGGCCAACTCATAGATGTGAGTGCTGTCAAAATTTTCATGGCTCGCAACCCGATGCCTACATTGCTTGGGGATATCCTCCACTCTTTTCACACTCGAACAATGAGGAAAAGAGGTGTTCTCATGTGTTGCACTCCTCTACTGGCAAGATGGTTTATTTCTCATCTTCCCCAATCAGTCTTGAAGAATGAGCAAGGTTTGAGGTGGTCACAACGATTGATGACTCTTACACATTCAGATGTTCATTGGTGTTCTCGATCCAGAGAAAATGTTATCATCATTGATCGTTGTGGGGAATTCCCTAATGTCCCTCTACTTGGAATTAGGGGAGGCATTACCTATAACCCCCGCTTGGATCTGAGACAGTTTGGGTATGCCCGAAGGGATGGCCCACATGACATGCTGATTCCAGACTTGGTTTTTGACTTCGACAACGAAGATCAAGGACTTCGGCAAAGGTTCATCCGAGCTTGGAGGATGCCCAACAAGGTGGACAGTAAGACCTTGGGACACAAGAATTCCATCCCTCTTGAGCCTTACCTCAAGTGGGTACGAACCCGTGCCCAAAGTCTTATGATGCCTTACCCCTACATTCTTCCTGTGATCAAAGAGCCTGTTATGGAAGGAGAGGTTCCATACACCCTCCTACATCCTGACATGCCAACATCACTAGAAGATTTACAAAGGAGTTGGATACAGCTCAAGGGAGAATGCGATACTTTTGAAGCCCAATTCTACGCCAGTGAGAAGAAGGTTTTGGAACTTACTCGTCAACTTCACGAAGAGAAGACTCTCAACACCTACATTGCACCAAAAAGGATGCGCAACGTCTTTTTACATTAGAATTTTGTATTGTTTTGCCCATGGGCATTGATGTACTAACAAATTCTATCTTATTAGTATGACGTGTGTTCCTTTTTTGTTTAAAACAAATTTGAATTTTTGAATCCTTGAATGCATTACATGAATACATATCATTCATCATATGCATAAACAGGTCTTCACACCAGGTTTCCTTATCTCTCTGTTGTTTATTTCAGCAAGATGGATATTGAGCAGACGGTCAAAGACTTACAAGCGAATAATTCACAGTTCCAACAGCTACTCATGACCTTGGCTAAGGGTCAGGAGGAGCTCAAGACTCTACTGGAAAAGGAAAAAGAGAAAAAGGAAAAGAAGAGGGTTGGTGTGGCTACCATGGGTAGAAGATTTGAAGGTCAAGCTAGAACGGTCCTGGATTTCCCCTCAACATCTGATGAAGGGGTAGGAAAAGGAAAGGGAGCTGCAGTGCCATCTGAGTCTGAGGAAGAAGAAGAAGAATAGGATGAAGACTATTCTGAACAGCAGTACCCTCCTGCAGATGACAAATACAAGAATCTGGAAGAACGTCTGGTAGCTATGGAAGTGCAAAGAGTGCCTGGGCTGGACTTTAAAGAGTTAGGGCTGGTTTCTGGGATTGTGATTCCCCATAAGTTTAAGGTGCCTCTTTTTTCTAAATATGATGGTTTGTCTTGTCCTAAGATGCACCTACGATCTTATGTTAGAAAAATTCAACCACATTCTTCTGGCAAGGATCTGTGGGTCCATTTCTTCCAGGACAGTCTTTCGGGGACGCAGCTGGAGAGACTTGGCGGGACGAGTGCAACCACCTCTATCTGAGAGGAATCTAGTAGATATGTTCTTGGGGACTCTGTCAGGTCCATTTTTCAATCACCTGATTAGAATTTCGTCTGCGGGGTTCACCGAGCTAATTCTAACAGGTGAGAGAGTTGAAGCTGGCATAAAGAGCGGAAAAATTCAAAAGGATGCATCTGCTTCCGCTGCCATCAAAAAGACTTTTCCAGCAAAGAAAGAAGTCTTGGCTGTCTACTCCCAAAGAGGTCAAGGAAAAGTTAAGCGCCGGCCAACGGTGGGGACCGTAATGATTCAGAAGTCTGCAGCTGATCAGCCTAGAAACAATCAAGCCAGAACCAACCAAGCAAGGGTAGAAAGGCCTCCACGGCAATTCACCCGGATAAACATGACTCCTGCTCAGGTTTTCCCCCACCTTTTGAAGTTAAACCTTGCAAGTTTGAAGGAGGCACCGAAGAATCTGAATACATCTTCTCCTTACTACCATTCAAATGCCAAGTGTGCTTATCATTTAGACAGCCTGGGGCACGACACCAACAATTGTTGGGCCCTCAAGAATAAGATTCAGGATTTGATAGATGCTAAAGAAGTTGAATTTGACGCCCCTGAAAAGCCGAACGTAATCTCTTCTCCAATGCCAAAGCATGGCCACAATGCCCATGTTGTTGAAGAAGATCTTTTTGTTGCTACTGTTGATGATTTGATGACTCCCCTACCGATAATCAAGTTGAATTTGCTGAAGGATAGGATTTTCCCAGGTTGTGAAGAAGATTGTTGCCTTTGTTCATCCTTACCAACCGACTGTCTATTGTTGAAGTTAGGTATCTAACGCCTAATGGATAACCAAGAAATCCTTTTTGAAAATACTCCTGTTACACCGACTCCTGTCAATGATATTTAAATAATTACCATATCCGCCAATATTTCCAAGGTCTCCAAAAGACATGTTAAGATTACATCCGATCCTAAGATTGCACCTTTGGAGATAACCATGCCGAGGCCTATCTCGTACAAGTCCAACAAATCAATACCGTGGAACTATGGTGGAGAGATCTTCTACCACGGTATTAAACAAATTGAATCAACTGAAAAGAGTTCTGATGAAGAGACTTCCGACATTAGAAACATTGTCGGAATGAGTAAAATCACCCGCAGTGGAAGAATTTTCTCTCCGGAGATTGCCCCTCCAAAGGTAATCTTCGGACCCTCAACTGCTCCTAAGGTTACCCCTGTACCGGTCAACATATCTGCAAGAACTCCGATTATTGAAGAAGTTGTAACTCATGTGGTTATGCCCTCTGCTGGTGATGATGATAGAGGGAAAGGGATCCAAGAAGAGCCTGTCAAGACGAGGGCTCAGCCGTTGATCATCCCTGAGACCTCTCAAAAAGAAATGGAAGAGATTTTGAAAATAATCAAGAAAAGCGATTATAATGTTGTGAAGCAACTGGGGAAAACCCCCCTCAAAAATCTCTATGTTGGCCCTGCTGCTTTTTTCAGAAGCTCACGCTAAAGCTTTGATCAGATTCTTGAAGACGGCCCACGTGCCACAGGAAACCTCCGCGGATCAGTTCCAAGAATGTGTAGCTAGCCTAACAGCTGACAATGGTCTAGGGTTCTCCGATGCTGATTTAACAATCAAAGGGAGAGAACATAATGACGCTTTGCATGTCTAGGTGGAATGCAGAGGGACTACTCTAGCTCACGTACTGTTAGACACTGGTCCATCGCTGAACGTCTTGCCAAAGAAAGCCTTGGACAGGCTAGATTGTGAAGGTTTAACCTTGAAGCCCAGCAACATCATTGTCAGAGCCTTTGATGGTTCTAAAAGGATGGTCCACGGGGAGGTGGACATCCCGATTAAAGTGGGAACTGAAACCTTCTACTCCATATTTTACGTGATGGACATCCGTCCTTCCTATTCTTGCTTGTTAGGAAGACCCTGGATTCACCATGCTGGAGCCGTCACTTCTACTATGCATCAGAAGCTCAAGTACCTTGTCCAGGGGAAAATTGTAACTGTTCACGGTGAAGAGGAATACATGATAAGCCATCTAAATTCTTTCCGCTATATAGAATTGGATGGTGAATTCATAGAAACCCCTTTCCAACACTTCGAGGAAGTTTCTGAAGAGATTGCAGCAACCAAGACAGTGCCTTCTGTGCCCATGGTTACCAGACCTCCGCCTCGGATGTCGTCTCTCAAAGATGCAAAGGCTGTGATTGAAGAAGGAGGAAGCACAATCTGGGGACAGCTTCCCGATTTTCCTTTCAAATCTGATAAATTCAGCTTGGGTTTCACTGCTTCTGCTCAAAAGGTTGTGCGTCGCTCCTGGGCTAGAGGGCCACGAGTGAATATCACCCATCATTGAGTCAATGCTTTGGAAGATAGTGAAGAGGAGAGCAACTTGGAAGACTGTATTTTCCCTACTGTTGACGGAGGACTGAACAACTGGGAGGAAAAAGACTTTGTTCCCATTACTTTCATAAATCAGTAATTTATCTTTCAAAAATTTCTGTTGGTTTGTAATAATTCTTGAACAATTCGTACACTTTTAACCTTGTGCCTTACCCGAGGTACATAGGTCCATTTGTAAGGGTTTGATTTTTCATCTTCATATGCCATTTTAATGAATCATGGACGTTTTCACATATAAACTTTTGTGTTCATTGTCTTTCTTTTTGCATTTTATTTGTTTAAAGATGGATATCCCTTACACACACCCACACTCACAAATACAGGTACCCTTCCATTCTGGATTCCATGGGTAACAATTCTGCTATGACCTTCAGTGACTCTGAAGATCTGGTCTACCATGCCGAATACGAAGGTGAGGAAGACTGTGAGGTTCCTAGAGAGTTGGCTATACTGCTACAACAGGAAGAAAGGGTTATTCTACCTCATGAGGAGTTGTTAGAGACAATTAACTTGGGTACTGACGAAAACAGAAAAGAAGTCAGAATGGGTGCCAACCTAGAGCCAAGTGCCAAGGAGCGTCTAGTTCAGCTGTTGAATGAATATGTTGAGATCTTCGCTTGGTCATACGAAGACATTCCGGGACTCGATACAGATATTGTGGTTCACCGTCTACCCACAAGAGAAGATTGTCCACCAGTTAAATAGAAAGTCTGCTGCATGAGGCCCGACATGTCTGAAAAGATCAAAGCAGAAGTTATGAAGCAGTTCAATGCTGGATTTCTTGCTGTTACCTCCTATCCACAATGGGTTGCTAACATTGTTCCCGTGCCTAAAAAGGACGGCAAAGTGAGAATGTGCATGGATTACAGAGACTTAAATAGGGCCAGCCCTAAAGATAACTTTCCACTGCCGCACATTGACATCTTGGTTGACAATACAACTCAGCACAAGGTATTTTCTTTCATGGACGGATTTTCAGGCTATAACCAGATCAAAATGGCCCCTGAAGACATGGAGAAAACTACTTTTGTTATGCAGTGGGGTACGTTCTGCTACAAAGTGATGCCATTCAGACTGAAGAATGTCGGGGCAACCTATCAATGCGCCATGGTCACTTTGTTTCATGATATGATACATCATGAGATAGAAGTCTACGTGGATGACATGATAGCCCGATCACAAACTGAAGAAGAACACCTCGACCATCTGCAAAAGTTGTTTGTCAGGTTGAAGGAGTACAAGCTCAGACTGAACCCTAACATGTGCACTTTCGGAGTACGGTCCGGTAAACTCTTGGGTTTCAATAGCAACAAAGGCATCGAGGTTGATCCTGCCAAAGTCAAAGCTATACAAGAAATGCATGCTCCTCGCACTGAGAAGGAGTTTAGAGGTTTCTTGGGACGCCTAAACTACATTGCAAGGTTCATTTCTCACCTAACATCTACCTGTGAACCAATCTTCAAGTTGTTGAAGAAATATCAGGTGGTTAAATGGAATGATGACTGTCAAATTGCTTTCGATAAAATCAAGGAGTATTTGCTAGAACCTCCTATCTTGATGCCTCCCGTCAAAGGAAGACCGCTAATCATGTATCTGACTGTCCTAGAGAATTCAATGGGGTGCGTACTGGGCCAACATGATGAGTCTGGCCGAAAAGAGCATGCCATTTATTACCTTAGCAAAAAGTTTACCGACTGTGAGACCTGATACTCACTGCTCGAGAAAACTTGTTGTGCTTTGGTATGGGCTTCTCGCCGGCTAAGGCAGTACATGTTGACTCATACCACTTTGCTGATATCTAAGATGGATCTGATCAAGTACATCTTTGAGAAGCCTGCTTTATCTGGAAGAATTGCTAGATGGCAGATGATCCTAACGGAATATGACATACAGTACACGACCCAAAAAGCTATAAAGGGGAGTGTGCTAGCCGATCATCTGGACCATCAATTTGTCGAAGATTACCAATCCATGAGGTTCGACTTCCCCGACGAGGATATCATAACATTGGACAACATTGAAGAATTCATACCGTATGACGGACCTGAACAAGGATCCCGATGGACCCTGTACTTTGATGGTGCCTCCAATGCACTTGGCAACGGTATCGACGCGGTACTCATCTCCCCAGAAGGTTGCCATACACCTTTCACTGCTAGACTTTGCTTTAGCTGCACCAACAACATGGCCGAGTATGAAGCTTGCATCTTTGGTCTCAAGGCTGCAATAGACTTGGGAATCAAATCCTTGATTGTGTTTGGGGAATCAGCTTTGGTCATCAGTCAGATCAAAGGAGAGTGGGATACTAAACATCCAAACCTCATCCCTTACAAAGAACATGTCTTGACATTGTTACCACATTCCGAGCAGATTACCTTCGAGCATTTCCCGCGAGAAGAAAATCCGCTAGCAAATGCTCTAGCTATAATGTCATCCATGTTTAAAATTAACTGGGATAATGAGGCTCCCCAAATCACCATTGAACGGATGGACGAACCTGCACATTGTCACGAGATTAATACCGAAGAAGTAGTGGACCGACCTTAGTTTCACAAAGTCAAAAGGTATCTCGAAGCGCAAGAATATCCTGAAGGAGCTTCAGTCAACGACAAAAAGTTCTTAAGGAGATTCTCAGCTAAGTTCTTCTTGAGCAATGGTATCCTATACAAGCGCAATCATGATTGCATTCTTCTCCGTTGTGTAGACAAGGTTGAAGCTGAACAGATCATGGCTGAACTGCACAATGGTACCTTTTGCACTCACTCTAGCGGACATACGATGGCTAAGAAGATTCTACGGGCAGGCTATTACTGGTCTACCATGGAAGCTGACTGCTATCAACATTCCTGAACATGCCATAAATGTCAAATCTATGCGGACAAGGTACATATACCTCTAGTTCCTCTCAATGTCTTAACAGCTCCTTGGCCATTCTCTATGTGGGGAATCGACATGATTGGAGAGATCAAGCCTACAGCATCCAATAGACACTGTTTCATTATGGTGGCCATTGACTACTTCACCAAGTAGGTCGAAGCAGCTTCCTTCGCATCTGTCACAAAGAATGTTGTTGCCCGCTTCATCAAGCAGAACCTCATTTGCCGGTACGGTATCCCCGAAAGGATCATTACTCACAATTGTACAAACCTTAACAATACTATGATCACTTCCCTATGCAAGCAGTTCCAGATTCAACATCATAATTCATCTCCCTATCGGCCAAAGATGAACGGTGTTGTCGAAGCTGCGAACAAAAATATCAAGAAGATTATACAAAAGATGACAGTCACCTACAAGGACTGGCATGAGATGTTACCGTTTTCTCTTCACGGGTACCATACCACGGAGCATACATCAACTGGGGAAACACCCTATTCTTTGGTATATGGCATGGAAGCTGTTTTTCCTATCGAGGTTTAGATTCCCTCCTTGAGAATCATGAAAGATGATGGTTTGAGTGAAGACGATTGGATTCAGACCCGGCTTGATCAACTTAACTTGATTGACGAAAAGCGACTTACTGTTGTTTGTCATGGTCATACGTATCAAAAACGGATGATCAAGGCATTCAACAATAAAGTTGAACGCCAGATATATCAAGTCGGGGATCTTGTAATCAAGCGGATCATCTTGCCGCAAAGTGATCCCAGGGGAAAATGGACTCCTACTTACGAAGGACCATTTGTGATTAAAAACATCTTTTCTGGTGGGGTAATGATCTTAACCACCATGGACGGTGACGACCTGTCGCACCCTGCAAACACAGACATAGTCAAAAGATACTACGCATAAAAGACCCGGCAAGTTGAAAACCCGAAAAGGCGACTTGGGCAAAAAAGGGCATCCCGGTGAATCGAAAATCTGAAAGGGCGGTTCAGGCAAAAGTTAGGGATAAACAAAAAAATCTGTACACCCGGCAAGTTGAAAACCCGAAAGGGCGACTTAGGAAAAAAAGGGTTTCCCGGTGGATCGAAAACCCGAAAGGGCGGTCCAGGCAAAAGTTAGGGAATTAAAGCGTATGAATATGTCTCGTTGGATCACTTTAAGGACAATCTCTTCACAGACAAGCTCCGGGTTTCTGATTAGCTCAATCATCTTCGGACGAAGCAACAAATGGACAAGATATTCAGAGTTACGAAGGCTATAGCATAAGGGGAACCCCTTGGAATTTTCACACATAGCCATCTTTCTTTGTATAAATTTTTCTCATTTTTATGACAACATTCTCTTACTAGGATGTTTGTCTCCTTTGTACAAATTACTTACACAAAGTTAATACAAAGATACTTCAAAGTGAAGAAAACTATTTGCCTTTTCTTCTTTTTTACACTTGTATTTTATTTGAAAACGTCCAATGATTTATTAAATGAGCATATGCATTTGAATATAATCACTGTTTACAAATGAACGAAATGAGAAAGAATAATTACTGACAGGTTGAAAGTACACGAAAACATCTTCAGGCTATTCCAGGAGAAATCCCCTGTAGTACATCATCTAGGTCCCCAACGGAGCTAAAACCTTGAGATACATATCCCCATCGGAGCTAAATTTCAAATCCCTAATCCACCATCAGAGTTAAAACTTCAAAACTCCCAATCCCCAGCGAAGCAAAAAACTTTGAACTACAGACCCTCAGCAGAGATGAAACCTTCTTCCCCAGTCAAGTCAAGACTATCAATCCCCAGCGGGAACCGTTCAGTTTTCCCCAGATTCCCTAGCAAGTTGTCTTAAAATTTAAGAATCAACCAGATAACAGTTAACTTTTATCCCCAACCTAGGATAACTCCCCAGTAGATTGGTATATAACCCAAACTCCTGATCTCCCCGGCAGATAGCTACTCCCCCAGAGTTTTCACTTACTCTCCAGCAGGAAGCCTTCTTCCCCACATAGTTTTTACTCCCCGACAAAACGAAGATTCTCATTCTTGATTCCCCAGTGAAGTTTCCAGAGTCTTCATTACTCCCCATCATGAATTTTTCAGAATTTTTAATCCCCTGCAGATCGAAGATTCTCAGTCTTGACTCCTCAGCATAAAGTCCCCAAGGATTCAAATTCCCCTAGCAGATTGAAGATTCTCATTCTTAATTCCCCGCAGAAGCCATCAGAGTCTTCCTTATTCTCCAGCAGATCAAGGTTTTCCTTTATTCGATCCCCTGTAGAGATCAATAGAGTTTCCTTATTCCCCAGCCGAGTAAGGATTCCCATTGTGTAATTCCCAGCCATAGTCATCAAAGTTCTCGGGATTCCCCAGGCAAGTTTCTCAAACAACAATTGGCATTATTCTCACAGCAGAATTTTTATCATATTCCAACTCCAGAGACTTGAAGGATCCCTATATCCCCAGGAAAGTCGTGAAGGAGTCTCACATCCCCACAGAAGTTGTCAAAGTTTTTGATAATCCCCGCGAGTTGCCAAGGATTTTCTATCCCCAACAGTAGTCAGCAAGGATTTCTCATCCTCAACAATCAAAGATTTTGAGTCTCCAACAACGGTCAAAGATTTATTTTCCCCAGCAGCAGTCAAAGATTTTATTATCTCCAGCCATCAAGGATTTATTTTCCTCAGCATAACGGCAAATCAGCTTACACGCGCATACATTACATTCATATATCATAAACATTGATAAAACACATTTATTGCATCATACATTTCATGCAACATAACTTTGTGTTTCAGCTAACATTTTACCCTTTTTCAGGATAAGATTAACAGCTATCTTTAACAAATATTCAAAGATTTCAGATACAGTATGGATACACTCCAAACACGGAAGTCATTTTGCTGCTCATTCAAATCTCTTATTCAGATACAGTATGGATACACCCCAAACACGGAGGTCATTCTATTACTCATTCAAAATTTCAAGTCAAGATACAGTTCAGATACGCTCCAGACACGGAAGCCATTTTGTCACTCATTCAGACTTCAACAATCAGATACAGATTAGATACGCTCCAGATACGGAAGCCATTCTATCACTCATTCAGATCCCAGTTATAGTTCAGATACACTCCAGACACGGAAGTCATTCTGCTACTCGTACAGATCTCAACCTCAAGATACAGTCCAGATACGCTCCAAACATGGTTGCCATTCTGTCACTTATTTTGACTTTTTCCCCAGCCCAGAGATGCTCCAGACACGGATGTTATTCTGTCGCCCATTCAGAATTCAGATACAATACAGATACACTCTAGATACGGAAGTCATTCTATTATTCATTCAAATTCAAATACAGATACAGCTCGGATACGCTCCAGACACGGACTCCATTCCCTTGCTCATACAGATTCAATCTCCAAATACAACTCAGATACGTTCCAGATACGGATACCATTCTGATGTTCATTCTCCTGCAATTCAACAAACATTTTGGATGGCATCTTTAAGCCCATCTCCGACAATATTCTGTCACCTCTCCAAATGGCATCTTTAAGCCCATTCCCTCAACTACATTTTGACGAGTGCAAATTTACGGGAACTCTAGTGTCCAATCATCTTTTACCTTCGAGTCACGAACGACAAATTCGCCAATCTAACTCTTCAGGTTCATGAAGATTCAACAGGGGCAGATTTTGTACCCCAAAATTTTCCCTCTCATTTTATCAAGATTCTCCTCACAAGACTCTTTGGACTCAAGACCAGATTAGGGTTTGCTCAACTCAAGACATCCCCTTGCACTGATGACCTGAAATTAAGGTTTCAGTTTGCACAAGGATTTTTGGACTTCTAGTGCCTCATGTGACTTTCATACTTCATGTTGGACTCCTAGAATTTCCCATACCAAGTCTCAAGCCTTGAATCAAATTTTTGCCCAGTCAATTGGACAGTTGACCTAAAAATCAGCTGTATTGGGGAAAAAGTTAACTGTGGCCAATTTACAGTCAAACCTTATAATTTTTTATCCACAACAACATTATAGACTCACGTGAACCATTTTATCAAGTTTGGACCACAACTCCTCAATAAATTTGATCAGATCATCAAAAGGGCAAAATGGTCATTTTTAGGGTTTTAACTGTAGAAGGGCAATTTCTGATTTTTCACCTAGCCAATGGCAAATTGGGTTCAAGCATGGATTCAAGGACTCAATGGCATCATCTTGACCTAATCACAAGGTTCAAAAGATCTCAAATGCATTGGATTGACAGATGAATTTTCCAGTCAACTGATCAAAAATCAACTGTGCACTGAAAAGTCAAACTTTGACTTTTTGGTCAAAATCAAGTTCCAAGGGTCATTTTTCATCAAGATGTGTCAAAAAATGAAACTTGTTCACCAAGAAACCTAATTTTGGAAATTAGGGTTTAAAATGGAAAATTTTCATAACTTAGAAATTTTCTAAGTTATGAAAATTTCTTATTTTTTCCCAACTTTTTCACCATGATGCAATTGGATTCAAAGAAAACTTCCAACATGAAAGTTTTAGTCCTCCACAAAATCTACAACTTTGATTCAGAGTTTTTCCAAATGATGCTTGGATCTCAAGTTCTGATTTTGTGAACAAGGGTCCATGAAACTTTTAACTTAGTGAAATTTTGCCCTAGTTTAGGCAGGATTTTGACCTATCTTCATGGCAACTTTTCACATAGTTCCAAGTGGAATCTCAAAATTCATTTCAAAGATGGATTGTAGAACATGTTACAAGCTTTCCAAAATGTCTAATAACTCTCCAAAATCATTTATGGTTAGGGAGAATCGAAAGTTTGAAAATGGAAAATCATCACTTTTGTCCATGGCATTTTGCACATTGCTACAAGTTGCAAATTTGTCCTAAGCATGCTTGTACTTGTTTTACATGTCTTAATCCTTTCCACACTCCTTAATTAAATGCAAATACATTGGACAAAGGCATTACACAAAGAGTTAATCCAAAAATGGCAAAAAGGCAACATTGCTACTTTGATAAAGCATGCTTTATGTCATTTTTTTTATCTTGAGCCATGGACCCAATTTCTTGCAGCAAACAAAGTCCACAAACTTGAGTAAAAGCTCACTAACTCTCAGCATGCCTCAAGCTAGCTTGTACAACCTTGGCTATTGTCAACTCACCTTTTGCTTCAAAAACAAGAAACCTTGCAAAAGGTTCACAACTCTTCCATCTGATAAGAACAAAGTTTTGTAACATTTCAAACGACCTCAGCACATTATACCAAGCCAGAAACACGAGCTCATAGCATTGAAAACACCCTTAAACATAAAAACACCAAGTTCTTGTCAAAATAGGGCAAGCCCTGCAGAACCACTTCCAAAACATATTCCACTCGTGTGTTTTGCCCTGAACCACTTCAAACACATTGCATACATCCCATCCAAGCTACCCAAGTCCTTCTCAAGCAACTGTAACTCCATTTTCAAGCTTCACCATTTTCAATTTCTGAGTTTGCAGGTTGAGTTCTATAGGGAGATTCAAGCCATTTCAAAGCAAGCTAAGCATTGGGAAAGGTCAAGGGAACATCAAGCAAGCTCAAAAGTCCTTCAGGCCTCACTAAAAGTTGCTACATTGCCATACTCGAACTTGACTGAAACAGGTATTTTCCAACTTTCTATCTCCTTATTTAGACATCATTAAGCTTAGGTTTGTGAAGCAAAAATGTAGTCTCTAAGTTGATTGAGTTGTACATATGCATAGCTTCCATTTATATTAAATGAGCTAGGAGAATTTAGATGATGAACATGCTGAAAAAACTAGGTCAGAATTTAGGGCCAATGAAATTCTCTCTGGTCTTTGAGAGTTAGATCAAGTTTTTTATATCATAAGAATCGTGTGATGATGAGCTATAACTTTCATGTTGCAAGATTTTGTTTTTAAGCATGTATGCAGGAGTTACAAGTGTGTACATGAAGCGCGCGTTTTATGGTTCTAAGGATAGGGACGAAGTGGAAGTTTGGGTTGGGCCTGGCTTGCCTTGATGTTTGCACCCTCCATTGTGCTATTTGCACCCCCTGGCCCTTTTTTTTTATTTTTGCATTTTTTTTATTTTTTTTTATTTTCTGACTTTATTATTTTTTCTTGAACATTAAAAATCATAAAAAAAATATTTTCTTTCTTTTTGGCATTTTATCATATTTTTATTTTATTTTTATTTGCATAATAAATAATTGTTAGGTTAATATTACTTTATTTTCTTAATTAAAACTTGTAAATAATATTAAAATACTTACATATTTTATTTTATTATATTATACATATAAAATAATATTTTCTCACTTATTTTATTTTTTAATATTTTGTATATATTATTTTTATTATTTCTTTATACATAAATGAAATAAAATAATAATAGAAATATATTTTCTCTTAAAACAAAATTAGGGTTTTCACCCCTTTCCAAAAATAATCATTATATTTTTCTTATTTTTAGGACATAAATAAATTTATTTTACATACATAAAATAAATACAAAAACATCCTTTGCATATTTATATTTATTTGTACATTTAAATATTTGTCTATTTATTTATTTGTGCAATATTTCAATTTGGTTGTAATAATAGTTTTAGGGTTTTATTTTGAGCAATATCCCCTTATTTCAAACTCGTATCCCCCTCCCCATAATATTGTTGTAATAGTCTTAGATTTACTTTTACGCATTTTATCGCTTTCAAATGCCATGATAGTAAATTAGGGTTTTGTATACAAAGACCAAAATCAAACAAATAGCATGACTAAACACAAGACAAAAATGCATGAAAAATGACAACACAATGCACACAAGCACCCCTAGGGTTTTTTCCACTTGTTGCCTTAAAATGGACATGGTATGCATGCTAGGTATCTTGGCAAAACAAAACAAAACAAAAGATCATAGTCCCTCGATGACGCTATCTTGGTTGCCTATACAAAAATGATCTAGTCCCTCAAAAAAGTTGCTAAGATACTTGGCAATATTGCTATCATGGTCATACGATGACCCACGCCCTTCCCGTTTAACATCCAAATACAAGGTTGTTTACCAAATACAATGGTGAAACAACAATGTCAAAGGGTTAAAAATGTGTAGGAAATATCTTTGAGTAGGGTAGACAACTCTTAGTTACTTGATCTCTTGCAAACCATCCTTGCTATTTTCAAACTATCACATATTTCAAAACAATTTCCAAACAAACTTTCAAACATTGAAACATTTTTCAAAAGACAAACACCTTTGTATACATTCAAACAAGAATCATTACAAAGGTTGCCTAAACAAAGGCCTCTTTACAAAATACTTTCAAAACCACACACAAAAGCACCATTTTAAACAATTGAAAATCAAAAGCAAGTGATCTAAAACAAGTAACTAAGAGCCCATGGAAAACCATGGATGAAAAGGGTGCTAGCACCTTCCCTTTTCATAATCTACCCCCCGAACCCAAAAACAATCTTAAAGGTCTTTCCTATGCTTTTTGACCTTTCCTTTGGATAAAATAAAAAGTCGGCGGTGACTCTTGCTAAACCGAAACATTTGCGAACACAAACGCAAAACCTCAAGTCAGTTCTCCCACCGCATCACACCTACTATCCAGGCTCTCATATCGAAGTAACCCTACTATCCAGGTTCCTTCTCACAGCCTTACTATCCAGGCTCTCATATCGAAGTAACCCTACTATCCAGGTTCCTTCTTATAACCCTACTATCCAGGCTCTCATGTCGAAGTAACCCTACTATCCAGGTTCCTTCTTACAGTCCTACTACCCAGGCTTTCATATCGAAGTAACCCTACCATCCAGGTTCCTTCTCAGAACCCTACTATCCCGGCTTTCATATCGAAGTAACCCTACTATCCAGGTTACTTCTCACAACCCTACTATCCAGGCTCTAATATCGAAGTAACCCTACTATCCAGGTTCCTTCTCACAGCCCTACTATCTAGGATCTCATCTCAAAGTAACCCTACTATTTAGGTTCCTTCTTGTTGTACCCCAATTTTTGCCCCTAAGATCCCTTCATCCTACCATATTGTTTTAATCACCACAAGATCACATTAGGGCTTTTGGTTCTTCTCCATATCTTTAGCCTTACTCTTTGAGGAGTTACCAAGCACCTTGACTTGTCTTCTTTTATGATCATAGATATTTTGCTTTTATTTTCTCTCTAATTAACAAAATGCAATATTGGTTTGTCTTACTTATTAATAATGTAGGTAAAGGCAAAGAGGTTTAGCAAGTTGCTTCATGGGTTCATGAGATTATTTCCATGCCCTAGTCAAAAGCTTGAGAGATTCAAACCTCACCATTGAAGTTGTTTTGAAGTTGGTATGGAAGTAGTTTTGGTGGCCATGAGCCCTCATCATCATCCTCAACAATTTCTATTCACAAAGGAAGAATATTGGGCCAAAAAGTTTGTTCAAACTTGGCAAAGTTCTTCAAAGCATTCTCTTAATTTAGAGGCTAGGGTTTTGGACTTCAGAGGAGCATATCTTGCTCATATTTTGGTATTTTTGAGTGATTCCAAATACATCCTTCTCTTTAAAGAGTTACCAACAAATCACTTTAAAAGTTCCAAGGATTTTTCATGTGGAAGGAACTTGGTGAAGAAGAAAGATTACAAGTCATCCAGATGAATCCCCAATTTTCCATATGTGACTTCAAATGGTCATAACTTGGTCAATTTGTATAACCTTGAACCCATTCTTTTTACATGATGATCCTAAGGATGTGTACTTCATGCCTTCTTTTATGTGCAAAGTAAGAAAATGGATGGAAGTTTCCTTAAGAATGCAAAAGATTATAGGTCATTTCATGATTTTTGGCCAACTTCAACAAGTCATAACTTGCTTAATTTTTGGATATTTTGAGTGGTTCAAATTTCAAAATGTAATTCAAGAGATATACTTCATTCCATCTTTTTTTGTCAAGAGCAAATTATAAGTGGAAGGCCATGTTTGGATGCAAGAGATTATAGGTCATTTTTAAAGAAGAATTTGAAATATTTCTAAGTATGGAAAGTCAACTCTTTTTCTTCAACTTTGACTCCATGTAATTTTCAGCTCAAGCGTCCATTTGATTCCATTCTTTTTCCATTGCAAAGCTTGTTACCTCATTTTTCCAAATCATTAATAATTTTGTCCTAAGACCCCCTGAGGTGGAAATGCCATTGGATTGAACTTGGTAACTTGGAACTGAAGTTTCACCATAAATCAGAATTTGAAATCCATGTTTTGGCCTTTAAACATCAAATTAGCACGCGTTTGTGATCTAAACATGTTTAACCAAGTTGCCAAAGTGGATTAGAGCCTTGAAACGCAAGGATTAGATGAGTTTTTATGCAAATCAGATCACACTTTGCTCGTGCATCAGGTTCACACGATTTCCCTCCAATTTGCATCATTCCACACGCTTGAACATTCCATTTGATTCCCTATAAATAGAGGGTCATCCCCCATTCAATTTCCCAAGCTTAGATAGCTAGAATCACCCTGCCAAACTTGCTTCACAACTCAGAATTCAGCTACTTCGAATCCTATTCTCAAGCCTTTTTCAATCCATTTTTTTTATCAATTCACCTTCCTTGATCTTCCCTAAAGCTAACCATATAATCACATTCAAGAATCATGCCCTATATTGCTCCATAGAAGTCCAGTTTCAGAGCTCTGCAACTCAACTTCAATAGGTAGATTCCTTCATCAATTCTTCAAAACTTTGGTATCATTGTGTTGCTCTCATTGCCCTGGTTCTCGTCGCAACACTTACTTTTATCTGGAAGCACGTTTTGACCATGAATTTTTAAATCCCTTTTCAAAACTTTCTTTCCAAATTGCTTGAGTTACAGTTTATATAAATTTGGCGCGAGGGTTTGGTTGTCTTCGTCTTGAAGAGACGAAGCGAATGGCATAGGTCTGAGCTTCTGATTTTACAGTTTGAGAGACCTGCAATTCGTGAAGGCTGGAGGTTGAAGATGACCAACGTGTCATCTTCCAACCAATGAAAGCGTGACATTTGTTATTTTCAAATTTTTATTTTATTAATGATTTTGTACATTATTCATTAAAGACCATGATATGCACAGCACGCCAGATCCTTTGGATTTGATTACTAACGCGTTTTGACTCTCATCCAATGGTCCACATCCTTTTCTTTTATTTTATTTTTCTGATTTTTATATTTTAATTGTTTTAAATTTCAAAAAATCATAGAAAATTCATTTTTAGTCCAAAAAATCTGAAAAAATTATGAAAAATATTTTTGATTATTCTCTTTCTGATTTTTATTTTTTTACAATTTAATTTTGTGTTTTGATCTTTTTGATGAATTTTACACTTATTTGATTTGTTTAAAATGTTTAAAAATACTTTCACACATTTTTAAATTCTGAAAAATTATGGAATGATCCAATGATATTGTGACAAATATTGGTGACCTTATTTTATTTTTGTTTCTGACTTTATTATTTTTTACTATTTTTTTTTATTTTACCCATTTATTTTAATTTTTAAAAATAGTTTGACTTTTAAAAATTCCCAAAAATTTTGTATAATTACTTTACCTCTTTTCATATTTTTCTATGGTCTTATTTTTCATTTCTTGATTAATTTGAATATAATTGATATTTACCTCATTATTTTCTTTTTTAAAAAAACATTTTTCAACCTTTTAATGTATATATTAAATATATATAATTTTGTGATTATGTTTTGGCTGTCTTGGGTTAATTTTTTTGTCATGACTTTATTAACATCATTGGATCCATGGTGTTGAGTTTAACTCCACAAAAAATGGATAAATGATTTCAATAATAGTTTGATTAAATATTAATTCAAATGTGGTTTCTCTTTTTACCCTAATTCCTCATCATCTCATCCCCTTCTTATTGCACTTAATGTTGTTAGAGCATGATCTCTATATCATGTCTCAAAACAAATGGTGCATAAATTGCTATTAGCCGGCCACAAAATAGGTGCGACTTCTATATAAGTCCACTTACGATTGCTTAACATAGCGCTAAATTTTGTCCCGGTTCGAATAAAAGATCATTTGTGGCCCAAACTTATGATTGCAAGCCCAAGTATGTTGATTTGATCTCTTTGATCCAATAACCTTGAGATTCATTGTGTGGAGGCTTTGGTTCTACCAATCCTTTAATGGATCTACAACACCTTTGGTCAACGCGGATCACTTAAACATCGTTGATCATTAAATGGTACTTGTGAGAATTCCAAATGGATGATATACTTGACAAAAAGCAAATGCAACTTGTTGTGTGGAGGCTTTGGTTCTACCAATCCTCTAATGAGTTCCAAATGCAAGTTTCAAGATGGCCATCTAACTAACCACTAATTATTGACTTGTTTTATTTTATGCTTTATGTACTATTTATTTTTTAACATCTTTCATTTGATGCCACTTTCATCTTTGCTCATTTGAGCATTTATATTCTTGTTATTTTTACTTTGCTCACTTGAGCTTTTCTTTTTTCTTTTCCTAAGATACTTAATAATCAACTTAAACCCTAAAAAACTCTTAATGATACTTGGACTATTTGGTTACTATCCTTGGCATGATGGAGCATGGGACTATTTCTTGGACTTAGGATTAGAAACTTTGGCCTATCTTGGAGACCTTGTGATCTTAACTGATTATTTTGTCTAGAGTTCTTGAGGTTTATCTCAAGACATTGGGTTGCTTGTTTGTTTTTGTGTGCAGGTTTTTGTGATTACATCCTTTGTTTGTAATCTGGAATTCACCCGTAGACAGCCGTTACTCTGCCCAATTTTTGTGAAGACTTAATACACTTGAAGTTTGGTTCTCTCAAGAGGTCTAGTATCCTTGCTTTCTTGGTTCCAATCCAAATAATTGGAATTCTATATTGGCTCATAATGTTAAGTTTTGGCTTCTTGTTGGTTAGATGGTCCTTATCCTTAGCTTTTATCTTATGCTTTAGGATAGCCTCTTCTCCTCCTCCCATCTTCTTTAATTTTAAAAATCTTCTCCCTCCTTTTGAAAACCCTTCTTGTTTTGAGAATTAAACACTTTCATAATAAACTTGGACTTAGGTCCATGCATTTCCAAAACATTTTCATAAATAAACTTCAATCAATTTAATAATACTTTGACATTTTTTTATGAGAAGACTAAAAGTCAATCAATCTCATTTCAAACCATTTTGCCACTTTGGCTTTTACCTTTAAACTTTTCTTAAAAGTTTAGACTCTTGTCAATCCTTGTAGTGATGCAAACAACTATACTTCTACAATATGTAGTGAAGTGAGATATTTTCCACTTAGGTGTTGAGTGAGGCATTGTTGATTTTAAGATCCAAGCTATATCCTCCACTTTGAGATGATGCAAATTCTCCTTCTTCATGATTGTGGGTAGTAAGTATGTTTTCCACACGGACAATGACGATGATGTTTTATCTCATAAAATTAACCAACACACTTGTGTTTCAAACTTTTAAAAGAGGAACTACGTGTACCCTGATCCCTTATTGCACGAAAGGTGGTACGTAGGCACTAAAGGTTCGCAACCGCGGCGGGTGCAAAAATCATAAAAATTATATTTCTTTTCTCACCTCCACCATCCATTTTATATACAACACATTTTATAGTCAAAATATACAAATTTTACAAAGAGGTTCCTGTGGAGTACCGTAGATGTTTAGGGTGCTAATACCTTCCCTTTACATAACCAACCCCCTTATCTTGAATCTCTCCCCCTCTTTTGGGTTATTCTCTCTTTTCCTATTCCTTTGGAAACAATAAAGCGCGGTGGAGATTTTTATTTTTTATTTGCATAAAGTCTAGTCAATCCAATGGCTTAGTCTTGAACATTTCTACCGCTACAGAAAAATGGCGACTTCACTGGGGACAGATTGACCTCTTGCTGGTCCATCCCTAAGTGGGTTAAGCATATCTTTGTTTATTATCTGTATATGTGTTATTGTTGTTTATGTGTTATATTTTGTATATATGTTTGTTTGGATTTTCCTGGTTTTCAGGGTGCTTGGTGATTACTCATAAGTCCTATACCCGGACTTGGGAAAACTTTAAGATAGGACGGGAGGTATAGTCATGTTAAATTTGAGGGAGTAATCCTAAAAAAGGAGGCATGAGATCCCTCACTCAGTGGAGGCGCCTTTGACTGTAGTTTCGTTTACCAAGTAATCGGGAAGACGTACTAATTTCGACCTGGGAGCCTGCTGAAATTGAGGACCGTAGAATACCAAACCCATCTTGGCCTTTTAGGTGTAGTGTGGAAGCTATGACGGAGTAATCCGGAAGTAGTTGTCACGCGATACTACGCTCGGACGAGTCTTTCTTGAGAATATTACTAATTACCGAGTTAATCGGGAAGTTGATAATATCCGAAGGAAGGATGTAGACTCTAGGAAACTCTAGAACCTTGTTCGGCAGGTGATAACTATTAGAGCAACACCTTATGGGTAGTACCTTCGACCTTATGCTCGTGACGTTGAACCTATGAACCCTATATGTGTGATCTTGTGTGTGATTGTTGCATCATGCATTCATGCACTCATAAGCATCTTTTGAAGAAAACAATATTTCAAGGGATTTAAAGGTTGACTATTTGTGACTATCTCAGGTACTTTTAATCATGGATTCTGGAAAGAGAAAGACCGGGAAATACAGTTTCAAGGATCCCAAGATAGATGAGTTGGTCAGTCTAATTCCAGAGATCGAGTGTCCTGCAGACTTTCAAAAGAAGTATGGATCCATTATTCCTCTCATGAAGGTGAAGATGAAGGAGGGTATTCTCTCGACCTTGGTCCAGTTCTATGATCTGATGTATCACTGCTTTACTTTTCCCGATTATCAGTTGATGCCTACACTGGAGGAGTATTCTTATTTATTGGATTTAACCGTTATTGATCGTGTTCCTTTTACTGGTTTGGAGGGCGAGCCAAAACCACGTGAGATTGCTACTTTGATTCATCTGGGGAAGTATGAGGTGGAAGCCCATATGACTACTAAAGGAGGGATTAGAGGATTACCAGATCAGTTCTTATTGGAGAAAGCTCGTTACTTTTCCAGAATGAAGAGTATGGTTGCTTTTGAGGCCATATTTGCTCTGCTTGCTTATGGATTGTTCTTATTCCTAATGTGGAAAAGTTTGTCGACATTAATGCTATCAGGATTTTCATGATTGGAAACCCAGTTCCTACACTGTTGGGTGATGCTTATTACTCTGTTCATCTTCAGAATTCTTATCATGGGGGAATGATTATCTGTTGCACGCCTTTGTTTTACCGATGGTTCATCTTTCATATGCCTCAGTCTGATGCTTTTTGGGATGTCAAGAAGGAACCCTGTTGGGCTCCTAAGATCATGGCACTTACTCACTCAGATATTGATTGGTATCATCGAGCTTACTAGGATGTAGAGATTATTGACAGTTGTGGTAGTTTCCCCAATGTACCGCTTCTTGGTACAAAGGGAGGAATTAACTATAACCTTGTTCTTGCACGGCGACAGCTTGGTTATCCGATGAGGGATAAACCGAATAGTATTCATTTGAGTAGTTTCTTTATGAAGGAAGGAGAAGACTATATGGAAGCTAGGGAGCAGATTGCGAAGGCCTGGCATCACATTCATAAGAAGAGTAGGAAGGATGTGGGACCTAGGGGTGTTGTTTCTTTGGAGCCATATCTTCAGTGGATCCGATCGAGAGCCATTCAGTTGAAAATGTTGTATACTTAAGAGACACCCATGCCTGGTCTATTTGTGAAGACCACTCCTCCTTTATTAGATGATCTAGAAGAACTGCAGCTTTCTTTGGTTAGGATGCAACAGGAAAGGGATGCCTGGAAGAATAAGTTCCAGACTTTAGAGAGTTCCTACAGAGCAGACCTGAAGGAGAAAGATGATTTGATTGAGATTCTTGAGAGTTGAGCGGTGGAGTATATAGAGAGGCAAGGGGATTTATTTTCTCCTAAGCCTCAAACAGGTGTTGATTATTCATTTCCTGATCCAGATGATTGGAAGGAGGTTGCCATCAGACATGTGGAAGAAAACCAGAGGTTGAGGGCTCAGATTACCAGGCTCACAGGGAAGCGCCAGCGTACAGATTGATCTCTATCAGTTTCTTTCTCTCAAGATTTTTAGATTGTATTATCATCTTGTACTTGGGATCATTGAAACTTGTAACCCATTTTGAAGTTATTATAATAAAAAATTTCAGTATTTCAAATGCGTTATTATTTTGATGTTTGCAATATGTTTATAAACGTTAAATCCCTTGAAATATTAAATGATAAAGTAAAAATAATCATATGCATTGCACATCATGCATCATATTGCACATATTTCTTGCATTTATTATGCATATCCAGGTGCCTTACCCAGCTTTTTGCTTCGTTCAGCAAGCTGACTCATCACTATAACACTCGGGCTAACTTCAAAAAGAAGATAGACAATTTGGAACAGGAGAATCGCGAGCTACGCGAAGAAGTTTCTACTTTGAAGGCTGGCTTGGACAATTTAACTACTTTGATGGAAGCTCTGGTGGTTGCTCAGAATCAGCCACCGAGTGTTCCACCTCAACCAACAAGGGCAAATGCTGAAGTTCCTACTGTTCTCGTATCTGCTACTCCGACTGTTGTTCAAAACCGTATGCCTCAGGGTTATCTGTGGGGAATGCCGGAGAATTTTGCACCTGAAGTTTTCAATTTGGGCCCCCAAGATGCTCCATTGGTTCCAAATGTTGTTACTCCAGCACCTCTTGTGGTGCATGTTGTTCCTGTTGCACCTCCTTCGGAGAATTTGGTTCTGTTTGTTAATGAAGATGTATGTCGTCCTTTCCCTGCGCCAAGTGAAGACTTGGGTCTTTATGACAGAATGGATGATTTCCAAGAGCAGTTTGATAGAATGCAAAGAGAGATGAAGGCTCTTAAGGGAAAAGAGTTATTTGGGCAGAATGTGAATGAGCTGTGTTTGGTCCCGAATGTCAAAGTGCCTGCTAAGTTCAAGGTCCCAGAGTTTGAGAAGTACAAGGGAACCACTTGCCATCGTGCTCACTTGGTGATGTATGTAAGGAGAATGTCTACCCACACCAATGATCAGCGTCTGCTGATTCACTTTTTCCAGGCTAGTCTGACCGGCGCAGCGTTGAAATGGTACATGAGTTTAGACAGCACCAACATCCATACCTTTAATGATTTGGGAGAAGCATTCATTAAACAATACAAGTACAATGTGGACATAGCACCTGATCGTGACCAGCTTAGGGACATGGTTCAGAAAGACAGAGAATCGTTCGAAGAGTACGCGCAGAGATGGCGCGAAGTAGCTGCACACGTGATTCCTCCCGTGGAGGAGAAGGAAATGACTAAAAAATTTCTGAAGACGCTAGGCGCTTTCTACTACAAAAGAATGGTAGAAAGTTCCCCAAGTGATTTTATAGAGATGGTAGGAATGGGTGTCCTCCTAGAAGAGGCAGTAAGAGAAGGCCGTTTGGCAAAGGGTGAAGGATCCGGAGGTGTGAAAAAGCCAGCTTATGGGTTTACAAAGAAGAAAGAGGGGGATACAAATGTTGTCATACAAGAGAGGAGAGTAAATGCTCCTAGAAGGAATTATCAGCATCACCAGCAAGTTGCTTCAGTGACTCCTGTTATGAATGTCGCTCCAACTATTGTTGCTTATCAAAGACAGTCCCAACAGGGGAACCAAGGGAATAATCAGAGAAGGGAGAACTATGACCTTATTCCCATGATTTATGCAGAGATACTACCAGCATTGATTTAGAAGAAGTTGGTCCAAACACGACCACCTCCAGCAGTACCATCACCATTGCCTTGGTATTACAAAGCAGACCAGACGTGTGCCTTTCATCAGGGAGCACCACGACATAGTGTTGAAAACTATTATCCTTTAAGGACTAAAGTACAAAGGTTGGTGAAGTCTGGAATTTTATCTTTCAAAGACATGGGACCTAATGTGAAAGACAATCCTCTACCCAAGTACGGGGGAGTGAATGCTGTGAATATGGTGGTCGGTTGTCCAGGTGACTTCCGGATTTTTGACATTAATCTGGTTAGAAGGGATTTGGTGAAGATGCATGCAGACCTCTGTGAATTCAGTTATTATACGCATAAACACGCCGATTGTGCTATTTGCAGTACAAACATACAAGGTTGCGAAAAGATAAAGGCTGATTTACAGGAAATGATGGATGAAGGTTTAATCCATATAATCAGGCCTAGGGAAGAATACGAAGAGGAAGTGAATATGGTTTCTAGATGTCCTGGTGAATTCAGAATTTTTGAAGTAGAGCATTTGAATGAAGATCTCGTACAGTTGCATGCTACCTTCTATCGTATTGTTGGTCAGGTGGAACACCAATATGGATCTTGCATAGTTTGCTGTCGAGACCCCCGAGGATGTTCTATTGTGAGAGAGGGTGTTCAATTGCTGTTAGACAATGGAACTATCAAGATCACAGGTCAAAGAGATGATTATCACGAGATTGATATGGTTGAAGTTTATTTAATGGGAGAAGAGTCAGAGGAAGAGTATGCCTCCGCGGATGAGTATTTCTCTTTAGACGAAGATTTGTTTACCGGAAATGACCTTTTGAGGGATGATTGTGTTGAGGAATGGGTAAACGTCATTGTACCTTGTTTTGGTACACCCGCTCATGTTGAGGTGGAGTACCATAGCAAACCAGCTGTTACCCCATTGGTAATTAGCCTGCCAGGACCTATTCCCTATAAATCAGATAAGGTCGTGCCTTACAAATACAACGCTACGATCTTAGAAGATGGGGTGGAAGTTCCCATCCAGCCAATGCCATATGTTGGAAATATAGCTGATAATAGTAGGGTGACCCGTAGTGGTCGTGTGTTTGCGCCGGTTATTCGAAGAGATGTTGTTGCTGGAAAGAAAATTGCTGAGAACGATGAGCCTAAGAAGACTGCAGGAGAGACTAGTGGAGCTACATTGGAGAAAGAAGTGGATGATGTCTTGAAGATAATTAAAATGAGCGACTACAAAATTGTGGATCAGCTATTACAGACTCCTTCAAAGATATCCATCCTAGCTTTGTTGATGAATTCCTCCGCTCATAGAGAATCACTGATGAGAGTACTAAACCAAGCTTTTGTAGAGAATGACATGTCGTTAGATCAATTCAGCAGCGTAATTGGAAACATTGCATCATGTAACAACTTGAGTTTCTACGATGATGAGTTACCAGATGAAGGGAGGAATCACAACCTGGCCCTCCACATATCTATGAACTGCAAGAATGACTCGCTATCTAATGTGCTAATTGATAACTGATCCACGTTTAATGTTATACCGAGAAGTACTCTCATGAAGTTAAAGTATCAGGGAACACCTATGCGCCCGAGTGGCATCATTGTGAAGGCTTTTGATGGGTCGAGGAAATCTGTCATCGGTGAGGTGGACTTACCCATCCATATAGGACCACACTTGTTCTTGATAACTTTCCAGGTAATGGACATTATTCCCGCGTATAGTTGTTTGCTAGGACGGCCATGGATACACGAAGCAGAGGTTGTCACTTCAACTCTGCATCAAAAGCTAAAATGTGTGCGTGAATGGAAGGTAGTGATCATAAATGGGGAGCAGGCGTTGTTGATATGCCATTTATCCTCATTCAGTATTGTAGAAGCAGATGAGGCTGTTATTGGAACCCAGTTCCAAGCCTTATCCATTGACAACATAAGGAAGAATGAGAATTCTGTGGTTTCCCTGAAGGATGCGCAGCAGGTTGTGCGTAATGTTCATAATGCGATTTGGGGACGACTTGTGGATCCACCTGTGAACAAGAACATAACTGGTTTGGGTTTCTCTTCGAGGAATGGAAAAGGCGAAATTTTAAAGTCAAAGTCTTCTGTGAAAAGTTATCATGATGTTTTCCACAGGGGAGGCTACCTCCATCCAATTGGTTCTGGAATTAATGCTGTTGAAGAGGATGAAGCAGAGCAGGAAGCACCAAATTATGTGACACATGGAATCCGAGTTCATAACTGGGTCACCATTGATGTTCCTTATTGCATACATGTTTCAAAGTAATTTATTTTGTTAATCTGCTTCTTTCTTTTGAAAAGCTTTCACTCTGCCCAAGGTGGAAGTATTAATGTTGTAGGGCTTATCTGTTTGCTATAATTGTTAAGATCATTAATAAAAGTTGTCTTTGCTTCCAAAATATGTCTTTTATTTTCTGCCTTTTTCTTGGGAAATGGTAAAAAACCTTTCAAAATAAATAATAACTGAAAATTAATCTGCATAATCACTTGTTATATGTGTCAGTTTCTAAAAACAATCATAAATCATATGTGCAGATTAATTAAAAAACCTGTTGAATACAATGAACCTGCACCCTCTCCCAACTTTGAATGTCCTGTGTTTGGGGCTGAAGAAGAAGATTATGATGAGATTCCAGAAGAGGTCTCATGGTTGCTTGAACACGAGGAAAATACCATTCAGCCATATAAGGAGCCTTTGGAAGTGGTTAATTTGGGCTTAGAAGAAGATCTGAAGGAAGTTAAGATTGGAGCATCGTTGCATCCTGATGTAAAAAGTGGGTTGATTGAGCTGTTGAAAGAGTATGTGGATATTTTCACTAGGTCTTATCAAGATATGCCTGGTCTAGATACAGACATTGTCGAGCATCATTTTCCGTTGAAGCCAGAGTGTCTGTCAGTTAAACAAAAGTTGAGAAGAACCCACCCGGATATGGCAGTAAAGATCAAAGAAGAGGTCCTAAAGCAGATTATTGCTGGTTTTCTTGTGACATCAGTGTATCCTCAATGGATTGCCAATATTGTCCCAGTACCGAAAAAAGACGGAAAAGTCTGCATGTGCGTAGATTACAGAGATCTAAATAAAGCTAGTCCAAAAGATGATTTCCCACTGCCTCACATTGACATGTTAGTGGATAGCACAGCAAAATTCAAGGTATTCTCGTTCATGGACGGATTTTCCGGGTATAATCAAATAAGAATGGCTCCAGAGGACATGGAAAAAACAACTTTTATCACACCCTGGGGAACATTCTGTTACAGAGTGATGCCCTTCGGGTTGAAGAACGCTGGTGCAACGTACCAGAGGTCTATGACAACCTTATTCCATGATCTGATGCACAAAGAAATCGAAGTATATGTTGATGATATGATTGCCAAATCCCAAACTGAAGAAGGGCATATAGAAGATTTGTTAAAGTTGTTTCGGTGTTTGAGGAAGTATCGTCTCTGCTTGAATCCAAATAAATGCTCCTTCGGAGTTAGATCAGGGAAATTGTTGGGTTTTATTGTTAGCCAGAAAGGAATTGAAGTTGACCCTGACAAAGTCAAAGCAATTCAAGAAATGCCAGTACCAAGAACTGAAAAGCAAGTCAAGGGTTTCCTCGGGCGTTTGAATTATATCTCTAGATTTATTTCCCACATGAATGCAATGTGTGAACCGATCTTTAAGTTGTTAAAGAAAGATAAAGGTTGTGTGTGGACAGATGACTGCCAAAGGGCATTTGAAAGTATTAAAGAATATCTGCTTGAACCTCCTATCTTGCTCCCTTCCGTAGAAGGAAGACCGTTGATTATGTATCTAACAGTGTTAGATAAATCCATGGGTTGTATTCTGGGACAACAGGATGAAATGGGAAATAAAGAGTTCACCATTTATTATATCAGCAAAAAGTTCATTGATTGTGAGTCGCGGTATTATATGCTAGAAAAAACATGTTGTGTTTTGGCTTGGGCAGCAAAGCGTTTGCGGCAGTATACATTGAATCATACCAGTTGGTTGATCTCCAAAATGGATCCAATCAAGTATATTTTTTAAAAGCCTGCTCTTACTGGGAGAATTTCTCGCTGGCAGATGTTGTTATCTAAATATGATATAGAGTACCGCACTCAAAAGGCTATTAAAAGTAGTGTGTTGGCAGATTACCTTGCTCACCAGCCGGTGGAAGGTCATCAGTCTATAGAATATGAATTCCCTGATGAAGATATGATGTTCTTGAAAGTGAAAGATTGTGATGAACCATTGCCTGAGGAAGGCCCCGACCCTGAATCTCGTTGGAGTATGGTATTTGATGGAGTTGTGAATGCTTATGGTAAAGGAATTGGTGTTTTGATTGTTACTCTTCATGGATCGCACATTCCTTTTACTGCAAGGTTAACATTTGATTGCACTAATAATATGGCAGAATATGAGGCTTGCATCATGGGTCTTGAAGAAGCTATTGATCTCAGAATCAAGATTCTAGATGTGTATGGTGATTCAGCTTTGGTAATTGTTGTACCCCAAAATTTTCCCTCCCATATTTCTCAAGACATGTCAAGAATAATCTCCAAGTGACTCAAGTTAGCTCAAGGGTTGGACAGCCAAATCACCTCCTAAGGCAGTCAAGTCAAAATTAGGGTTTTGTGTTGCATCAAGGTCCTTACATCCAAATGGTCTCAAATTCTTCCCAATGTCTTAATATGTTCTTAAGTTCATCCATGTCAAATTTCAAGCCTTGCAGAGGAAGTTTGGTCAGTCCATTGCTCA
Organism: Vicia faba; assembly: GCA_948472305.1. Classification (NCBI taxonomy): domain Eukaryota; kingdom Viridiplantae; phylum Streptophyta; class Magnoliopsida; order Fabales; family Fabaceae; genus Vicia; species Vicia faba. The sequence continues at coordinate 801,373,199 of OX451739.1, read as the reverse complement.
AGAGGCCCAAAAATCGACCATGCTAGGGCAAAAGTCAACTGTGTCCCAAATATAGTCAAACCTCAATATTTTTTGTCAACATTCTCATTTTGAAGGTTAATTCATCATTTTATCAAGGGTTGTTCATGATTCATCAAGGATTGCTAAAGATTCATCAAGATTCAAAAGTTGTTAAATTAGGGTTTTGTAGGAAAAGTCAACCCAACTTTGACCAAGTATAACTTTCTCATACTTTATGAGAAAGGACCCATCCAAAGCTCATCTTGAAGAGGGTGCAATTTCCTACAATCCATATTCACACCCCAAGATCAAGAAAAGCTCTCACAAAAAGTTACAAATTTGGACATTATAGGTCATTTTTGAAAGTCAACAAAAAACACCTTTTTTGCCAAAGCTTATAACTTGAGCCTGGAACATCAAAATGAGATGAGACCAAAAGGGTTGGTTATAGGACATCTCAAGGTTTCTACAAAGTCCAATAACACTTCCAAAAGTTCAAAATTGAAGAAGTTATGCATTGTTGAAGTTGGGCATTTTTCCAAAATTGCCAAAAGTTAACTATCCTCAAAACTCCAATTTTTGACAAAAGGGCCCACTTTTTTCCACTTGATTTGGTCTTGTCATGCCACACACGTGTCCCATCTTTAATTTCATAACCAAACACTTATTTTTATATTTTATTTAATTTTTATTGATTTAATTCATTTTAAATCTATATTAATTCAAATAAAATCCAAAAATTAATGAAATGGTATCTTTGTGATTTGTATAGCTTGCATATACCATGTGACACCCAACCAACTCATGCCAAGGATCATTCAAGCACATAATCTTAGATATGGCCTATATTGGAAACATGTTAATGGTGATCAAAGGGCAATCTTGATTCTCCAATGCACAAGGATATTGTCCCATGTTTTAACCTAGAATCATCCCATTATATGCAAGCAAGCCTCACAAATCAAACACACGCATAGAAGTCTGCAGAAATGGCCATACCACTTTGAGAAAAAAGCTTGAAAAGTGTGAGATTGAAAACAACCTTGAAGGCCAACTCAAACCAAAAGCTAAGCGTAGCTCTCTTCCTTGACATCCCGTGGAGCTATACCAATCAAAAAGAAGCCTTTTCATCACCTAAATTGCATTGTAAGTGTCCTTGAAAACGCCTCTGAACATGAAAATGCAACTCATCATTCTTGCACCTTTTTGCCAATTTTCTTGTGCATTCATACTCACCATTCAATTTCCAACGTTTCTATAATATTTGATTTTTATTTTTATGGCTTATAACCCTGTATCCAGAACCTAGGGTTCTTGTTCTTGTTTTTGGGCGTTCTTTGTGTAGGTTAAATTAAGGCCAACAATGGCCATGGATGAGTTCAGGGGATTGAGACGAGTACAGTGGTACTCTTGGATTCCATTTTTGTGGCCTAGGGAGGATTTTAGATAGATCCTAGGAACCTTCCAGCGGATAAAAATCCGCAGGTAATCGAACCAGGTTTTGTGAAGAAGATGATTACGTGGTGGAGCGTGATTGGTTCATTTTAATCAATTACGCATTTTTATTTTTGGCCAGGCATAATTGAATTGTTTGTATATAATATTTGATTGATATTCCACTAACAGGTTAACATCTTGGCTCAGTTGGTAGCGCGCTAATTGATTTTTCCCTTGGGACCTGATTCGAATCCCAGGTCCCCCAAAACATTATTTGGTTTTGTTTTTCAGGTATTCAGGTGCAACGGTCCAAGCGTGGTCCACCAAATACCCCCAGATCCCAATTGCCAAGTGGCTGCAAGCCAACATCCAATGAACCAGGCTAATGGATTACCATGGACTAAAGTCAACCAGCGCATATGGGAATGGAAAGTCAAACAGGCTGATTGAATATGGGCCAGAAATTGCAATTCATACCCTCTTTTTCAAGCCCAGCACCTCCTGAGCTTGTTACTATATTTTATTTTCTTTTTCACTATTTTTATTTTATTATCATTATTATCATAATTAAAATTAACCAATTAACTTTTATTTTCATAAAATCAGAAAACAAAAAAATATTTTATTTAATATCATTAATTTTATTATTTATTTTTGTGAATAAACTAATAATTAATTTATTTAGTTTTAATTAGGTTCAATTTTAATATATTTTGCATTAAATTAAAATCAACATAGAATTAGGGTTTTAATATTTGTCAACCATTTTATTTTATTATTATTTCCTTAATTAAAACAAAACTCAAAAATATTTTCTTTTTTAATTAATTGATTCAAATTATTAATCTAGACTTAATTTTTAATTCAAAAAATAACCAAAAATATGTTTTATTTGATAAAAAGGGTCAAAACCCTAGGACGCTCCGATTCAATTTTCCTCGCGCGTATTATCTTTGATCCATATATTGTAATTGCTCCGAGGATGTAATAGTCTTAACTTAGGACTTTTATTTATCGCTTTTATTTACTTTTCGCAATTTAATTTTCAAGGGTTTGTTTTTGGCGATGTAAATACCCGACGCCTTGTAATAGCTTAGCTTTATTTTTCCGCAATTTAAATTCCACAACTATTAACTGTTAGATGTTTGAATAATAGGCTATGCATGATGAGATCAATCTTAAGTTAAAATCAACAGTAGCTCACCATTAACATGTACAAAGATAAAATTAACTGAAAAACAATACACTCGCACATGCCACTCTTAGGGTACACCTCACTTGGTTTCCTCGAACGTGGTCATTGAGTATAGGAAGTTTTAGAGGTCGTCCTTTTGTCCAAAGATCATAAGTTGCCTCGAAATGGTTGCCTCGGAAAAAATGATATAAGACATTAGGGTTACCGCTAAGGCATCCTAACATTGCTTTAGTGGCCACACGTCCCTTAAATCGAATTGACCCGAAAACTCCAACGACGGTGCTACCTACTCCTTAATAGTGGGATAGCATTGTCTAAAGGACATTTGCACAGTTTAATTCCTTTTTGAGTAGGTAGATGTTCTTAAGTACTTGCTCTTTTGAAAACAAAAACAAAACTTTTCGCACATACACTCTCTTTCAAACAAAAACTCTTTTCAAACCCACAATCACAAAGAAAAGCAAATTTTTGAAAACATAGTGAGCAAGTACCTAAGAGCCCGTGGATAACCACTGATAGAAAGGGTGCTAACACCTTCCCTTTCTATAATCTACCTCCCGAATCCGAGAAACATCTCAAAAAAGGAATTTTTTTGTGCTTTTGTCCTTTCCTTGTTGGATAAAATAAAAGACGGTGGCGACTCTTGCTTACCGCGACATTTTGCAAAAACAAACGCAAACGCGAACCAGCATTCCAAAAACAGTCAGTTCTATTCCCACCGATCACAGAACTGGAGACTCTGTTGGGGAATGCATAATTATAAGTGAGGTGTACCTTAGGATTAGATCACTATGTTTTCAATTGTATGCTTTGTATGCTTTAATTTTATGGGCTTGTATCGGAGTTCTATAGATCCTAACCCGGATCTGGGGATACCCTTTAGGTAAGTAGCAATAAACTGTGAGGGATCTGTCTGGCATAGACCGACACGGATGAAGCAGTAGCTACATTGGTGTGGCACCTTGGTATGTACTGATATCCCTTGTGTTGGAACGAGGAGAATATGGGTCTTCTAAGGAGTCATTAAGCACCAACTGACCTTAGAACCTTAAATTGATCAACTTGGCCATAGAACAGTAGCAGTATGCTACACTCATTGAGACTAAACTCTCATGATGATTTTGGCTGCAAGAAAAGGTTGCTAAACTGGAATTATGACCGATTGACGGTAGTCAGTGATATTGAGATCCTCTAGAACCCGGTTACTATTTTTTAGGACAGGTCTTAACCAACTGAACTGAAAGAGGGTAGTACCTAAGATCCAGGCCAGCTTGAAATCTAAGGGCTCTCAGTGGGACTTGTGTGCCTTTACCATGTTTGCCTTTTGTGGATACTTGTGGTGTGCCTTTACCATAACATCATGACATCATAACATTGCATACATGTTGCATAAGGACTAACCTATTTCAAAGACAAGAGGGTTTCATCTTTGCTCTGTTTTATAGGTCATCATGATGCCCATGCGTAGGAATACTATCTGGATCAACTTTGTCTAAGTACCTACCCTGCTTAAAGAGTTAGTTGTCAGGATTCCAGACACTACTTCCTTCATCAGAAGGCATGGTTCTCTTCTCAGTTTGGTCACTTCAAAATTAGACGAATAAATGATGAGTGTCCTGGTCCAGTTTTATGATCCGCTATACCATTTCTTCACCTTTCAAGACTTCCAACTGGTTCCTACCCTGGAAGAGTTCTCTGAGCTGCTTGGCATCTCCGTCCTGGAACAAACTCCGTTTACTGGTTGGGAAAAGACTCCTAAGCCCGAAGAAATTATTGCAGCCCTTCACTTGACCAAGGAGGAAGTAATGGCCAACTGGGAGACTAGAAGTGGAGCTAAGGGTTTTCTAACTATGTTTTTGGTTGACAAAGCTAATTACTTCTGGGACAGCTTAGACTTCAAGGCGTACGAGGATATTATGGCTCTCTTGATTTATAGTTTGGTATTGTTTCCGAATCCGGACACTTTTGTTAACATTAACGCCATAAAGATATTCATCTCTCAGAATCCGGTACCCACTCTCTTGGGTGATATGCTTCATCAGCTCTATGCTCGTACTGCCTGAAAGCGGAGAACTTTGATGTGTTGTGTTCCTTTATTGTCGAGGTGGTTTATTTCGCACCTCCCTAAGTCCGTGCTGAAAAACAAAGAAGGAATGGGCTGGGCTTATAGGGTGATGTCTCTATCTAGTGATGACATTATCTGGACTCTCAAAGGTATGGATGAGGTGACTGTCATTGATCGTTGTGGAGAGTATCCTAATGTTCCATTGATCGGACTCCATGGAGGGATTTCTTACAACCCATGCTTAGCTCTTCGTCAGTTTGAAAGAGCCAGAAGAGAAGGGCCTCACGAGATGTTGATGCTTCATATCATCTTTGATTTTCAGGGAGATAGCAACGAGCTACGTCGTAAATTCATAAGGGCTTGGGACAGAGTTCACCGATCTGACCCACATGAGTTGGGACCAAAGACTTCTCTTCCAATGGAGCCATATCTCAGATGGGTCTGTATCCGTGCCCAGAAGTTAGGTATGCCATACGAAGCTGTCAGGCCTGTTACCCTTGAAGTTGCTAATGAGGAGGGGGTTCCTCCAACTATCCTCCAACCTCATATGCCCACTGATATTGGGACACTGAAGAGGTCTTGGATGCAGTTAAGGGAGGAACAGGATTCATACAAAGAGAGGTTCAATGAGCAGGAGCAGAAGATCCAGAAGCTGACCAGAAAGTTGGAGAACGAGCGGATCCTGAATGATTATGTCTGCACTAAGAAGAAGAGACCATGGGAGCATTGATGGACCTTTGAGGATTTCTTTTACAGTTTTCATTTACTTTCCAGTATTTCCATTTCTTGTAACGCCTAAGGGCAGTTTGTTGAACAATTTAAATTTTGAAGTTTAAATCTAATAAAGCGTGTTTCCTTTCTTGTTTACAAATTTGAATCCCGACTGTCTTTGAAATCATAATCATACGCATTTCATCCCATGCACTTCATCAACAGGTACCCTTTTTACAGGTCTCTTATCTTCTTCGCTGTTTATTTCAGCAATCATCATGTCTGCTGAACCTTCCACTGAGCAAGCTATCAAGGCCCTCCAGGCCCAAAATGCCCAATTTCAAGAGCTGTTCATGAATCTGGATAAGGGTCAGTAGGACCTGAAGACCTTGATTCTGAAGGAGAAAAAGAAGAAGAAGAAGAAGACCATCTTGTTCAACACTGGACGCAGGTTTGGAAACGGGTTACAGAATGAAGTTGATCTGACCACCTCATCTGGAGGGAAAGATAGTCCACAAGAAAGGAGGGCTCCTAGCCCTATGGTCTCCGACAACGAGACGGACTATGATGAAGAACAGTATCCTCCTGCTGAGGATAAATACAAACAGCTGGAAGACCGTTTAAGGGCTATGGAAATACAAAAGGTGCCTGGTCTGGACTTCGGAGATCCGGGTCTATCATCTGGGGTGGTGATTCCCCATAAATTCAAGGCACCTGCCTTTGCCAAGTATGACGGAGCTTCCTGTCCAAAGCTGCACCTTCGGTCATATGTGAGGTAGATCCAACCTTACACTGCTGATAAGAACTTATGGATCCATTTCTTTCAAGACAGTCTCTCAGGGACTCAACTTAAGTGGTTCTATCAATTGGACGGAGCCAGTATCCGCAGCTGGGAGGATTTGGCTACTGCATTTTACAGGAAGTATCAGTACAACTCCGACCTCGCTCCTACGCGTACCCAACTCCAGGGTATGTCAATAGGAATGGGTGAAGGATTCAAGGAGTATGCTCAAAAGTGGAGAGACCTTGTCGGAAGGGTGCAACCACCTTTGGCTGATCGTGAGCTTGTGGACATGTTTTTGGGGACCCTGTCTGGTCCATTCTTTAACCATCTAATTGGAAGCTCTTCAGCTGGGTTTACAGATCTTATTTTGACTGGTGAAAGGATTGAAGCTGGTATTAAGGCTGGGAAGATACAGAAGGGTGCCTCATCGAGCACCGAGAAGAAACCGTTTAAGAAAGAGTCCAGTGCTGTCTACAGTTCAAGAAGGCAGAATATACCTGTACACCGCCAAGCTGTCAATGCGTTTGTTATTTCAAAACCTGTTGGTGCTCCACAGCATCACAACCAACAAAGGGACGAGAGACCTCGAAGGCAATTCACCCGCCTCAGCATGACTTTGTCTCAGATTCTACCACAGCTGCTGAGGACCAATCTGGTGACTATAAAAGAAGCTCCAAAGAATTCAAATACAACGTCACCAAGGTATAACCCTAACGCCCGCTGCGCTTATCACTCTGAGAGCCCGGGGCATAATACGGATGATTGTTGGGCTTTGAAGAACAAGGTCCAAGACTTGATTGATGCAAAGGAGATTGAGTTTGAGGTGCCCGAGAGGCCTAATGTTGTGACTGCTCCCATGCCCAAACATGGAGTAAACGCTGTAGAGAAAGACTTGTTTGTAGTTTTCGTGGATGATATTGTTACCCCTCTGATGACTGTCAAGAAGAACCTGTTGCTAGTCGGATTATTTTCGGGCTGTGGTGAAGGTTGCCATACGTGTTCTGTTTTACCTACTGGTTGCCCATTTCTGAAGTCAGGTATCCAAAACCTGATGGATAATAAGGAGATCTTGTTTGAGAAGATTGTTGTTCCCTCCACTCCTGCTGAAGAAGTGGCCATTATTACCATTTTCGACAATTCTTCCAAGGCTCCCTCGAGGAAGCCTGTTAGAATTACGTCTACTCCGAAGATTACACCCGTAATTATCACTATTCCGGGGCCCATCCCCTACACCTCTGACAAAGCTGTTCCCTGGCACTATGGGGCAGATGTTTATGTTCTTGGAGTCAAGCAAGAGTTTGATGCTGATACCGGTGTCAGCAACATCACTGGACCTGCTAAAGTCACCCGCAGCAGTAAACTTTTCTCACCTGATATTGCTCCACCAACTGTCCGAAGACCTGTTGTCATTACACCTGCAAGTATACCTACTGCCATTCCTGATCAAGTTCCTATCCTTACCCCTGTCGCCGAGTCATCTAACGCTCGGGGCAAAGGGATCGCCACTGATGTGCCTGCCCAGACGAAGGCACCAAAGACCATCACTGTTGAAGCTTCCAAACAAGAGATGGAAGAGATTCTGAAGATTATTAAGAAGAGTGATTATAACGTAGTTGAGCAGCTGGGGCAAACCCCATCCAAGATTTATATGTTGTCATTGTTGTTGTGTTCAGAGGCCCATGCCAAGGCCCTGATTACCTTCCTGAAAACTGCCCACGTGCCACAAGAGACATCAGCTGATCAGTTTACCGATTGTGTGGCCAATTTAACTGTTGATAATGGTTTGGGTTTCACCGACGCTGATCTGACTGCTAAAGGGAAGAACCACAACGACGCCCTGCATGTCTCCATTGAATGCAGGGGCACTACTCTTGCACATGTGTTGGTTGACACTGGTTCCTCATTGAACGTCTTGCCCAAGAAAGCTCTAGACAGGTTGGATTGCAAAGGGTTGGAGCTAAAACCAAGTAACATCGTAGTTAGGGCCTTTGACGGGTCTAAAAGGATGGTGCATGGTGAGGTTGATATTCCAATTAAAGTTGGTTCTCAGGTCTTCAATTCTACATTCTACGTGATGGACATTCGGCCTTCCTATTCTTGTTTGCTGGGTCGTCCATGGATCCACAAAGCTGGAGCTGTAACCTCAACGCTTCACCAGAAGCTGAAGTACCCGGTCAGAGGGAAGATTGTGACAGTACAGGGAGAGGAAGAGTACATGGTCAGCCACCTCAACTCATTCAGATACGTAGAGATGGATGGGGAGTTCATTGAGACTCCATTTCAGCACTTTGAAGAGGTTCCTCAGACACTGGCATCAGCTGAGACTGTGGTTGAAGATTCTCCTATGAAGATGGCTTCCTTAAAGGATGCTCGGGCTGTTATTGAGAAGGGTAAGTATGCAAATTGGGGCTGACTTCCTGATTTCACTCAGAAGACTAACAAGTTTGGTTTGGGTTTCACTACAGAAGCTCAAAGGGTTGTTTGAAGTGCAAGGATTGGAAGACCTCCTGTGTTCATTAGCAACTCGGGAGTAAATGCCATTAAAGATGATGCGGAGGAGTCCAAATTCAACAGCTGGATCTATCCTACGGCCGACGGTGGACCAAACAACTGGACAACAAAGGACTTCATCCCTATTACTTTTGTTACCCAGTAATGAACTCTTTGTTTCGAATTTGTAACAGACAATGTTTTGAAAACTTTATGGCCCGGTGTCTTACTCGGGGCACCGTGGTTTCATTTGTGAGGGCTTTTGTGTGCCATTTTCATATATCATTAATAAAAGCATTGGACGTCTTTTGCATTTCAACTTTTGCGCTCCTTGTTTTTCTTTATTATATATTGCAAAACATCTATTTTACACACACTCACATATACAGGTCTCCATCCACTCTGGATCCCACTGGTAACGACTCTGCTACTGCCAGTTATGACTTCGAAAATCCGATCAACTTAGCCGAAGACGAAGGTGAAGATGATTGCGAAGTGCCTGGTGAACTTGCAAGACTGCTACTCCAGGAAGAGAGGGCCATTCAGCCACATGAAGAGCCAGTGGAAACAGTGAATCTGGGTACTGAAACAGACAAGAAGGAAGTCAAGATCGGTGCAAATATGGAGCTTAGTGTGAAACAGCAGTTGATTCAGATGCTGCATGACTATGTTGAGATCTTTGCCTGGTCTTACGAAGATATGCCTGGGTTGGATACTGACATTGTGGTTCATCGCCTGCCTACCAAGGAAGACTTCCCTCCCGTAAAACAGAAGGTTCGCCGTATGCGCCCAGAGATGTCTGAGAAAATCAAGGCCGAAGTTATGAAACAGTTTGACGCTGGTTTTCTAGCAGTGACTTCTTACCCTCAGTGGGTTGCCAATGTGGTTCCAGTACCAAAGAAGGATGGTAAGGTTCGAATGTGTGTTGACTACAGGGATTTGAACAGGGTGAGCCCTAAGGATGACTTCCCTCTACCTCACATTGACGTTCTGCTTGACAATACTGCTCAGCACAAGGTATTCTCCTTCATGGACGGTTTCTCCGGTTATAATCAAATTAAGATGGCTCTTGAGGATATGGAGAAGACCACTTTTGTCACTCAGTGGGGTACCTTTTGCTACAAGGTCATGCCTTTTGGATTAAAGAATGTTGGGGCGACGTATCAGCGTGCCATGGTTGCCTTGTTTCATGACATGATCCATCATGAGATTGAAGTGTACGTCGACGATATGATTGCAAGGTCCCAAACTGAGGAAGAACACCTTGACCATCTACAGAAGTTGTTTGACAGGTTGAAATAGTACAAGCTGAGGTTAAACCCGAACAAGTGCACCATCGGGGTGAGATCTGGCAAACTACTGGGTTTCGTTGTAAGCGACAAAGGTATTCAAGTGGACCCTGCCAAGGTGAAAGCCATACAAGAGATGCCAGCTCCCAAGACAGAGAAGGAAGTCAGAGGCTTTCTAGGACGACTGAACTACATTGCCTGATTCATCTCACACCTAACTGCTACTTGTGAGCCAATCTTCAGGTTACTGAAGAAAGATCAAGTGGTACGTTAGAACGATGAATGCCAGGCCGCTTTCGAAAGAATCAAAGAGTATCTCCATGAGCCACCTATTCTAATGCCACCAGTTGAAGGGAGACCTTTGATTTTATACTTGACAGTACTTGCCAACTCAATGGGGTGTGTGTTGGGGCAACATGACGAGTCTGGCCAAAAAGAGCATGTTATTTATTACCCTAGCAAAAATTTTACCGACTGTGAGACCCGATACTCACTGCTTGAGAAAACTTGTTGCGCTTTGGCATGGGCTGCTCGCCGGCTGAGACAGTATATGCTGACTCACACTACTCTGTTGATTTCAAAGATGCATCCAATCAAGTATATCTTCGAAAATCCTGCCTTGTCCGGAAGAATAGCAAGATGGTAGATGATCTTGACTGAGTATGACATCCAGTACATGACTCAAAAAGCAATCAAGGGAAGTGTATTGGCAGACCATTTGGCACATCAGGCAGTGGATGATTACCAGTCTATGAACTTCGAATTCCCGGACGAGAATATCATGTTGATAACTGATTGTGAGACACCTAGACCGGATGAAGGACCTGAGGAAGGATCCCGATGGTCTATGTACTTTGATGGAGCTTCGAACGCTTTGGGTAATGGCATTGGCGTTGTGATCATATCTCTTAAAGGCTCTCATACTCCGTTCACCGCCCGTCTATGTTTCAACTGCACCAACAACATGGCGGAGTATGAAGCGTGCATCATGGGTCTTCGAGCTGCAATTGACCTAAGGATTAAGTTTCTAAGTGTCTTCGGAGATTCCGCTCTCGTGATCAGTCAGATCAAAGGCGAGTGGGATACGAAACACCCAAATCTTATTCCTTACAAGGAGTATGTGTTGACGTTGCTTCCCCACTTTGAGGAGATAACCTTTGAACATTTCCCTAGAGAAGAGAATCAGTTGGCGGACGCGTTAGCTACGATATCTTCTATGTTCAAAGTTAAATGGGACAACGAGTCCCCCCGGATCATTATTTGGAAATTGGATGAACCTGCACATTGTTGTGATCTTGAGACTGAAGAGGTAACAGAAAAGCCCTGGTATCACGAAGTAAAATGATACCTTGAAGCTCAAGAATACCCCAAGGGTGCATCTGTTAATGACAAGAAGTTTCTGAGAAGGTTTGCAGCAAAGTTCTTCATCAGCAATGGTATTCTTTACAAACGTAACCATGATTCAACCTTACTATGTTGTGTGGATAAGTTTGAAGCAGAAAGAATCATGACAGAGCTGTATGAAGGTACTTTCGGAACTCATTCCAGTGGACACACCATGGCAAAGAAAATCCTTCGGGCAGGATATTACTGGTCCACAATGGAAGCCGACTGTTATCAGCATTCTCGAACATGTCACAAGTGCCAGATCTATGCTGATAAGGTGCACATACCTCCAGTTCCTCTGAACGTCTTGACAGCACCTTAGCCTTTTGCAATGTGGGGCGTTGATATGATCGGCGAGATCAGACCTACGGCATCCAACGGGCATCGTTTCATCCTTGTAGCTATTGATTACTTTACGAAGTGGGTTAAAGCAGCTTCCTTTGCTACAGTAACCAAGAACGCCGTGGCACGGTTCATTCGGCATAATCTGATCTGTCGATACGGTGTACCAGAGAGGATCATTACGGACAATGGTACCAATCTCAACCACAAGATGATCACTGAGCTCTGTGAGCAATTCAAGATACAGCATCATAACTCTTCTCCCTACCGGCCGAAGATAAATGGGGTTGTCGAAGCGGAAAATAAGAACATTAAGAAGATTGTGCAGAAGATGACAGTGACATACAAAGACTGGCACGAGATGTTACCATTTTCTCTTCACGGGTACCGTACCTCAGCACGGACGTCAACAGGGGCAACACCTTATTCCTTGGTATATGGCATGGAGGCAATCTTGCCCATCGAAGTTCAGATACCCTCTCTCCGGATCATGAAGGATGCATGTTTGAGCAAAGATGACTGGATTCAGACCCGACTTGATCAACTGAATCTAATCGATGAAAAAAGACTTACTGCTATTTGTCATGGTCAGACGTACCAAAAACGGATGATCAAGGCATTTAACAAGAAAGTCAAACGACAAGAGTATCAAGTTGGGGACCTGGTAATCAAGCGCATTATCTTACCTCAAGGTGATCCCAGGGGCAAATGGACCCCTACTTACGAAGGTCCATTTGTGGTTAAGAACATTTTCTCAGGAGGAGCTACGATTCTGACCACCATGGATGGTGACGACCTTCCTCACCCCGTCAATGCAGACATAGTAAAAAGATACTACGCGTAATCAAAGACCCGCTAGGTTGACTGGCCTAGGAAAAAATAAGGGCTTCCCGGCGAACCAAAAGGGTTCGGGAAAAAATAAGGGATGAAAATGAAAAAATCTGTACACCCGGTAAGTCAAAAACCTGAAAAGGCGGCTTGGGAAAAAATGGGTATCCCGGTGGACTGAAAACCCGAAAGGGCGGTCTAGGCAAAAGTTAGGGATTAAAGCGTAATACTATGTCTCATTGGATCACCTCGCATCCAGACCTCGGTATCAACTATCAGGCTCAGACAACACTAATCAATTAGATTCATCTTCAACTAAGCAGCAAAGTGATGAGATGCTTGAAGATATAAAGGCAATAGCAGAGTTGGAACCCAGTGGGATTATTCACATAGCTGTTTTGTTTTTCTTTTTCACAAACTGTATAAATTCTATATGTTCGGTGGCGTTCTCTTACTAGGATGTCAGCCTCTTGTACAAAAGCGCCTATTTACAGGAAAACTTCAAAATCAATACAAATTCATTTTCAGACAAATTTCAAATGGCTTTTCCTTTACCTGTTTTGTTTTGCAAAGAACGTCCAAAGTTCATTTTTGATATATGCATTTGACATTGACTGCTGATCATAAATACTTACATGCGAAACGAAAGACGAATTACTGGTAATATCAGAAACAGGGGCAATAAGAATTGTACGAGTTGTATGGTTGCTCTGTCCACCAAGGTACCAAGATAGGTTCAGCTGAAGAATGTGACTAAGATACCGTCACTCCCCGCAGAGTAAAACAGTAATGGTAGCTCTCCCCACTAATACTTGCAACTACGAACGAATCAGCAATAATCTCCCCAAGAAGAGTTAATCTACCATCAGCCCTGAAAAGGTTGGGTATCCCCAGAAGGTCTTAATATTCCTCAGTGGAGTATAAAGACATTCCCCAGCAAGTGTAAGAGCATCCCCGATAGTCTCAATATTCCTCAACAGAATATAAGAATGTTCTCCGGCGGAATACAAGATACCCCTAGTGGAGCCATTTCCCCAGCGTAGTAAAAAAAAATAAAAAAAAATAAGCTTCCCTAATGGAGTTGAATCATCATCCCCAGTAGACTCTGGAAGCTTATCCCCTGCAGAGCGCAAATAAATCTCCCCATCCAAATTCAGAAGGTTATCCTCACAAGGGTCTAACTGGGTTATCCTCAACAAATTGCAACTGAAAGATCATCCCCGGCGAAGTTCTTTCCATCCCTAGCAGAGTTCATCATTAAAATCCCCAACAAAACTTATCAACAGAATCCCCAACGGAGTTATCGTTAAAATCTTCAGCAGAACGTCTCTTCCCCAGAGTATTTCCCCTCGGAGTAATCTCTTCATTAGTTTATTCCCCCAACAGAGTTCTTCTCTCCTACAGGTTTATCATCTTCGTTCATAATCCCCAACGGAAACGAAGAATCCAACTTTATCCTCCAGCAGCTCCGGGATTTCTTTTCCCCAGCTAAAACATCACATTTTCATACATCATGATACATGCATATACGCATCATACCATACAATCTCATTTATGTTGAGAACATCATTGCTTGATCCATCTCATGCATTGCATATGACTGACCATTACCTTTTAGGAAAAATGCAGTTAAGTTCTCAGCTTAGTCGAAGAACTGACCAGTTCTTAAATCTCAATTGAATCATCCTCGGTTGAATTTCAGATAAGGTTCTCAATCTCGACAGTTTCTCTACTTCATAGTGTGGACGAGTACTATAACCTCAATGGTATACTCCCAGTGAGCACGAGTCAGTTCCTAGATCTTGATGTTTTCCTACGTCATAGTGTGGACGAGTACTATAACCTCAATGGTATACTCCCGGTGAGCACGAGTCAGTTCCTAGATCTTGATGTTTTCCTCCGTCATAGTGTAGACGAGTTCTATAACCTCAACGGTATACTCTCGGTGAGCACGAGACAGTTCCTAGATCTTGATGAAGATGCTACCCTACGTCATAGTGTGGATGAGTACTATAACCTCAATGGTATACTCCCGGTGAGCACGAGTCAGTTCCTAGATCTTGATGTTTTCCTCCGTCATAGTGTGGACGAGTTCTATAACCTCAACGGTATACTCCCGGTGAGCACGAGACAGTTCCTAGATCTTGATGAAGATGCTTCCCTACGTCATAGTGTGGACGAGTACTATAACCTCAACGGTATACTCCCGGTGAGCACGAGTCAGTTCCTAGATCTTGATGTTTTCCTCCGTCATAGTGTGGACGAGTTCTATAACCTCAACAGTATACTCCCGGTGAGCACGAGACAATTCCTAGATCTTGAGAAAGATGCTTCTCTACGTCATAGTGTAGACGAGTACTATAACCTCAACGGTATACTCCATTGAGCATGAGTCAGTTCCTAGATCTTGATGTTTTCCTCTGTCATAGTGTGGGCGAGTTCTATAACCTCAACGGTATACTCCCGGTGAGCACGAGACAGTTCCTAGATCTTGATGAAGATGCCTCCCTACGTCATAGTGTGGACGAGTACTATAACCTCAACGGTATACTCCCGGTGAGCACGAGTCAGTTCCTAGATCTTGATGTTTTCCTCCGTTATAGTGTGGACGAGTACTATAACCTCAATGGTATACTCCCGGTGAGCACGAGTCAGTTCCTAGATCTTGATGTTTTCCTCTGTTACAGTGTGGACAGGTTCTATAACCTCAACGGTATACTCCCATTGAGCACGAGACAGTTCCTAGATCTTGATGAAGATTACCCCCCAGTTGAATTATGGACAGGTTCTTAATACTCAGCCGAGACATTCTCTCAGTTGAAGTACAGGCAAGTTCCTAAATCTCAACAAAAGTTAGACTTCCCCAACGGAATCTTCTACAACAACAAGTATGCAAATTCTCGCTAAGGAATCTCTTATGCGATCGAAACTCATGCAGATGGCATCTGTAAGCCCATCCTCCTACCAACAATCTCCAAATGGCATCTGTAATCCCATTCCCGACATCACAATGCTGATACTATACCATGCGAGTGCAAATTTCTGGGCACTCTAGTGTTCAATTATCTTTCACCTTCGGATCACGAAAGGCTCGAAAGCCAATCTATATCCTCAATTCTAAGAAAATTGAACAGGGGCAACTGTTGTACACCAAAATTTTCCCTCCCATATTTCTCAAGACATGTCAAGAATAATCTCCAAGTGACTCAAGTTAGCTCAAGGGTTGGACAGCCAAATCACCTCCTAAGGCAGTCAAGTCAAAATTAGGGTTTTGTGTTGCATCAAGGTCCTTACATACAAATGGTCTCAAGTGCTTCCCAATGTATTAATATGTTCTTAAGTTCATCCATGTCAAATTTCAAGCCTTGCAGAGGAAGTTTGGTCAGTCCATTGCTCAAGAGGCCCAAAAATCGATTGTGCTAGGGCAAAAGTCAACTGTGTCCCAAATACAGTTAAACCTCAATATTTTTTGTCAACATTCTCATTTTGAAGGTTAATTCATCATTTGATCAAGGGTTGATCATGATTCATCAAGGATTTCTCAAGATTCATCAAGATTCAAAAGTTGCTAAATTAGGGTTTTGTAGGAAAAGTCAACCCAACTTTGACCAAGCATAACTTTCTCATACTTTATGAGAAATGAGCCATACAAATCTCATTTTGAATAGGATTCAATTTCCTACAATCCATCTTCACACCCCAAGATCAATAAAAGCTCTCATAAAAAGTTACAAATTTGGACATTATAGGTCATTTTTGAAAGTCAACAAAAAACACCTTTTTTCCAAAGCTTATAACTTTAGCATGGAACATAAAAATGAGATGAGACCAAAAGGGTTGGTTAGAGTACATCTCAAGGTTTCTAAAAAGTCCAAGAAAACTTCCAAAAGTTCAAAATTGAAGAAGTTATGCATTGTTGAAGTTGGGCATTTTTCCAAAATTGCCAAAAGTCAACTATCCTCAAAACTCCAATTTTTGACAAAAGGGCCCATTTTTTTCCACTTTATTTGGTCTTGTCATGCCACACACGTGTCGCATCTTTAATTTCATAACCAAACACTTATTTTTCTATTTTATTTAATTTTTATTGATTTAATTCATTTTAGATCTATATTAATTCAAATAAAATCCAAAAATTAATGAAATGGTATCTTTGTGATTTGTACAGCTTGCATATACCATGTGACACCCAACCAACTCGTGCCAAGGCTAATTCAAGCACAAAATCTTAGATATGGCCTATATTTGGAAACATGTTAATGGTGATCAAAGGGCAATCTTGATTCTTCAATTCATAAGGATATTGGCCCATGTTTTAACCTAGAATCATCCCATTATATGCAAGCAAGCCTCACAAATCAAACACACGCATAGAAGTTTGCAGAAATGGCCATACCACTTTGAGAAAAAAGCTTGAAAAGTGTGAGATTGAAAACAACCTTGAAGGCCAATTCAAACCAAAAGCAAAGCGTAGCTCTCTTCCTTGACATCCAGTGGAGCTATACCAATCAAAAAGAAGCCTTTTCATCACCTAAATCGCGTACTAAGTGTCCTTGAAAACGCCTCTGAACATGAAAATGCAACTCATCATTCTTGCACCTTTTTGCCAATTTTCTTGTGCATTCATACACACCATTCAATTTCCAACGTTTCTATAATATTTGATTTTTACTTTTATGGCTTATAACCCTGTATCCAGAACCTAGGGTTCTTGTTCTTGTTTTTGGGCGTTCTTTGTGCAGGTTAAATTAAGGCCAACAATGGCCATGGATGAGTTCAGGGGAGTGAGACGAGTACAGTGGTACTCTTGGATTCCATTTTTGTGGCCTAGGGAGGATTTTGGATAGATCCTAGGAACCTTCCTGCGGATAAAAATCCGCAAGTAATCGAACCAGGTTTTGTGAAGAAGATGATTACATGGTGGAGCGTGATTGGTTCATTTGAATCAATTGCGCGTTTTTATTTTTGGCCACGCATAATTGAATTGTTTGTATATAATATTTGATTGATATTCCACTAACAGGTTAACATCTTGGCTCAGTTGGTAGCGCGCTAATTGATTTGTCCCTTGGGACCTGGTTCGAATCCCAGGTCCCCCAAAACATTATTTGGTTTTGTTTTTCATGTATTCAGGTGCAACGGTCCAAGCGTGGTCCACCAAATACCCCCAGATCCCAATTGCCAAGTGGCTGCAAGCCAAGATCCAATGAACTAGGCTGATGGATTACCATGGACTAAAGTCAACCAGCGCATATGGGAATGGAAAGTCAAACAGGCTGATTGAATATGGGCCAGAAATTGCAATTTATACCCTCTTTTTCAAGCCCAGCACCCCCTGAGCTTGTTACTATATTTTATTTTATTTTTCACTATTTTTATTTTATTATCATTATTATCATAATTAAAATTAACCAATTAACTTTTATTTTCATAAAATCAGAAAACAAAAAAAATATTTTATTTAATATCATTAATTTTATTATTTATTTTTGTGAATAAACCAATAATTAATTTATTTAGTTTTAATTAGGTTCAATTTTAATATATTTTGCATTAAATTAAAATCAACATAGAATTAGGGTTTTAATATTTGTCAACCATTTTTTATTTATTATTATTTCCTTAATTAAAACAAAACTCAAAAATATTTTCTTTTTTAATTAATTGATTCAAATTATTAATCTAGACTTAATTTTTAATTCAAAAAATAACCAAAAATATGTTTTATTTGATAAAAAGGGTCAAAACCCTAGGACGCTCCGATTCAATTTTCCTCGCGCGTATTATCTTTGATCCATATATTGTAATTGCTACGAGGATGTAATAGTCTTAACTTAGGACTTTTATTTATCTCTTTTATTTACTTTTCGCAATTTAATTTTCAAGGGTTTGTTTTTGGCGATGTAAATACCCGACACCTTGTAATAGCTTAGCTTTAGTTTTTCATAATTTAAATTCTGCAACTATTAACTGTTAGATGTTTTAATAATAGGCTGTGCATGATGAGATCAATCTTAAGTTAAAATCAACAGTAGCTCACCATTAACATGTACAAAGATAAAATTAACTGAAAAACAATACACTCGCACATGCCACTCTTAGGGTACACCTCACTTGGTTGCCTCGAATGTGGTCATTGAGTATAGGATGTTTTAGAGGTCGTCCTTTTGTCCAAAGATCATAAGTTGCCTCGAAACGGTTGCCTCGGAAAAAATGATCTAAGACATTAGGGTTATCGCTAAGGCGTCCTAACATTGCTTTAGTGGCCACACGTCCCTTAAATCGAATTGACCCGAAAACTCCAACGACGGTTCTACCTACTCCTTAATAGTGGGATAGCATTGTCTAAAGGACATTTGCACAGTTTAATTCCTTTTTGAGTTGGTAGATGTTCTTAAGTACTTGCTCTTTTGAAAACAAAAACAAAACTTTTCGCACTTACACTCTCTTTCAAACAAAAACTTTTTCCAAACCCACAATCACAAAGAAAAGCAAATTTTTGAAAACATAGTGAGCAAGTACCTAAGAGCCCGTGGATAACCACGGATAGAAAGGGTGCTAACACCTTCCCTTTCTATAATCTACCTCCCGAACCCGAGAAACATCTCAAAAAAGGAATTTTTATGTGCTTTTGTCCTTTCCTTGTTGGATAAAATAAAAGACGGTGGCGACTCTTGCTTACCGCGACATTTTGCAAAAACAAACGCAAACGCGAACCAGCATTCCAAAAACAGTCAGTTCTATTCCCACCGATCACAGTAATAAATCAGATTAAAGGAGAATGGGACACTCGTCACCCTAGCTTGATCCCTTACAAAGATTATGCTAGAATATTACTACCCTTCTTCAATAAAGTTGAATTCTATCACATTCCTAGGGATGAAAATCAAATGGCAGATGCTCTGGCAACTCTGGCTTCCATGTACCAAGTAAATGCTTGGAATGATATACCCCGAATTACAGTTCGACGGCTAGATAGGCCCGCTCATGTGTTTGCGACAGAGGAAGTAACAGATGAAAAACCTTGGTATTATGATATCAAGCATTTTCTTCAGACTCAGGAATACCCGTTTGGTGCGTCAAAGAAAGATAGAAAGAAACTGAGAAGATTGGCAGGCATTTTCTTCCTCAGTGAAAATGTGTTGTACAAGAGAAATTTTGACATGGTCTTGCTCAGATGCATGGATAGACACGAAGCAGACATGTTGATGCATGAGATCCATGACGGTTCATTTGGTACTCATGCTAATGGACATTCAATGGCTAAAAAGATGCTAAGGGCGGGTTATTATTGGCTAACAATGGAATCCGATTGTTACAAATTTGCAAAGAAGTGCCATAAATGCCAGATTTACGCAGATAAGATCCATGTACCTCTGACACTTCTCAATGTGATTTCCTCCTCGTGGCCTTTCTCTATGTGGGGTGTTAACATGATTGGGATGATAGAACCCAAAGCTTCGAATGGACACCGTTTCATCTTAGTGGAAATTGACTACTTTACCAAATGGGTAGAAGCTGCTTCATATGTCAATGTTACCAAACAGGTGGTTGTGTGTTTCATCAAAAACAATCTCATATGTTGGTATGGTGTGCCGAGCAGAATCATCACTGACAATGGCTCGAATTTGAACAACAAGATGATGACAGAACTGTGTGAAGAATTCAAGATTTTCCATCACAATTCATCTCCATACAGACCAAAGAAGAATGGGGTTATTGAAGCTGCTAATAAGAATATCAAGAGAATTGTCTAGAAAATGGTTGTTACTTATAAGGATTGGCATGAAATGCTCCCTTTTGCTCTACATGGATATCGAACATATGTCTGCACTTCAACAGGAGCAACCATGTTTTCCTTAGTGTATGGAATGGAAGTTGTACTCCCTGTCGAGGTAGATATTCCCTCGTTGCGTGTGATAATGGAAGCCAAGTTGACAGAGGCTGAATGGGTCCAGAACAGGTTTGACCAATTGAATTTGATTGAAGAGAATGACAGCTTTGTGTCATGGGCAGTTATATCAGAAAAGAATGAAGAAAGCATTTGACAAAAATGTCAAGCCTCGTGAATTCAGAGAAGGCGACCTCGTTCTCAGGAAGATCATGTCTTTTAACACTAATTCTAGGGGTAAGTGGACTCCCAATTTTGAAGGCTCGTATGCTTTCAAGAAAGCCTTCTCTGGTAGTGCATTAATTCTTGAAACTATGGATGGCGAGGAGTTCCCACGTCCCATGAATGCTGACGCAGTCAAGAAATACTTCTCCTAAAGAAATAAAAGAACAGCTTGCTAAGTTGAAAACCCGAAAGGGCGGCTTAGGCAAAAAAGAGCGTCTCGGTAGGCCGAAAACCCGAAAGGGCAGTCTAGGCAAAAATTAGAGACATAAACAGAATAAATTTCCCGCTAAGTTGAAAACCCGCAAGGGCAGCTTAGGCAAAAGTTAGGGATTTTCTTGGCAAGTAACTACGTCAGACGAGACTTGATCGTTGAAGCAACAATCTTCTCGGATCCTCACCATACTTCAACGGAAGCTGTTACTCAGTATTTCAAAAGTTGTTAGGGGGTAGTGGTCATTGTATCTCAATTTATCTTTTCCATTATATATTACCATTTCCCAAACTTTGTAATCATCCATGGAGTCTCGCCATTCGTAGACTACCATTCTATTAATGAAATTCGAGTTTTTGCCCAATTCTTTGTGTTCTTATTTTTATTTAGCTTGCAAAGGCTTCATTTATTACTGATAATAACTGTTAAAGCAAAAAAGATTTAAAAAAGCAAAGTTGACTTTTCAAAAAAAAAAGATCTTTACTATTCAATTTACTTTGGGATTTGTGATGAAACAATGACAATAAAAATGGTGATCCAAAGAATTAACAAACTCCAGTTGCTTTAAAAAGATTTACCCCCTTCATGAAGTTTTTTCTCAGATTGTTTTGCTAGTATGTGCGTAATCTTTGTGTGTTTCTCAGATAGTTAAAGACGATATTAGTGGGTACAAGGTACAATATTGGGTCTATGATCCCATTATCACCAGTCAAGTCTTAGTTCACTTTTGATTTTGGGTTTGCATGGTCAGAAGCCTCTGTCCCAGATTCCCCAGCAAAGACATCCCTCATATGATGAAAAATTTTACTCCCTTGGTGTGCTGAAATGTCGCTCTTTTTGCAGTATTGGCACTAGTGTTGACTTCTTGATTTCTCGGGAAGGTTATCCCAGGGCATCTCTTGTTGGAATGAGTGTTCGTGATGAAAATTTTCAATCCGCAGTTTTTTTTTCTCCAGGGAGGTAGGCTTGAATCCCCCAGTGAGGCTTGGTTGCTTCGGTGTTAGTC
Organism: Vicia faba; assembly: GCA_948472305.1. Taxonomy (NCBI): domain Eukaryota; kingdom Viridiplantae; phylum Streptophyta; class Magnoliopsida; order Fabales; family Fabaceae; genus Vicia; species Vicia faba. The sequence continues at coordinate 801,351,339 of OX451739.1, read as the reverse complement.
TGCTTTATTTAAGATTGATCTTGCAATCTCCAGTAGGCATGTTGCTTTTGGAAAACTGCTTCTCTGATGAAACCGGAAGAAGGATGTTCTATCTTGGTATCTATTTGATTTATCTACATCCATATTTTGTTTCTCCTCAGTGAAGTTAAAACAATAAGTTTGATTTTTGCAGTTACCTTTCTTGGATTGATCTTTCTGGATGAAGTGTAGCCCAATGTTGTTAGTACCTGAGGCGGTTTCATTTGTCTGCACTGATGTGTATCCTTTTTACCAGCATATGCACAATAGCACTCATACAATCATACATACATCATGCATTACTAAAAATCATCATTCATTGACATTGTGTTCTGACCTTTCCGGCAACGCTCTTTGCTTGGCTGAATTTGGTTTTCCCTCTTGAGTTTATTTCTCAAAGTATGAATCTGCATTGGCCGTCTTTCTCCAGTATATTTCTGAATTGGATTCGTGGTTGCATGACAATATCATTTATTATGGTTTTCTGAAAACTTTGAGTTTTGGTTTGTGCATTTATTTTGCACAGGAAGACTTTATCTCCTCAACAGGAATGTCGTGGCACTTCCCCGGGAAGTCATATTTCTATCCCTAGAAAGTTATTTCTCTTTGCAAATCCCCTTTGACAATAAGTGGATGTCTCTTTATTTGAGACAGGTTACGTATTACCCTTTCCAGGCAGATTTCCTTGGTTAAAGAAGAAGTTGAGACTCGTTCTTGGCAAAACACCAGAATTTTGGGGAAACTTGATATTTTCTCTTTCTACCTTCAGTGAACGTTGGTAGTACATCGGCAGTGAACGTCGGTGTTTCTTATATTTTTGCTATCTTCAGTGAACGTTGATAGTTCATCGTCAGTGAACAGCGGTGATATGATATTTTCTCTTTCTACCTTCAGTGAACGTTGGTAGTACATCGGCAGTGAACGTCGGTGTTTCTTATCTTTTTGCTATCTTCAGTGAACGTTGATAGTTCATCGTCAGTGAACGGCAGTGATATGATACTTTCTCTTTCTACCTTCAGTGAACGTTGGTAGTACATCGGTAGTGAACGTCGTTGTTTCTTATCTTTTTGCTATCTTCAGTGAACGTTGATAGTTCATCGTCTGTGAACGGCGGTGATATGATATTTTCTTTTTCTACCTTCAGTGAACGTTGGTAGTACATCGGCAGTGAACGTTGGTGTTTCTTATCTTTTTGCTATCTTCAGTAAACTTTGATAGTTCATCGTCAGTGAACGGCGGTGATATGATATTTTCTCTTTCTACCTTCAGTGAACGTTGGTAGTACATCGGCAGTGAACGTCGGTGTTTCTTATCTTTTTGCTATCTTCAGTGAATGTTGATAGTTCATCGTCAGTGAACGGTGGTTATATGATATTTTCTCTTTCTACCTTCAATGAACGTTGGTAGCACATTGGCAGTGAACGTCGGTGTTTCTTACATTTTTTCTATCTTCAGTGAATGTTGATAGTTCATCGTCAGTGAACGGCGGTGGTTTGATATATTCAGTGAACGTTGATAGTACATCGGCAGTGAACATCGACGCTTGTTATCCTCTCCTCTGATTTTGTTCTCGTGGTTTACCAGTGATTTATTTTCCTGGTGAGATTTCTCCTTTGTTTCTTCATTTTTGTTGCATCCCCGATGTTACTTTGCGTCTCTTCTGTTCCATTCATATGCATAAATGTTTGCATGGCATCTTATGGCAAAAATCAGGGTTTGTTTTATATTTAAGTGTCTTCGATCATGTTGACACGAAGATTTTTAACCTTCTTATCTCTGGATAGAAGAAACTTAAATAAGGGCAGCTGTTGTACCCCAATTTTTGCCCCTAAGATCCCTTCATCCTACCATATTGTTTCAATCACCACAAGATCACATTAGGGCTTTTGGTTCTTCTCCCTATCTTTAGCCTTACTCTTTGAGGAGTTACCAAGCACCTTGACTTGTCTTCTTTTATGATCATAGATATTTTGCTTTTATTTTCTCTCTAATTAACAAAATTCAATATTGGTTTGTCTTACTTATTAATAATGTAGGTAAAGGCAAATAGGTTTAGCAAGTTGCTTCATGGGTTCATGAGTTTATTTCCATGCCCTAGTCAAAAGCTTGAGAGATTCAAACCTCACCATTGAAGTTGTTTTGAAGTTGGTATGGAAGTAGTTTTGGTGGGAATGATCCCTCATCATCATCCTCAACAATTTCTATTCACAAAGGAAGAATATTGGGCCAAAAAGTTTGTTCAAACTTGGCAAAGTTCCTCAAAGCATTCTCTTGATTTAGAGGCTAGGGTTTTGGACTTCAGAGGAGCATATCTTGCTCATCTTTTGGTATTTTTGAGTAATTCCAAAGACATCCTTCTCTTCAAAGAGTTACCAGCAAATCACTTCAAAAGTTCCAAGGATTTTTCATGTGGAAGGAACTTGGTGAAGAAGAAAGATTACAAGTCATCCAGATGAATCCCCGATTTTCCATATGTGACTACAAATGGTCATAACTTGGTCAATTTTTATCACCATGAACCCATTCTTTTTTCATGATGATCCTAAGGATGTGTACTTCTTGCCTTCCTTTATGTGCAAAGTAAGAAAATGGATGGAAGTTACCTTAAGAATGCAAAAGATTATAGGTCATTTCATGATTTTTGGCCAACTTCAACAAGTCATAACTTGCTCAATTTTTGGATTTTTTGAGTGGTTCAAATTGAAAAATGTCATTCAAGAGATCTACTTCATTCCATATGTTTTTTTTAAGAGCAAATTCTAAGTGGAAGGCCATGTTTGGATGCAAGAGATTATAGGTCATTTTTAAAGAAGAATTTGAAATATTTCTAAGTATGGAAAGTCAACTCTTTTTCTTCAACTTTGACTCCATGTAATTTTCAGCTCAAGCCTCCATTTGATTCCATTCTTTTTCCATTGCAAATATTGTTACCTCATCTTTCCAAAGCATTAAGAATTTTGTCCTAAGACCCCCTGAGGTAGAAATTCCATTGGATTGAACTTAGTAACTTGGAACTGAAGTTTCACCATAAGTCAGAATTTGAAATCCATGTTTTGGCCTTTAAACATCAAATTAGCACGCGTTTGTGATCTAAACATGTTTAACCAAGTTGCCAAAGTGGATTAGAGCCTTGAAACGCAAGGATTAGATGAGTTTTAATGCAAATCAGATCACACTTTGCTCGTGCATCAGGTTCACATGATTTCCCTCCAATTTGCATCATTCCACACGCTTTAACATTCCATTTGATTCCCTATAAATAGAGGGTCATCCCCCATTCAATTTCCCAAGCTTAGATAGCCAGAATCACCCTACCAAACTTGCTTCACAACTCAGAATTCAGCTACTTCGAATCCTATTCTCAAGCCTTTTTCAATCCTTTTTTTTATCAATTCACCTTCCTTAATCTTCCCTGAAGCTAACCATATAATCACATTCAAGAATCGTGCCCTATATTGCTCCATAGAAGTCCAGTTTCAGAGCTCTACAACTCAACTTCAATAGGTAGATTCCTTCATCAATTCTTTAAAACTTTGGTATCATTGTGTTGCTCTCATTGCCCTGGTTCTAGTCGCAACACTTACTTTTATCTCGAAGCATGTTTTGACCATGAATTTTCAAATCCCTTTTCAAAACTTTCTTTCCAAATTGCTTGAGTTACAGTTTATATAAATTTGGCGCGAGAGTTTGGTTGTCTTCGTCTTGAAGAGACGAAGTGAATGGCATAGGTCTGAGCTTCTGATTTTACAGTTTGAGAGACCTGCAATTCGTGAAGGCTGGAAGTTGAAGATGACCAACGTGTCATCTTCCAACCAATGAAAGCGTGACATTTGTTATTTTCAAATTCTGATTTTATTAATGATTCTGTACATTATTCATTAAAGACCATGATATGCACAGCGCGCCAGATCCTTTGGATTTGATTACTAACGTGTTTTGACTCTCATCCAATGGTCCACATCTTTTTCTTTTATTTTCTTTTTCTGATTTTTATATTTTAATTGTTTTAAATTTCAAAAAATCATAGAAAATTCATTTTTAGTCCAAAAAATCTGGAAAAAATTATGAAAAATATTTTTGATTATTCTCTTTCTTATTTTTATTTTTTCACAATTTAATTTTGTGTTTTGATATTTTTTATAAATTTTACACTTATTTGATTTGTTTAAAATGTTTAAAAATATTTTTACACATTTTTAAATTCTGAAAAAATTATGGAATGATCCAATGATATTGTGACAAATATTGGTGACCTTATTTTATTTTTGTTTCTGAGTTTACTATTTTTTACTATTTTTGTTCATTTTACCCATTTATTTTAATTTTTAAAAATAGTTTCTCACTTTTAAAAATTCCCAAAAATTTTGTATAATTACTTGACCTCTTTTTTTATTTTTATATGGTCTTATTTTTCATTTCTTGATTAATTTAAATATAATTGATATTTTCCTTATCATTTTCTTTTTTAAAATAACATTTTTAAACCTTTTAATGTATATATTAAATATATATAATTTTGTGATTATTTTCTGGCTGTCTTGGGTTGATTTTTTGGTCATGGCTTTATTAACATCATTGGATCCATGGTGTTGAGTTTAACTCCACACAAAAAAATGGATGAATGATTTTAATAATAGTTTGATTAAATATTAATTCAAATGTGGTTTCTCTTTTTACCCTAATTCCTCTTCATCTCATCCCCTTCTTATTGCACTAAATGTTGTTAGAGCATGATCTCTATATCATGTCTCAAAACAAATGGTGCATAGATTGCTATTGACCGGCCACAAAATAGGTGCGACTTCTATATAAGTCCACTTACGATTGCTTAACATAGCGCTAAATTTTGTCCCGATTTGAATAAATGATCATTCATGTCCCAAACTTATGATTGCAAGCCCAAGTATGTTGATTTGATCTCTTTGATCCAATAACCTTGAGACTCATTGTGTGGAGGCTTTGGTTCTACCAATCCTCTAATGGATCTGCAACACCTTTTGTCAACGCGGATCACTTAAACATTGTTGATCATTAAATGGTACTTGTGAGAATTCCAAATGGATGATATACTTGACAAAAAGCAAATGCAACTTGTTGTGTGGAGGCTTTGGTTCTACCAATCCTCTAATGAGTTCCAAATGCAAGTTTCAAGATGGTCATCCAACTAACCACTAATTATTGACTTGTTTTATTTTATGCTTTTATTCTTTTTATGCTTTATGTACTATTTATTTTTTAGCATCTTTCATTTCATGCCATTTTCATCTTTGCTCATTTGAGCATTTATATTCTTGTCATTTTTACTTTGCTCACTTGAGATTTTCTTTTCTCTTTTCCTAAGATACTTAATAATCAACTTAAACCCTAAAAAACTCTTAATGGTACTTGGAATATTTGGTTACTATCCTTGGCATGATGGAGCATGGGACTATTTCTTGGACTTAGGATTAGAAACTTTGGCCTATCTTGGAGACCTTGTGATCTTATCTGATTATTTTGTCTGGAGTTCTTGAGGTTTATCTCAAGAAATTGGGTTGTTTGTTTGTTTTTGTGTGCAGGTTTTTGTGATTACATCATTTGTTTGTAATCTGGAATTCACCCGTATACAGCCGTTACTCTGCCCAATTTTTGTGGACTTAATACACTTGAAGTTTGGTTCTCTCAAGAGGTCTAGTATCCTTGCTTGCTTGGTTCCAATCCAAAGAATGGGAAATCTATATTGGCTCATAATGTCAATTTTTGGCTTCTTGTTGGTTAGATGGTCCTTATCCTTAGCTTTTACCTTATGCTTTAGGATAGCCTATTCTCCTTCTCCCATCTTATTTAATTTTAAAAATCTTCTCCCTCCTTTTGAAAACCCTTCATGTTTTGAGAATTAAACACTTTCATAATAAACTTGGACTTAGGTCCATGCATTTTCAAAACATTTTCATAAATAATCTTCAATCAATTTAATAATACTTTGACATTTTTTTATGAGAAGACTAAAAGTCAATCAATGTCATTTCAAACCATTTTGCCACTTTGGCTTTTACCTTTAAAATTTTCTTAAAAGGTTAGACTCTTGTCAATTCTTGTAGTGATGCAAACAACTATACTTCTACAATATGTAGTGAAGTGGGATATTTTCCACTTAGGTGTTCAGTGAGGCATTGTTGATTTTAAGATCCAAGCCATATCCTCCACTTTGAGATGATGAAAATTCTCCTTCCTCATGATTGTGGGTAGTAAGTATGTTTTCCACACGGACAATGACGATGATGTTTTATCTCATAAAATTAACCAACACACTTGTGTTTCAAACTTTTAAAAGAGGAACTACGTGTACCCTGATCCCCTATTGCACGAAAGGTGGTACGTAGGCACTAAAGGTTCGCAACCGCGGCGGGTGCAAAAATCATAAAAAAAATATATTTCTTTTCTCACCTCCACCATCCATTTTATATACAACACATTTTATAGCCAAAATATACAGATTTTACAAAGAGGTTCCTGCGGAGTACCGTAGATGTTTAGGGTGCTAATACCTTCCCTTTACATAACCAACCCCCTTACCTAGAATCTTTCCCCCTCTTTTGGGTTATTCGCTCTTTTCCCATTTCTTTGGAAATAATAAAGCGCGGTGGCGATTTTTATTTTTGATTTGCATAAAGTCTAGTCAATCCAATGGCTTAGTCTTGAACATTTCTACCGCTACACTTCTCACAGTCCTACTACCCAGGCTTTCATATCGAAGTAACCCTACTATCCAGGTTCCTTCTCACAGCCCTACTATCCAGGCTTTCATATCGAAGTAACCCTACCATCCAGGTTCCTTCTCACATCCCTACTATCCAGGCTTTCATATCGAAGTAACCCTACCATCCAGGTTCCTTCTCATAACCTTACTATCCGGGTTCTGCCTCTCTTATCCCCAGACAGCAGTCCACAACACTGTAAGACCGGGACCTGATCAAACACGATTGGTTTCGCATTTCCCTAATAAGTCGCGGTGCAGCATATACCCCGACCAGATACGAAGTTCACTGCCGCTTCCCCAAAGCGGAGTTATTCACCAGTAGAGTAACAGACAACTGAATATCCTAAAACTCTATTTCTCTCAAGACAGAGACCAACATTCCCCAGCGAAGTCCTCCTTGACAACAGGTATGTGGGTTCTCGCAAGGGAATCTCTTATGTGATCGACACCTCTTCGGATGGCATCTTTAAGCCCATCTCCGACCATTCTCTAGCAACCTCCAAATAGCATCTGTAAGCCCATTCCCGATATCACAAATCAAGTGCCACTTCACGCGAGTGCAAATTTCTGGGCACTCTAGTGTTCAATCATCTTCCACCTTCAGATCACGAAAGGCAGATGAGCCAATCTATATCTTCAGGTTTAAGAAGATTGTACAGGGGCAGCTGTTGTACCCCAAAATTTTCCCTCCCATATTTCTCAACAAATGTCAAGTGAGGTCCCCAAATTTCTCAAGGAAGTTCCAGAGTTGACCAGACAAACTCTCTCCTAAGGCAGTATACCCCAAATTAGGGTTTCTATTTTCATCAAGATGTGTGAACCACAAAGGACTCAAATGATCACCATTGTCCTAATATGTCCTCAAGATCATCCATGTCAAGTTTCAAGCCTTGCAGAAGAAGTTTGCTCAGTCAATTGCTCAAATGCCTGAAAATCAACTGTCCTAATATGTCCTCATTTTGAAGTATTATTCATCATTTAATCAAGGGTTGATCATGATTCCTCAAGGATTGCTCACAATCCATCAAAACCCAAAAGTTACTAAATTAGGGTTTTATAGGAAAAGTCAACTCAACTTTGACCAAGCATAACTTTCTCATACTTTATCAGAAATGACCCATCCAAAGCTCACTTTGAAGAGGATGAAATTTCCTACAATTAAACTTCATCTCCCAAGTTCAGAATATGCACTCACAAAAAGATATGAATTTTGACATTATAGGGCCTTTTGAAAAGTCAACAAAAACACCTTTTAGGTCAAAGCTTCATACATGAACATGGAAGACTCAATGAGATGAGTCCAAAAGGGTTACTTAGAGGACATCCTAAGATTTATAAAAAGTCCAAGAACACCTCTCTAAGGTAAAAATTGAGATAGTTATGCATTAGCCAAGTTGACCATTTTTGCAAAATTGCCAAAAGTAAAATGTGCTCAAATTTGCATTTTTTGCTAAATGGGCCCAACTTTTTATGCTTGCAGTTCAATTATAATGTGGTCCACGACTCAAATACTTATCCACACATTATTTGCTTCATTTTTCAATTTATTTTGACTTTTCATTAATTAAAAAGTGAATTAAATCAAATAAATGATGAAAATTATCAAAGATATGATTTGATTTGTTTTTTTTACAGATTGGCAATCAAGATATGTTGAGCTTGCATGATCAATTCGAATCAATGGCAATTGGTACAAGAAAGGCATGATTGTCATGAAAATAGAAAGATATCATACAAATTGAAAATCAAATCAAATCTTGGATAAATGCAAAGATTCATGCCAAGTTTGTTAACCTAATTCATTCTAGGTTATATAATAAAGCTTTGTAGATCAAAAGAGAAGGGTTAGAAGTCGTGAGAAGCTTGGAACAAAACTGAAAAAATCCAAAGAAAAGTGGGAGTTGGTTTTCATTCTACAGGCCAATTCAAGGTGTGCTAGTGACCCCAATCGTTTGCTAGACATCTCAGGAAGCTAACAACATCCTTTGCAAGCTTCAACACACCCAGAAACGCGCGCTACGATCCCCACGGTTTGACATATTTTTATAATTCGATTAGAACGATTCATGCATCTTTAGCACTTTTAATTGCCATAGTTGTGATTATCATCATGTTTGCAAGCTAACCATGCCATTTAATTGCATTATTTATGCTTGTACGTGATATTACCATGGTTAGGGTTTCATGTTCTTGTTTAGGGGTTTTCAATGCAGGCAAAATTAGGCTTTAATTCTGGTACCATGATGCTCGTGATGATGAGACGAGTTGATTAGTACCAGTACTTATCATTTATCTTACTCGTATGCAGTTTTGGAGATGAACAGGTTTGTACCTACAGTAACCGTCTGTAGGTAAAAGCCTTGTTTTCTAAAATGAAGGTTGCCAGGAAGAAGAAGCTTGCATGGCAGCGGGTGACTCGTCCATTTGAATTTTCGCGCATTTTTCTGAATATATTACTTGATTTGATTATATTATTTGTTTCTATTATATGAACAAATAAACAACGCAGCACAGTTGGCAAGCGAGCACTAGAAACGAGCATAAGGACCTCGGTTCGATCCTCAGGTCCCAGCATTTTATTTGTGTTATTTCTAGATAAGGGATCCAGCGTGTTGTTCATCATGACGTCCACCATACATCATCAACATTCATCCGTTTGATCATCAGCAAGCCATATCCAACGTGCCAGCATTGAAGGTCCGCCATAGCACTCAAGTCAACACCCACACCAGAGCAAGCGTAGTCAAACAGGCTTGGAGTTTTTGGGTTACAAAAATCAGATCTGCACCCCCTTTTTTGCTAACAATCAGGCCCATTTTTTTCTTTTCTCTATTTATTTCTTTTATTTAATTAATTTGCTTAATTATTTTAATTCACAAACTTAATCACTTTTTTTCATAAAATCATAAAATCAAGAAATCATAAAAATTAGAATTAGGTTTTTTTAATCAAATTTAATTTAGTTTTATTTAATTTTGGGAAATTTTAACTTGTTTTTAATTAAAACTAATTAGCAAATTAGGTTTAAACTCTTGATTTAATTTTTCTTTCTTTCTCAAATAAAATAAAAATATAAAAATAGGTTTTTAGAATGAATTAATTTATTTATTTTAATTAATATTAATTAGAACTTAGGATTTTCTTTTAATTTAATTATTTCATTATTTTCTCAAATAACAAAACATGACAAAAAATCTTTTTTTTAATCAATCGCAAATAGGATTAGTCAAAGGGTCAAAACCCTAATCGCCTCCCATTTAATTCGCCGCACGCTTGTTATTTATTTTGCCAATATTTTGTAACTGTTCATGGTTTGTAATAGTTAATTTCGGGTTTTTATTTACTGTTTAAATCCCCGAGTTTTTGACTATGTAATTAATCCCCCTCCCCGAAGCCTTGTAATAGCGTAGGTTTATTTTCTCGCATTTTTAATTCCTGCAAATATTTAACTGTCTAGATGTATGCTAATAGGATTGTATGGCAAGAATGCATGATAAATTAATACAGTTAGAAAACCCTAATGTGCAAAGATAAATAATTGAAACAAATCACTCGCACATATTCACTCTTAGGGTATACTCTCACTTCGGTTGCCTTCGGTAAACGATCATCAAGCATAGGGTGTCTTTGCCTTCTTGTCTAAAAAAGATCAAATGTCCCATTCGAATGTTGCCTCGGAAATGTTGCCTCGGAAATGTTGCCTCGAGTATGATCTTAAGACTCTAGGTTTACTACTAAGGTGTCCTAATATTGCTTTGGTGACCGTACGTCCCTTTCGAATTGACCCTTACAAATTCCAACGACGGTGCTACCTATTTCTCAATAGTGGGATAGCACTGTCTAAAGGAAACAAGGATAGAAATGATCTTTTTTCGAGTAGGTAGATGCTAGTAGGTACTTGCTTAAATCAAAACTTTTCACACTTACACTTTTCAAAACAATTTTCAAAACAACTTCGTCACACCTTTGAGGACTGATACAAGGGTTATCACGAAGTAAAACTTTTCAAAACAAAGCACACAAACACAAGCAATTTAAAAATGAGGAAGTACCTAAGAGCCCATGGAAAACCATGGATAGAAAGGGTGCTAACACCTTCCCTTTCTATAATTTACCCCCCGTACTCAGAATATCTCGAAAAAGGATTTATTTTTTTCTGTACTTGTTTTCCTTTCCAATTGGATGAAATAAAAGTCGGTGGCGACTCTTGCTTACCGCGACATTTTGCAAACACAAAACGCAAAACGCAAACCAGTATTAAACAATCGGTTCTGCCACCGTATCACACTAGCCAACGGGCGATCTCAGGTTCTAAGATGATCATATGGAGAACATAGCCTACGGACGATCTCAGGTTCTAAGATGATTTATAGGAATAACCTAGATAACGGGAAATATCAGGTTCTAAGATGATCTATATGAAGAACCTAGCCAATAAGCGATCTCGGGTTCTAAGATGATCTATTGGAAGAACCTAGCCAACGAGCGATCTCAGGTTCTAAGACGATCTACTGGAAGAACCTAGCCAACAAACAATCTCAGGTTCTAAGATGATCTATAGGAAGAACCTAGCTAATGGGTGATCTCAGGTTCTAAGACGATCTATAGGAAGAACCTAGCCAACAGGCGATCTCAAGTTCTAAGATGATCTAGAGGAAGAACCTAGCCAACGGGCAATCTCAGGTTCTAAGATGATCTATCAGAAGAACCTACCCAACAAACGATCTCAGGTTCAAAGACGACCTATAGGAAGAACCTAGCCAACAGGCGATCTTAGGTTCTAAGATGATCTATTGGAAGAACCTAGCCAACGGGCGATCTCAAGTTCTAAGATGATCTATAGGAAGAACCTAGCCAACGAGAGATCTCAAGTTCTAAGATGAACTATTAGAAGAACCTAGCCAACAGGAGATCTCAGGTTCTAAGACGATCTATAGGAAGAACCTAGACAATGGGCGATCTCAGATTCTAATATGATTTATAGGAAGAACCTAGCCGACAAGCGATCTCAGGTTCTAAGACGATCTTCTGGAAGAACCTAGCCAACAGGAAATCTCAGATTCTAAGATAATCTATAAGAAGAACCTAGCCAACAGGAGATATCAGGTTTTAAGAAGATCTATAGGAAGAACCTAGCCAACGGGCGACCTCGGGTTCTAAGATAATCTATAGAAAAAACCTAGCCAATGGGCGATCTCAGGTTCTAAGACAATCTATAGGAATAACCTAGCCAACAGAAGATCCCAGGTTCTAAGATGACAACATTGGTTACGACATGACAAGTGTTTAAAAGTTGACACGACGAGTGTTTAGAAAACTAACATGGACGAGTCCTTGGGAAACTAACACGGACGAGAAGTTGAATTTAAATTAATTGTCAGACGAGAATTGACTGCCAGACGAGAAATGGGATTAGAATTAATCATAAGACGGGAACTGACTACCAGACGGGAACTGGTTTTAGAATTGATTCTCAGACGGGAACTGACTACTAAATGGGAAATGGGTTTAGAATTGATCGTCAGACGGGAACAGACTACCAGACGAGAACTGGGTTTAGAACTGATTGTCAGACGGGAACTGACTATTAGACAATAATTAGGTTTAGAATTAATCGTCAGACGGGAACAGATTACCATATGAGTATTGGGTTTGTATGGCAAGGTGTATTGATTTTGCTGGGAATTCAAGGGTGCAAGGTACTGGCGCCACTAGTTAGGCATTGTGAAGGTGAAGCATGTTAGATGAAGGTTTGGGAGTGACATCCTCTTGCGGGGATGTATTATTGTCTTTGAATGATTCAGGTCTTTCGTGTAAGGTGCCCGATTTGGCTTATGCTTCATATGCATGTTTGAATTTCTCTTACCACAAAGATCTATTCTGATGGATCGGCTATGCGCTTTTGAGGATGCAATGTTATGCAGTGTTAACTAAATGCAATGCAAAGAAATAAACTTCATGGGGATAAGCGAAGGTTCGTTGTGAACTGTTGCTCATCACTAGGTATTCCAATACATATCGGTGCTAGAAACATGCAGTACCAAGGATCACTAAGGATAATGATAAGAATTTGCATTGGGGAGCTCTGGAGATCATCGGTGACTCTGCTGGAGATTGAATTGCTGACGAAGCGAGTTTTCAAGTACGCCACTGAATTCTGGGTCGTATTATTGGGGAAGAGATAATCTGGCCCAACTTCTCTACATTCTGAACTGATGAGAGGATGGTAGAATTGAATATGCCGAGGAATGGATACTGAACACCATGTGATCTCTCTGAATACATGCCTTAAGTTTAAGCCACACTGGAGAACTACCTCTTAAATCACTTGGGGATAAAAGATGAACATGAACCTGCGAATTCCCCAGTTTACTCCACTGGGGATGCCCCGATTTAGCTCTGTGAATTCCCTAATTTAGCTATCGGGGATCGTGCACTTGCGTGCGCCAAGTCAATCGATGACTCTGGACTTTCTAAATTAACTTGGGGAATCAGGTTTGAAATTGTTTGTAGCAGATGAAGGAGACTTCACGCAATGACCAGGTCGGGTGACCGGTATGATGCTTTTAGTCTGATTGTTATCATCTTGTATGACATATTTTTTCTCGAGCATCTTTACGAGATTTGAGGGGGAATTCCCTTGTCTGTGGAATTTATGAAAGAATCTATGCTGAATAGAAGAATAAAATACTTGTGCCATAATGCGATATGAGGTGGCCTGCCCTAATGTCTTGAGTCACGAAATAAATTGTCTCTCGATTACAGATTTCTTAAAGAGATTTGTCAAATCTTGACATAACTACCCCAGATTGAATGAATTCTGAATAGATTTCTCGACGTGATGGCCCCGAACTGATTAGCAAAAGCTTACAGAGATTTATCGACATGGTAGTTTCTGATTTAGTATAGCTTGAAGAGATTTATTGATGTGATAGTCTCTGATTGATAGCTTTGAGGTAATACGCCAAATTGGGTTGAGCTCAGAGAAATTAAATCTCGACTTGATTGCCCCATATTAGCGAAATCTGCTAGCTTCATCCCTAAAGGGTACTCAGACTGTAAAACACCAAGATGCTTTCTATTAATAGAATCTCTAGTTAACGTGCCCCTAGATAAGTCATTTCTCTTGTGACAACCGACTTTTGCTTCAACAGAGTATTCAAGCCTCTCTTCTCTGACAAGATTAAGCTCTTTACTGATGTTCATTGTGTAAACTTACTTGATGTCAATCAGTTGTTTTTTATGCAGAAGAATGTTTATTATGAGAATGATAATTCTAAAGTAACACGTATGTAAGTCTTGAAGTTTGAAAAGACTTTGAATGAAATGATGTCACAACTATGTTGTGAATGAATCACTAGCTAGAGAGTAACATTTGCAAATTCTTTTTCATGAAAGATAATGCAAGCATATGATGCCAACACAAATATTTAAACATACCTCTTATGATTCAGTTAAACGTTATATCGTTGTGGCATGCTTTCAAATTGACCCATGCTTCAGTTAGGACTTTTAAGGGTTGTAAGGTGGCCTGGTTCACGGTTTTAGAAAAAAGGATTTAAGGCTCAAAATTATTTGGTGTCCACCCATTCTCCATGATGTTCTCCAGTCCTAAGTTCAGTTAACCCGATACAAGTATTCATCTCTCGATAAGAGTTTGCGATGGTTTGAGGAACCACATGGGTTTCTTGGACACGACAATCACTAAATCTTAACTTTGGTGTCTAATCACACGACCTTTTTCTTTCAATGAGGATTTTTATTGGTAATCCTTTTCTCTCCTTTTAGGCTTTTCAATTTCTTTCTCGCTTTCCCTAACTTTTTCCTGGATAAATTCTTTTGAATTTTAGTTTGGGAGTCTAACGGGATGCCCTAACTTTTGTCTAAGAGACTTGTTCTCAAGTTTTGATTTAGCGGGGCTTTTTATTTCTTTCTTATTCATACTTTCCATTTTGAACAAGTCATTGATTTTTTATGTTGTTTTCGATTTGTCGGAAGTGATCGTTACTATTTGAGTCTTTGGAAGATGAGGGATAGCCATTGTTGTATCGTCATCTGATCTCAGCTTCTTGATGTGTGATAGATACCCATTGGGATATCGTTAATTGATGCACACTCCTGATAAGTGAAAGTTAGTCATTGTGGTTTTGTCTTTCCTCAACCTTTTGAAGGATAACCAACGTTGTATCCTTGGATGCATACTCTTGATGAGTTATGAACGCTTGATCAGATTAACCGAACACTGCCCGCCCCAAGGTTAAAATGAGGGGTTTTTCTGAACATAAAATAAACTCCTACTTCGAAGGCTCAGAGGGGTTAACAAGGGTCTATCTCCCTTATATCTCCGGTGTTTAGGAATTGAAACAAGGCATGTACATCTTCAGTAGGGTCTTACTCAAAAGCATACCAACTAGAGATTTTTTGAATTTTTAGATTATCATCATCCTCCCTCAAATCTTTTCCTAAGCATAATACTTGGAAACTTGGAATTAACATGCAAGTAACAAATTTAAAGAGTGATAACAAATGGATGAATAAAAAACGAAAGGAACACTTCAAGACAAGCATACTTATTGTATTAAGATTTTCATTCAAAAATAAACATGTTTCTATATGCAAGCAATGTTTAAACAAACAAGCAAGAAAACAAATGAAAATGCAGTAAAGAAACCAATGATTATCGTCGTTGAAGAGACTTGACTCCGTATGGACTTCTTGATTCTGACAACTATCTACAGTCTTGATGCTTAAATGGGCGAGGGAATTCCCCTTATGATCTAATGTGAACACAACAGTCTCTGAATTGATCTCGTCTTGGACTTTGTCGCTGGATGACATACCATCTTCAATCGAATGGACAAGTGCCCTATAATAATATGCATAGAAGATTCTTTTAGGAGAGAGAATGAATGATTTACCGAGAAAATTGGTATAAATTGCATTACCAAGCGTCTTATTCCATAAAGAAACAATACAATTCGTCTTCTATCACAACAGAAGAGACCCCCAGCTGGTGAGAAAGAGTCTAACAGTTGGCAAAATAGGAATTTTACTTTTGGAAGAGACGCCAGACAGGTCCTGGACTTTATACTTCGAACCCTTTACAGTCTTCGATATCAAAACCGGGTGCCCTAGAATAGGGGATACATCTAGCATGTGCATCACAATCAGAAGAGATGTCTGTGGGAGGATGACCCCAAAGATCAGAGCTTCCAATTGAACTTCTTCCAGGTGAGGAAATAATTGGATGTAATGCACTGAGCTTGCATCAACATGCTCATCAGGTTTCTTCTGTCTTTGCTTAGAAGCTCTGCCCCATGAATTCACTTAGGGAACAAAGACTGGCTGCTGTCGAACAGATCAGGGAATGCAAAGTTGTGGAGAGTGCCCCTAATTGAATATTTTCACCATATTTAACTTTACTTTTGACTCTCATTTCAAGTGTAATTGAACTCATCATCACCAATCATTATTTCTCTCTGCTCATGCTTAAATCAAAAGAATAGTTTTATACAAAAATCAAATCTAAGTAACAGCATTCTCTGTGGGTACGATGCTCTTATATTTATTACTTTCTGCAATTAAAACATAGATACTTGCATGTGACACCTTTGAGAAGCAAACAATATTCATCAAAGGATTCAAAAGATTTTTCAAATGTTATAATAAACGTTGTTCCTCTCACAATCATCCCAGGCGATACTCCAAAGAAAAGTAGAATGAAGACTCTTGCTGGAAGAAGAACTCACTCCTCTCATGTAAGTACCTCTTTGAATCCTTATGTCTCAGTTGAAAAGATATCGGAGATGGTCACTCCTGCAGATACGTATGTTGGTTCTACTGAGCCTAATGTCACTAATAAGTCTAGGGATTCTGTAGACCTTAATGTCAATGAGACATCTTAGAAGATTAGTTCCAAAAATGATAACATGGAGAGAGTTGCAATACAATCTACCCATGAATATATTGTTATTTGTAAAAGCATTCGTAGGTTGCTCTATAACATACTGAGTGGTGAGGCCATCCCAGATGACGCACCTGATGTTTTGACATCAATGGTCAAATCTATCCATCCTGAAGCTCGGCATGAAGTTGTTGTAGAAACAAGTGCAGAAGAAGATATTGATAAAGACAAAAACAATAAGATTGTAAACATTAATGAGTGTAATTCTTATGATGAGCCTATTAGCAGAAGGTTAGTTCCTGGTCTTGTTAAGAGATTGAGAAATAGGAAATAAAAGGCTACTGATATGACTGAGAGTACTCCCTCCAAAATTTCCAAGAGAAGCACTAGTGTGGGACCAACTAAGAGTTGGATAAAAGTACTAGCTCCCAGCTTAAAGAAGAAATCCATGAAGAGAAAGGATGCTCCTTCAAGTTATTTAGAGTTTGATGTTGATGCTGAAGTTCAGAACATCAGGCATGACAACAAAGTAGAGTCTGTAACCAAAAAGAGTCTAGAAAATGTCCCAGATGTTCCTCTAGATAATATGTCTTTTCATCTTGCTAAAAATTTGGAGAAGTGGATGTATGTGTACTAGAGACGTATTGACCTGGAAATAAATTTAGGGAAAGATGCTCTAGAGTTTAAGGAGGTGGTTGATCTCATTAATCAAGTTGGATTAATGAAGACTTTTTAAGTTGGGTAGTTTCTCTGAGAGACTGGTGAAGGATTTTATGATGAACATAAATCAAGAGTGTAATGACAAGAGAATCAAGGAGTTTAGGAAAGTGTATGTAAGAGAAAGATGTGTGGAGTTCTCTCCAATTGTGATTAATAGGTTTTTGAGAAGATTTGAGTCAGAAAAACCTAAGGTTGAGGTGTCTGATAACACCATTTGTAGAGAGATAACTGGAAAACAGGTAAAAGAATGGCTAAAAAAGGGAAGTTGACTGCAAGCTATTTGAGTGTGAAGTATGCCATCCTTCACAAAATTCGAGCTGCCAACTGGGTGCCTACCAATCAAACTTCCACTATAGCCATTGGTTTGGTTATATTCATATACATTATTGGGACCAAAATTAATTATGACTTTGGAACATATATTTTTGAGAAAATCATGAAGCAAGGTACTTCCTATGTAGTAAAAATGTCAATTGCCTTTCCAACCTTAATTTATGGAATCATTCTGAATCAACATACAGGTATTTTGGATGAGTCAGAAGATACAAGTTGAAGATAATCACTTATCTCTTTTCACCATAAACTATTTGAGGAGACACATGTCACAAACATTGTCAAGACATTTGGAAAAGAGAGTGTTATTTCCACCACTAAGGCTGGCATAATAGTAGAGTTGAAAGCTACTTGTAAGGAGTTAGATGAGACTATAAAAACATGTGTTGTAAGGAAAATCAAACTTGAAAGGGTGACTGAAGATATGACTGAAGATATGACTGAAGAAGATGCCCAAGAAAATCCTAAGTATGATAGTCATGATGAAAAAGAAGAGGAGACTGCTGGTGGAAGTAAGGATAATGAAAATGGAGAAATAAGTGGAGAAGAAGTAACAACCAGTAGCACTAGTGCTTAAGAAATTGTGATTTCTTTTGTTTTATTTTTTGGTGCTTTACCTATGTAAGGGCTTATGACCCATAACATTTTGTGCATGTATGTGCCGATGCTTGTAATTCTCAATAATGTGCTTTCATCAATGAATTTGTTTCCATCAATGAATGTGTTTCCACCTGTTATTGTTTGTTTCCAATTAAGATTTGTGATTCCCATTTTTGTTTCCAACTATTATTTTGTGCTTTCATATGTTGATTATGCTTTTATGCATGTGTGCTTCCAAATATTTTTGTACATTTACTCTATTTTTTTCAATTTTTGGCTAAAAGGGGGAGTAAAGTGTTATTAAATTTGCTTGGAAGTTGTTTTTTTTGTCCTGATGTTGATGTCATGTTAAATGTCTTGACATGTTAAGTAACATTGTGATATGATTGTACTACTATTTAGGGAGAGTAGTCTTTGGTTTCTTTCTATATATGCAACTGTTTAGGGGGAGCCTGATTGTCTTTCATGCTTGCTGCTGGTACTTTGTTTCTGCTACTACTGCCGATGTGTGTGTGCATGATGTCTTACTAGATGTCCTGGCATCTTGCTTGAAGTATATTTTTGTTTGTGGGGCTTATTTTTCTTCTGTTGTATGGGCCTCTGATGCATGAACTCGGATAATTCATATTTAGATTACTTGGATGTTCTCTTGAGGGGAGTATTAATTATGTGTGACATAGGGAGTAATAGACTTATCTGAAGTTTCTGAGCGTTGTGTTATGTTGATGAGTTTGTTGTGCTGAAGTTATCTGGGATGTGTTGATTGGATGTAAGACCACATGTCCTGACATCTGATATTTGGATATTTTTGTAGTTTGAAGAAGAGTTGTGTGTGAAGTTGAGTCTATCTGTAGCTTCATTTATCTCGGATGTTTTCTATTTGCAGTTTGTACAAAGTTTACATGTTTTTCATGTAGCTTGTCTTTTGTTTTTTTTTTTTTTTATTCCTTATCTGCAGGCTTATTGTGCAAAGGTTATTTTAGCCAAAATTTTCCAAAGGGGAAGATTGTTAGGTTTATGATTTTATGATTGGCAAAAATTTTGGTAAAACATGTTTCATTTTGGAAAACATGTATCACAGACAGATGTTGAGCAAGGTGTTGTGAATTCTTGAACAACTATCATAGCAGGTGTTGCTGACTCTAGATGTTGAGCAAGATGTTGTGATATCTTTGCCAACTAATATAGCAGATTCTGTAGTTACTTTCTTGACATATTTGATTTGATTTTGTCATATTTTCTTGGATACATCGAACTTATTTGCACAAGTCAAGAAGATTTTATTTCGAACAATTGATTTTATATCTAGCTGTACATTATTTTATAAAATTGGAAGTTAAGACAATTTAGGAAACTTATGTTATTTTATTCTAAGATCTTAAGGATATTTTTCTTCATAATTGATGCAGCCATCAGCTTGTGGATTTACAACGAATTGGGAAGAGAATTCGACGCCCATGGACAACTGAGGTCTTTAAAAGGAAAATCCTAATTCTAATGAAAAGTGTGAAAAAATAAGAAGAAGTTATTCTACAAGGGTCTTAGGGTTTGGAAGTCTCTTTTAGAGTATTATGTTTTTGTGTATGTCACTCATGTATCATGTTGATACATAAAGTTTGAATGATTATTTATTGTTCATTGTCAATCACTCGTGAGCTTTTAAGTAAAGAGTGGATTGTGTGTAATTGGAAGTGTGATCTTTTTGTTTTTGGTATTTTGTTATTGTCATTAAGGTGATTGTGGGAAGTGAGAGGAGGTTCTCAATCTAGGAGGTTCCTAGGTAGAAGTTGCATAAGGTAGTGATTGGGTGATAAGTTGTAAACTAGGATTGTTTAGCTTTGAACTAATACTATCATAGTGAATTTCCTTCTTGGCTTGGATGCCCCTAGAGTAGGTGATGTTTCACTGAACTGGGTTAAAAATTGACTGTCTTATTTATGTTCTACAATTTACTTTCTGCATATTTCATATCTTTGATAAATTGCTTTGTCAATAGATGTGTAGCGGTAGAAATGTTTAAGACTGAGCCATTGGATTGACTAGACTTATACAAATAAAAATAAAAATCTCCACCATGTTTTATTGTTTCCGAAGGAATGGGAAAAG
Source organism: Vicia faba (assembly GCA_948472305.1). NCBI lineage: Eukaryota > Viridiplantae > Streptophyta > Magnoliopsida > Fabales > Fabaceae > Vicia > Vicia faba. Next base: position 801,330,919 of record OX451739.1, on the reverse strand, counting down.
AGTGAATAACTCAAAAAGAGGGGAAAAGATTCTAGGTAAGGGGGTTGGTTATGGAAAGGGAAGGTATTAGCACCCTAAACATCTACGGTACTCCGCAGCAATCTCTTTGTAAAACTATGTATATTTTGGCTATAAAATGTTGTGTAAAAATGGATGGTGGAGGTGAGAAAAGAAATATATTTTATGATTTTTGCACCCGCCGCGGTTGTGAACCTTTAGTGCCTATGTACCATCTTTTTCTGCAATAGGGGATCAGGGTACACATAGTTCCTCTTTTGAAAATTTAAAAAAAAAACACAAATGTGTTGGTTAATTTTATGAGATAAAACATCATCGTCATTGTTCGTGTGGAAAACATATCTACTACCCACAATCATGAGAAAGGAGAATTTGCATCATCTCAAAGTGGAGGATATGGATTGGATTTTAAAATCAACAATGCCTCACTCAACACCCAAGTGGAAAATATCTCTCTTCACTACAAATTGTAGAAGTATAGTTGTTTGCATCACTACAAGGATTGACAAGAGTTCAATCTTTTGAGAAAAGTTTAAAGATAAAAACCAAAGTTGCAAAAATGGTTTGAAATGAGATTGATTGACTTTTAGTCTTCTCACAAAAAGGATGTCAAAGTATTATTAAGTTTATTAGAGTTTATTTATGAAAATGTTTGAAAATGCATGTACCTAAGTCCAAGTTTATTATGAAAGTGGTTCAAGTTTAAAACAAGAAGAGTTTTCAAAAGGAGGAAGAATATTTTTGAAATTAAAGAAGATAGGAGGAGAAGAAGAGGCTATCCTAAAGCATAAGGTAAAAGCTAGGGATAAGAACCATCTAACCAAAAGGAAGCCAATACTTGGCACTATGCCAAGATAGAATTTCCATTCTTTGGATTGAAACCAAACAAGCAAAAATACTAGACCTCTTGAGAGAACCAAACTTCAAGTGTATTAAGTCTTCACAAAAATTGGGTAGAGTAACGGCTGTATACGGGTGAATTCCAAATTACAAACAAAGGTGTAATCACAATAACCTGCACACAAAATAAATAAAAAACCCAATGTCTTGAGGTAAACCTCAAGAGCTCCAGACAAAATAATTAGATAAGATCACAAGGTCTCCAATCATAGCCCAAGGTTTCTAATCCTAAGTCCAAAAAGTCCAATGCTCCATAATGTAGAGGATAGTAATCAAATAGTCTAAGTATCATTAAGGATTTTATGGTTTATGTTGATTATTAAGTATCTTAAGAAAAAGAAAAGAAAAGCTCAAGTGAGCAAAATAAAAATGACAAGAAAGTAAATGCTCAAATGAGCAAAGATGAAAATGGCATGAAATGTAAATGCTAAAAGTAAATAGTGCATAAAAATAAAAGGTGCATATAATAAAAGAATAAAGGGTAAAGTCAATTATTAGTGATTAGTGGTTAGTTGGATGATCATCTTAAAACTTGCATTTGAAACTCATTAGAGGATTGGTAGAACCAAAGCCTCCACACAACAAGTTGCATTTGCTTTTTGTCAGGTATATCATCCATTTGGAATCCTTATGAGTATCCTTTAATGATGAACAATGTTTAAGTGATCTGCGTTGATCAAAGGTATTGTAGATCCATTAGAGGATTGGTAGAACCAAAGCCTCCATACAATGAATCTCAAGGTTATTGGATCAAAGGGATCAAAGTAACATACTTGGGCTTGCAAACATAAGTTTGGGCCACAGATGATCATTTATTTGAATCGGGACAAAATTTAGCGCTATGTTAAGCAATCGTAAGTGGACTTATATAGAAGTCACACCTATTTTGAGGCCAGTCAATAGCAATCTATGCACAATTTATTTTGAGACATGATATAGAGATCATGCTCCAACAACATTTAGTGCAATAAGAAGGGGATGAGATGAAGAGGGGTGGGAGAGAATATACAAACCACTTTTGGATTAAATTTAATCGAACTATTATTAAAATCATTCATCCATTTTTATGGAGTTAGACTCAACACCATGGATCCAATGTTGTTAATAAAGTTCATGATAAAAAATGTAACCCAAGATCAACCAGAAAATAGTCACAAAATAATATTACATTTTAATATATATACAAAAAGGTTTAAAAATAATGTTTAAAGGTAGAAATAAAAGAGAAAAATATCAACTATGTTCAAATTAATCAATAAATAAAAATTAAGACCATAGAAAAATCAGAAAAGGGCTTAAATGATTTTATAAATTTTTTGGTAATTTTTTAAAGTCATAAACTATTTTAAAAATTAAAATAAGTGGGTAAAATAAACCAAAAATGACTTAAAAAATAGAAAATTCAGAAACAAAAATAGAATAAGGTTACCAATATTTGTCATAATATCATTGGATCATTCCATAATTTTTTCAGAATTTAGAAATGCATAAAAGTATTTTTAAACATTTAAAACAATTCAAATAAATTGTAAATTTATAAAAAATACCAAAACACAAAATTAAATTGTGAAAAAATAAAAATCAGAAAGAGAATAATCAAAAATATTTTTCATAATTTTTTCAGATTTTTTGGACTAAAAATGAATTTTCTATGATTTTTTGAAGTCTAAAACAATTAAATATAAAAATCAGAAAATAAAATAAAAGTCAAAAATATGTGGACCATTGGATGAGAGTCAAAACGCGTTAGTAATCAAATCCAAGGGATCTGGCGCGTTGTGCATATCATGGTCATTAGTGAATAAAGCACTGAATCAATTATTAAATGAGAATTCAAAAATAACAAGTGGCGTCCCATCATTGGTTGGAACATGACACGTTGGTCATCTTCAATCTCCAGCCAACGTGAATTGCAGGTCTCTCAAACTGTAAAATCAGAAGTTCAGACCTATACCATTCGCTTCGTCTATTCAAGACGAAGACAACCACACCCTCGCGCCAAATTTATATAAATTGTAGCTCAAGCAATTTGGAAAGAAAGTTTTGAAAAGGGATTTGAAATTTCATGGTCAAAACGTGTTTCCAGTAAAAGGTAAGTGTTGCAACTAGAACCAGGGAAATGAGAGCATCACAATGATATCAAAGTTTTGAAGAATTGATGAAGGAATCTACCTATTGAAGTTGAGTTGCAGAGCTCTGAAACTAGACTTCTAAGGAGCAGTATAGGGCACGATTATTGAATTTAATTATATGGTTAGCTTTAGGGAAGATCAAGAAAGGTGAACTGATGAAAAAATTGGATTGAAAAAGGCTTTTGTATGGATTTCGAAGATGTTGAATTCTGAGTTATGGAATAAGTTTGGCAGGGTGATTTTGGCTATCCAAGCTTGAGAAAAGGAATAAGACAGTTCATGTATTTATAGGAGAAGAAAATGGGATCAAAAGGAAGAGTGAATGATGCATTTTGGAGGGAATTCGTGCAAACCTGATGCACGAGTGAAGTGTGATCTAATTTTCACCAAAACTCATCCAATCCTTGCGTTTTGAGGTGCAAAACAATTGTGGAACTTCACTAAACATGTTTAGAGTCAAAAATGCGTGGAAAACTTGTGATTAGAGGCCATATTATGGATTTCAAAATTCTAACTTGGTGAGAAGTTCAGTTTCAAAGTGACAACTTTTGACCAATGGCATTTTCAACTCAAGGAGTCTTAGGGCCTGATTCTTGATGCTTTAGAAAGATGAGGTTACAAGCTTTGCAATGGAACAATAATGGAGTTAAATGGATGCTTGAGCTGAAAGTTGCAATGAGTCAAAGTTGGAGAAAAAGGGTTGACTTTCCATACTTAGAAATATTTCAAATTTTTCTTCAAAAATGACCTATAATGTCTTGCATCCAAACATAGCCTTCCACTTGGAATTTGCTCTTGACCAAAAAAGATGGCATGAAGTAGATCTCTTGAATGAAATTTTGAAACTTGAACCATTCAAAATCTCCAAAAATTGAGAAAGTTATGACTTGTTGAAGTTGGCAAAATTTCATAAAATTACCTATAATCTTTTGTATCCTTAAGGCAACTTCCATCCATTTTCTCACTTTACACATAAAAGAAGGCATACAGTTTACATCTTCAAGATCATTATGGAAAAAGAATGGGATCAAGGTGAAAGAAATTTACCAAGTTATGCTCATTTGAATTCACACATGAAAAATAGGGGATTCATCTGGAGGACTTGTAATCTTTCTTCCTCATCAAGTTTATTCCACGTGAAAACTCCTTGGAACTTTTGAAGTTATTTGTTAATACCCCTTTAAAGAGAATTATGTCTTTGGAATCACTCAAAAATACCAAAATAGGGGAAAGATATACTCCTTTGAAGTTCGAAACCCTAGCTCCTAGATTAAGAAACATGCCTTGAGGAACTTTAACAATTTTGAACAAACTTCTTGTACCAAAACAAATGCTTTGTAAATATAAGTTGTTGTGGATGATAATGAGAACTCATAGCAACCACAACCACTTCCATATCTTGAGAATTGAGAGAAATATGCATTTGTGACCAATGGGAACAAAGCCTTGTCCAAGCATGACAACTTCTCCAATCAATCCCTTGTGCTTTTCAACCAAATTTGATAACCTTGAAATATGGTGAACAAAAATAACCTTGCAATTCCATTTATTCCAAAATAAATCCAATGGTGAGGTTTGAACTTTTCAAGCTTTATTGACTAGGGCATGGAAATAAACTCATGAACTCATGGAGCAACTTGTTGAATCTCATTGCCTTTACCTACATGAGTAACAAGCAAGACAAACCAAAATTGCATTTCATTAATTAAAAGAAGAAATCAAGACAAAAATATTCATGATCACAAAAGAACACAAGTCAAGGTTCTTGGTGATTCCTCAAAGAGAAAAGCTAAATATAGGGAGGGGAACCAAGAATCCTAATGTGATCTTGTTGTGAATGAATCAACATGGTATGATGAAGGGATCTTAGGGGGAAAATTGGGGTAAAACAGCTGCCCTTATTTAAGTTTCTTGTTTCCGGAGATACGAAGGTAAAAAATCTTCGTGTCGACGCAATCAAAGATACTTAAATATAAAACAAACCCTATTTTTGGCCCTAAGATGCCATGCAAATGTTTATGATTATGAATGAATTGGGGATGTAACAATAATAAAGAAACAAGAGAGTGACCCGACCAGGAAAATAAATCACTGGTGGATCAAAAGACCCGACTCAGAGAGGATGGTAAAATGGTCAAAGGATACACAAACTCCTACTGGAGGTAAAGCTACAAACGTTCATTGAAGGTAGAAGGAAAAGAAATAACAACACTGACGTTCACTGACGATGATCTACCAACGTTCACTGAAGGTAGAAGGAAAAGAAATAACAACACTGACGTTCACTGACGATGATCTACCAACGTTCACTGAAGGTAGAAGGAAAAGAAATATCATGGCATCACCGTTCACTGACGATGAACTACCAACGTTCACTGAGGGTAGCAAAAAGATAACAATCATCGATGTTCACTGCCAATGACCTACCAACTTTCACTGAAGGTAGAAAGATAATATATCATAGCATCTTTGTTCACTGACGATGAACTACCAACGTTCACTGAGGGTAGAAAAAAGATAACAATCATCGACGTTCACTTCCAATGACCTACCAACTTTCAATGAAGGTAGAAAGAGAATATATCATAGCACCGCCATTCACTGACGATGAACTACCAACGTTCAGTGAGGGTAGCAAAAAGCTAACAAACACCAACTTTCACTGATGGCGATCTACCAACTTTAACTGAAAGTAGAAAGAGAATATATCATAGTACCGCCATTCACTGATGATGAACTACCAACGTTCACTGAGGGTAGCAAAAAGATAACAAACACCAACTTTCACTGATGGTGATCTACCAACTTTCATTAAAGGTAGAAAGAGAATATATCATAGCATCGTCGTTCACTGACGATGAACTACCAACGTTCACTGAGGGTAGCAAAAAGATAACAATCATCGATGGTCACTGCCAATGATCTACCAACATTCACTGAAGGTAGAAAGAGAATATATCATAGCACTGCCATTCACTGAAGATGAACTACCAACGTTCACTTAGGGTAGCAAAAAGATAACAAGTTGCCCTAAAATTCAGGCATTTCGCCTAAAACAAATCTCAACTTCTTCTTTAACCGAGGCATTTTGCCTGAAAAAGGGTAATATGCAAGTTTTCTCAAATAAAGAGACTTCCACTTGCAAAGATTTCACAGCGAGCTGTTTTTGCGAATTTGAAAGTCTTGCCATCCACTGGCGTAAACTGACGACGGACTGCAAACTATCCACTCATAGAGGAGATAGCAAAAAAAAGTTACGTCGACTTTTACAGGGAAGCACAAGTTGCTCAAATAAAGAGACCTGCTACTTGTTATCATGGAGGATTGTAAAAAGAAATGACTTTCTGGGGATAGAAATATGACTTCCTGGGGAAAGAAATATGACTTCCTGGGGAAAGGCCATGATATTCCTGTTGAGGAGATAAAGTCTTCTCGTGCAAAATAAATGCACCAACCAAAACTCGAAGTTTTCAGAAATCCAAAGTAAATAATATTATTGTGGAACCACAGATTCAAACCAGAAATAAACTGGAATGAAAAAGTCAACCAAAATACATCCTTTGAGAAATCAACTCAAGAGGGAAAACCAAATCCATCCAAACAAGGAGTTGTACAGGAAGGCTAAAGCAAAAATCTTCCACGAGGGACAACTCAGTGGGGACATTGAAAGAATATACGCTTTCTGCTTAAGACCAACACTCTATTGAAGAGAGGACAACATAACTCTGCAAAACAGCGTTATATGTCAACAAAAATATTAAAAAATGTCAATGAACAATGGTTTACCAATTTTAGCTATGCATGATGTGTGTATGAATGTATGAGTGTTATTGCGCGTATGCTGGCAAAACAGATATACAACACTGGGAGTAACCAGGCAAAACCAACTCTGACACAAACAACACCCGGCTAAACCACATCCAAGATGATCATTCCAAGAAAAAGTAAATGCCAACTGAAGAAACAAAACCTACTGCCTGCTTTAGCTTTATTGGGGAGAAACATAATCCGGAAGTAAACAAAACAAAGTGACAGAATAGTACAGATACATGGATAGAACATCCTTCTTCAGGCTTCACTGAGGAAACAAATGTTTTCAAAAGTAACACTTTTACTGGGGATTGCAAAACCAATTTCAAGCAAAGCAGATGGACATCAAATCACCAAAACATTCACTGGGGAATTCAGGCCTACTTCATTAGGGAGGTTAACACCACATCCTCAAAGGGAAAACCACAATACGTTCTTCACTAGAGAAACCAGGGACCTGCATTCTTCAAGAGTGATTATGGTACCAACTTCTTGGGAGAAAGAACTTCCATTAGACCGAACAAAAACTTCACTGGAGAAATCTCGGATTGAAACTTCACATCATGAAAACTCAGAAAAGAGGAGAAATGAATCCAAACTTGACCGAGGATACCGGAGTCACGAACCCAATACGGAGAATCATCCTGAGTAAACCTTCCCGAGGGGAACAAAAACTTCTTAAAACAAACTGGAGTTTGTCCATTCCTGGGATCACCATTTTGTTGTTGTTTTTTTTTCGCATCACAAATTCCAAAGTAAAAGCAAATTGTAAATTCTTTTTGAAAAAGTCGATTTTGTTATTTAATCTTTTTGCTTTGAAAGTTACTATCAATAATAAATGGAGTCTTTGCAAGCTAAATAAAATAAGAAATACAAAGAATTGGATAAAATCTCAAATTTCATTAATAGAATGGTAGTTTGCGAATGGCGAGACTCCATGGATAATTACAAAGTTCGGAAAATGGTAATATATAATGGAAAAGATACATTGAGATACAATGACCACTATCCCCTCTAACAAATTTTGAAATCCTGAGCAGCAACTTCTTTTGAAGTGTGATGAGAATCCGAGAAGATTGTTGCTCCAATGATCAAGCCTTGTCTGATGTAGTTACTTGCCATGAAAGTCCCTAACTTTTGCCTAAGCTGCTGTTGGCTGAAGATTTTGATAATATTATTAGAAGCCAAGCGAATTGAACATTTCGATCAAAATGAAGCAAGGCGTCATGTTTCGAAGTAGCAGAAGCAATGTTTCGAATAAGCATGTCAAAGCTTGGAGCTTCGAGTGGCAATTATGGGAACATATCTGAAGAAGTCTCGAAATAACAACAAGGCTGTGTCTGAGAAGTGGGTTCGAAACGGAGAAGTACCAAAGCGTTTGAAATTCAAATGGAAGCGGAACATTCGAAGTTTGAAATTTATGTGCTGGAGCATTTGGAGACACGTGGAAAGAAGAGAGAGGCATTGTTCTGCATGTTCTGAACGTGGCATAATCCTATAGCAAGACCGTTATGGTCGAATTAGTATAAATAGAAGTCTTAGTATTAGGATTTCGTGTGTCATATCTATTGTACTAAATACTCAGTAACATTCAAACTACCACATGGCAAGGGAAACGAATGCAAGAGCAATGTACGTATGATAGCACCACATATTTATGATTTAATGAAAACCTTTTATCATTTCCAGCACTTTCCTTTATCTTTCTGTCAAATAACATTTACAAGTTTTCTCATTCAAAGTCTTTCTATTTCGAAATCTCTTCATTAAAGCTTTACATTTCAATGCTTTCTTTACATTTCAAGCACTTTACATTTTAGAAAACTGTCATACTTTCCATGCCTTTACCTTCAAGCTTTATCCTTCGAACGCCTATTTTTACTTAAAGTCATTTACAGATTTCTTGCATTAAACGCTTTCTTCATATTTCAAACCTTTTACGTTCCAGAACATCTTTTACATTAACTGTTTTTATAATTCGAAACCATTTACTTCCCTTTTATGCAATTTTACATGTCTTTACAATTAACATTTATTCATGTAACTTAGTTTCGTACACGCACATTTTGATTACATCTTTAGACCTTTAAGAGAAAAATCGAAATAAACCAAACACCTATACAACACTCAAATACCAGCCATGAATATTTGTTCGATCATGAGAGTTACCCTAATGGCCAAGGGATCCTAGGATCAATCTAGTCGATCATGTGAGTTACCAGAGGAATTGAATAACAGTCAGAAAGTTTATTCAATAGTTTGGAAGACTAGCGGTTGTTTACCAGAAATCACTGGAAACAAATTGGCACACCTGGTGGGACCCATAATTGGACATTAGAAATAAAGATTGTTCAGACATAACCGTTATAAAAACGTTGGAACTTAAGAAGTTTGCTGTTTTATGAACCTAAGAAGTGGTAAAATAACCAACAGCAACCAACCCTTATCCAGAAGAAAACGTTTGACCAAAATGTCTAATTCTGACAATCAACAAGGGGAACAAAATGCCCCACATACAACAGGCACTAATGTGTCCACTTCGATGGGAACATCTAATGTGATCCCTTCGAATGCACAGTCCGTTGCATCTTCAACCAGTAATATAGCCACCAATGGAGTAAGTGGCATATCAACTAATAGTTCGATCTTAGGAAATACTGGAACCATTGGTTACCCTGGGGGATTCGTTCCACCATCAGGGACACAATCCCATTTCGCCACTCCACTAACTAGACCACCCGGTTTCGATGGTAATAGAACCAGAAACTCCTCTTATGGAATGCCAACTTCCTTTATGGCAGGTTTACACAATTCCACATCGAATTCATCACCATAATTAGGGTCTGGGTCTGGGGCGAATCAGTTTATGACAAATAACCAAGGGTCAGTGGTTTATAGCACAATGCCTATTTTAACCACAGAAAACCAGTTGGCTTTTAGGCAATTGATGGATGACAGTAACCATAATATGATAGGGGTGTTAGCACAAACCATGTAGGAGATATTTGCCCCAATAGTGCAAAATGTGACTGTGACAAACAGGGAAAACGCTGACAACATGAGTCGAATAGCAGATTTCTTTGCTCCCCCAGAAAGGCGTAGGCAGTATCAGGCGGGATTTCGAGCAAACATGCCTGTTATAGAACAAATTGCTAACGACCCAATTTATAGACCACCCAGAGAAGAAGTTAACTTAGGGGCCAGGGCACCAAGGTTAGAAGCCCCAATAATCCCAGGCCCACAAAGAGAAATTATGGAACCAGGGGCAAGGGTCGAAAGGCTAGAAGCCCCAGAGTTTCGAGAAGAACAACCTAGGGGGGTTGTCCTGGTTGGTCGAAACCAAGATGCTGATGCTGTCGTGCATAGAATTCGAAACGATAACATCTTGGCAGAAAACAATCTCACCGCCATGATAGAGAGAGTCATGGCCCAGAATGGCCTCAACACAGGAATGAGAAGGCCAAATTATGTTTCCCCTATTTTAGATTGCATAATGCATACTGATTTACCAAGGGGATATAAAGTCCCTAAATTTACAAAGTTCGCTGGGGATACCAATGAGTCAACAGTCGAACACATAGCGAGATATCTAACAGAAGCGGGAGATATAGCCAATAATGAAGATCTCAGGATCAAATACTTCCCAAGTTCCTTGACTAAAAACGCCTTCACATGGTTTACCACTTTGCCTCCTGGGTCCATTGACACTTGGGCTCTCTTGGAGAGATTATTCCATGAACAATTCTACATGGGACAATCGAAAATAAGCTTGAAGGAATTAGCCGGTGTCAAGAGAAAGTTCACCGAACCCATAGATGACTATCTGAATAGATTTAGGCTTTTGAAATCCAGATGTTACACAGTAGTGCCTGAACATGAGTTAGTCGAAATGGCCGCTGGTGGTTTGGATTACTCTATTCGAAAGAAACTAGACACTCAATATTTGAGGGATATGGCTCAGTTAGCCGATAGGGTTCGACAGGTCGAAAGGTTAAAGGCCGAAAAAGCCAGAGTCTTTAAGAATAGTAAGAAAGAAAGGATTTCCTATGTTGGAACTGAGGAAGCAGAAGAATATCCTGAATTCGAATTCGAAGAGGTCGAAATCGACCTCGCTGAATTAAAACCGGCTCCACCTTACTCCTGCAAATTACTGGTCCCCACAAAAGGGAAAGAGATTGTTGAAAATGAGAAAAGTGACAAATTCCCAAAGAAGGTCTATACCTTCGATGTCACCAAATGTGACGAGATTTTCGATTTACTTGTCAAAGATGGCCAACTCATTGTGCCATCAAACGTCAAAATACCTCCTTTAGATCAGAGAAAGAAGAGAGGGTTTTGCAAATATCATAGTTTCCTAGGCCACAAAACCTCACAATGTTTTCTTTTCAGGGACCTAATTCAAAATGCAATCAAAGATGGCAGACTAAAGTTTGCTGATAAGGTGAAGATGAAAGTGGACGAAGATCCCTTGGACATCGCAGACACCAACTACTCCGAGCCTGCATGCATTGGAGAGATTAACATGGTGGAAGCTGAACAAAGCGATGCCCTAACAGGAGAGAAAGGTACTGAAACTGAAAACTGGGTGATGGTCGAAGTCGATAAGGAGGTCACTGAAGACATTCAGAAGATGCCAGAGACTTCGATTGAAGCAGCACCGGTATCTGTTGCAAAAGAAACCCAGGCTACTGAAGGCCAGGGAAATCAAAACCAAGAACTAACCCAGGTCACTGAAGGCTTGAGGCTGGAGTTGGAGAAAGTCCAAATCACGAAGCCAACTCCCCCTCAGAAGGAAATATGGGACACTCTAGGGGAACCCAGTGGAAAATTTGACTATTTGGTCAAATATTCTGCCCCAGAGAGTTCGAAGGTTCAGATTGAGGATATAAAGCCCACAGGATGGGGCGATGATGAAGCTAAGGGGGAAGATGTTGAGATAAATATGGTGGATACGGAAAGGCCTCGCTCTGAGATGGAGGAAGTAGAAAAATACTTAGAAAAAGAAAAGTATAGAATAGAGGATAATCACACTGGAGATACTAGTCTTAAGGATTACCTCATGACATGCCACAAAGGAGATTCAGGCATGATATTGTGCCCTAGGTGCAGCATCCTCTGCAATCAAAGAATCGCTGCGAATTTCGAAAGGGTACAGAGGACTCGAACTGGCAACAATTGGCGCCAGGATAACCAGCTTTTCAAGTGTTATCCCAAGGCTGAGGAAAGTTTGCTGGAATTTGTGTTTCATTGCTACAAAGGGGCAACCAAGTGTTTGATTTTCCCAAGGTGTTCTGTTGTGTATAACCAAAGCATGGCCAGAGCCTTCGAAACGATTCCCTTCGCCCCTTGCTGGAACCATCAAGAAACTGTCCAGATGGGCCCACGCTTCGACAGCAGACACAAACAACGAAGGCCTGATAGCCCTCACCCCAAGGCTGCTCGAAGAGTGACTTTCAAACTCCTTGCTGAAGTGCCAACCGACAGATGGTTGCAAGTCAGAAATGACAAAGGTAAAGATAGATGGAGAAACACCGAACGAAATGCACGCCAGGAAATTCAACACAGCAAAAAGGGAGGAGGTAAGATTAGAAAACTACAAGGGAAGGAACCCCATGTCAAGATCCAAGTGGCGCAGACAGCAAAGGATTCGAAAGGCTGAGAGGGAAGCTGTGGCAAACAAAGGGGTTACTTCAGCAAAGAACCAAGGTGAATCTAGCACCAACAAACCAAAGAATCAAACTGAAGAAAAACCTCCAGTCAATAGGAGGCTTTTCTCTGAAGTACAACGGGATGGACCAAAGGAATACACTCCAGGCCCAGAAGAGGACGAAGATATGATAACAGATAACTTGGAATCGGAGGGGGAGTCTTCATTCAACCTGAACTATAACGTGGTATCTGTGCTTCCCTGTGAATTTGGGCAGGAAACTGAAGTTGATGAATATGAGGAAGAAGATACCACAGATTTGATGAAACATAGGCCCCTGTGCTACTACGTGATGGACAATGGGGCTGTTGAGGAACAAAATGCGTTCTTCGAACGTCCAGAACCTGCTATGAAGAACCATCTTAAGCCACTTTTTATTCGGGCAAAAGTTGGTGTCCATGGTGTGAACAAAGTTCTAGTGGATGGGGGTGATGCGGTCAATTTGATACCCCATTTCATGCTAAAAAGATTAGAGATCCGCGAAGGAGACATCAAGCCCCATAATATGGTTCTGTCCAATTATGAGGGAAAAGTGGGCAAAACACTGGGAGTGGTCCAGGTGGAATTGACAATAGGCTCAAGCTGTAGGCCCACCATGTTTATGGTGATCGAAGCCAAGGCCAACTATAACTTATTGCTGGGAAGGGAGTGGATCCATGGCGTGGGGGCGGTTCCTTCGTCAATGCATCAGCGACTAGTTCTGTGGAGAGATGATGGAATCGTGGAAAACATCGAAGCAGACCAGAAATACTTTATGTCAACAGTCAATTTAGTTGACAAGAGGGATTATGATAAAAATCTGGCAAAGATTGCTCTGTGTGTTCCAAATGATGAGATTAATGAAACCAGAAACGCCCACTACTACATGACCCTTCGCCATGATGGCCTTTACTGGGATAGAACCATAATCAGTGAAGAAGAGGGAGTCGAAAGCACTATACAAAAATGGCCAGCAGGCTGGGACTTCGACAACCTTATCCATGACTGAGTCCACCTTTTTCGAAAGGATTTCGGCCTATATGGCTGAGAACGAATCAAAAGCGGCCTTAGAGGCTGAAATAAATAAATCAACTATAAAGGTGAACAAAGTAAGTGGGGATGGCTCGAAATTCTCACCCTTCAAAGAGTTTGAGATGGATCAAAGGTTGGATGCCATCTATGATAAAGAACCCTTAGGCTTCGAAAGGGACCCCATAAACTCAGGTGCCAAAATGTTGGCACAAGATCCACTCGAAGAAGTCAACTTAGGGGATGAAAAAACGAAAAGAATAACCTACATAAGTGCAAAACTCAGCCCAGGCCTCAAGAAGGAAGTAATCGAAGTCCTCAAGAAAAACAAAGATTGCTTCACATGGGATTATGACGAAATGCCTGGTTTAAAGAGGGAGTTGGTCGAACACAGACTGCCAATCAAAGATGGCAAGAAGCCCATCAAACAAACTCCCAGCAGATTCGCACCAGCGGTTCTCACAAAAATTAAAGCTGAGATCGAAAGGTTGCTGCGTTGCAAATTCATCAGAACAACAAGGTACGTCGAATGGTTAGCAAACATAGTACCTGTTATTAAGAAAAATGGTTCTTTAAGAATTTGCATAGATTTTAGGGATTTAAATACTGCAACCCCTAAAGATGAATATTCCATGCCTGTGGTAGAAATGCTAGTAGATTCTGCTGCAGGGTTCGAATACTTGAGTATGTTAGATGGATACTCTGGGTATAATCAGATTTTCATTGCTGAAGAAGACGTTGCAAAGACAGCATTTCGTTGCCCAGGAGCCTTAGGCACCTACGAATGGGTGGTGATGCCTTTTGGTTTAAAGAACGCTGGGGCAACTTATCAAAGGGCAATGAATTCAATTTTTCATGATTTCATTGAAACCTTCATGCAGGTGTACATTTATGATATAGTCATCAAATCTATATCTGCAGAAACACATTTGCATCATTTGAGCCAATCATTCGAGCGAATGAGAAAACATGGCTTAAAAATGAATCCCCTTAAATGTGCATTTTTTGTGCAGGCTGGAGATTTTCTTGGTTTTGTGGTTCACAAGAAAGGGATTGAAATCAACCAGAACAAAACCAAAGCCATAATGGAGACGAAAGCACCTACGTCAAAAAAGGAGTTGCAATCTCTGCTAGGGAAGATTAACTTCCTCAGAAGATTCATTTCGAACCTGAGTGGAAGAACCCAAGCTTTCTCTCCGTTACTTCGTCTAAAGCAAGGCCAAGCCTTCGAATGGAACGAAGCTCACCAGGAGGCATTTGACAGGATAAAAGAATACCTCTCTCAGCCTCCTATTTTGTCTCCACCTTCATGGGGGAAGCCCATGAGATTGTACATATTTGCCTCTGAAGTTAGTATAGGTAGTATGCTAGCACAAGAAGATAGCAATGGTATCGAAAGAGCCATATACTATTTAAGTAGAGTGCTAAATGATGCAGAGACCAGATATAACAATTTAGAAAAGCTATGTCTCTGTTTGTATTTTTCTTGTATGAAACTCAAGTATTATATAAAACCTGTTGATGTTTATGTTTCATCTCATTTCGATGTCATTAAACATATGCTTTCAAAACCAATAATGCATAGCAGAGTTGGTAAATGGGCTTTAGCCTTAACAGAATATTCTTTGACTTTCATGCCTTTAAAAGCTATGAAAGGTCAAGTGATTTCTGACTTCATTGTGGACCATTATTTGGTTGAGCAGACTGTCATGAGTTACGTCGAAATGCAACCATGGAAATTGTACTTTGATGGTTCAACCCACAGGAATGGAAGTGGCGTTGGAGTCCTTCTGATTTCTCCTGAAGGAATTCCAACAAAATTCAAGTATAAATTAGATGGTCCTCGTTGCTCGAACAACGAAGCTGAGTATGAAGCGCTTATTGTTGGACTTGAAGCTTTGTTGGAATTGGGGGCAACCAGAGTCGAAATTAAAGGAGACTCTGAATTAGTGGTCAAACAAATCACAAAGGAATATAAGTGCATAAAGGAAAACTTAATGGTATACTTCGTCATAGTCAATAGGCTATTGAGGAAATTTGAATACATGGATATTCAACACATACCAAGAATAGAGAACCAAGAAGCAAATGATTTAGCGCAGTTGGCTTCGGGTTATAAAGTGTCTACCAGGAACTTTAAGGATTTAGTTGAATTAAGGGGTAGAGTTATGGCTACTAGATTCACACCATCGGATCTTGAAAGTATGAAACTGGGATATGCTGAGAAACAGGGATCCGAAATATTAGCCATAAATACTTTGTCAGATGCAGATTGGCGAAGTCCACTGAAGAGTTATTTAGCAGACCCAACTCTAAATGTGGATAGAAAAACAAAATACAGAGCATTGTCATATCTCCTCATGGGGAACGAATTGTTTAAAAAGACCCAAGAGGGTGTATTATTGAAATGCCTAGGAGAAAGTGAGGCATATTTAGCATTATCAGAAGTCCACAATGGGGCATGTGGGGCACATCAAGCAGGCCATAAAATGAAATGGTTGTTATTTCGATACGGCTTGTATTGGCCTAGCATGCTCAAAGATTGCATAGACTTTGCTAAGGGATGTGAGGAATGTCAGAAACATGCAGGGATTCAACATGCCCCTGCAAGTGAGTTGCATTCGATCATCAAACCATGGCCATTTAGAGGATGGGCATTGGATTTGATAGGAGAAATAAATCCTGCTTCGTCCAAGGGACAGAAATACATCTTGGTAGGAATAGATTATTTTACCAAGTGGATCGAAGCTATACCATTAATAGTTACTGATCAGGAGGCTATTATTGAGTTTATACAGAAGCACATTATCTATAGGTTTGGATTGCCAGAGAGCATAACCACAGACCAAGGCTCTGTGTTTACTGGTAGAAAGATGCAAGAATTTGCCCAACAAATGGGGTTTAGATTGCTAACGTCAACGCCATACTATGCTCAAGCAAACAGTCAAGTCGAAGCAGCTAATAAAGTGATAATAGGATTAATCAAGAAGCATATTGGCAAAAAGCCAAGAAACTGGCACAAAACTTTGGACCAAATATTATGGGCTTGTAGAACATCTCCTAAGGAAGCTACTAACACTACGCCTTTCCAACTCACATTTGGTCATGATGCAGTGTTGCCAGTAGAAATTCATCTACAATCAGTTCGAATTCAGAAACAAAATGAAATCCCAGCTGCATTATATTGGGAAATGATGATGAATGAATTAGTTGAGTTGGACGAAATTAGATTACATGCATTGGAAATTTTGATGAGACAAAAAGAAAGAGTGGCCAGAACATACAACAAAAGGGTGAAGAGAAAAGTATTCTTTATTAATGACTTAGTGTGGAAAGTCATATTGCCCATGGACAAGAAAAATAAAGCATTAGGTAAATGGTCACCTCATTGGGAAGGACCTTTTCGAATATTAAGAGTATTCTCAAACAATGCATATGAAATCGAAGAACTGGTGGATGATAAGCGTATCCTAAAGGTTAATGAGAAATATTTAAAGAAATATAAGCCACGCCTGCAGGAGATTCGAATAGTAACAACGTAACCAAGATATTATAAAAGGCCAAAATGGCAAGGTTAAATGCCAAAATGGCGTTGTTCGAATATTACATATAAGAAACCAAAATTGTAGTCAAATAAACACTGAAATTTAGAAATAAGAGTTGTTTTTCAATCGGTTGAAAGTACTTCGAAATGATTCGAGTTTCTGCTGAGCGAAACGCCTGGCTCCTTCCAAGGTTGCCACTTCTCCTTTAAGTTGTTCTGCAGTCTCCATTTCTGTAAGCCCCTGGTTGAGAAGCTCTTCGAATTGGTTACCAGCAGTATTGGTTTCGAAGGCTATTTGTTGTTCTTTAGCCTCCTTAACCCTCTGTTGAAGTTCCAGAATCTTCCTTTCCCAAAGAAGTATGGACTCAGCTCGAGCCTCATAATCAGTTTTCGCCTGCTTCAGATGCATAGCTTGATCCTCAGCTTCTTGAGAGAGTTTCGAAGCTTGTTCATAAGCAGCATCCATTGCAATGCGTTTCTCTTGAACCTTCTTGGCAGCAGATTCGTCTTGGAGAAGGTAACCAGTTACGTTGTCCAGCAAAGCCTGAAGATCGAACAAGAGAGTACTAACTGGCAAGGAGCAGGTAGAAAGATTGACCTTTGTAAGCAACTCCTTCATAGTATAGCAAGCAGTACTATCTTGCTTGAGCACTTCGAATATATCCACATTGAGAATTGTTTTCCTAATCTTATTAAGAAGCACTATTCTTTCATCTATGGGAAGAGGATAGCTGGTCGAACTTGTGCCAGCCCTAGCAAGTGGGACGTCCCTCTGAGCCAACTTTGCCTTCATATACCCAATAGGGTCATTTCGTCTCAGGAGTGCAAGCTCCTCGTCAGTCATTCGAGACAAAGAGGATTGAGGGAGTTCCACACGTAGGGGAGGCACGTCCATTTCAACCTCCATGGGTTCGTTGGTTGCATCACCATCCCCTTCATTCGTTTCGTGCTCTTGATCTTCTTCATCATCATCCAAGTCCACCACTTCGATGCCTTCCTTTTCACTGCTATTTGCGTTGGACTCCGTCCCAGCAGTCGAACCATCATTGGCATCCCCCTCCTCAGACTCTTCGTCTGTAGATTCTTCGTCTCTTTGCCCAGAATCAGCTTTCTCTCCTTCAGTTTGAGTATCCTTTGGGTCCTCTTGAAGAGTTTCAAGAGGGGACTTTTAAAGATAAGCTCTTTGCAAATCCTCTGCAGATGTTTGAAGTGGTGTTTCGTTTGTCTCCTTCAGAGGAATGGAGGTACCTTGATCATCCTGCTGTTCAGAAGTTCCAGCCATAACCGCCATATTGGAGGAACCTTTATTCTGTACAAGGTTGCTGGAATCTCCTTGAGGAGAGGAGTTGAGTGGAGCAGCAGCTTTGGATGGTGAGTTCGAAGTAGTGGAAGTTGGATTCAAGATGTTCTGCAAGGAGCAACAGAATGTTAAAAACATGCACCAAGGTAATAAGAAATTATTATTTTCAAAGAGATTTTAAAAGTTCAATTTACCTGTGGACTCTCGGAGGAGAGGTTACTAGCTATGCGTTCCAACATTGTGTTGGAGGTCGAAGGTGGAATTTTGGATTTGGGTAAGGGAGCAGCATCCATGGAGTCAAGTCCAGAGACACTAGTTGGAATGGTACTTTTCGAAATATCTTTCTTTAGCTTCTTCTTCGAAGCAGTTGTTAAGTTTCCTCCAGCCTTGGGGTCTTCCCCAGTGGTGCTTGATTTCCGCTTCTTGGGAGTAGGAGGAGGAAGCTTGTTGGTCTGAAAAGGTTCAAACGAAGAGTTAGATGCAAACCATAAAACATGAGTGAATTCGAAACATCAAGGCTAAGTGATTACCGTTGGAGTTGGAACACTAGTTGTTGTTGGTATTGTTGTTGTTATTGTGGTTGCAGCAATAGTGGTTGTTTCGGGTGGAGTCACTTTGTCAGTAGTTTCGATGGAGGCCTGAGAGGCGCTCCCTTATTTGGATTTCGAGGCGGCTGTCTTTATCCTGATGGCTGAAAATCGAAACAATTAAAGCAAAGGTTAAAGATATGGAAAATAAAAGACGTTTGGGATTTTCCCAAGCATTCGCACCTGTGCCTTGATCAGATTTAATTGACATGGAAGAAAGGTCGTATCGAAGGTGTCCTGGGAAATCATGAAGCCAGTGTCGAGCCCATGTCACAGTCTCAGATGGCTTTGGTTTCCTTTGAAGATGTTTGAACATCTCTTTGCAAGTGAACCACCATGGATATGGGGGAAACCAAGCCAAAGCCAGTTCTGAGGTAGGTAATCTAGGAAATTTAGGTGGATGCATTTCGAATGCCAACCTATACCTATCCTCAGGTGACAACCCTGAAGGAAGTTTTAACTTAGAAACTTTTTGTTTAAATTTTTCCTTCAAGGTCTCAGCCGCTTGATGCACAGTGGAGTCCAAGTGCGTGGGGTCATAAGTAGTTTCGAAATAATTTTGGAAAGCTTTAATCTCTTTGGCATGAGTAAACATACCTTTCTTTGCTGGTACCTGCACATCGAAGGCATCAATTAGTTTCTGTTGAATTGTAAGTGTATCGAACATATAAGTTTGATAAAACTTGGTCCACCATTCCAAAAACCCTTTAGCTGTGAGATGGGTAGGTTCGAAGGTTATCAGCTCAAATTGGGCAAAGCCTTGATATTGTTCTTGCTGTATTTTGGCTTCCCGTGCCTTGAAAGTTCGCCCAGAAGTAATGGCACTCTCAGTGTGGAATAAAGGTTCAGGAATGAGTTGGCATAAGCCAAACTGTCTCGAAACAAAATTTGGCTGGTAAGCAAAAAGAAAAATCTGCTTCTTGGCTGGAGTTATTCTTGAAGAAATGAGTCTAGGTAGCAAAAAGGCTCTCCATACATCCTGAATCTCCTTGCTCTTGATAGCTTCCGAGAGAGCCATGGTGAACCAGGAAGGTCCATGAGCCCTCGAAGCAAAAGGCGCCATGCTCTCTTCGAACTTGTGCCTTTTGGAGAATATCATGATGTACTTCGAGAATTGGACTTTGAAGTCATCTTTGTCGTCATTTGGAGTTAATCTTCGAAGCCTAGTGCCTTCGACTATCCTATCAGTTATCTCAGGGTCTTGTTCATCAATGGTGTTGGCAGTTGACAAGGAGGGTTCGAACATGGCATTTAGCCATAGCTGAAGCAACCAAAAAGGGCCAGCCAACAGAATATTCTTGGAGGTATGGGATTTGAGGCTCGAAACAGCTGACCTCAGGCTTTCATAAAGGTCAACTAAGAGCAGTTCACTTAAGCACACTCTTCGATTTTCATGCAAATCCCTAGCTAGAGGAATAAACCTACTGGCTACTTGTAGGGATCTACTGCAGAAGACGTATCTTGACAGCCATAGGGTTAAGAAAGCAATGTGTTCTACGTCAGACACATTGTCTCCCTCAGCATGGTAGTGACTGATAAACTTGGAAAAACTTGCTAGCTTGACTTCGAAGTCAATTATGCTTGAGTGTTCTTCGTTGTCAGGTATGTATGTTTCTCCTACTGGCGATAGCCCAGTGATGGCCGCTATGTCGAAGAAGGTGGGGGTGATCATTCCACCTGGGAGATGGAAAGTATTATAGGTACTGTCCCAGAAATAGAGGGACGCGAATAGCAGAGGGTGGTTGTAAGTGAAACCAGGCTTCGATAGCTTAATCAGGTTATAAATACCTAATTCTTCCCATTGCTGGGATTTCTTAGCTTCTACTTTCTTGAACCAATTTTGATAAGCAGTATCAGAGGTGGGGCAAGATCGAAATGGCTTAAAATTACTTTTTACATAATCCAATACAAAGGGGTCCTTAGGAGGAACAGTTGGGTTTTCTATGGTGTTTGAGCCAGAAGATTCTATTGCCTTAGGGGCGTCCATTTTGTTAAACAAAGGTTTGAAACTATAGCAAACTGGGAAAATTGTCCTGGTATCTTTTAAATTTTCAAAAACCGTAAGAGGGCCATTTAAAGCTAACCTCTTACCAGCAATGGTGGTAGGAATGAGTACCTGTGACGCATACAGCATTTCTTTTTCCTTTGAAATCATCTGAGGAGCAAGAATGGATTGGCCTTGGTGAGTGATAATCTTACTTTCCATGGTAGTTCCTGAAGTTTTTCCTTTCTTCTTGGAAACTTTCTTGAGTTGGGATGAAGTAGAAGAAGACATTTTTGAAGGATGTTGAAAGCTTAGGTTTTTGGCGAGAGAAGGAGGGTAAAAGATTCAGAGTGTGGAAAGAAAAGGAAAAGACTAAGTGGTGATGTTTTATAATGGGGAAGTTTAAGCATCCACTGAATAAGGGTGTGATACGTGGAAATCATAGGTTGGTGTGATGAAGAGGTGGCGTAAAGTTAACATGGGTAATAGGCGTGATTTAAAGATAATCATTGTTTGTAACTGCACCATACTGTGAAGTGGCTCCAGGAGGTTAAGGAATCCAAAAAGTGCTATGATTGACGTGACTGGAGTCAAATGCATTAAATGTTACGATGATTCGAAGGTCACATCAAAATCTTGTGTAGATGTTTAAAATAGGTATTTCTCAGAGAGATCGAAATACATATTTTAAAGGGGCAATTTGTTGGCTGAAGATTTTGATAATATTATTAGAAGCCAAGCGAATTGAACATTTCGATCAAAATGAAGCAAGGCGTCATGTTTCGAAGTAGAAGAAGCAGTGTTTCGAATAAGCATGTCAAAGCTTGGAGCTTCGAGTGGCAATTATGGGAACATATCTGAAGAAGTCTCGAAATAACAACAAGGCTGTGTCTGAGAAGTGGGTTCGAAACGGAGAAGTACCAAAGCGTTTGAAATTCAAATGGAAGCGGGACATTCGAAGTTTGAAATTTATATGCTGGAGCATTTGGAGACACGTGGAAAGAAGAGAGAGGCATTGTTCTGCATGTTCTGAACGTGGCATAATCCTATAGCAAGACCGTTATGGTCGAATTAGTATAAATAGAAGTCTTAGTATTAGGATTTCGTGTGTCATATCTATTGTACTAAATACTCAGTAACATTCAAACTACCACATGGCAAGGGAAACGAATGCAAGAGCAATGTACGTATGATAGCACCACATATTTATGATTTAATGAAAACCTTTTATCATTTCCAGCACTTTCCTTTATCTTTCTGTCAAATAACATTTACAAGTTTTCTCATTCAAAGTCTTTCTATTTCGAAATCTCTTCATTAAAGCTTTACATTTCAATGCTTTCTTTACATTTCAAGCACTTTACGTTTCAGAAAATTGTCATACTTTCCATGCCTTTACCTTCAAGCTTTATCCTTCGAACGCCTATTTTTACTTAAAGTCATTTACAGATTTCTTGCATTAAACGCTTTCTTCATATTTCAAACCTTTTACGTTCCAGAACATCTTTTACATTAACTGTTTTTATAATTCGAAACCATTTACTTCCCTTTTATGCAATTTTACATGTCTTTACAATTAACATTTATTCATGTAACTTAGTTTTGTACACGCACATTTTGATTACATCTTTAGACCTTTAAGAGAAAAATCGAAATAAACCAAACACCTATACAACACTCAAATATGAGCCATGAATATCTGTTCGATCATGAGAGTTACCCTAATGGCCAAGGGATCCTAGGATCAATCTAGTCGATCCTGTGAGTTACCAGAGGAATTGAATAACAGTCAGAAAGTTTATTCGATAGTTTGGAAGACTAGCGGTTGTTTACCAGAAATCACTGGAAACAGCTGCCCTTGCGGGTTTTTAGCTTAGCGGGAAATTTATTATGTTTATGTCTCTAACTTTTACCTAGACCTCCCTTTCGGGTTTTCGGCCTACCGAGACGCTCTTTTTTTCCTAAGCCGCCCTTTCGGGTTTTCAACTTAGCGAGTCGTTCTTTTATTCCTTTAGGCGAAGTATTTCTTGACTGCATCAGCATTCATGGGACGTGAGAACTCCTCTCCATCCATAGTTTCAAGAATTAATGCACCGCCAGAGAAGGCTTTCTTGACAACATATGGGCCTTCAAAATTGGGAGTTCACTTGCCCCTAGAATCAGTGTTGAAAGACATGATCTTCCTGAGCACGAGGTCGCCTTCTCTGAATTCACGAGGTTTGACCTTCTTATCAAAAGCTTTCTTCATCCTTTTCTGATATAACTGGCCATGACACAAAGCCGTCATCCTCTTCTTCTCAATCAAATTCAATTGGTCAAACCGGTTCTGGACCCATTCAGCCTCTGACAACTTGGTTTCCATTATCACACGCAAAGAGGGAATCTCAACTTCGACTGGGAGTACAACTTCCATTCCATACACCAGGGAGAACAAGGTTGCTCCTGTTGAAGTGCAGACAGATGTTCGATATCCATGTAGAGCAAAAGGGAGCACTTCATGCCAATCCTTATAAGTAACAACCATTTTCTGGATAATTTTCTTGATATTCTTATTAGCAGCTTCAACAGCCCCATTCATCTTCGGCCTGTACGGAGATGAATTGTGATGGACAATCTTGAATTCCTCACAAAGTTTTGTCATCATTTTATTGTTCAAATTTGAGCCATTTTTGGTGATAATTCTGCTTAGCACACCATACTGACATATAAGATTATTCTTGATGAAACGCACAACCACCTGCTTAGTAACATTGGCATATGAAGCAGCCTCCACCCATTTGGTGAAGTAATCAATTGCTACCAAGATAAAATGGTGTCCATTCAAAGCTTTGGTTTCTATCATCCCTATCATGTCAATACCCCACATAGAGAAAGGCCACGGGGAGGAAATCACATTGAGAAGTGTCGGAGGCACATGGACCTTGTCTGCATAAATCTGGCATTTATGAAACTTCTTTGCAAATTTGTAACAGTCAGATTCCATTGTCAGCTAATAGTAACCTGCCCTTAGCATCTTTTTAGCCATCGAATTTCCATTGGCATGAGTGCCAAATGAACCTTCATGAACCTCATGCATCAACATGTCTGCTTCGTGTCTATCCACGCATCTGAGCAAGACCATGTCATAATTTCTTTTATACAACACATTTTCACTGAGGAAGAAATTGCCTGCCAATCTTCTCAGTGTCTTTCTATCTTTCTTCGAAGCACCAATCGGGTATTCCTGAGTCTGAATAAAATGCTTGATGTCATGATACCAAGGTTTTTCATCTGCTACCTCCTCTGTTGTCAACACATGAGTGGGCCTATCCATTCGTCGAACCGTAATTTGAGGTATATCATTCCAAGTATTCACTTGGTACATAGAAGCCAGAGTTGCCAGAGCGTCCGCCATTTGATTTTCATCTCTAGGAATGTGATGGAATTCAACTTTGTTAAATAAGGGTAACAATCTTCTAGCATAATCTTTGTAAGGGATCAAGCCGAGGTGACGAGTATCCCATTATCTTTTAATCTGATTTATTACCAAAGCTGAATCACCATACACATCTAGATTTTTAATTCTGAGATCAATAGCTTCTTCGAGACCCATGATGCAAGCCTCGTATTCTGCCATATTATTAGTACAATCAAATGTTAACCTTGCTGTAAAAGGAATGTGCGATCCATGGGGAGTGACAATCACGGCACCAATTCCTTTACGATAAGCATTCACAGCTCCATCAAATATCATACTCCAACGAGATTCAGGGTCAGGACCTTCCTCAGGAAATGGTTCATCATAATCCTTCACTTTCAGGAACATCACATCCTCATCGGGGAATTCATATTCTACAAACTAGTGATCCTCCACTAGTTGGTGAGCAAGATAATCTTCAAACACACTGCTCGTAATAGCTTTTTGAGTGCGGTATTCGATATCATATTTAGATAACAATATCTGCCAGCGGGCAATTCTCCCGGTAAGAGCAGGCTTTTCAAAAGTGTACTTGATTGGATCCATTTTGGAGATCAACCAAGTAGTGTGATTCAACATATATTGCCGCAAACGCTTTGCCGCCCAGGCTAAAGCACAACATGTCTTTTCCAGCAAGGAATACCGCGATTCACAATCATTGAATTTTTTACTGAGATAATAAATGGCGAACTCCTTCTTCCTTATTTCATCCTATTGTCCCAGAGTACAACCTATGGATTTATCTAACACTGTCAGATACATAATCAACGGTCTTCTTTCGACGGGAGGGAGCAAGATAGGAGGTTCAAGCAGATATTCTTTAATACTTTCAAATGCATTTTGCCAGTCATCCGTCCACACACAACTTTGATATTTCTTTAACAACTTAAAGATCGATTCACATGTTGCAGTCATGTGGGAAATGACTCTGGAAATATAATTCAAACGCCCGAGGAAACCTCTGACTTGCTTTTCAGTTCTTGGTGCTGGCATCTCTTGAATTGCTTTGACTTTATCAGGGTCAACTTCAATTCCTTTCTGGCTAACAATGAAACCCAACAATTTTCCTGATCAAACACCGAAGGTGCATTTATTTAGATTCAAGCGGAGACGAAACTTCCTCAAACGCTAAAACAACTTCAACAAATCTTCTACATGCCCTTCTTCAGTCTGGGATTTGGCAATCATATCATCAACATATACTTCGATTTCCTTGTGCATCAGATCATGGAATTATGAGCAACCCCTTCATAGATTGATTTTGAATGATTGCAAATATAATACAACATGTTTGAATAAGCCAAAATTACATTTCTCTCATAATATATCATTATGAGTCGACACATCAAGTTTTGTATCGATACATAGCTTTCTGAAGTCCCTGGACTTGTATCTCAAAACTATTATGTATCGATACAAAAGCTTATGAGTCGATACATAAATCTTTGATGATCCTGGAATGTAAATCTAAAAACTGCATGCATCGATACATAAATTTCATGTATCGACACATAATATTTTGATGCCCCTGTAATACTTGTATGAATCGACACCAAACCTTATGTATCGACACAAAACATTTTGATGATCCTGGAAAATGTTTTGAAACTTATATGTATCGATACATAATATCATGTGTTGACTCATACTATGTTTTAAATTCAAAAGTTAAATTTACAATCAGTATGTATCGACACATACGCATTATGTGTCGACGGGTATAAAAGTGTTGGTTCTGTAAAACGCTATAACAGGTTTTTGTATCGACTCAAAACATAATGTATCGACTCATCCTGTTACATGTAACTAACATGAGTCGACACATGACCAACATGCATCGACTCATAGCACTTTCTTTTTTGACTAACCGTTTTCTGTTATAAA
The DNA here is from genome assembly GCA_948472305.1 of Vicia faba. Lineage (NCBI taxonomy): Eukaryota > Viridiplantae > Streptophyta > Magnoliopsida > Fabales > Fabaceae > Vicia > Vicia faba. Next base: position 801,304,588 of record OX451739.1, on the reverse strand, counting down.
TATAAGCAAGCATTTCTTCAGAATATATAGCAACATAGAAGATTGTGTGCAAAACAATTGTGAGCAACCAGAAGCGTTTCTTTCCTTCATCTTTATCATCTTCTCAACCATCTTACATTCAACAATAACAAAGAAAATCAAACATCCTTGTTGAATTGAATCAAGCGGTTTGAGATAATGTTCAGTTGTGCATTGAAGAAGTCTAGTTGAGTTGAAGGTTGAAGAGGAAGCTTCAAGAAATAAACCAGAGGGTTTGTCCTTCAAGAACAGGTATGTTCTTGAGGGTTTTGTCAGTCACGGTCGCGCGAGTCGGATTCAGCCGTAGCGAGGGGTTTGGAAATCAGAAGGATTTTGAACAAACATGTCGTGGAAGCGGAGGATCATTCGGTGACTTTGTAGGGAATCTTGATACAACTCTTATCAAGTGATGGTTCTTACAAGAAGAAGAAGATCACAGGGATTTTTGTCTTTCTGTGTAGTGTAACCTTGCTATCAAACATTCAGCATATCCTAACAACTTTTCTTCTATGACCTTTTCTGAACTAAAGTTAGCTTTTGAAAAACTGCAATACAAAGCTGAAGACGCCTTTAAGAGATTATCCTCCGATAAACAAATATTTTCATTTCTCGAGAGTAAAGTCTATAAAGCTGGAAAAGACTTAAAAAGTCTAAAAGCTAGTATTGCAGAAAGTTCAAAAGATAAGGATGTTACAGAATGTATTCCCATAAGGGAATGTGAAGTTTGTCATATTTGGCAGCAATAGGTTAGGACTCTTAATTCCAAATTAGAAAAAGCTTTACAGCCCAAATTTACTTTTGCAATCGATCCTAAAATTTTTAAGAAAACATTAAATCCACCGTATTCAAAATACTCTTTTGTTAAAAAATTACCAAAGGATACAATGAGAAGAAGTAAAATAATACATCATCATCATAGTTTATGCCATTATTGTTGTCACTTTGGACATACCATTGAAAAATGCAAGTTTAGGAGGTTCCTTGTTCCTAAAGGCATTTATCAATGGAGGCCTAAAGGAAACCATGTTACCACTTACCCACATGGACCCAATAAAAATTGGGTACCTACCTCTCTCTTTTGATATTGCAGGAAAAATGCCTCACACCCATGGATAGAAGATGGTTTATAGACAGCGGGTGTTCAAGGCATATGACTGGTGACATATCGCTCTTCATTGACTTCAAGGAAAAGAAGAAAGGATTTGTTACCTATGGAGACAATAACAAAGGAGCTATACTCGGTAAAGGTAGTGTAGGTAATCCATTTATCACTACTATTTCTAATGTCCATTTAGTAGAGGGGCTTAAACACAACTTGCTCAGTATTAGTCAATTATGTGAAAAAGGTTATAAAGTTACCTTCACAAATACTTGTTGCATAATTGAAAATACTGAAAAAGATATTGTGTTTAAGGGCATTAGAGTAAACAGTGTCTATATGCTTGACCTTTTTGATGTATCCTTAACAAGCTCTAAGTGTCTAGTCACCTTGAATGATGATTCATGGCTTTGGCATAGACGCTTAGCACGTGTTAACTTTGATTTGCTTAATAAGGTTGTATCCAAGGATCTAGTAGTAGGTCTTCCAACAATAAAATTTACAAAGGATCACCTATGTGATGCGTGCCAAATGGGAAAGCAAACAAGGGTCTCTTTCAAATCCAAAAACATGATTTCCACTTCACGACCCCTTGAGCTTCTCCACATGGACCTTTTTTGGACCCTCTAGAACAAAAAATTTAGGAGGAAATTATTATGGTTTTGTTATTGTTGACGACTACTCTAGATTTACTTGGACTATATTCCTTCATAGCAAAAATGAAACTTTTTTTGCTTTTAAGAGTTTTGCAAAACTATCTCAAAATAGAATGGAATTGAAAATAATTGCAATTCAAAGCGATCATGGAGGTGAATTTCAAAACCATCTCTTTGATAAGTACTGTGACAAGCATGGTATTGAGCATAATTTTTCAGCACCTCAAACTCCATAGTAGAATGGAGTTGTGGAGCGCAAAAATCGTGTCTTAGAGGAGCTAGCAAGAACAATGCTCAATGAAGGTGGATTGCCAAAATATTTTTGGGCTGATGCAATTAGCACAGCCTGCTATGTTTTAAACAGAATACTAATTCGTCCAATTTTGGATAAAACACCTTATGAAATCTTGAAAGGAAGAAAGCCAAACTTGTCACATCTTCATGTATTCGGTTGCAAATGTTTTGTCTTAAATAATGGAAAAGAAAATCTTGGAAAATTTGATGTAAAAGCAGATGAAGGTATCTTTCTCGGATACTCACAATCAAGCAAAACATATAGGGTATACAATAAAAGTCTACTTACAGTTGAGGAGTTAGTTCATGTCTCTTTTGATGAATCTTATCTGAAATATGTCGGGAAAGGTATTTCTCTTGATGGTGCAGGTGTATCTACTGAAAATATACTCAAAGAAACTGTTGAAGAAAATGTTCAATCCAAAACAATTGATGATAAGGAAGAAAAAGACACAAGACCTTCAAAAGATGAGGAAGAAGAGCAAATGGAAGCAAATGATCTTCCGCTAGCTTGTAATTCCTCTAAAGACCATCCCATTGACAACATATTGGGAGACATCTCAAAAGGAGTAATGACTCTCTCCAAGATAAGTAATTTTTGTTATCATTTTGCTTTCGTTTCACAAGTAGAACCTAAGAATGCTAAAGAGGCCTTGATTGATGAATTTTGGCTAATGGCCATGCAAGATGAGCAAAATCAGTTTAAAAGAAATGACGTTTAGGAACTTGTCCCTCGTCCGCGAGACCATCATATCATAGGCACTAAATGGGTTTTTAGAAATAAACTTGATGAAAACGGAATGATAACCCACAATAAAGCACGCTTGGTAGCACAAGGGTATAACCAAGAGGAGGGCATTAATTATGAGGAGACTTATGCTCCAGTTGCTAGCCTTGAGGCTATACGTCTTTTTCTCGCTTATGCGTATGTAAAAGATTTTAAGCTTTATCAAATGGATGTAAAGAGTGCCTTTCTTAAAGGAGTCATAAATGAAGAAGTGTATGTCTCACAACCTCCCGGTTTTGAAAATAAAGAATATCCAGATCATGTATTTAAATTAAAATGAGCTTTATATGGTTTTAAACAGGCTCCTCGGGTCTGGTATGAAAGACTTAGTAAATTTCTACTTGATCATGGCTATTCAAGAGGTCAAGTGGACACTACTCTTTTCATTAAACGTAAAGGAAAGCACATCCTTTTAGTTCAAATATACGTAGATGACATTATTTTTGGTTCAACTAATCTACACTTGGTCGAGGAATTTTCCAAAATCATGCAGGGTGAATTTGAGATGAGCCTCATGGGGGAGCTAAACAACTTTCTCGGTCTCCAAATAAAGTAGCTCAATGAAGGCACAATTATATGTCAAACAAAATATTGCCAAGAGTTGCTTAAACGATTTGGGATGAACAACTCTAAACTAATTGATACTCCCATGCCTACCAACGAAAATTTAGACAAGGATGAACACGGTAAGAGTGTCGATGTCAAGAAATATAGAGGTATGATCAGATCACTCTTGTATCTTACAGAATCTAGGCCTGACATCATGTTTAGTGTTTGCATGTGTGCACGATATCAATCGGATCCTAAGGAATCCCACTTGAAAGTTGTCAAACGTATACTTAGGTATCTCAATAATACACCTAAGTATGGGCTATAGTCTTCCCAGGGAAGCGATTGCAGTTTAGTAGGTTACTCTGATTCTGATTTTGCTGGCTGCAAATCAGATAGGAAAAGCACTAGTGGAACATGTCACTTGTTTTCAAACTCTTTAATAAGTTGGCATAGCAAAAAGCAAGTTTCTGTTGCTTTATCAACTGTTGAAGCTGAATACGTTGCAGTCGGTAGCTGTTGTGCTCAAATCTTATGGCTGAAGCAACAATTACAAGACTACGATATTCAATTAAAACGTATTCCAATCAAATATGACAATACAAGTGCTATAAACCTCACTAAGAATCCAGTTTTACACTCACGCACTAAACACATAGAAATTAGACATCACTTTTTACGCGATCATGTTGAAAAGGAGGATGTTACGTTTGAGCATGTTGATACTAAAAATCAACTTGCTGACATCTTTACAAAACCACTTGCAACGGACCTCTTCTTCAACATCCGCCGTGAGCTAGGGATTTTAGATCTCTCATACGTGTTGTCCTAAACATATATGTAATTGAAATATATCTATGTTACACCATACTGTTAAGATGTGCTTTTTCAGCTTTAGTACGTGTGTTCACTTATCTAATCAAACGAGGTAATATCTTTCCTATCTTCACCCTCAATCACCTATAAGTTGATCTAAATTTTCACTGAAAATGTCTTCGTATATCTCTTTTACATAAATTGTTTGAATTTGACATATGCAATTTACATCATATCATTTTGTTTCTTTCAAGTGCTTGTATAAATGTCTCTTTCAAACATTTTATCGTGCTTATGTAATCTAACTTTTTATCTGCCAATGCATTACTTTTAACGTGATTACTTTATGTTTACTCTGCTATTTACTCACTTATTGATAACTTTATGCCTGATATTCTATGTGAATGCCAAGTCCATTAACCGCTGAAATTGTATATAAAGTTTCCTATGTGCTGAGTTTCTTAAAAATTTTGCTTATTCTCTGTTTGATATGGTCAAAGGGGGAGAAGAAGAGTGTGTCAGTGAAGATTGTGCTTGTATTAGGAAGAAGATACACACACTCAGGGGGAGCAAGCTTTTTTCATTCACGATACATCATCAGATATTTGCCATCATCAAAAAGGGGGAGTTTGTGAGCAACCCCTTCATAGATTGATTTTGAATGATTGCAAATATAATATAACATATTTGAATAAGCCAAAATTACATTTCTCTTATAATGCATCATTATGAGTCGACACATCAAGTTTTGTATCGATACATAGCTTTCTGAAGTCCATGGACTTGTATCTCAAAACTATTATGTATCGATACAAAAGCTTATGAGTCGATACATAACTCTTTGATGATCCTGGAATGTAAATCTAAAAACTGCATGCATCGATACATAAATTTCATGCATCGACACATAATATTTTGATTCCCCTGTAATACTTGTATGAATGGACACAAAACCTTATGTATCGACACAAAACATTCTGATGATCCTGGAAAACATTTTGAAACTTATATGTATCGATACATAATATCATGTGTCGACTCATACTATGTTTTAAATTCAAAAGTTAAATTTACAATCAGTATGTATCGACACATACGCATTATGTGTCGACAGGTATAAAAGTGTTGGTTCTGTAAAACGCTATAACAGGTTTTTGTATCGACTCAAAACATAATGTATCGACTCATCCTGTTACATGTAACTAACATGAGTCGACACATGACCAACATGCATCGACTCATAGCACTTTCTTTTTTGACTAACCGTTTTCTGTTATAAATATAAGCAAGCATTTCTTCAGAATATATAGCAACATAGAAGATTGTGTGCAAAACAATTGTGAGCAACCAGAAGCGTTTCTTTCCTTCATCTTCATCATCTTCTCAACCATCTTACATTCAACAATATCAAAGAAAATCAAACATCCTTGTTGAATTGAATCAAGCGGTTTGAGATAACGTTCTGCTGTGTATTAAAGAAGTCTAGCTGAGTTGAAGGTTGAAGAGGAAGCTTCAAGAAATAAACCAGAGGGTTTGTCCTTCAAGAACGGGTGTGTTCTTGAGGGTTTTGTCAGTCACGGTCGCGCGAGTCGGATTCAGCCGTAGCGAGGGGTTTGGAAATCGAAAGGATTTTGAACAAACAGGTCATGGAAGTCGAGGATCATTCGGTGACTTTGCAGGGAATCTTGATACAGCTCTTATCAAGTGGTGGTTCTTACAAGAAGAAAAAGATCATAGGGATTTATGTCTTTTTGTGTAGTGTAACTTTGCTATCAAACATTCAGCATATTGATATAAAAGTTCCCAGTTTCGATTGTGAAATTGAGAGGGAGACGTATCCACACGCAAGGACGATAGTGGGGAACTTCCTTACCAAATTGCCTGTGTATCGTTCTCTCTTTCTTTCTCTTTACAATTTTACACATTATATAATTTTGCAATTCAATTGGCATGCTAAGTTTTACAGTCTAATGATAAACATAGTGGCTCAAACATTTTCACCAAACCACTACTATTAAATCATTATACAAGCATACGCCAAGTGTTAGACAAAATTCCTATCAAATTTCTAAATTCATTGGAAATACTGTTTTATGATAAGTGCATTGAAACGTCAAGATATCTGAGTTGTATATTCATCCATTCCATTTAATAAAAATCCAGCAAAGTTTTCACATGTCAAGCTTTCTAGTAGTCGGTTCAAAGTAGACAGAATTGATTCAGGATATTGATTTTAGCTTCTTTCAACTCTCTTTGATAAAACAATTTTAAATCCTTGGAAACTTAGAGGTGATCTATTCACCCCCCCCCCCCCCCCCCCTCTCGATCACTTGCCACACCGTCTAACAAGAATAGGGTTGTCATAGCCCTATGGTACGTTGCACCAGCGTTCTTCAACCCGAAGGGCATCACTCTGTAACAGAATGTTCCCCAGGGTGTGATAAATGTTGTTTTTTCCATGTCCTCCGGAGCCATTCTTATTTGATTATACCCGGATAATCTGTCCATGAACGAGAATACTTTGAATTTTGTTGTGCTATCCACTAACATATCAATGTGTGGCAATGGAAAATCATCTTTTGGACTAGCTTTATTTAGATCTTTGTAATCTACACACATGTGGACTTTTCTGTCTTTTTTCGGTACTGGGACAATATTGGGAATCCATTGAGGATACACTGACGTCACAAGAAAACCAGCATTAATCTTCTTTAGAACCTCCTCTTTTGATTTTCACTGCCATATTTGGGTGAGTTCTTCTCAACTTTTGTTTAATTGGCGGACACTCTGGCTTCAACGGCAAATGGTGTTCTACAATATTTGTATCTATACCAGGCATATCTTGGTAAGACCAAGCAAAAATATCAACATACTCTTTCAACATCTCAATCAACCTGCTCTTCACATCAGGATGCAGCAATGCTCCAATCTTGACTTCCTTCGGATCTTCTTCTGAATCCAAATTGATCACTTCCAATGGCTCTTTATATGGATGAATGGTATTTTTCTCATGCTCAAGCAACTGTGAGATCTCTTCTGGAATCTTATCATAATCTTCTTTTTCAGCCCCATACACAGAACATTCAAAGTTGGGAGAGGGTGCAGGGTCATTGTATTCAACGGATTTTTTAATTAATCTGCACATATGATTTATGATTGCTTTTAGAAACTGACACATATAACAAGTGATCATGCAGATTGAATTTCAGTTATTATTTATTTTGAAAGGTTTTTTTTATTACCATTTTCCAAGAAAAAGTAGAAAATAAAGACACAATTTGGGAAACAAAGACAACTTTTATTATTGATTTTAAAAGTCACAATAAACAAATAAGCCCTACAACATTAATACTTCCACCTTGGGCAGAGTGAATGTATTTTTCAAAAAGATTAACAAAACAAATTACTTTAAAACATGTATGCAAGAGGGAACATCAATGGTGATCCAGTTCTGAAACCTAACTCCGTGCGTCACATAATTCAGCATTTCCTGCTTTGCTCCATCTTCTATAATGGCATTAATCCTGGAAATAGTTGAATGAAGATAACCCCCATTATGGAAGATGTCTTGATACTTTCTCACAACAAACTTCGGCTTCATGCCTTTACCTTTGTCATTCTTCAAAGAGAACCCCAAGCCAGCTCTGTTCTTGTTCATAGGTGGATTCACAATCTTTCCCCACACTTCACTATGACCCTTACACACAACCTGCTGTGCATCTTTAAGTGAAACCATGGATTTATCATTTCCTCTTATATTGTCAATGGATAAGGCTTGAAATTGGGTTCCAACAGCAGCTTCATCCGCCTCCACAATGTTGAAAGAGGACAAATGAGATATCAATAATGCTTGTTCCCCATTTATGATCACTACTTTCCCTTCACGTACAAATTTCAGTTTCTGGTGTAAAGTTGAAGTGACAGCCCCTGCCTCATGAATCCACGGCCGTCCTAGCAAACAACTATAAGCTGGAACAATGTCCATGACCTGGAAAGTTATCTGAAACAAATGTGGTCCTATATGAATAGGCAAGTCCACTTCACCAATAACAGATTTCCTTGATCCATCAAATGCTTTCACAATGATGCCACTCGAGCGCATAGGCGTTCCTTGATATTTCAACTTCATAAGCGTACTCCTCGATATAACATTCAACGCAGATCCATTATCAATTTGCACATTGGATAGTGAATGATTCTTGCAGTTCATGGAGATGTGGAGGGCCAGGTTGTGATTCCTTCCTTCATCTTGTAATTCATCATCGCAGAAACTCTAGTTATTACATGACGTAATGTTCCCTATTACGCTGCTGCATTGGTCTATTGGCATATCACTCTCCACAAAAGCTTGGTCCAGTACCCTCATCAAGGATTCTTTGTGAGCAGAGGACTTCATCAATAAATCTAAGATAGATATTTTTGAAGGAGTCTGCAGTAGCTGATCTACAATTTTGTATTCGCTCATCTTGATTATCTTCAAAATATCATCCACTTCTTTCTCTAACGCATCCCCACTAGTCTCACCCGTAGCCTTCTCGGGTTCAACATTCTCAGCAATTTTCTTTCCATCACTAACATCTCTTCGAACAACTGGTGCAAACACACGACCGTTGCGGGTCACCCTGCTATTTTCAGCAATATTCCCAACATCAGGCATTGGCTGGATGGGAACTTCCACTCTATCCTCTAAGATTGTAGCGTTGTATTTGTAAGGCACAGCCTTATCTGATTTGTAGGGGATAGGACTCGGCAAACTAATCACCAATGGGGTAACAACTTGCTTGCTATAATACTCAACTTCAAGATGGGCGGGTGCCCTAAAACAAGGTACAATGACGTGTACCCCTTCTTCAACACAATCAGTCATTATTGAGTCATTTCTGGAAAACAAATCCTCATCTGAGGAGAAATACTCATATGCGGAGGCATACTCTTCATCCGACTCTTCTTCGGGTACAAACCTCAACCATATCAACTTCATGGCAATCACCCCTTTGACTTTTAACCTTATAGTTCCATTGTCTAACAAAAACTTAACACCCTTCTTCACGATTGAACATCCTCAGGAATCTCGACACTAAACTCGGCAAGATCCATATTGGTGTTCCACCTGACCAGCCATATGGCAGAAGGTAGCATGCAATTGCACAAGGTCTTCATTCATATATTCTACATTAAAAATTCTGAATTCTCTAGGACATCCAGAAACCATATTCACCTCCTCTTCATACTCTGCCCTAGGCCTGATTATATGGATTAGGCCCTCATCCATCATCTCCTGCAAATCAGCCTTTATCTTATCGCAACCCTGTATGTCTGTACTGCAAATAGCACAACCGGCATGGTCATGTGTATAGTAGCTAAATTCACAAAGGTCTGCATTCATTTTCACCAAATCTCCTCTAACCAGATTAATATCAAAAATCTGGAAGTCGCCTGGACAACCGGCCACCATATTCACAGCATTTACTCCTCCATGCTTGGGTAGAGGATTGTCTTTCACATTAGGTCCCACGTCCTTGAAAGATAGAACACCATACTTCACCAATTTCTGCACCTCAGTCTTCAAAGGATAAAAATTCTCAACATTATTCCCTGGTGCTCCCTGATGAAAAGCATATGTTTAGTATGCCTTGTAATACCAAGGCAATGGTGATGGTACGGCGGGAGATGCTCGGGTCTGAACCAAATTCTTTTGAATCAATGTCGGTAGTAACTCTGTATAACTCATAGGAATAGGGTCATAACTCTCCCTTCTCTGATTATACCCTTGATTCCCTTGCTGGGGCGGTCTCTGATAAGAAACGGTAGTTGGAGCGATACCTACAACTGGAGTAACTGAGGTGACATGCTGATGATGCTGATAATTCCTTCTAGGAGTATTAACCCTCCTCTCTTGCATAACAGCATTTTCATCCCCTTCCTTTTTCTTGGTAAACCCATAAGATGGTTTCTTCACACCTCCAGAACTTTCACTCTTTGTTAAACGGCCCTCTCTTACAGCCTCTTCTAAGCGGATACCCATTCCTACCATTTCAGTAAAGTCACTTGGCGCACTTGCTACCATCCTCTCGTAGTAGAAAGCACCCAGCATTTTCAAGAAAATCTTAGTCATCTCCTTCTCTTCCATGGGAGGAATCACTAGGGCGGCTACCTCACGCCATCTTTGTGCATATTCTTTGAATGATTCCCTGTCTTTCTGAACCATGGCCCTGAGTTGATCACGATCAGGCTCCATGTCCACGTTGTACTTGTATTGTTTGATGAATGCTTCTCCCAAATCATTGAAAGTATGGATGTTGGCGCTTTCCAAACTCATATACAACTTCAGTGCAGCACCAGTCAAACTATCCTGAAAAAAGTGAATCAGCAGACGCTGATCATCAGTATGGGTAGACATTCTCCTCACATACATTACCAGATGAGCACGAGGGAAAGTGTTGCCCTTGTACTTCTCAAACTCCGGGACATTAAACTTAGCATGTATCTTAACATTCGGGACCAAACATAACTCATTCACATTCTGCCCAAATAGATCTATTCCCCTGAGGGCCTTCATATCTCTTTGCATCTTGTCAAACTGCTCTTGAAAATAATCCATTCTGTCATAAAGTCCCAAGTCTACACTCAGTGGAGGGAAAGGACGACACACATCATCATTAACAAACAGAACCATATTCACCGAAGGAGGCGCATCAGGAGCAGCATGCACCACAGGAGGTGTCGGAGTAACAATAGTCTGAACAATCGGTGTATCTTGAGGACCAAGATTGAAACCTTCAGGTGCAAAATTCTCTGGCATTCCCCATGGATAACCTTGAGGCATGTGATTCTGAATAACAACTGGAGTAGCAGATACGGGAATAGTCGGAGCTTCAGTAGTTTCCCTTGTTGGTTGAGGTTGGACACTCGGTGGCTGATTTTGAGCAGCCATCAGAGCTTCCATCAGAGTAGTCAGATTGGCCATGCCGGCCTTCAAAGTAGAAACCTCCTCGCACAGTTCGTGATTCTCTTGTTCTAAGTTGTCCATCTTCCTTCTGAAATTAGCCCGAGTGTTGTAGTGGTGAGTCAACTTGCTGAACAAAGTAAAGAAGCTTGGTAAGACACCTGGATGTGCATAACAAATGCAAGAAATATGTGCAATATGATTCATGATATGTAATGCACGTGATTTTATTTTATTTAATATTTCAAGGGATTTAAAATTTATGGACATATTGCAAATATCAAAGTAATAACGTATTTGAAATACTGAAAAAATTTATTATAACAACTCTGAAATGGATTACAAGTTTCAATGATCCCAAGTACAAGACAAAAATAAAATCTAAAACCCTGAAAAGTAAGACTGATGGAGATCACTCTATACGCTGGCGCTTCCACGTGAGCCTGACATTCTGAACTTTCAACCTCTGGTTTTCTTTCGCATGTCTGATGGCAACCTCCTTCCAATCACCTGAATTAGGGAGTGAGTAATCGGCATCTGATTGAGGCTTAGGAGAAAATAAATCCCCTTGCCTCTCCATAGACTCTACCGCTCGACTCTCAAGGATCTCAATGAAGTCGTCTTTTTCCTTCAAGTCTGCTCTATAGGAAATCTCTAAAGTTTGGAACTTGTTCTTCCAAGCGTCCTTTTCCTACTGCATCCTGGCCAAAGCAAGTTGTAGCTCTTCTATATCTTCCAATAAGGGAGAAGTGGTCTTCACAAATAGATCAGGAATAGGTGTTTCCTGGGAATACGACATATTCAACTGAATAGCTCTCATTTGGACCCACTGAAGATATGGCTCCAAAGAAACAGCATCCTTAGGTCCCAAATCCTTCCTACTCTTCTTATGAATGTTACGCCAGGCCTTCGCAATCTTCTCCCTAGCTTCCCTATGATCTCCTCCCTCCTTCAGAAAGAAACTACTCAAATGAGTACTATTTGGTTTATCCCTCATCGGATAACCAAGTTATCGTCGTGCAATAACAAGGTTATAGTTAATTCCTCCCTTTGTACCAAGAAGAGGTACATTGGGGAAACTACCACAATTGTCAATAATATCTATATCCTGGTAAGCTCCATGATACCAATCAATATCCGAGTGAGTAAGTTCCATGATCTTAGGAGCCTAACGGGGTTCCTTTCTGACATCCGAAAAAGCATCAGCCTGAGGCATATGAGAGATAAACCATCGGTACAACAGAGGCGTGCAACACATAATCAGCCCGCCATGATAAGAATTTCGAAGATGAATAGAGTAATAAGCATCACCCAACAAGGTAGGAACTGGGTTTCCAATCATCAAAATCCTGATAGCATTAATGTCAACAAACTTGTCCACATTAGGAAATAAGAACAACCCGTAAGCAAGTAGAGAAAAGATGGCCTCAAAAGCGACTGTACTCTTCATCCTAGAAAAGTAACGAGCTTTCTCCAATAAGAACTGAGTTGGTAATCCTATAATCCCTCCTTTAGTAGTCATATGGGCTTCCACCTCAGACTTCCCCAGATGAATCAAAGCAGTATTCTTATATGGTTTTGGCTCACCCTCCAAACCAATAAAAGGAACACGGTCGGTAACAGGTAAATCCAATAGATAAGGATAGTCCTCTAGTGTGGGCATCAACTGATAGTCGGGAAAAGTAAAGCAATGATACATCGGATCATAGAACTGGACCAAGGTCGAGAGAATACCCTCCTTCATCTTCAGCTTCATGAGAGGAATAATGGATCCGTACTTCTTCCGAAAATCTGCAGAACACGCGATCTCAGGAATTAGACTGATCAACTAATCTATCTTGGGATCGTTGAAACTGTACTTCCCGATCTTTCTCTTTCCAGGATCCATGGTTAAAAAGTACCTGAGATATTCACAAATGGTCAACCTTTAAATCCCTTGAAATATGATTTCTCCAAAAGATGCTTATGAGTGCATGGATGCATGATGCAGCAATCACACACAAGATCACACATATAAGGTTCATAGGTTCAACGTCACGAGCATGAGGTCGAAGGTATTACCCATAAGGTGTTGGTCTAAAAGTTATCACCTATCGAACAAGGTTCTAGAGGTTCCTAGAGTCTACATCCTTCCTTCGAATATTTCCAACTTCCCGATTAACTCGGTAATTAGTAATATTCTCAAGAAAGACTCGTCCGAGCGTAGTATCGCGTGACAACTATTTCCAGATTACTCTGTCATAGCTTCTGCACTACACCTAAAAGGCCAAGATAGGTTTTGTATTCTACGGTCCTCAGTTTCAGCAGGCTCCCAGGTTGAAAGTAGTACGTCTTCTCGATTACTCGATAAATGACACTACAGTCAAAGGGGCCTCCATTGAGTTGGGGATCTCATGCCTCCTTTTTTGGGATTACTCCCTCAAAGTTAAAATGACTATACCGCCCGTCCTATCTTAAAGTTTTCCCAAGTCCGGGTATAGGACTTATGACTAATCACCAAGCACCCTGAAAACCAGGAAAATCCAGACAAACATATATACAACATATAACATAAAAAAACAATAATAACACATATACAGATATAAACAAATATAGGCTCAACCCACTTAGGGATGGACCAGCAAAAGGTCAATCTTTCCCCAGTGAAGTCGCCATTTTTCTGTAGCGGTAGAAATGTTTAAGACTAAGCCATTGGATTGACTAGACTTATACAAATCAAAATCAAAATCGCCACCGCACTTTATTGTTTCCAAAGGAATGGGAAAAGAGCGAATAACCCAAAAAGAGGGGGAAATATTCTAGGTAAGCGGGTTGGTTATGCAAAGGGAAGGTATTAGCATCCTAAACATCTACGGTACTCTGCAAGAACCTCTTTATAAAAATTTGTATATTTTGGCAATAAAATGTTGTGTAAAAATGGATGGTGGAGGTGAGAAAAGAAATATATTTTTATGATTTTTGCACCCACTGTGGTTGCGAACCATTAGTGCCTACGTACAGCCTTTTCGTGCAATAGGGGATCAGGGTACACGTAGTTCCTCTTTTGAAAATTAAAAAAAAACAAATGTGTTGGTTAATTTTATGAGATAAAACATCATCGTCATTGTCCGTGTGGAAAACATACCTACTACCCACAATCATGAGAAAGGAGAATTTGCATCATCTCAAAGTGGAGGATATGGCTTGGATTTTAAAATCAACAATGTCTCACTCAACATCCAAGTGGAAAATATCTCTCTTCACTACATATTGTATAAGTATAGTTGTTTGCATCACTACAAGGATTGACAAGAGTTCAATCTTTTGAGAAAAGTTTAAAGATAAAAGCCAAAGTGGAAAAAATGGTTTAAAATGAGATTGATTGACTTTTAGTCTTCTCACAAAAAGGATGTCAAAGTATTATTAAGTTTATTGGAGTTTATTTATCAAAACTTTTGAAAATGCATGGACCTAAGTCCAAGTTTATTATGAAAGTGGTTCAAGTTTAAAACAAGAAGAGTTTTCAAAAGGAGGAAGAAGATTTTTGAAATTAAAGAAGATATGAGGAGAAGAAGAGGCTATCCTAAAGCATAAGGTAAAAGCTAGGGATAAGAACCATCTAACCAACAAGAAGCCAATACTTGACACTATGCCAAGATAGAATTTCCATTCTTTGGATTGAAACCAAACAAGAAAAAATACTAGACCTCTTGAGAGAACCAAACTTCAAGTGTATTAAGTCTTCAAAAAATTGGGCAGAGTAACGGCTGTATACGGGAGAATTCCAGATTACAAACAAATGTGTAATCACAATAACCTGCACACAAAACAAACAAACAATCCAATGTCTTGAGGTAAACCTCGAGAGCTCAGAACAAAATAATCAGATAAGATCACAAGGTCTCCAATCATAGGCCAAGGTTTCTAATCCTAAGTCCAAGAAGTCCAAGAAGTCCAAGAAGTCCAATGCTCCATAATGCCGAGGATAGTAACCAAATAGTCCAAGTATCATTAAGGATTTTATGGTTTATGTTGATTATTAAGTATCTTAAGAAAAAGAAAAGAAAAGCTCAAGTGAGCAAAATAAAAATGACAAGAAAGTAAATGCTCAAATGAGCAAAGATGAAAATGGCATGAAATGTAAATGCTAAAAGTAAATAGTGCATAAAAATAAAAGGGGAATATAATAAAAGAATAAAGGATAAAATTAATTATTAGTGATTAGTGGTTATTTGGATGATCATACTGAAACTTGCATTAGGAACTCATTAGAGGATTGGTAGAACCAAAGCCTCCACACAACAAGTTGCATTTGCTTTTTGTCAAGTATATCATTCATTTGAAATCCTTATGAGTATCATTTAATGATCAACAATGTTTAAGTGATCCGCGTTGACCAAAGGTATTGTAGATCCATTAGAGGATTGGTAGAGCCAAAGCCTCCACACAATGAATCTCAAGGTTATTGGATCAAAGGGATCAAATTAACATACTTGGGCTTGCAAACATAAGTTTGGGCCACGAATGATCATTTATTTGAATCGGGACAAAATTTAGCGCTATGTTAAGCAATCGTAAGTGGACTTATATAGAAGTCACACCTATTTTGAGGCCAGTCAATAGCAATCTATGCACAATTTATTTTGAGACATGATATAGAGATCATGCTCCAACAACATTTAGTGCAATAAGAAGGGGATGAGATGAAGAGGGGTGGGAGAGAATATACAAACCACTTTTGGATTAAATTTAATCGAACTATTATTAAAATCATTCATCCATTTTTATGGAGTTAGACTCAACACCATGGATCCAATGTTGTTAATAAAGTTCATGATAAAAAATGTAACCCAAGATCAACCAGAAAATAGTCACAAAATAATATTACATTTTAATATATATACAAAAAGGTTTAAAAATAATGTTTAAAGGTAGAAATAAAAGAGAAAAATATCAACTATGTTCAAATTAATCAAGAAATAAAAAGTAAGACCATAGAAAAATCAGAAAAGGGCTCAAAGGATTTTATAAATTTTTTGGTAATTTTTTAAAGTCAAACTATTTTAAAAATTAAAAGAAATGGGTAAAATAAACCAAAAACGATAATAAAAAATAGCAAAGTCAGAAACAAAAATATAATAAGGTCACCAATATTTATCACAATATCATTGGATCATTCCATAATTTTTTCAGAATTTAAAAATGCATAAAAGTATTTTTAAACATTTAAAACAATTCAAATAAAGTGTAAATTTATAAAAAAATACTAAAACACAAAATTAAATTATGAAAAAATAAAAATCAGAAAGAGAATAATCAAAAATATTTTTCATAATTTTTTTCAGATTTTTTGGACTAAAAATGAATTTTCTATGATTTTTTGAAGTTTATAACAATTAAATATAAAAATCAGAAAAGAAAATAAAAGTAAAAAATATGTGGACCATTGGATGAGAGTCAAAACGCATTAGTAATCAAATCCAAGGGATCTGGCGCGCTGTGCATATCATGGTCATTAGTGAATAAAGCACTGAATCAATTATTAAATCAGAATTCAAAAATAACAAGTGGCGTGCCATCATTGGTTGGAACATGACACGTTGGTCATCTTCAATCTCCAGCCAATGTGAATTGCAAGTCTCTCAAACTGTAAAATCAGAAGCTCATACCTATGCCATTCGCTTCGTCTCTTCAAGACGAAGACAACCACACCCTCGCGCCAAATTTATATAAATTATAGCTCAAGCAATTTGGAAAGAAAGTTTTGAAAAGGGATTTTAAATTTCATGGTCAAAACGTGTTTCCAGTAAAAGGTAAGTGTTGCGACTAGAACCAGGGAAATGAGAGCATCACAATGATATCAAAGATTTGAAGAATTGATGAAGGAATATACCTATTGAAGTTGAGTTACAGAGCTCTGAAACTGGACTTCTATGGAGCAGTATAGGGCACGATTCTTGAATGTAATTATATGGTTAGCTTCAGGGAAGATCAAGGAAGGTGAATTGATGAAAAAATTGGATTGAAAAAGGCTTTTATGTGGATTTCGAAGTTGCTAAATTCTGAGTTATGGAACAAGTTTGGCAGGGTGATTCTGGCTATCCAAGCTTGAGAAAATGAATTGGATAGTTCATGTATTTATAGGAGAAGCAAATGCAATCAAAAGGAAGAGTGAATGATGCATTTTGGAGGGAATTCGTGCAAACCTGATGCACGAGTGAAGTGTGATCTAATTTTCACCAAAACTCATCCAATCCTTGCGTTTTGACCAAAAAAGATGGCAAGTAGATCTCTTGAATGGCATTTTGAAACTTGAACCATTCAAAATCTCCAAAAATTGAGAAAGTTGTGACTTGTTGAAGTTGGCAAAATTTCATAAAATGACCTATAATCTTTTGTATCCTTAAGGAAACTTCCATCCATTTTCTCACTTTACACATAAAATAAGGCATACGGTTAACATATTCAAGATCATTATGGAAAAATAATGGGCTCAAGGTGATAAAAATTGACCAAGTTATGCTCATTTGAAGTCACACATGAAAAATTGGGGATTCATCTGGAGGACTTGTTATCTTTCTTCCTCATCAAGTTTCTTCCACGTGAAAACTCCTTGGAACTTTTGAAGTGATTTGTTAATACCACTTTGAATAGAATGATGTCTTTGGAATCACTCAAAAATACCAAAAGATGGGCAAGATATACTCCTTTGAAGTTCAAAACCCTAGCTCCTAGATTAAGAAACATGCCTTGAGGAACTTTGACAATTTTGAACAAACTTCTTGTACCAAAACAAATGCTTTGTAAATATAAGTTATTGGGGATGATAATGAGAACTCATAGCAACCACAACCACTTCCATATCTTGAGAATTGAGAGAAATATGCATTTGTGACCAATGGGAATAAAGCCTTGTCCAAGCATGACAACTTGTCCAATCAATCCCTTGTGCTTTTCAACCAAATTTGATAACCTATAAATGTGGTGAACCAAAATAAACTTGCCATGCCATTTCTTCCAAAACAAATCCAGTGGTTTGAACTTCTCAAGCTTTATTGACTAGGGCATGGAAATAAACTCATGAACCCATGGAGCAACTTGCTGAATCTTATTGCCTTTACCTACATGAGTAACAAGCAAGACAAACCAACGTTGCATTTCAATAATTGAAAGAAGAAATCAAGACAAAAATATTCGTGATCATAAAAGAACACAAGTCAAGGTGCTTGGTGATTTCCCAAAGAGTAAAGCTAAATATAGGGAGGGGAACCAAGAATCCTAATGTGATCTTGTTGTGAATGAATCAATATGGTATGATGAAGGGATCTTAGGAGAAAAAATTGGGGTACAACAAGATGATGTCATAATATATGTCTTGATATTGTTTTTTCGGTGTTGGTAAATCAGTCTTAACATTTATTTTGAAAGTGCTAGAATTTCATATCTTTTAGGGGAACATATGGTTGTCTATTTCTAGGAGGTAATTTTAACTCACCCTCAATAATGACTTCCTCTTCAATGTCCAAATCTCCTTCTTCCATATTCTCTTCTTCAATTTTATTAGGTTCATGGTTTGATGGACCCTCTTTTATTTCATAAATGCTTATCTCTTCATCATTGGAATTTGAAGAGATTTCTTTATCGTGGATAACATTAGGTTCTTCTCGATGATTAGAAATATGGATGAACTCTTTCTCGATTGAAAGATCTTCAATTTCTACTTAATCAAATAAAGAATCGCATACGATGTCTTTCATTTATTGGTTTTACTGAGAGTTTTATTAATGAGATGTGTTACATTGCGTACACATTCTCCCCAAAATTGTAATGGAATGTTAGATTGGAAATGTAGTGCTCCTGCAACATTAAATATATATACATGTGTTTTCTCTTTACACTTCCATTTTTTATTGAGTAGCTATATAAGATGTCTCATGAATGATTCTTTCTAGTTGAGTGTAGGCTTAAAAATAAGAGTTAGTAAAATTTGTCTAATTATCATTGTGAATCCTTTTAACATGCACATTAAATAACCTTTTGGTCATGTTCTAGAAATTAATGATGTTGTCTAATGTTTTAGTTTTGTGTTTCATAAGTTAGACCCATGTTCCTCGAGTGTATATTGAGAAAATAATATAATTCAAGTCATTTCAACGAGTTGAGATATTATATCAACATGTTACACAATAGAAATTTTAGTTAAAAAATGATTCAACAGAAAAGTTCAACTAGTTGACATAATATGTCATCCGGTTACACCTGGGAGTTTTCAATTTTATTTGTTAGTTAATTTTACCTCATCATGTATTGTGTATATATACCCTTTAGGTATCTTATGAATGAATATAATCTATATTTTAACCCATAATTATACTCTCTCCAATTCTCTCTCATTCTCTCCCTCCCCACACTCAATTACTCAACTATTCACCAACCATATGGTTCCAAGTTCTAAAATTTGGCATCAAGAGCCTTGTTCAACCCATCAAATACCTAATATGCAATCATGACTTCTGTCTCCAATGAAAGAATTTCTACAAATATACAAATCCTTGATGTGAAGAAGTACGAAAGATGGTGTAAGGAAATGAAGGTATTATTTGACAATCAAGATGTTCTTGATTACTGCTAATATACATATCCTTGATATGAAGAAGTACGACAAATGGTTTAAGGAAATGAAGTTATTGTTTGACTATCAAGATGTTCTTGATGTAATCAAGAACAATGTAAATCCTCTTGTTGAAGGTGATACTCTAGAGAAAAGAGAAACACATAAGGAAGAAAAGAAGAATGATTTCAAGGTGTTGTCCTTAATTCATCAATGCATTAATACGGATAATTTCGAGAAAGTTTGTGATTGTGAATCATCAAAGCAAGTGTGGGAAATCTTGGAGAAGGCATATGCAAGGGATGACAAGGCTAAAGTTTTGAGGTTATAAACTCACAAATGTCAGCTCGAATAGATTCAAATTAACGATAAGGATATCATCAATGATTTCATAACGATAGTTACTCGGTTGGTAAACCAAGTAAAAACATGTGGATAAACAATTATGGAGCAGTATGTTATCGCAAAAAATATTTTGTTCTTTGAAGGAAATATTTGATAAAGTAGTCATAGCGATTGAGGAATCGAAAGATATTACTGTGATGAGAAAAGAGGAGCTGCAAAGCACTCTTAGGAACATAAGCAGAGAATGGAGGAAAGGGATGTTGATAAGGAAAATGTGGATATCGCTTTACAAGCCTATTTCAACGAGAAATACAAGAAGGTTGAGGGAAAGTTGCCCATGAACAAAGGTAGACTGAACTTTTAGAATTTTGGTGGAAGAGAGTATCAAACTTCGAAAAACTCAACATTCCAAAAAGGTGAAAACATTGGCAATAGGGCTTCTAGATCAAACAACTCTAGATGAGGTAATGTTAGAGGTAAAGTAGGTAGAAAGATAGTTGAAAAGAACAGTGTGAAGTGCTATAATTGTCGAAAGCTTGGTCATCTTTCAAGAGAGTTCAATGACAACAAGAAAGAACCTCAAGAAGTTAAAGTTAGAGTTGCTAGACAAGAGTTTGATGATGAGAACACACTCTTGGTTATGATTATAGAAGGAGAATGCAGCAGCAGCATGATGCACGACAATAGCAACATAAATTTGAAAAACACAACAAAACTAAAGCGTAATTGGTTGCATTTTTATGCTAACCGGATACACTTTGAAATAAGAAGTGCATTGCAGAGATTAATGGTATTTGGACTCCATGTGTTAAATTCATATGATGTAGAAGAAAGATTGGTTTCTTACAATTAATTGTGCCATGAAGAACAAAGTGAAGTTCGCGGATGATACCTTAATGTCAATGAGACATCTTAGAAGATTAGTTCCAAAAATGATAACATGGAGAAAGTTGTAATACAATCTACCCATGAAGATATTGTTATTTATAAAAGCATTCGTAGGTTTCTCTATAACATACTGAGTGGTGAGGACATCCCAGATGATGCACCTGATGTTTTGACATCAATGGTAAAATTTATCCATCCTGAAGCTGGGCATGAAGTTGCTACAGAAACAAGTGCAGAAGAAGATGTTGATAAAGACAAAAACAATAAGATTGTAAACATTTATTAGTGTAATTCTGATGATGAGCCTATTAGCAGAAGGTTAGTTCCTGGTCTTGTCAAGATATTGAGAAATAGGAAATAAAACGATACTGGTATGACTGAGAGTAGTCCCTCCAAAATTTCCAAGAGAAGCACTAGTGTGGGACCAACTAAGAGTTGGAGAAAAGTACTAGCTCCCAGCTTAAAGAAGAAATCCCTGAAGATAAAGGATGCTCCTTCAATTGATTTAGAGTTTGATGTTTATGCTGAAGTTCAGGACATCAGGCATGACAACAAAGTAGATTCTGTGATTAAGAAGAGTCTAGCAAATTTCCCAGATGTTCCTCTAGATAATATGTCTTTTCATCTTGCTAAAAATATGGAGAAATGGAAGTATGTGTACCAGAGACGTATTGCCCTGGAAAGATAGTTGGGGAAAGATGATATAGAGTTTAAGGAGGTGGTTGATCTCATTAATCAAGTTGGATTAATGAAGACTTTCTAAGCTGGGTAGTTTCTCTGAGAGACTGGTGATGGATTTTTAGATGAATATAAATCAAGAGTGTAATGACAAGAGAAGCAAGGAGTTTAGCAAAGTGTATGTAATAGAAAGATGTGTGGAGTTCTCTCCAATTGTGATTAACTGGTTTTTGAGAATATTTGAGTCATAAAAACCTAAGGTTGAGGTGTCTGATAACACCATTTGTAGAGAGATAAATGGAAAGCAGGTACAAGAATGGCCAAAAAAGGGAAGTTGATAGCAAGCTATTTGAGTGTGAAGTATGCCATCCTTCACAAAATTCGAGCTGCTAACTGGGTGCCTACCAATCAAACTTCCACTATAGCCATTAGTTTGGTTATATTCATCTACATTATTGGGACCAAAATTAATTATGATTTTGGAACATATATTTTTTAGAAAATCATGAAGCAAGGTACTTCCTATGCAGTAAAAATGCCAATTGCCTTTCCAACCTTAATTTATGGAATCATTCTGAATCAACATCCAGGTATTTTGAATGAGTCAGAAGATACAAGTAGAAGATAATCACTTATCTCTTTTCACCATAAACTATTTGAGGGGACACATGTCATAAACATTGTCAAGACATTTGGAAAAGAGAGTGTTATTTCCACCACTAAGGCTGGCATAATAGTAGAGTTGAAAGCTACTTGTAAGGAGTTGGATGAGACTATAAAAACATGTACTGTAAGGAAAATCAAACTTGAAAGGGTGACTGAAGATCTGATTGAAGAAGATGCCCAAGAAAATCCTGAATATGATAGTCATGATGAAAAAGAAGAGGAGACTGCTGGTGGAAGTAAGGATAATGAAAATGGAGAAATAAGTGGAGAAGAAGTAATAGCCAGCAGCACTAGTGCTTAAGCAATTGTGCTTTCTTTTATTTTATTTTTTGGTGCTTTACCTATGTAAGGGTTTATGGCCCATAACATTTTGTGCATCTATATGTTGATGCTTGTAATTCTCAATAATGTGCTTTCATTAATGAATTTGTTTCCATCAATGAATGTGTTTCCACCTGTTATTGTTTGTTTCCAATTAAGATTTGTGATTCCCATTTTTGTTTCCTACTATTATTTTGTGCTTCCATCTATTG
Organism: Vicia faba; assembly: GCA_948472305.1. Taxonomy (NCBI): domain Eukaryota; kingdom Viridiplantae; phylum Streptophyta; class Magnoliopsida; order Fabales; family Fabaceae; genus Vicia; species Vicia faba. Next base: position 801,281,723 of record OX451739.1, on the reverse strand, counting down.
ATTATGCTTGTATGCATGTGTGCTTCCAAATATTTTTGTACATTTACTCTATTTTTTTCAATTTTTGGCTAAAAGGGGGAGTAAAGGGTTATTAAATTTGCTTGGAAGTTGTTTTTTTGTCCTGATGCTGATGTCATGTTAAATGTCTTGACATGTTAAGTAACATTGTGATATGAATGTACTACTATTTAGGGAGAGTAGTCTTTGGTTGCTTTATATGTATGCAATTGTTTAAGGGGAGCATGATTGTCTTTCATGCTTGTTGTTGGTTCTTTGTTTCTGCTACTACTGCTGATGTGTGTGTGCATGATGTCATACCAGATGTCCTGACATCTTGCTTGAATTATATTTTTGTTTGCGAGGCTTATTTTTCTTCTGTTGCATGGGCCTCTGATACGTGAACTCGGATAATTCATATTTAGATTACTTGGATGTTCCCTTGACGGGAGTATTGATTATGTGTGACATGGGGAGTAATAGACCTGTCTGAAGTTTCCGAGCATTGGTCTATGTTGCTGAGGTTGTTGTGCTGAAGTTATTTGGGATGTGTTGATGTGATGTAAGACCACATGTCTTGACATCTGATATTTGGAGATTTTTGTGGTTTGAAGAAGAGTTGTGTGTGAGGTTTGGTATATCTGTAGCTTCATTTATCTATGATGTTTTTTATTTGCAGTTTGTACAAAGTTTACATGTTTTTCATGTAGCTTGTTTTTTTATTTTTTGTTTTATTCCTTATCTGTAGGTTTATTGTGCAAAGGTTGTTTTAGCCAAAATTTTCAAAAGGGGGAGATTGTTAGGTTTATGATTTTATGATTGGAAACAATTTTGGTAAAACATGTTTCATTTTGGAAAACATGTATCACAGACAGATGTTGAGCAAGGTGTTGTGAATTCTTAAACAATTGTCATGGCAGGTGCTGTTGACTCTAGATGTTGAGCAAGATGTTGTGACATCTTTGCCAACTAATATAGCAGATTCTGTTGTTACTTTCTTGACATATTTGATTTGATTTTGTGATATTTTCTTGGATACATCTCACTTATTTGTGCAGGTCAAGAAGATTTTATTTGGAACAATTAATTTTATATCTAGCTGTACATTAGTTTATAAAATTGGAAGTTGAGACAATTTAGGAAACTTATGTTATTTTGTTCTAAGATTTTAAGGATATTTTTCTTCATAATTGATGTAGCCATCAGCTTGTGGATCTACAACAAATTGGGTAGAGAATTCAAAGCTCATGGACAACTGAGATCTTTAAAAGGAAAAACCTAATTCTAATGAAAAGTGTGAAAAAACAAGAAGAAGTTATTCTACAAGATTCTTAGGGTTTGGGAGTCTTTTTAGAGTACTTTGTTTTTGTGCATGTCACTCATGTATCATGTTGATACATAAATTTTGACTGATTATTTATTGTTCATTATCAATCACTCATGAGATTTTAAGTAAAGAGTGGATTGTGTGTAATTGGAAGTGTGATCTTTTTTTTTTTTGGTCTTTTGTTATTGTCACTAAGGTGATTGTGGGAAGTGAGAAGAGGTTCTCAATCTAGGAGGTTCCTAAGTAGAAGTTGCATAAGATAGTGATTAGGTGATAAGTTGTAAACTAGGGTTGTTTAGCTTTGAACTAATACTATCATAGTGGATTTCCTTCTTGGCTTGGATGCTTCAGAGTAGGTGATGTTTCACTGAACTAGGTTAACAATTGACTATGTTATTTATGTTCTGCAATTTACTTTCTGCATATTTCATATCTTCGGTAAATTGCTTTGTCAGTAGATGATGTCATAACATGTAACTTGATATTGTTTTTTTGGTGTTGGAAAATCAGTCTTAACATCTATTTTGAAAGTGCTAGAATTTCATGTCTTTTAAGGGAACATATGGTTGTCTATTTCTAGGAGGTAATTTTAACTCACCCTCAATAATGACTTCCTCTTCAATGTCCAAATCTCCTTCTTCCATATTCTCTTCTTCAATTTTATTAGGTTCATGGTTTTATGGACCCTCTTTTATTTCATAAATGCTTATCTCTTCATCATTGGAATTTGAAGAGATTTTATTATCGGGGACAACATTAGGTTCTTCTCGATGATTAGAAATATGGATGAACTCTTTCTCGATTGAAATATCTTCAATTTCTAATTAATCAAATAAAGACATCGCATACGATGTCTTTCATTTATTGGTTATACTGAGAGTTTTATTAATGAGATGTGTTGCATTGCATACACATTCTCCCCAAAATTGTAATGGAATGTTAGATTGGAAATGTAGGGCTCTTGAAACATTCAATATATGCATGTGTTTTCTCTTTAAACTTCCATTTTTTTTATTGAGTAGCTATATAAGATGTCTCATGAATGATTCCTTCTAGTTGAGTGTAGGCTTAAAAATAAGAGTTAGTAAAACTTGTCTCATTATCATTGTGAATCCTTTTAACATGCACATTAAACAACCTTTTGATCATGTTCTAGAAATTAATGATGTTGTCTAATGTTTTAGTTTTGTGTTTCATAAGTTAGACCCATGTTCCTCGAGTGTATATTGAGAAAATAATATAATTCAAGTCATTTCAACGAGTTAAGATATTATATCAACAGGTTACACAATAGAAATTTTAGTTAAAAAATGATTCAATAGAAAAGTTCAACTGGTTGACATAATATGTCAACCGGTTACACCTGGGAGTTTTCAATTTTATTTGTTAGCTAATTTTACCTCATCATGTATATTGTATATATACCCTTTAGGCATCTTATGAATGAATATAATCTATATTTTACCCATAATTATACTCTCTCCAATTCACTCTCATTCTCTCCCTACCCACACTCAATTACTCAACTATTCACCAATCATATGGTTCCAAGTTCTAAAATTTAGCATCAAGAGCCTGGTTCAACCCATCAAATACCTAGTATGAAATCATGACTTCTGTCTTCAATGAAAGAATTTCTGCAAATATACATATCCTTGATGTGAAGAAGTACGAAAGATGGTGTACGGAAATGAAGGTATTGTTTGACTATCAAGATGTTCTTGATGTAATCAAGAATAATGTAAATCCTCTTGTTGAAGGTGATACTCTAGAGAAAAGAGAAACACATAAGGAATAAAAGAAGAATGATTTCAAGGTGTTGTCCTTAATTCATCAATGCATTAATACGGATAATTTCGAGAAAGTTGGTGATTGTGAATCATCAAAGCAAGTGTGGGAAATCTTGGAGAAGGAATATTCAAGGGATGGAAAGGATAAAGTTTTGAGGTTACAAACTCACAAATGTCAGCTCGAATAGATTCAAATTAAGGAGAAGGAGATCATCAATGATTTCAAGATGATAGTTACTCAGTTGGTGAACCAAGTAAAAACATGTGGATAAACAATTATAGAGCAGTATGTTATCGCAAAAAATATTGTGTTCTTTGAAGGAAATATTTGATAAAGTAGTCGTAGCGATTGAGGAATCGAAGGGTATTACGGTGATGAGAAAATAGGAGCTGCAAAGCACTCTTAGGAACTTGAGCAGAGAATGGAGGAAAGGAAAGTTGATAAGGAAAATGTGGAGATCGCTTTGCAAGCCTATTTCAACGAGAAATACAAGAAAGTGAAGGGAAAGTTGCCCTTGAAAAAAGGTAGATTGAACTTTTAGAATTTTAGTGGAAGAGAGTATCAAACTTCCAAAAACTCAACATTCCAAAAAGGTGAAAACAGTGGCAATAGGGCTTCTAGATCAAAAAACTCTATATGAGGTAATGTTAGAGGTAAAGGAGGTAGAAAGATGGTTGAAAAGAATAGTGTGAAGTGCTATAAATGTCGAAAGCTTGGTCATCTTTCAAGAGAGTTCAATGACAACAAGAAAGAACCTCAAGAAGTTGAAGTTGGAGTTGCTAGACAAGAGTTTGATGATGAGAACACACTCTTGGTCATGATTATAGAAGGAGAATGCATCAGCAGCAGGATGCAAGACAATAACAACATAAATTTGAAAAACATAACAAAACTAAAGCGTAATTGGTTGCATTTTTATGCTAACCGGTTACACTTTGAAATAAGCAGTGCATTGCAGCGATTAATGGTATTTGGACTCCATGTGTTCAATTCATATGATGTAGAGGAAAGATTAGTTTGTTACAATTAATTGTGTCATGAAGAACATAGTGAAGTTCGCGGATGATACCACTCTAACGACGAAGAAATCACTGATGTATTGATCGAGAGAATGGATGGTAGTCCTTCTTTGATGAATAATGTGTTGTATATTCTCATAATCAAGTGTAATATTCTAATTATTGACCAATTTCTTGATAAGGATTACAAGATTCATATGGAGAGCAAGGTGTTACACCTCATGGATGCAAACAGGGTTTTGCCCTAAAAGTTTATATGGCTCCCAATAGAACTCTCAAGGTTGAGTTGAAGGTTTTGGAACATGGGTATATTTCTAAAGGGGTTAGTAGAAAAGAGTGGATATGAAACTATAGTCTTGGAGATCTTAACTTTTGAGATCTAAATGCCTTGCAAAAGAACGTGATGGTGACGGGGATTCAATTGATCAACATAACGGCTGAAATTTGTGAAGAATGTATGCATGTGAAGAAATATAAGGGAAAATATCGCGAGGAAGCAGGTTATAGAACCAAGTGCCATCTTGAGGTGATTTATTCAAATGTGTGTGGACCGATGCAAGTTAACTGGATTGGTGGTAATAGATATTTTATCACACATTGATGATAATAGTAGAAAATTATGAACATACCTAATAATGAGAAATGACGAGGTCTTTGAGGTGTTTAAGAAGTTCAAGTCGACGGTTGAAAGGCAAAGCGGTAAAAAAATTAAAGTTCTCAAAACAGATGGTGAAGGAGAATATGTATCAAATTATTTTGGGAGGTTTTGTGATCAATAAGGCATATTACATAAGGTGGTACTACCCTATATACCTTAAAAAATAATGTTGCCGAAAGAAATGATCGATCAATTATGAACATGGTGAGAAAGATATTGAAAGGGAAGAACTTGCTGAAAGAATTATGGGGAGAAGAGGTGTCCATAATTGCATATTTGTTGAATAGGTGTCCAAGAAAGAAACTATAGAAGATAACACCAAAAGAAGCCTTGTCCATATTGAAACCAAGCATGAGTCACTTTATAGTGTTTGGCTCAGTGGCATATCGATATGTGCCAGATCAACTTAGAAATAATCTTGATGACAAGAAAGAGCAAATGATACTTCTAAGATATCACTATACCAATAATTACAAGTTGTATGATGTAACAAATAAAATATTCGTGATAATCCAAGACGTCGTTTTCGACGAAATTAAAGATGTGCAGCAAAGTACAACCGGTTGGCATAAAAGTGCAACCAATTACACTAGTGAAAAGTTTGTTTCTGTAGTGCTAGAAAATAAAGAACTAGCCCCACTGAAGCCCGAATGGAAGAAAATGTTAGAAGGTCAACAAGGTAATGAGGTTTGCCTCCAAAATTTCAAGATTGTGAGATGTTCTAAGATAACAAAGTCAATGACAATGGTGATTCCGTCCATTTTGGACTCATGGAAGAATCCGAACCTGAACCCGTTAAAATGGAGGAGACTTTGAGTGATCCAAAATGGAGTTGTGCTATGAAGGAGGAGTTGGAATCTATTGAGTTCCACAATTCTTAAAAAGGACTGCTCATGCACCAAAGAAGGTATGCGCTTAAGATTTTGAAGAAGTTTGAAATTGAGCATTGTAATGCGTTACTCTAGCTGAACCAAGGTTGTAGTTGTCGAAGGATGAGGATGAGCAAGATGTTAGTCCAACTCATTATAGGAGGATGATTGGATCCTTGTGTTACTTGTGAAATACGTGGCTGGATTTGTCGCTTAATGTCAGTATTGTGAGTAGATTCATGGAGAAACCGAAGATATCTCACTTGATAGCAATCCAGAGGATTATAAGATACGTCAAAGGATCTATTGGTTATCAAAACTTTTCTTTCCCACAATGGACAAGCAGAAAATGCAATTTACTCGAATTTAGCGATAATTGTTGCGGAGATAAAGATGATAGAAAGTCTACAGTAGTGACACTTTTTTCTTGTGAGACCGAGTACATTGCAGTTTCGTTGTGTGTGTGTCAAGTTGTGTGGTTGAAGAATCTGTTGAAGGAGATACGCAGCGAAGTGGGTGAGGCTGTAGCGCTCATGGTTGATAATGTTTCCGCTATAAACCATGATAAGAACCCCACTGCACATGAGAGAAGAAAGCATATTAAGATGGAACTTTACTACTTGAAAGAAGTTGTTAGTGAAGGAATGTTGAGATTGGATTATTGTAGAAGTGAAGATCAAGTGGCCGATTTACTTAACAAAGGAGTCACAATTGAAGTGTTCAAGACATGGAAGAAGAACATAGAGATGAAAGACTTGGAAAACTTGAATTAAGGTGGTACATTAAGAGTTTTTTTTATAACTCAAGTGTTGTAACCGGTTAACACGGGTGTGTAATCGGTTACAGGTGTGAAAATAATTCAAATAAGCTGAAGAAAAGTGATTTTGGAGTTACGCATTCACAGTAACCGGTTTACCACTGTTAATATTTTTCAAAGTTGTAACAACTATAACCGGTTACTAGTTTTGAATAACCGATTACAGGTCCGAGAATTTTGAAATTATATTATTTGACTTATGTTGCTTGTGTCTCAATCCACTTGTATTGTTTGTGCAAATGCTTTGGAGACATCCTCATCAATGTTAATGAAAATAATACGTTCTTACCCTCAATTATCTCTCTAACTTCTCTTCTATCTCTCTCCCTAACTCTCCACATTTAAAACCCTCCATAGTGATTCCAAAGTTCTATCACATATGTCTTCAACATCACGACGTGGATCCCGTTCAATCCTTCTTTTCTCAAATGAATCCAAATTCTGTGAGACACAGAATCTTCACTGTACTTTTCCCCTGCTAGATTCTAAAATGTTGATATTGCTATTTATTTGCTCATTTCTTAACTAATACATTATTATTGATTTACACGTGAAGATGGCTCCACTAACTGAACTTCAATGTTGAACTTCAAACAAGTCCAATTGATAATTGATTGTAACTAACAAATCATTTACTTTGCTTATAGCAAAATTTCAACTCTCGTGATAAAGCAAACTACAACAATTACATATACTACAATAAATAGCATGACAAGACATACTACAGATGCAAAATGCTACCACTACATGTTGCAATATTAGATTTATCAGTTACTGCTACCCTGTCAATTTTGTACAAAGGATCAGGATCTGTTGCAGTAGACAAAACACGCAGTTGCACGCAGTTTTAGATCTCGGCCGTTAATATGTGATGAGCCGGTTAGTTTGAGATCAAACAGTAGAGATCGAAAACTGCGTGACACAGTTACTACCCCAAATCCAAATCACAAAAGAATACATAATAATTGATCGAACATTTGCAGATGGTTTTTCCCATAATGTTACAAAGTAATTTATTTTATCAGCTCCTTAGGTATGAGATATCGAAAAGTAAAGTTGTGTGGAATCCATTCTATGCTCTTCCCGGATTTCGCAAAGTGACATTTCTTAATACTCTTTCTCAGAGATTCAGGTAGAGACTGTTGGATCATCTCTATAAGACTGGCGTGGGACAAACCCGATTCCTTGGAGAATGAATCTACAATCTTGGGTACAAGTATTTTCTGGTCCTTCCGTACGCCAAACGTGGCTCTAATGTACTCTTCCTTTGCAACTTCTAGTTCTCGATGCACTCTCTTCGGTGTATATACACGTACCTGTCATAAATATGTTTGTACAATATCAACCAACTCAATCAGCCACAGTACAGACAGTATTGTTCCAACAAATATTGAGTATAGATTGAGAAGATAGCATCCAGTGTTTTAAAAATGGAGAAATCAAAAGCAAAAAAAAACTACATATACATATGAGAAATGCGATAAGTACCGCTGGATCAGAGTGGTTTCCTGAACAAAGTGCAAAGTGAAGAAGAGGCTCAGGCTGCTCGATTGCATATGCTTGTCGTCCATCTCCAGCTTTGAATTTTGTTCTCGAAGAAAAAAACACGCGGAACCACTGCATGAGAAACCAAGCTACTTAGAAGAAGAACGTCAAGCAATAAAAAATTCGAACTAAATACTATTTTAACCGGGAAGAGTTAGAATTGTAATATCCACCTGTCCAGGACGAGACATTCGGAAACCGAGTATTGTATTCTGTATTGTGTCGGCACTTACTGTATGACCTCCAACATTATATGCAGCCTGTAAAGCGCAATACATTATTGAGCAATATATCTAAAGCAGATAAACTCGGTTCCATACTCAAATTGACTAATAAAGATACAATTGGTTTTTTACCTTCAATAGAAGAAGGACCCTTTTGACATTGTTTTGTGGGATTCCATAAGCCAAGAAAGCCTATTAGAAACCAAAGAACAAATTCTAGACCAATTAATCAAGTGAGAGAAATGAAATGTAATAAAAGGGTAACATGGTTTTTGAGAATAACTATTACATGCATCACTAAAGCATTGTGTACGTTGATCCAGAAAGCTAACTTCTCATCGGGTTTCAACTTCCCCGGATCTACTTCTTCTAATTGACCAATAAGTGACCTGAAACAACATAGAAGTAGATGATTATTATAACCAACCCCCAAAGGTTGACCTGTTAGTGAAGGCTTAAGTCCTGAGAGTGTGCTCCTCTCAAGGTCTCAGATTTAAATCCTGTTAGGTGCTAACAATCATTGTGTTGGGGCAGCCTGCTCGAGCGACCTACCATTTATCAGTAAACTATAAGTCATACTGAACAATTAGATATTAATAAACGCACCTGAAATTCTGGAGCAATTGCTCTGTATTGCCTAACTTCTGATTCACTTTATAAATCCATGATACCTCAACCATGGTGCTATAAGGCCCACTAAATTCCTTGAGTCCTTCAACATGAAAAGGATTGTCCAACTCTACATCGAAAGACGAGTTATTTTTGAATCCTGGACTCCAGATGTCTCCTTGATCTCCAATAGAAAAGGCACTTGTTGAAGTACTGGGAGATGAAAGGCCGGGATTTGTTGCAGGAGCGTCTGAAAGTTTGTAATATATAGCTGATATACATTTAACCATATCCTCAGAGAGCCTATTAGCTGTTTCTGGAATATGATCAAATATTCTAGTACCGAGATGTTCTGCTAGACTGATTATTTTTGTTGAAGCATCAATGCTTTCGGCAAACTGCATACAAGTACAACAAATCAAGCCAAAATCAAAAGAAAGCCTACGAAAGTATCATTCTCGCTGATCTTAATGATATAGATACAAACAGAATGGTATGATTGCAGCAAAAACAAGTAAAGGAATTTTTCATGAAACAAGATTTACCTCCACCATGGACAAGGGTTGAGAATAACAGGCGCGTAAAGAATCGGTCAACGCTTCTTCTGGAGGGGATACTCTTGCTGAATATTGAGATAACGAGGAGTGACAACGATGAACACCAGAGTCTAAATGTTTTTCTTCTGGATAACGTACAATGCATTCGTTATCTGGAGTCTCGAGTCCATATTCATTACATTCTTTTTGAATAGTATCAACCTTGTGATCAATACATTGTACATCAGAACATCCTTTTATTGTTAAAGAAGGAGAAACTTCAAGGAATCTATCTCGAGGTGTTGTCAGAGGAGGAGACTTTTCACTTCCCTCCACGGTAGATGGAGCCACTGCTGGGGATAGTTGTTGTTCAAATGCTTTCCGGTATAAGGAGAGAAGATATTGTTCCAAATATACAACTTCTAACTCTAAAACTGCGATTTCTTTAATTAAATCTGTGGTTGGCTAGAGTACGAAAAAAACTCGTATCAGACAAAAGCATATTTGTGAACTTAAAAAAGAAGATTGTTAAAATTCATTGAAGAAATTCCAACCTTTGGTATTGTCATGTCATCTGGATTAACAAGAGATATAGGTCTATATCCAAGTGCCTTTTCTAATGTGCATCTAACCTTAAACTGGTCTTCTAATCTTTTCTCTAATTGTAAAATCTGCCACAAAATAGACATAGATAATTGGAAAACGTTGCAAAATCAAAATAACCGGTTGAACCAAACTGTAAAAAATGTGTATGCAAATTGAAATTTACAGTTCTGGTGATGTACCTCTTGCTTTAGAGTATTTTGAACATTATTCACAGGGGTTTGTTTTTTATTAGTTTCACTGCATTCCGTGACGTAACCTGCATCCTGAAACCAGATCAAACCCATACTTCAGGCATGAAAATTTTGCTAGCACGTCGATACCAGTAATAATTTGAAAAATGCAAGTAATAATCACATTTATTGGTATCAAACACCAGACACGTCTTTGTTCTGAAGTGTTTAAACATATCACATATATGATTAGTCGTGATTAATTGCTTGACTGTAAACTCACATTTATACGGAATCTACCTTTAAATTCACAAGTTAAGAAAACTAGAAAAAAGAAATAACAACATTGTAGACGAAATAGAAAAGTGATTTATTATACCAGCTTTGTTTGATCTGAAGTCTCAAAGCTATCTGAAATATACTCCTTGACTGTTTTCTTATCAGGAAAGCTGTCATATATAATATAAAAACAGTAAAACATAATTAATATACAACAAGTTAGAATATTCATTCATATAATAAAAACTGTATTTTAAGGTACCCTTTTCAAGAGTTATGAACCCTTCTCCACAAAATCCAAAAGGGTATACAAAGCTAGACCCAAAAGAAAAAAATTGAGCAAAATTGACATAAATGTGAAACCTTTATTTTCCATTTTCCAGAAAATCTACAAACCCCTCTTACATAAATTGCATAATCAAGATAAAAAAAAGACATAAAAGAACCTAACTTCAAGCAACAAATGAACCTAGAGCATCACCTCTTTGAACGATTATGCCTTGGAATCAAACCTTCAAGCCCCATTAGCAACACTTTCTTAACCAAAAATGTTAACTTTTCCACCAGAATCTTCACTAAACTTGACTTGTCATGTACTCTAGTAGCATTTCATAGAAGGAAAAAAATTCCCTTTTTCAGCACCAACAAAAGGATCAAGTTTCTTTGGTTACTTGCACATAATAATAGAGCTTAAAACTTAAACAGAACCATTAATGACAACAACAGAAAAACCAAACCAAACCCATTTGAGTAAAGAATGGGGCTTTTGACTAATGAGGCTTTTCTTTTTGACTAATACACCAATGATTATTGTTATATGCTTTGTGCTATGGTTCTAGGCTTTTGTAAAGGGTTGTTACCTTTTGGGATTTAGTGAGGGTAGAAACAATGATAGAGTAAGATAAATGTCAAAACATAGGACAAATGTGGAAAAGTCACACTGTAAAGGTTCTACAGAGATCCAAGGTCATTGCAGAAGAACAAGAAGATGGTGGCCTACTTCACTGTCTTCAATGATGACTATTTTAGGCTAATAATCTTAGTGGTATAACTTCAACTAATTTATTAACTACACTTCATTCAACACATATTCATATATTTGATTTATATATTCTTAGTATGTTTAATTTTTTACATTATCATAAAAAACAAACAACTATTTTGGTTATCCAAAATATATATACCCTACTGCCTTATTATTATTTGGAGTGGAAATATGTGAGATCTGTTTCGTGACAAAAGAATATTGAAAACATTTGTTAGAACGTTCTCTATTCTCGTCGGCAAGCAAGTGAGAGTTGGTGAGTGTCCTCCACCAATTGTCTCATTTTGCATCATAAGCCAATCTATTTTACCTAACAAATAAAGGATTGAAAAATGAAATAAATATCAGATAGTTACAAATTAGTTTGTTTTGGGTTGAAAAGAGATACATATATTTTCACCTTGCTTCAATGAGTTGTACCATTTTTTTGAATGGTAGGTACAATGGACTAATCTGTATATAGTGTTGAGAACATGGACGGACCCATGTAATTGGGTCTCTAGACAATGGCTTACAATTAGCTTAGGAAAAAACCATTTATGTTTTAAGATTGTCAAAGTTGAGTACACTTAATTAATATAAGAGATACAACATTGTTATACATAAACTTTTGGATTTTGTATAAAAGATTAATTGTTTTTATGCTATGAAACTAAAAATGTCAAAGCCAGATGATATAAAAATATGTTGATTGTTTGAGCATATTTTTATATAATTGATCAATTTATTTGAAGTGTCTTTGAGGATTATTTGTTCCACATTAAAACATTTATTCCTCACTCTCCTATCCGTGAAGAAACACACGTCAAATTCATATATACATGTTTTCATTTTATCCACTTGTATTTCAGAACATCTATTGCTCCAATTTTTATCTACTTTTATATGGCTCAATAAAAAAATTCACAAATTTTCTTTCCAAAGATTGTCTATCGCAATTGAACTATGATCACTTTTGATTAGATATTGAACGTAGTAAACCCAAACTTGGAAGCACCAAACTATACATATTATAGGGGAAAAAGGCTCCAAAACTTATTTGAACTCTTTCATGTTTTGAGTGATATATACTTGTCGTGTATAATCAAGGTGTATCATAACATCAAAAATAAAAAAAAAATAAAAAAGGTGTATCATGAAAATGGCATTCTATTTGCGTTGAGTCCCACTAGAGCACTAACATTTAACCAATAACGAGGAAACAAGTGACTAGGTAACAAAATATACCTTGTTACAAAGAAAGTAAAGCAACAATTTTACCTCAAAAGGAAAAAAAAGCTAAGGCATAAAGGTATTGTAGTCTTATAAAGTAGTAGAAGTTTTGTGATGTTTCTCTTTGTCTAAATGTTTTTGGTTGAATTAGGAGATATGCATATTTCTTTCAATATCAAAAAGAAAAGTAATGTAACGGTTGTCACATATTGTACTACAAATATACAAAATAAGTTAATCAATGAGACTTTATGTTGTACCAAAACCAATACAATAAGAAAATGATGGGAGTGTGGTAAGGTGGACAGTTATCTCTTTTTGTCGTTATGTAAAATTTCTGAGCAAAGAAAGTTCCTTCTTTTTCTGCATGCTTGCTGAGATTGAGAAAAAGTGAACCGAAAAAGGAAGGGAAAAGCTTAAGGAACAGCTGAAAAGCTTGATCTGAGAGGAAAATGACAAAGGGAAGTTCACATGTTCACATACACAATTATATATAATGATGGTCTTATCTTATACTAATGTTGTATTAAAATTTGTTGAAAATGAAAAGACGATGTAAATGTTCTGATAATTAAAATAATGGTTAGATAGTAGTTATTTGAAAATTCTCCTTCCTTGTTTTTAATCCTCAGTGTTATCTTCCACGTACACAAGTTGGTGTGGCAGCACAAGGAGCAATTTCTCAATGATTGTCCCATGAATGACATTGTTAGGTTATGTTATATTCCCAAATTTAAAGCACACAACAAAACACCCGTATAGAAACACGGATATCATAAATAAAGAAAACTACATGTTTGATGAAATCAAAATTAAAGTCAAAATCGTGATGAAGCTTAGAAATCATGATGAAACTAGAAAATAGTTCTCGCATTGAATTTTGTTTATAGAAATTAAACATCGTTTGATCAAATTAAATAAACAAGTTATTGTATTTATTGTCTTTACTTCATCTTCTTCTAACAAAGTTAAATTTTTGTATTATTGCATAAAGAGTTACTTTTATCAAATGTCATTTAGGATTATTGTCATTGGTTTCACATATCAATTTTTTGTGTGTAACTAGCAGGACACTCGTGCATCTGCACGGTTATTGGTCTGATACGCACGCTATTATTTTCAAAATGTAATCAAAGTGTAAATAAGAAAAACAAAATAGTTTTATCAGAACAATTTATTATTTTTAAAAGAAATACATATTTTTAAAATAAAAACTATATTATATCATTTTTTCAATTTTTAAAAGAAAGGCATCAATAATATATATTTTATTATTCATATATTATCTTTAAAATTATTGTATTTTAAATAAAAAAATTCAAAATAAAAATATTAGTGTTAGAAATATATTATACAATTAATACATATCAACTACGTAAAGACAAAGAATCAATTGTATCTCTTCATATGAAAATTATCATTAATTGTATAATATATTTCTAACACTAAAAAAATAAAATGTTGTATATTTTATTTCACGTGATTTCCATTACATATATACACGATTTCATTTACTGTATAAACTGAAAATGGATAAAAGAATATATGTATTGAAAGCCTTACCTATATTTGGCCTATAATAAAAAACCTATTAATACAATTGATAATAATTTTCAATTTGGTCTATAATAAAAAGCCTACTAATACAATTGATAACAATTCCAGAGATACAATTGATTATTTGCCTTTATGTCTTGATATGCATTAATTGTATAATATATTTCTAACACCTCCTTCAAGTTGGAGGTGGGATTGAAATCTCAAGAACACCCAACTTGCCAAGTAGTCGTTTATAAGAATCGCCTCCAAGAGGTTTAGTAAAAATGTTAGCTAGTTGGTCAAAAAAACGGAGATATAAAGGAGTGATAAGACTCAATTTAATTTTTTCACGAACAAAATGACAATCAATTTCAATGTTTGGTGCGTTCATGAAAAACTGGATTTTCGGCAATATGGATGGCAACTTGACTATCACAATAAAGTGTGATCGGTTGAGGGTGATCAATACCTAGATCAGAGAGAAGGCATTTTAACCATTGTAACATAGAAGATAAAGTTGCAAGGGAACGATATTCTGCTTCAGCACAAGAACGTGAAATTGTTGGTTGCTTCTTGGTTTTCCATGAAATTGGATTAGAACCTAACATGGTGAAATTGTTGGTGTAAGCCCTAGAGGCCAATACTTTTGGTACTTGTATCGAATTATTTATTAATAATAAAAGGAATTTCTTTATTATGTTTGCTTTTCAAAATAATAAAGTCCCTAGAATGGTTTATTGGTTTAATGAAATGTTAAGTGTGACTTAATCATGAGATCCCATTAAACATAAGAAACTATTCTTAAAGTATCCGTAGTCAAGCTTTAATGTGAAGTGGGATAACATTAAAGCATTAAGATTATTATGAAGATAGATTGATGATCACATCTCATGGATCATAGATAAGGAGTTATCAAGTCTTGACATAGGTATGAATATTAGGAGTAATATTTATACTGGATTGACCCGCTATGAGAATACTACATAGAATGTTATGCAAAATGTCATAAGTTATTCTCATGATGATAATGGTGTATACCACCCTTCGACCTGAAACCACTATGGACCCTAGATATAGAGTCAAGTACTTTATTGCTGATCAAACGTCATCCGTAACTGGATGTCTATAAAGACGGTTGATGGGTACTTCACAAAGCGTGCTAAGGGACATGAGTGACCTAGATGGAATTTGCTCATCCTGCATAACAGGATAAATGTCTAAGGGCCCGATATTGAACTGGACAAGGGTGACACAGTGTATGCCTTGTGTTCAATATAGACATGAGGGCAAAAGGGTAATTGTATAACACAAATATTATCACGGAAAAGGTTTGGTCAGATCACATGACATTTTCGTGACTTGGGTAACAGTGATGTGTTGCTAGATACCGCTCACTGTTTATTATAGTAAATGTGTGATTTAATATAATTGCCAACGTCGCGAAAACCTACAGGGTCACACACATAAGGACAGTTTGATGAGAGATAGAATAAATAAGGAATACCGTAAGGTACGGTGCACTTAAGTGTAATACGGAAAGTGGTAAGGTACCACGTGGATAAGTGATATATGGTACATCATAAGGTATGAAGTCCATAAGCTTAATTGGGCTTTTAGCTTATAGCCTTAATTGGGCTTTTAGCTTGTAGCCCACACGAGTGATTCTATAAATAGATCCCTTGTGATGAAGCAATTTCACTTGATGCAATTTCGTTTTTGATTCTCTCTCTCACTCAAGGTTTCCGTTCGTGATCAGCTAGCACTGTGACCGGAAGCGATCTGTTCGTGTGGACTGAGTAGAGGCGTTGTTCTTCATCAACGCTCGTGATCACAACATCAAAGTTCTGAATCACCACAAGAGGTAAATATTTCTATCACTGACCATGCTCATTCGTAAGGATCGCTAAAGGAAATTTCTCATTCCACTGCGCTTTTGATCGCAATTTTCCTTCAGTGGTATCAGAGCCACTTACGAAACCATGGATCTGATAGTTGTTTATGTTCTATATTTTCTGTTTTGGTTCGATTAAAACCAGAATGAATTGAATAATAAACGAGTAATTAAATTTGGCATCTGTTGTGTATGATTTGGATGATTGATGTTGACTATGCTTCGGAATCCGACATTAGTATGGTGAAGCAGCGATACATCGATCGTCCATAGGTTACACAAATAAGATCGATCACTTTTATATATGATATAAGTAAATCTGATGCAACGATGGTATATGGGATATACTGTTTCTGTTTCGTTCATTCAAACACTTGATGATTTTTATTCTTTTGACCGATCACTGTTCATATGCTTCGGAATCCGACATTAGTATGGTGAAGCAATGACATGTGATTAATCATACTGAATTATCAATCGAAATGTGTTTGACAGCATGAAACTGTTGCATTAGGGTTCATGACGGCACAAGGGTTGTGTTATTGCAGATTTATGCGATTAGGGTTGTGAATGCACAAGAGTTGTGCGAAAATGACGTCGATTTCAAATGAATTGTTCATTAAAATTTTGCGTCGGGGCGCTGCCCCTAACAACCCCGCAAAGAGGCGCTGCCCCCTTGACCCCCGTCCGCTGAACGGTCAGCGGAACCCCCGGCTAACTCTGCGTAGTGTGATCAATCGTCGAAATTTAATTTGCCTTTTTTTTAATTAACAAAATTTAAACTAATAATAAAAGTGTGTTTATTATTATTGTCTTGTGGTGATCAGTTATGGCCTTAGTTTTTTCCTTTATTTTGTTTTGGGATTGTAAAATACGGCCTGCGTGTCGCGCCTCTCTCTAAAATTCTTGATGTAACTTATTTTCTCATCTCACTCCCTCGTATGTAAAACGAGTTTCTTTTATGTAATGTAATGTTATGAAGAAAGAGAAGAATACAATATCAAAGGAGGATAACCTTGGAGATCTTGCTTGGAGAAGTTTAGATCGTTATTAGGTTAGCTTAGGTTCTCTCATTGGCTTGGGAGAACAATTGCGCTAGGGGCCATAACTGTATCCTTTTATGTATATTGATGCATGTGTTTGTATGTTGATGCATGAGAGAGACGAATTGCATGTTAAGCCGGTGAGATCAAACTAATAACAAAATCTCTCAAGTTAAATATTAAGTTCATGCTTTCCAAGTTTTAGCACTCATCAAGACTAGTATCGAACAATGTAGGTTTCGCCTACGCGAGGTGCATGTTCTATATTAGTAAGGTGCGATGGGATAATTGTAATATCCAACTGCTAAAACAATGGGTCAAACTTAACTAAACACATTATAATAAGATTATACATGTTTAGAAGCAAGAGTTGGGAATGATTCATATGATGAATTAGAATAAGGAGTTATTCACCCAACTGAAAATATTCGAGAGTTGTATGAGATACAATTGGAAGGAGTTCCTACCTAAATAACCTAGTTTTGTGTAACCAGCCTAACGCTGACTTAGAACGAAGTGAAATGTGGATCTCGACCCACTAGAAAGTCTTCCAACGGGATTTTCCGAATCAAATGATGAGGGTCATTTGGTTTGAGTAAAATAGTGGGAGCATATTTGATTAAAGGCCTAATTAAATATGTTGTTTTAATGATACTTATATTTTCATTTTTTTTGTAGATTACCATGACAACAAACAACTATATTTTGCGATCAATCCTAGATAAGGAAAAATTGTCTGGGACAAATTTCCTGGATTGGCACCGAAATCTGAGGATTGTCCTCAAGCACGATAAGAAGCTGTATGTCTTGGAGACACCTGTTCCTGAAGAGGAACCGCCTAGTTCGTCACCTAAGGCAGAAAGAGATGCTTATAAGAAGCATTTTGATGATGCTAACGAAGCCGCTTGTCTCATGCTAGCTACTATGAACTCGGAGTTGCAAAAGCAACACGAGAACATGTCAGCGTTCGATATGATCGGACATCTGAAAATGCTATATCAAGAGCAGGCAAGAAATGAGAGGTTTCAGGTTTCAAAGGCCCTTTTTAACAGCAAGTTATCTGAGGGAAACTCTGTAGGTCCCCATGTACTCAAAATGATTGGGTATGTGGAAAACCTTGAAAGGTTAGGGTTTCCGCTTGGAAAGGAACTTGCAACTGATTTTATCTTGCAATCATTTCCAGATAGCTTTAATCAGTTTGTCATGAATTTCAACATGAGTGACATGGATAAGAGTCTTCCAGAATTGTTAAGCATGTTGAAAACTGCTGAGCAGAATATGAAGACAAAAGGGAAATCCATGCTGATGGTCAGTAATGGAAAGAAGCTGAACAAGAGGCCTACCAAGCAGGTTGGTAAAGGGAAAGGCAAGGAATTTGCCAAGCCTAAACCTACTGTTCCTGCTTTGAAGCCTAGTGGAGGCATAGCAAAGGAGGGCACTTGCTTCCACTGTGGTAAGACCGGACATTGGAAGAGAAACTGCCCAAAGTACCTGGAAGATAAGAACAATGGAGTAGGGACTTCAAATTCAGGTATTTTTGTTATTGAAATTAATTTATCTACTTTTGCATCATGGGTATTAGATACTGGATGCGGTTCTCACATTTGTACTAATGTGCAGGGGCTAAAAAGGAGTAGAGATTTGGCAAAAGGTGAAGTTGACCTACGAGTTGGAAATGGAGCAAAGGTTGCTGCTTTAGCCGTAGGAACTTATGTTTTGACTTTACCTAGTGGTTTAATAATTCAGTTAGAGAACTGTTATTATGTACCTGCAATTAGTAGGAATATTATTTCCGTTTCTTGTTTGGACAAGTTTGGTTTTTCATTTATAATAAAGAACAATTGTTGCTCTATTTATTTGAATGATATATTCTATGCTTCTGCACAAATGAACAATGGACTATATGTCCTTGATCTTGAAATGCCAATTTATAACATTAATACTAAACGGATTAAACCTAATGAGTTAAATCCAAGCTACCTTTGGCACTGTCTCTTAGGCCACATAAATGAGAAACGCATTTCCAAACTCCATAAAGATGGACTCTTGGACTCTTTTGATTATGAATCATATGAGACATGCAGATCTTGTTTAATTGGAAAGATGACAAAGTCCCCATTCACAGGAAAAGGTGAAAGGGCTAATGATCTTTTGGCCCTCATACATATTGATGTATGTGGACCACTGAACATACCAGCCAGAGGAGGTTTTCAATACTTCATCACATTTACTGATGATTTCAGTAGATATGGTTATGTGTATTTAATGAAACACAAATCTGAAACCTTTGAAAAATTCAAGGAATTCAAGAATGAAGTACAAAACCAACTAGGTAAGAATATTAAAGTTCTTCGATCAGATCGAGGCGGTGAATATTTAAGCATAGAGTTTGATGACCATCTAAAGGAATGTGGGATTTTATCCCAACTTACTCCTCCCGGAACACCACAATGGAATGGTGTATCTGAGAGAAGAAACCGAACCTTGTTAGACATGGTCTGATCCATGATGAGTCACGCCGATCTTCCGAACTCCTTTTGGGGACATGCACTATTGACTGCAGCTTACACACTTAACCGGGTTCCATCCAAAAAGGTTGAGAAGACACCATATGAGATATGGAGTGGTAAGAAACCACATATGTCTTACATGAAGATTTGGGGTTGCGAAGTTTATGTGAAACGACAAATTTCAACTAAGCTTGAGCCCAAATATGACAAATGCTTATTTGTGGGGTATCCTAAAGAAACAAGAGGGTATTACTTCTACAATCCTTCTGAGGGCAAAGTGTTTGTCGCTCGAACTGGAGTTTTTCTGGAAAAGGATTTTATTTCCAAAAGAATCAGTGGGAGGAAAATAGAGCTTGAAGAAATTCAAGAACCACAAAGCATTGATACACCTATGGAGGAATTAGAGCAGGAAACACAAGTAGTTGTGGAAGAGCAACCTGCTCAAGTAGAACAAGACCAGCGTAGGTTAAGCAGGATACGTCAACAACCTGAGAGATATGGATATCTCATAAGTGATCAGAGTGATGTATTACTCAAGGATCAAGATGAGCCTGTGACCTACCAAGAGGCCATAACTGGTCCTGAGTCCAAGAAGTGGCTAGAAGCCATGAAATCTGAAATGGATTCCATGTGCACAAACCAGGTTTGGACCTTGGTAGAGCCTCCTATAGGAGTTAACCCTATAGGATGCAAGTGGGTATTCAAAAAGAAGACTGACATGGATGGTAAGGTACATACCTATAAGGCAAGACTGGTTGCAAAAGGCTATAAACAAATTCATGGGGTTGACTATGATGAGACCTTTTCACCAGTTGCAATGCTTAAATCTGTTCGGATTTTACTTGCTATCGCTGCATATCATGATTATGAAATATGGCAGATGGATGTCAAAACTACTTTCCTTAATGGGAATCTTCTTGAGGATGTGTACATGACACAACCTGAAGGATTTGACATACCAGAAGAAGCCCAAAAGATATGTACGTTACAGCGATCAATTTATGGATTGAAGCAAGCTTCCAGAAGCTGGAATCTTTGTTTTGATGAAACAGTAAAACAATATGGATTCATCAAGAATGAAGATGAGCCTTGTGTCTACAAGAAGGTTAGTGGGAGCATGATCGTATTCCTGGTATTATATGTAGATGACATATTACTCATTGGAAACGATGTCCCTACCTTGCAATAAGTGAAGACTTGGTTAGGGAAATGCTTTTCAATGAAGGACCTAGGTGAAGCAGCCTATATATTAGGAATCAGGATCTATAGAGATAGGTCACAAAACCTGCTTGGCCTAAGTCAGAGTACATACATAGAAAAAGTGTTGAGACGCTTTAATATGCATGATCCCAAGAAAGGATTCATACCTATGCAACATGGCATGTGTCTGTCAAAAACACAATCCCCTTCAAGTAAGGAAGAAAGGGATCGCATGGATAAGATTCCATATGCATCTGCAATAGGATCTATCATGTATGCCATGCTATGTACTCGGCCAGATGTCTCGTATTCTTTAAGTGCAACGAGTAGGTACCAGTCTAATCCCGGTGATGCTCATTGGGTAGCTGTCAAGAATATCCTTAAGTACTTGAGAAGGACTAAGGATTCATTCTTGATATATGGAGGTCAGGAAGAGCTTTCTGTAATTGGATACACCGATGCTAGCTTCCAGACAGATAAGGATGACTTTAGATCGCAATCTGGTTATGTGTTTTGTTTAAATGGTGGCGCTGTGAGCTGGAAAAGTTCAAAGCAAGATACAGTTGCTGATTCTACAACCGAGGCTGAGTATATTGCTGCCTCAACTGCAGCAAAGGAAGTTGTTTGGATCAAGAAGTTCATTAGTGAACTTGGCATAGTCCATAGCATTATGGATCCCATTGATCTCTATTGTGATAACAATGGTGCTATCGCACAAGCTAAGGAGCCTAGATCTCACCAACGATCCAAACACATACTTAGGCGTTATCATCTTATTCGAGAGATAATCGATCGGGGAGATGTGAAAATATGCAGAGTACCTACACTTGACAATGTTGCTGACCCATTAACAAAGCCTCTTGCGCAGCTGAAGCGTGATGGACATACTAGATCTATGGGTATTAGGGGTATGCCTGATTGGCTCTAGTGCTAGTGGGAGATTGTTGGTGTAAGCCCTAGAGGCCAATACTTTTGGTACTTGTATCGAATTATTTATTAATAATAAAAGGCATTTCTTTATTATGTTTGCTTTCCAAAATAATAAAGTGCCTAGAATGGTTTATTGGTTTAATGAAATGTTAAGTGTGACTTAATCATGAGATCCCATTAAACATAAGAAACTATTCTTAAAGTATCCGTAGTCAAGCTTTAATGTGAAGTGGGATAACATTAAAGCATTAAGATTATTATGAAGATAGATTGATGATCACATCTCATGGATCATAGATAAGGAGTTATCAAGTCTTGACATAGGTATGAATATTAGGAGTAATATTTATACTGGATTGACCCGCTATGAGAATACTACATAGAATGTTATGCAAAGTGTCATAAGTTATTCTCATGATGATAATGGTGTATACCACCCTTCGACCTGAAACCACTATGGACCCTAGATGTAGAGTCAAGTACTTTATTGCTGATCAAACGTCATTCGTAACTGGATGTATATAAAGACGGTTGATGGGTACTTCACAAAGCATGCTAAGGGACATGAGTGACCTAGATGGAATTTGCTCATCCTGCATAACAGGATAAATGTCTAAGGGCCCAATATTGAACTGGACAAGGGTGACACAATGTATGCCTTGTGTTCAATATAGACATGAGGGCAAAAGGGTAATTGTACAACACAAATATTATCACGGAAAAGGTTTGGTCAGATCACATGACATTTTCGTGACTTGGGTAACAGTGATGTGTTGCTAGATACCGCTCACTGTTTATTATATTAAATGTGTGATTTAATATAATTGCCAACGTCGCGAAAACCTACAGGATCACACACATAAGGACAGTTTGATGAGAGATAGAATAAATAAGGAACACCGTAAGGTACGGTGCACTTAAGTGTAATACGGAAAGTGGTAAGGTACCACGTGGATACGTGATATATGGTACATCATAAGGTATGATGTCCATAAGCTTAATTGGGCTTTTAGCTTATAGCCTTAATTGGGCTTTTAGCTTGTAGCCCACACGAGTGATTCTATAAATAGATCCCTTGTGATGAAGCAATTTCACTTGATGCAATTTCGTTTTTGATTCTCTCTCTCACTCAAGGTTTCCGTTCGTGATCAGCTAGCACTGTAACCGGAAGCGATCTATTCGTGTGGACTGAGTAGAGGCGTTGTTCTTCATCAACACTCGTGATCACAACATCAAAGGTCTGAATCGCCACAAGAGGTAAATATTTCTATCACTGACCATGCTCATTCGTAAGGATCGCTAAAGGAAATTTCTCATTCCGCTGCGCTTTTGATCGCAATTTTCCTTCAGAAATTACCAGTAGTGGATCGACGTGTTGTAGGACAACCGACCCAATTAGAATCTACATATCCAACTAAATTAATGGAGCTAGATGCTAAGAGAAATAATCCTTTGCTAACACTCCCTTTAAGATATCGAAGAACGCGTGTGGCTGCATCCATATGAGAGGTACATGGAGATTGCATGAATTGACTGACAGTGTTAACAACATATTGAATATCATGTTGTGTCACTGTGAGATATAATAGACGACCAATGAGGCGACGATAGAGTGTTGGATCAGGAAGAGGGCTTCCATTATTGGGTCGTAGACGAAGGTGTTGTTCCATAGAAAAATCTGATGGTCGACAACCAATCATACCAGAGTCAGATAAAATATCAAGTGTATATTTTCTTTGACATAAGAATATTCCCTTTTAGAACGGGATACTTCAATGCCTAAAAATAGGAAAGATTGCCAAGGTCTTTGATGGAGAAAGACTGAGCAAAGAATCACTTTATATCTGAGATGGAATTTTCATTGTTGCCAATGATGATGATGTCATCAACATAAGCAAGGACAAATATATTCGTTTAATCACAATTGTAAGTGAATAGACTATAATCACAAATTGATTGACAGAAACCTTTTTAAATAAGAGTGGTGGAGAATTTTGAGAACCATTGGCGAGAAGCCTGTTTAAGACCATAAAATGATTTGTTTAATTTGCAGACACATGATTTCCCTTTATGAGAGAATCCATGTGATAATTTCATATAAACTTCTTCATTGAGATCTCCTTGAAGGAATTCATTGTTGACATCAAGTTGATGTAATTGCCAATTTTTAATGGCAGCAATGGAGAGAAGAAGTCGAACTGTGACTAATTTGGTGACTGGTGCAAAGGTATCATGATAATCGATACCTTGAAATTGAGTGTATCCTTTGGCTACTAATCAAGCCTTATACCTCTCAATGGTACTATCAGAGTGACATTTTATTTTGTAAACCCACTTACAGTCAATTGCTAATTTTCCTTCTGGGAGTGGACATACAGTCCAAGTGTTGTTTGATTCAAGGGCTTGAATTTCTTTAGCCATAGCTTCACGCCATTTAGTTGATTGCATGGCTTGAGAATAAGATTTTGGTTATTTATTTTCAATGAGATTGATGAGAAAAACTCGATGAGAATTACTTAGATTTGAGAATGATAAATAATTTTCCAAAGGAAAACTAATTTTTGATGTGACATTATTTATTTTGGTGACGTAATCCTTGAGGCAAACTGAAGGAGTATGAATACGTTGAGAATGACGATGATTTGAAGGATTCAATTTTGTAGGAGGATTATTTGTAAGAGTTTCTACATAAATTGATGGAAGATTGGATGAGGTATCATCCTGAGAAGAGGAAATAGTCACAATTGTATGATTTGGATTATTATTATGACAATTTTTAGGAGGGCTATTAGGTTGAGTTGGTAAAGTGGAAGACGTGTCATCAAATTCATAATCAAGAGTTTGAGTGTTGATGCTTATGGACTTATTAACGGGGGGAGATTGAAGATCTTGATAAGGAAATACAGTTTCATGAAATTGAACATCGCGAGAGACATATATTTGATGAGTTTTCATGTCATATATGCGATATCCTTTTTGATTAAAAGGGTAACCAAAAAAAATACTAGGTTTGGAATGCTCATCAAATTTATGTTGAATATTCATATTTTTAGCAAAACATAAACATCTAAACACACGAAGTGATGAGTATGAAGGAGGAAAACCAAGTATAATTTGACAAGGAAATTTATATTTTAGGATAGGAGTAGGGAGTTTGTTTATAAGGTATGCTACAGTAAGAACACATTCACCCCAAAAAGAAAGAGGTAAGTTCACTTGAAAGCGTAATGCTCTTGCAACATCAAGAAGGTGTCGATGTTTTCGTTCCACCACTCCATTCTGTTAAGGAGTTGCAATGCAACTGCATTGATGAATTATGCCATGGTCATGAAACCATGTTTGCATATATGTGGACAAGAATTATGATCTGTTGTTGGGATAAATGGTTTGGAGTTGGGGAAGAAAGATGTCCCCATTACCAGAGTTGATTTGATAAATTTTAGTGTTAAATTGCTGATTTATTTGAGTAAAAAAAATGAACTAACATGGTGAATGTTTCAAATTTATCTTGCATTAGATACAACCAAGTACAACGTGAATAATAATTGACAATTGTTAGAAAACAATGTGATCCATTGTTGGATGGTATAGAGAATGGATCCCAAATGTCAACATGAATTAATTGAAAACAGTGAGATGAATAAGTAGTTCTAAAGGAAAAGGGTAAACGTGGTTGTTTTGCACGCGGACAAGTTTCATAAATAAAGTCTTTATTTTCATTAATATTTGGATAATTCTTAACAATGAAATTAAAATGAAACAACGATGGATGACCTAGGCGTGAATGCCATATGTCAAACTTGTTACAATACTTAGAACTAAAAAAAGAGCTTGGTGGATGACTAAGGCAATAGTGATCCTTGTCATGCTTATTTGATATCAATGCATCATTTACATAGAAGAGTCCATTCTGAGCACTAACCCGACCAATCATCTTCTTCGTTGCCCGGTCTTGAGAAATGCAACCAGAAGATGAGAAAATTGCATCAAAATTTATTAATTTTATTAATTGTGAGATAGAAAATAAATTATATTTAAAAGTCGGAATATGGAAAACATTTGTAAGTGTAAGTGATGGTGAACAATTAATAGTGCCTGTGTGTTTCACAAGCGCTTGAGAACCATCAGGCAATTAAACAGAGATATGAGTATGAACGAGAGAATATGAAGAAAATAAAGAAAGATATGTACATATGTGGTTTGAAGCACCAAAATCAATAATCCATGAAAAAGGGATACAAGTAAAAGTTATACTTGCCAAGTTCACTGATGGTCCCATGATCTCTTCTTTAGCTAAGAGAGATGTAAGTGTTTGTTGGCAGCAATTTCGGTAAAACAATGACTTGTTAATGTTTTTCTAAATGTATTAACATTTGGAGAAAAATTGTTTTGAATGATGTCAAAGCATATGTCTTGACATCTGCCTACTGAACTTATCTCAGCTCAACATCAATTAAGTCTTTTTGTTTCCTGTTTTCATGTGTGCCATAATTCAGGATTTGTGACCTACAGGCTGCAAAAAATATGGAGGAATATTTTTCAAATTGCATAACTTTTATCTTAGCCTGTTTTTATGGAAATATTCAAAAGTTTTGAATATTTGATTTTAAGCCCAAGTCCACAGCTGCGCATATATAAGGACTTGCTTCTTTATTCAAAGACAAGCAACTTTTGAAGAAGAATACTTTATTTCTGATTATAAGTCTAGGATTTTTATTTGTAATATACTCTAAGTATTAGTTTAAATACTTGAGTTGTTATTTCGGTTGCTAATTGTGTATCATTCATAAGCTTTTAAGCATTGAATGATTGAAGTGTTTCAAACTTATTAATTCTGTTAAGTTCTTCACTGTAAGTGATTGAAGGGATTTAAGGAAGGCCTCATACCTAGGTGAGTCTTAGGTAGAAGTTTAGTCTGGGTAGTGATTAAGTGATTAGATCATAAATTGGTTGTTTACTGAGGGTCTAAGAATTGATACTATTTAGTGAACTTGTCCCTGGCTTGGTAGCCCCCAGAGTAGGTGTTGTTATACACTGAACTGGGTGAATAATCTCTTGTGTTTTTACTGCTTTTGATTTTACTGCACCTTACTTGCAAACAGATATTTGTGTCGTGACATCTCATTCGACATCACATATCTGATACCAAAATTTCAATTGGTATCAGAGCAGGCATCCTTCTCTTTATCTGGGTGAGATCCATGGAAGATACTTTCTGGTACTATGGAAAAGGAAGGAGGATTTATGAACAGACCACCCATTATAGATGGAAGAAATTATGACTATTGGAAACCATGTATGTTGCCTTTTTAAAGTCCTTAGACAACAGGGCTTGGAAAGTTGTTTTAAGAGGATGGAAACATCCTGTCAAATTGGGAGAAAATGGAGAACCTACTTCTGAATTAAAACCAGAAGAAGATTGGTATAAGGAAGAAGATGAAATTGCTCTTGGATATTCTAAAGCTTTGAATGTTATATTCAATGGAATTGACAATAATATTTTCAGATTGGTGAATACATGTGAAGTTGCTAAGGATGGATGTGGGATTCTTCAATCTACTCATGAAGGCACATTCAAAGTTAAGATGTCAAGACTTCAGCTGCTCACCACAA
This sequence comes from Vicia faba, assembly GCA_948472305.1. Classification (NCBI taxonomy): domain Eukaryota; kingdom Viridiplantae; phylum Streptophyta; class Magnoliopsida; order Fabales; family Fabaceae; genus Vicia; species Vicia faba. The sequence continues at coordinate 801,254,293 of OX451739.1, read as the reverse complement.
AATTTGAGAATCTGAGAATGAAGGATGATGAAAGTATAAATGACTTCGATACGAACATTCTTGAAATTGTTAATGCCTTCAGTGCTTTAGGAGAGAAAATACCTGAAGATAAATTGGTGAGAAAGGTGCTCAGGTCTATTCCCAAGAGATTTGATATGAAAGTAACTGCTGTAGAAGAAGCTCAAGACATTGACAAAATGAAAGTGGACGAACTTATTGGATCCCTTCTAACATTTGAATTAAGCATCAATGAAAGATCTGAAAAAGAAAAATAAAAGCATAGCCTTTTGTTGTACCTCAAAATTTGCCCTCTCATTTCTCAAGATATTTCCTACAAAAATCTTCAACGCCTCGAGTTTGTGCAAGTACCGACTAGGTCAAACAATTTCCTAAACGCTAATACCTCAAATTAAGTTTTGAATCTGTACGGAGGTATTCAAATTTCTAATGCTTCAAATGACTTTCACTGATCTTCATTGACCCTTAGAATTACTTCAGTCAAGTTTCAAGCCTCAGATCACAATTTTCTAAGAAAATCATTCAAGTTATTAAAAGGGGGAAAATGAGCAAAATTGAAGTTTCAGCTGGAAAAAGTCAATCGGACGCTAAAAAAGTCAAACTTTGACTTTTTGACCAAATTTGGGTCCCAAAAATCACATTGTGTCAAGACATCCAAAAGATGAAATTTGATCATAAAAAATCAAGAGAATCAAAAATCCAACTTTTGCAAGACTTTGAAAATTTTCTAAGTATTTTCTATACTTGTTAATTTCATTGGCTTCATGACATTTTTTACTACAATTCCAAATAATTTAAAATGAGGCAAATAATTCAAGTTATTACCAAGTGACATTTTTGCAAATTTACAAATTCTAAAACTATGTCTTGTTTGGATTTTTTCTATTTAACTCCAAAAACCTTGCCACAATGTTTTGTCCTTGATACAATGTGCATAAAATACTCCACAAGACCAAATTTGTTTCATGCTACAAATTTTGCTGTCCAAAGTTGAACAAAGTATGATATGCTGCATTGCCACAACACCCCAAAAAAACCTGCTTCATTGCTGTCCTACAAAAAACCTTGTGCTATGCTGCACCACAAATCTGCATATGTTGTCCTATACAGTCCAAAACTGCTCTATGCAGTCTGCCCCAACCTGCATCATAATAACCCCAAAATTGCACCAAAATGGCAAAAGAAAATTGTGTGAATAAAGTATCAAAACAGTAGGCAAAAACAATTCAAAATGACTTATTTTGTTTCCCCCCTAAACCTCAGTCAATGGTCTACAAAAGGGACTATTTCATAAGACATAAGGGTTGGAATTTTTGGGGTTGGAATTTTTGGAGAGAAGGGAGAGTTTTTGAACAGAAAAAATAGTGTTCTTTGTAACTTTGGCTCATTAAAAAAAACCAGCTCTAAATCTCATTCAAAAACAGAACTTCAATACATTATTCCATCTTACAAACTCTCCCATAAACCAAACACCTTAGCACATAGAGATTGTAAAAACACTAAAACAGTTTCTGTTAGTGCCATCATCATCACCCTTCAAACATAAAAACAATATTGTACAACTTGACTGGGTTTCAACAGCTTGGGACAAGCTTCCTGGAGATTCATTGGAGCCATCATAGCATCTCAGAAAGTATTCAGACTTCAAACACCAAGTGTAGTTTCAAGGTAAGTCTTCTTGACTTGGTATTTTCATACATCATTAATGATTTAGTTTTGAAGATAAGATGTAGTAATCATTTCCCCTTTTAGCTAACAGTTTGCTTGTTGTTTATGTTTATCAATCATATGCTGTAAACTGACATGTATGGACAATAAAACAATGTTTAAGGCAGAAAAATGCAGTATGGATCGACACATATACACATGTGTCGACTCATCCTAGTAAAAAAATAGGGTATGAGTCGACACATAAACCCCATGCATCGACTCATACTGATTCCAGGTCCCAAAACAGAAGGTTGAAAAGTCTATGAATCGACACAAAATGCGTATGTGTCGATACAAAGAAGGTGTATGAGTCGACACATCCCATTATGTGTCGATTCATACTGAGCTGATTTTTCTTTACAGGAGCAAGGAAAAGTTATGTGTCGACGCATAACAACATGTGTCAACACATAATGGTTCAAAAGGCAGTTTCTCCCATTTTTACACTGCTTATACATATATTTTTCATTGCTGCCCATTTGTTCGATGTGTTTGTAATAATTAGACATTTATTTCATCCTTATTTGCAAATTGTACCCCCATCCCCCTAATGATGTAATAGCTTAGGATTTTATTTTCCGTATTTTATTTTTGCTTTCATATATTGCTAGTAATTAGGATGTATAGTAAGATAAAATCAACAAATAGATAACTTTTAAATGCAAGACAAAATGCATGCAAACAAACACACTTGCACACTAGCACCTCTAGGGTAATCTCACTTTGTTTTCCTTTCGGAAAACAGTCATGTCCCTCGAACATGGGACACTTTAGCAAAGACCCTTCGATAAAAAGACTGTAGTCCCTCGATGTCCCCCGATGTTGCCTTCGATAAAACAATCTAGTCCCTTATGAAAAATTGCTAAAGCGTCTCATAAGCTGCCTTCTATGATTGTATAAATGTCATGCGCCTGTCCCTTCACATCCAACAATGGGGCTTCTTACCAAATCAATGGTAAGATAGCAACATATAAAGGAGGAGGAAAATAACATTTAAGACCTTTTGAGTAGGTAGATTCGCTCCTAGTTGCTCGCTTGCTCACAACCAAACATTTTACACCAACATTTTCACATTAAAACTTTTTTCTCAAAAGACAAAAGCTTTTTATATACGTTCTTATAGAGACGAGAACCATTACAAAAGAATATTTCCAAGAACACTTTCAAAAATCACATTCCACAAACACCTCTTTGAACTATTTTCGAAACAACACTTTGTATGCGTTCTTATAGAAACGAGAACCATTACAAAGACATTCTCAAAATATTTTCAAACCCACAACACAAAGCATATTTTCAAACAAAGCAAGTGATCTAGCAAGAAACTAAGATCCCATGGAAAACCATGGATGAAAAGGGTGCCAACACCTTCCCTTTTCATAATCTACCCCCCGAACTCAATAAAACATCTCTAAAGGTCTTTCTTGTTATTTTCAGCCTTTCCTTATTGGATAAAAGAAAAATCGGTGGCAAATCTTACTATCCGCAACATTTGCGAATACAAACGCAAAACATCCCAAGTCAGTTCTCCCACCGTATTACAGAACTGACGACTCTGCTGGGGATATGTGAAAAGTGGGGTTACCTTAGGGCTATATCACATTTATTTGCTTCCATTGTTTGACTTATATGCTTTACATTTTGGTTCTTTGTTTGGGTTTGAATCCTCTACTCGGATTTGGGATACCTTATAGGTAAGTAGCAATACATTATGGAAACTGTGCGGGGTATGCTGACATGGTCTAAGCAATAGCTACGTTATTGTGACATATTTATGGGTACCGGTAGCCCTTGAGTAATCAAGGAGAATACGGGGCCACTGAGTGATGTCATAAAGCACTAACTAACTTCTAGAACCTTTACTTGACCAACTTGTCCATTAGGACGTAGTGAGATGACCGACTTTAGTGCATTCTGAAGTTGGTAGATACTCGATACTACACTCATTCAGGTTTGATTTTTTGGGATATTTCGGTCGCTGTTAAAGAGGTTTGCGCTAAAACAATGCCCGAGAAAACAAACCAGTGATATTGAGCTCCCTTAGAACCCGACTACTATTGCTAGGATAGGTTTGAGCCAACTAAACTTCAAGAGGGTACTTACCTATGAGACTCCATGCAAGCCTAAACCTAAGGACTTGTTTGTTTTGTTTGTATATATTTACTTGTACATAATATCATAAACATCATAACATCATACTCATACTCACTAACCATTTCAAGGATTTTTGGGATTTATCTTTGTTCTGTTTTGTAGGACATGGATTCTATTCACAGGAAAACCATTCACGTAAATATTGTAAGGATCCCTCCTCAACTTAAAGAGTTAGCATCAAGGGTGCCCTAAAATTCTCCATTTATCGAAAGACATGGTCGCCTCCTAAACTTGGTTACCTCCAACACCGATGAGGACATGATGAAGGTGCTCTTCCAATTCTTTGATCCTCTACACCATTGCATCACATTTCTCGATTATCAACTTGCGCCAACTTTGGAAGAATTCTCCCAACTCTTGAGGATTCTCATTCTCAATCAACTACCTTTCAACGGTACGGAAAGAGATCCAAAGCCAGAAGAGATTTCTCAAGCTCTACACTTGAAACAATTTGATATCACAACTAATTGGGAGACAAGGAGTGGTGTCAAGGGTTTCCTAGCAAAGTTCTTGTTTGAGAAAGCCCAAAACTGTTGGAACTCTTTGAATTTGCAAGTTTGTGAGGAAATTGTGGCTCTCCTCATCTATGGGATGATTTTGTTTCCAAATCCTGACCAACTCATAGATGTGAACATCTTCAAAATCTTCATGTCTCGTAACCCGGTGCCTACTTTGCTTGGAGACATCCTACATTCCTTTCACACTCGCACTATGAGGAAAAGAGGTACCCTTATGTGTTACACTCCTCTCTTGGCAAGATGGTTTATTTCGCATCTTCCCCAATCTGCATTAAAGAACGAGCAAGGTTCAAGGTGGTCACAAAGGTTGATGATGCTCAAACATTCAGACACCCATTGGTGTTCCCGATTTATAGAGAATGTTATTATCATCGACCGTTATGGAGAATTCCCTAATGTCCCTTTACTTGGAATTAGGGGAGGTATCACCTATAACCCCTTCTTAGCCTTAAGACAGTTTGGTTATGCCAGAAGGGATGGTCCACATGAGATGCTGATTCAAGGGTTAGTATTTGACCACGAGAGTGACAATCAAGGTCATCGCCAGAGGTTTATCCGAGCCTAGAGGATGTTGAACAAGGTAGATAACAACATATTGGGGCACAAGAATTCCATCCCTCTTGAGCCTTACTTCAAATGGGTACGAGCTCGTGCTCAAAGTCTTATGGTGCCTTACCCCTCCATTCTCCCGGTGATCATAGAGCCTTCTATAGAAGGAGATGCTCCATACACTATCCTACATCCTGACATGCCCACCTCTCTTGAAGACTTGCAAAGGGATTGGATACAGATTAAGGGGGAACGAGACACTTTCGAGGCCCAATTCTACACTAGTGAGAAGAAGAATTTGGAGCTCACCAAACCTCTTCATGAAGAGCAGACTCTAAATGCCTACATCGCACCAAAGAGGATGCGTACAACCTTTTTATCTTTGATTTATTAATATAACGTGTGTTCCCTTTTTGTCTAAAGCAAATTTGAATCTCCAATTTCCTTGAAATCATTGCATATACATATCATCCATAACATTGCATAAGAAAGTACCATTACAGGTTTCTCATCTTCTTCACTGTTTATTTCAGCAAAAAATGTCTTTTGAACAAAGCATCAAAGATCTTCAGGCACAAAATGCCCAATTTCAACAGATGTTTATAACTTTGGAAAAAGGGCAGGAGGATCTGAAGGGCCTCATCCTGAAAGAGAAGAAGAAGAAGAAGAAGAAGCCTGCCGGTGCACTCAATATGGGCAGAAGATTTGGGGGGCCACTAAGGTAACCTGTCGATCTGACCTCCTCGTCCAAAGAAGAGGAAAATCAAGAGAGAGAAACAAGGGAGGAGAACCTTATTCCTGAAGTCTCTAACAATGATACAAACTACAATAGTGAGCGGTATCCTCCCGCTGAGGATTGGTACAAGCAGTTAGAGGATTGGTTAAGCGCCATGGAGTTCCAGAGAATACTAGGGCTGGATTTTGAAGAACTGGGATTGGTGTCTGGGGTAGTCATCCCACAAAAATTTAAAGCTCCGGTTTTCGCAAGGTATGATGGGGTGTCTTGTCCCAAGCTTCATCTTTGTTCCTATGTGAGAAAGATCCAGCCTCACACTGTTAATAGGAACTTGTGGGTTCACTTCTTCCAAGACAGTCTGTCAGGGACTCAGCTTGAATGGTTCTACCAATTGGAGGGAACCAATGTCTAAAACTGGGAGGATTTGGCTGCTGCTTTTTATAAGAAGTATCAATACAATGCCGACCTTGCCCCTACCCGTACTCAACTTTAGAGTATGTACATGGGTGTAGGTAAAGGCTTTAAGGACTATGCACAGGAGTGAAAAGATTTGGCTGGGAGAGTCCAACCCCATTTGTCTGATAAGGTGTTAGTAGACATGTTTCTTGGGACGTTGTCTGGTCCATTCTTCAACCATTTGATCGGTAGCTCATCGACTGGTTTTACTGAGCTGATATTAACTGGAGAGAGGGTAGAAGTTGGGATCCGGAGCGGTAAAATACAGAAAGACACCTCCTCGAGTTCAGTAAAGAAGCCCTTCGTTGCTAAGAAGGAAGCCAATGCTATTTATAGCCCAAGAGGTCAGAGCAGAGCTGAACACCATCTGACGGTAAGTGCTGTAATGATACCTAGGCATGTGGCTGCTCCACAATGCAACAATCAACAAAGGGTAGAAAGACCACAAAGAAAGTTTACCCGGATTAACATGACATTGACAGAGGTTCTACCCCATCTGCTGAGATCCAACTTGGCAACCTTGAAAGAGGCTCCTAAGAATCCTAATACCACATCTCCTCGGTACAATCCAAATGCTCGGTGTGCCTACCACTTTGAGAGTCCTGGTCACGATACAAATGATTGTTGGGCTCTAAGAAATAAAGTACAAGATCTGATTGAAGCCAAGGAGATTGAGTTCCATGCTCCGGAGAAGCCCAATATCATAACTTATCCCATGCCTAAGCACAACCGTGGAGTTAATTCCATTGATACCGATCTATTTGTGACCTCATTTGATGAAGTTTCTACTCCCCTTATGACTGTTAAGAAGAATTTGTTGCTGGCCGGTTTATCTTCGGGTTATGGTGAAGGTTGCCACATGTGTTTATCTTTGCATTCTGGTTGCTATTTCTTCCCCACAGCAAATCCTCAGCAGAGTATCTCTTCCCCACAGAGTCATTCTCTCACCAGTTTATTCTCCAGCAGAGTTACTCTCCCGCCAAGTTATTATCGAATCGTCTTCGGTCGTTATCCCCAACGGAGTTATATTCTCCAGCACATTATTCTCCCAATCACCTTCGGTCGTTATCCACAGCGAGCGAAACTCTTTCATTCTCCAGCAGCAGTCCGGAATTTATTTTTCCCCAGCTAGAGAATATCATAAAACATTACATGTCCATACATCATGACATGTGCATACGCATCATATAACACAATCTCATTTATTTTGAGAACATCATTTCCCGATACATATCATGCATTACATACAGCTAACCTTTACCTTTCAGGAAAGATACAATCAAATTCTCACAAAAACTCAAGCTATGAAGCCCGGGTACGACCGGATAGTATCTTTATTTCTATAGCATATTGTGAAGCCCGGAGAACGACTGGATAATAGTATCAGAATTCCGTGAAGCCTGGATTACGACCAGATAGTGGTATCTCTTAAAAGCAAGCTATGAAGCCCGGATTCGACCGGATAATAGTTTAATCCCCTGCAAGCCGTGAAGCCCGGATTATGACCGGATAGCAGCTCAACAAGTTATTGCGAAGCCTGGATTACAACCAAATAGCAATACAAGACAATGAAGCCTGGATTACAACCAGATAATGGTAAAAGACGTTGTGAAGCCTAGATTATGACCAGATAGCAACCAAGAATACTATGAAGCCTGGATTACGATCAGATAGTGGTATATCTTTAATACAAGTTATGAAGCCCGGATTCGACCGGATAGTATCTTGATTCCTCCGAACACCATGAAGCCTGGATTTTGACCAGATAGTGGTATGAAATATCGTGAAGCCTGGATTACGACCAGATAGCGGTAAAAGACACTGTGAAGCTTGAATTACGATCAAATAGTAGTTTACTCAGCCAATTACTATGAAGCCCAGATTCGACCGGATATTGGTAGGCCCAACAGTCAAAGGGAAGCCCAGATGCGACCAGATAACCACTTGATTTCTTCTGAAGCCTGGATTTCGACCAGATAAGAAGTAAGGTATTGTGAAGACTGGGTTATGACCAGATAGCGGTACAGAACACCATGAAGCCTGGATTCGACCAGATAATGGTATGATACATTGTGAAGCCTGGATTACGACCAGATAGCGGTACAAGACACTGTGAAGCTTGGGTTTCGACCAAATAGCAGTTCACCTGGACAATTACTAAGAAGCCCGAAGTTGACCGGATATTAGTATGCCCTAAATACAAGTTGAAGCCCGGATGCGATCGGATAACAACTCATTTCCTTCTGAAGCCTGGATTACGACCAGATAAGAATCGAGAAATTGCGAAGCTTGGATTACGACCAGATAGAAAGTATAATCTCATCTCCCTAGTAAGTCACTGTAAATCTTGGATTACGACCAGATAGCAGTCGATCTTATCACTATGAAGCCTGGATTACGACCAGATAGTAGTTCATTCTCACCTCTTCAACAAAGATGATTACTCAGTAGAATAACGGACGACCAAAGTTCCTAAAATTCAATAGAGTTGATTCCCCAGTAGAATAATCGACGACTGAACCTCCTAAAATTCTATTTCTCTCAAGACAGAGATCAGCATTCCACAGCGGAATCTTCCTCAATAACAGATATACAAGCTCTCGCTAAGGAATCTCTTATGCGATCGAAACTCCTTCCAAATGGCATCTATAATCCCATTCCCGACATCACAAGACGGATATCACTTCATGCGAGTGCAAATTTCTGGGCACTCTAGTGTTCAATCATCTTCCACCTTCAGATCACAAAAGGCAGACAAGCCAATATAAATCCTCAGGTTTAAGAAGAATGAACAGGGGCAGCTGTTGTACCCCAAAATTTTCCCTCCCATATTTATCAAAACATTTCAAGAAATATCCTCAAGTTGCTCAAGGCAGTCCAAGGGTTGGCCAGACAAGCTCTCTCCTAAGGCAGTCTACCTCAAATTAGGGTTTCATGTTGCATCAAGATACTTGAATCCAAGGGATCCAAAATTCTCACCAATGTCCTAATATGTTCTCAAGATCATCCATGTCAAGTTTCAAGCCTTGTAGAGAAAGTTTGCTCAGTCAATTGCTCAAATGCCTGAGAATCGATTATGCTAGGGCAAAAGTCAATTGTGGCCCACATACAGTCAAACTTCAAGATTTTTGGTCAACATCCTCATTTTGAAGTATATTTCATCATTTGATCAAGGTTTTATCATGATTCATCAAGGATTGCTCATATTTCACCAAGAATCAAAAGATGCTAAATTAGGGTTTTGCAGGAAAAGTCAACTCAACTTTGACCAAGCATAACTTTCTCATACTTTATGAGAAATGACCCATCCAAAGCTCATTTTTAAGAGGATTCCATGCTATACAATCCACCTTCAGCTCTCAAGTTCAAAATATTCATCCACAAGAAGTTATGAATTTGGACATTATAGGTCATTTTGAAAAGTCAACAAAAAACACCTTTTTTATCAAAGCTTCATACATGAGCATGGAATATAAAATTGATATGAGACCAAAAGGGTTGCTTAGAGGACATCTCAAGCTTTCTAAAAAGTCCCAGAACACCACCAAAGAGTCAAAATTGAGGAAGTTATGCATTGGTGAAGTTGACCTTTTTTGCAAAATTGCCAAAAGTCAACTATGCCTAAAACTTCAAATTTTGCCAAATGGGCCCAATCTTTTTCACTTGTTTTAAGTTGGCAACATGGTCCACGAGCCCTAGCCTTTTCCACTTGTCATTATCTTATTTATATTATTTATTTTGATTTTTATTTGAATTAAATCATTTTAAATCAAAACAAATCATATAAAATCCAAAACATTGTAATTCAAAGATTTTTTACATGATTCAGGTCTTAATATCCAGCTAGCATCAAATCAAATTCGTGTAAAGGCATGGTGTGCACAAAAGAATTGAATTAGGCTATTTTTGGAATGATATTCAAAGTGAATCAAATCAAGAATCAAGATATTGATGGAGGGAGATTGAGGCCAGGTTTTCAACCCTAATCTATTCCTCAATACATATAGAAGGAATGCATACCAAAAGAGGCTAGAAAAAGAGGCGTGTGATCAAGAACACAAACTTGAAAAATCAAGAAAAAGTTCAAACACGAATTCACACTTAGAGGCCAATTCAAGACCCTTGGACCATTGCAATCGCTTCCTGGGATCCCTAGCAAGCAAAAGAAATCAAAAGCAATCAAAAGCAAGCATTTCCAGGCCCTATATCTCACTGTAAGTCCATCACGACATGGCTTCTTTCTTGAATTCTGTTTGCAAAATTCTGGCATGTATAGCATAATGTAATCATAGATTCTTGTTCACCATGACAATTGCAAGCTTTCCGTAATACCCAATTGCGTTTTCATAGACTGAATCGATAATTGCCATTGTTAGGTTTTTTGGTTTTGTTTTAGGGTTTTTGTATACAAGAAAAATTAGTCTTCATGAAGGGTACCATCATGTTTAGAATGACAAGACGAATCCAACTATGGCATTAGAAGTCATTTATATTGCTCATGGAGGATTTTGGAACGAGCTCTGTTTGTAGTGACGGACAAACTTCCGTAGGTAAGAGTGTTTCACTTTTACCAACGGTGCAAGGAGGGAGACTATGATACGGTGGGAGAACTGACTTGAAGGTTTTGCGTTTTATCGCAAATGTCGCAGTTAGCAAGAGTCGCCACTGACTTTTCTTTTATCCAAAAAGGAAAGGTGAAAAAGCACAGGAAAGACCTTTAGAGATGTTTTTGAGTTCAGGGGGTAGATTATTGTTGTACCCCAAAATTTCCCCTCCCATTTCATCAACATTTTTTTCCATAAGACCCTTGAAGCTCAAGATCTAGTTAGGGTTTGCTCTGCTCAAGACTTCTCCTTGCACTGTTGACCCAAATTAGGGTTTGAGTTTGCACAAAGATGTCTTGACCTAAAATGCCCAAGATTACTTTCATGCTTCATGTTGGACTCACAAGTTTATCCATACCAAGTTTCAAGCCTTGATTCCAATCTTTTCCCAGTCAATTGGACAGTTGACCTAGAAATCAGCTGTATTGGGGAAAAAGTCAACTGTGGTCAATTGACAGTCAAGCCTCATGATTTTTGACCCACATCAACATTATGAACTCATATGGACCATTTGATCAAGTTTGGATCACAATTCCACAAGAAATTTGATCAAACCACGAAAAGGGCAAAATGGTCATTTTTAGGGTTTTGACTGCACAAAGGCAATTTTTGACTGTTTGACCTAGCCAATGGCAAACCAAGCTCACATATGGACTCAAGGACCCCATGGAATTGTCTTGACATGTTCAACAAATTCAAAAGATCCCAAATACACAAGATTGACAGAAGAATTTTCCAGTCAACTGAGCAAAATTTGACTGTATACTGAAAAGTCAAACTTTGACTTTTTGGTCAAAATCAAGTGCCAAGATTCATTCTTCATCAAGACATATCAAATTATGAAACTTGTTCATCAAGAAATCAAAAATCACAAATTAGGGTTTGAAATGAAGAATTTTCATAACTTAGAATTTTTCTAAGTTATGAAAATCCCTAATTTTTTCCTAACTTTGTCCCACTTTCTCATCAAGATGCATTTGGATTCAAACAAAACTCAAAACATGAAAGTTGTAGTCCATTGCAAAATCTACAACTTTTATTCACAAAGTTTCCTCAAAAGAAGCTTGTAGATCAAGTTATGATTTTTGGAACAAGGGTGCAAAACATTTTTAACTTAGAAAAATTTTGACCTATTCTAGGCAGGATTTTTGCCTAACTTCATGGCCACTTTTCACATGCTTCCACTTGGAATTTCAACTTGCATTACAAATATGGATTGTAGTACACATTCCAAGCTTTCCAAAATGTCCAAGAACTTCTCAAACACCCTTGTGGTTAGGGAGAATCGAATTTGTCAATATGGGCAAAAGTCACTTTGTTCATGAGCCATGTACATGTTCATAACTTGTGCATTTTTGAAATCAGCACGTGCAAGCTACATTACAGGCCTCTAATCTCATTTACACTCAATAATTTAATGCCAATCCTTTGTGTTCAAGCCTTATCTTGTGTGTTTAACCATTACATGCCAAATTAATCCATAATTAGAAAAAGTACTTTATCCATTCTTGTAAAGTATGGCTTTATGTCAAAACATGAATCAAAGAAGTACAATGCATATCTTCTAGGCACAAAGTCAGGAACCAATTCCACTGATCAAGAGTGATTTGTGCAGCATACTTGAGGGGCATGTGGTAGCCTAGAAACCAAGTTGACAAACTTTGCTTACATTAGAAGAAACTTGTATTTTGAAACACAACATTACATTCCTGTCAACACAAGCCTAATAAAACATTGTGAACAGATTCCATACTCCTCAACTGACCTGAAACACGAGCCAACTACCTTCATTACCTCCCTAAACATCAAAACACCATTTTGCTGCACAAAACAGGGCATCCCTGCAGATTGAGTTGCACAACTCAGTTTGCTCGTGCGTTTTGGCCAAAGCTGGTTCATACACACTCCCTACCATCCATTGAAACTATCCCAAGCCCTAGCTACAGACTGTAACACCTCTAACCAACTTCACCATTTTCACTTTTTCTGTTTTGCAGGTTGACTTCTATAGCTCGACTCATTTAGTTTCAAAGCAAGCTAAAGGTTGGAGAAACATCCCTGAACTTCAAGCAAGCTGTACAAGTCCTCACATTGCCTTGAAAGTACCTCCATTGTCATACACGTATCAAGCTGAAACAGGTAAAACTTTGGACTTCTATCTCTCAATCTAGGAAGAGTTAGCCTTAGGTTTATGAATGAAAAATGCTCTACTCATGGCCCTGAAGCTACACATATAATTACTTTGCATTTATGTTGTGTGTACTGAGAGAATTTGGAACCTGAACATTAGAAAAAACTTAGGTCAGGAATTAGGGATGAAGAAATTCTCTTTCATTTCTTAGAGTTAAGTCAAGTTCTTTATATGTCTGGATTCGTCTCTTGATGCTCTACATTTTTGGTGTTATGAGTTTTGCTTGAAAGTCCAAGAATCAGGATGTTTGAATCAGTATGAAAAACGCGCGTTTTTGAGACAAACTGGCTGGAGGTTGAAGAAGATAGGTTTGGGCTGGGCCTGAGTTCTGTTTTCCTTTTTGCACCACTTTATTTCACACACACCCCCCTGACCCATTGCATGATATATTTGTCATTTTTTATTTTTTCCTTTTGATTTGGATTCAATATTTTTATTTAAACATGAAAAAACATTAAAAATATTTTTCTCACATTTTTTGCATTTTATTTGGTATTTATTTTGTTTCATTTAGTTTATATGTAAATAAATATATAATATAATTTTACTTAAAATACTTAAAATAATACAAAATACACTCTATTTTCTGATTTTATTTTATTTTATCTTTTGAAAACATTTTCTAAAAAATATACTCTTTTTGTAAATATTAAATATTTTATTATTGTATATATTTAATATATTTAGAAAATAATATAAATACTTATATATTTATTAGAATTTTAGGATAAAAAACATAAAAATAATACATTTTTATTTTTATTAATATTTTACCTCAAAAATACTTTTTTACAATATACTTTATTTTTATTTATTTTTTGGTACATAATTAATGAATATTGCATATAATAAATAATTAATACCTTTTATTTGCAAAATTAGGGTTTTGCCCTAAACATGAAAAATACCCAAAAATTATTCATTTTTATTTTTGTTTATTTGTCACATGAAAAATACCTTTTTACATACATATGAAAATCATTTTTTGCATCTTGCATATTTATTCTATTTTATTTAATTATTGTGCAATTAAATACCTTGTAAATTTCAATTTGGATGTAATAGTTAGATTTAAATTTCTTGCTAAATATCCCCATTTGAACATTTGTACCCCCCATCCCATAATTATGTTGTAATAGCTTAGGACTTTAAATTTCGCATTTTAAAGCTTTCTAAAATATGCCATGGTAGATTTAGAGTTTGTATGCAAAAATCAACCAAACAATAGCTTGACCTAATTCAAAGATAACAAAGCATGAAAATGGACAACACTAATCACACTTGCACCCCTAGGGTACTCCACTTGTTGCCTTCAATAATGGGCCATATTGCATGTTGGGTGTCTTTGGCAAAACAAAACCATATCAAATGATCATAGTCCCTCGATGACGTTATCAAGTTGCTTAAGCAAAAATGATCAAGTCCCTCAATAAAATGCCCAAAGACACTTGGCACCATTGCAATCATGGTCTAAACGGTGGCCCGCGCCCGTCCCGTTTACATCCTAACACAAGATTGTCCACCAAATACAATGGTGGAACAAAATTGTTAAAAGGGTTAAAATATAGCAAAGATCTTTGAGTAAATTTAGGAGTAGACAACTCTTGGTTACTTGCCAACTTCCAAAACAAAAACACTTGCCTATTTTTCAAAACCACACATCACAACACACTTTAAAAATAACTTTCAAAAACATTGAAAACTTTTCAAAAGACATACACCTTTGTATACATCCCAACATGGATCATTACAAAGGTTGCCACCACATTGGCCTCTTTTCAAAACATTTTCAAACCCACACACAAAGCACCATTTCAAACAATTGAAAGCACCATTTCAAACAATTGAAAATCAAGGCAAGTTGATCTAAGCAAGTAACTAAGAGCCCATGGATAACCATGGATAGAAAGGGTGCTAATACCTTCCCTTTCTATAATCTACTCCCCGAACCCAAAAAAACATCTCAAAGGTTTTTGCTGTGATTTTTAACCTTTCCTTAGGATAAAATAAAAAGTCGGTGGCGACTCTTGCTCAACCGAAACATTTGCGAATACAAACGCAAAACCTCAAGTCAGTTCTCCCACCGTATCACAATTATGAAAAGGGAAGGTATTAGCACCCTTTTCATCCATGGTTTTCCATGGGCTCTTAGTTACTTGCTAGATCACTTGCTTTTGTTTGAATGTGTGCTTATGGTGTGTGTTTTTTTGAAAGTATTTTGAAAATGGAACTTCGTAATGGTTCTCGTTTCTATGAGAACGCCTACAAAGTGTTTGTTTTAAAAATAGTTCAAAGGTGAGAGTGTGGGTGTATAAAATGTTTTTGTCGTGAGCAAGCGAATAACTGAGAGCGAACCTACCTACTCGAAGGGTCTTAAATGTGCTTTTCCTCCTCCTTTAGATGTTGCTATCTTACCATTGATTTGGTAAGAAGCCCCATCGTTGGATGTGAAGGGACGGGCGTTGGGACGTTTGTATAGTCATAAAAGGCAACATACATGACATTTTTGCAATGTCGTTTTAGGGACTAGATCGTTTACCGAAGGCAACATCGAGGGTCATCGAGGGATTACGATCTTTTTATCGAGGGTCTTTTCTAAAACGCCCATGCTCGAGGGACATGACTATTTTCCGATGGGCAACAAGTGAGATTACCCTAGAGGTGCATGTGTGAATAATGTGTTTGATTTGCATGCATTTAATCTTTGATTAGGGTTATCTACTTGTTGATTTTTTGTCTTGCCATACAAACCCTAGTTACTAGAATTCATATTTGAAAGCGATAAATTGCGGAAATGTAAATTCCTACGCTATTACAATCATTTGGGGATGGGGTGTACAAGTTTACAAATGGGGATTGCAAGAAATTAAAGTCCTAATTATCTATTACAACCATATTGAATACCCATGAAGAAAATATATGAAACATGTAAAAAAAATGAAAGGAAGAGAAAACACTTTGGATCATTTGGTATCGACCCATGCCGTAAACTCAAGCTTCTCGAATACACTTTATTTTGATGAAGACAAGTCATGATTGATAAGGAAGGCAAAAATTATTGATCAAGCTATAAGCCTCTTTAGATGAAGTCTTTGGTTCAAGCCCTTGGCAAATTTCAAGGTATAATGATGATATTTACCTTAATTTTAAGATATAGATGCTCAATGACCAAAAGAAACATTTTTATATTGTCCAATCCTTTATTCAAGCTCTTTCAAAGCAAAAAATCAATTTTTACTTTAGTGCAATCGATTTGCATGTTAGTGCAATCGATTGCACGCTTCATTTTTTCAAAACATTGGTGTTGTACCCCAAAATTTGCCCTCCCATATTCTTCAAGATTTGCCAAGATTAATCTTCAAATTGCTCAAGATGGCTCAAGGGTTGGACAGTCAAATCACCTCCTAAGGCACTCAAGTCAAGATTAGGGTTTTGTGTTGCACTAAGGTCCTCATATCCAAATGGCCCCAAGTTCTTACCAAGGTCTTAATATGTTCTTAAGTTCATCCATGTCAAATTTCAAGCCTTGCAGAGGAAGTTTGGTCAGTCAATTGCTCAAGAGGCCCAAAAATCGACTGTGCTAGGGCAAAAGTCAACTGTGTCCCAAATACAGTCAAACCTCAAGAATTTTTGTCAACATTCTCATTTTGAAGGTTAATTCATCATTTGATCAAGGTTTGATCATGATTCATCAAGGATTTCTCAAAATGCATCAAGATTCAGAAGTTGCTAAATTAGGGTTTTGTAGGAAAAGTCAACTCAACTTTGACCAAACATAACTTTCTCATACTTTATGAGAAATGACCCATCCAAAGCTAATTTTGAATAGGATGCAATTTCATACGATCCATCTTCACACCCCAAGATCAATAAATGCTCTCACAAAAAGTTACAAATTTGGACATTATAGGTCATTTTTGAAAGTCAACAAAAACACCTTTTTTGCCAAAGCTTATAACTTGATCATGGAACATCAAAATGAGATGAGAACAAAAGGGTTGATTAGAGGACATCCCAAGGTTTCTAAAAAGTCCAAGAACACCTCAAAAAGTTCAAAATTGAAGAAGTTATGCATTTTTTAAGTTAGGCATTTTTCCAAAATTGCCAAAAGTCAACTATCCTCAAAACTCCAATTTTTGACAAAAGGGCCCACTTTTTCCCACTTGATTTAGTCTTGTCATGCCAAAAACGTGTCCCATAGTTAATTTCATGACCATTAATTTATTTTTATATTTTATTTTATTTTTATTGATTTAATTCATTTTAAATCAATATTAAATCAAATAAAATCTAAAAATTGATGTAAATGGATCTTTGTGATTTGTACAACTTGCAATTATTATTATTCACTCAATCAAATCGCATCATGGCTCATTCAAGCATAAAAAATCAGATCTTGCCCATATTTGGAAACATGTTAATGGTGATCAAAGTGCAATCTTGATTCTTCAATGCACAAGGATATTGGCCCATGTTTTAACCTAGAATCATTCCATTATATGCAAGGAAGCCTCACAAATCAAAAACACACACAAAACCTTGCAGAAAAGGCCATACCAATTTGAGAAAAAAGCTTGAAAAGTGTGAGATCGAAAACGATATTGGAGGCACTTTCAGACCAAAATCACAACACTACTCTCTTCCTTGGCATCCATTGAAGCAATTCCAATCAAAACCAAGTCCTAAGACAGCCTAAAACTCGCTGTAAGTGTTCTTGAAAACGCCTATGCACATGAAATCGTGAACCACTCTCCTTGCATCTTTTTGCCAATTGGTTTGCACATTCATGCTCACCATCCAATTTACATTGATTCTGCATTATTTAATTTGATTTTTGTGGCCTCTAACCCCCTATCCAGAACCTAGGGTTCTTGTGTATGTTTTTAGGCGTTTTGTGTGCAGGTTAAATCGAGGCCAATAATGGCCATGGATGAGTTCAGGGGAAGGAGACGAGTGCATTGGCACTCTTAGTTTGCATTTACATGGCCTAGGGAGTATTTTAGAACCATCCCACGAAACTTCCTGCGGATAAAAATCCGCAGGTAACCGAACTAGGTTTTGGTGAAGAAGATGAAGATGTGTCATAGCGTGATTGGCTCATTTGAATATTAGCGCGTTTTTCAGGGAATAGTTGTTAGTTTGTTTTATAATATTTAATTGGTATTCCACTAACAGGTTAACATCATGGCTCAGTTGATAGCGCGCTAGTTGAATTGTCCCTTGGGACCTGGGTTCAAATCCCAGGTCCCCCAAAATTTTGTTACAATTTTTCCTCAAGTATTCATGTGTAGCATTCCAGGCGTGGATAACCATATGCCCCAGAGATCAGCATGTCAAGTGGCTTCAGGCCAAGATCCAGTGGTCAAAGTTGAAGGACCACCATACTCCTTGGTCAACATGCGCCTATGGAATCTGAAAAAAGTCCAACAGGCTGGACGTTTGGGCCCCAAAAATTGCTGATTCACACTCAGATCAGGCCCACACCCCCCTTGAGTTTGTTCTTTTTATTTTTCTTTTCATTATTTTCTATTTCTATTTTATTATTATTATTATTTTGATTAATTAATTAACCCATTAATTTTTTCATAAAAAAAATCAGAAACAACAAAAAATATTTTTATTTAATTCCATTAATTTTATTACTTATTTTTGTAAATAAACAATTAATTAATTTATTTAGTTTAAATAGGTTTAATAATAACATGTTTTGCAATAAATTAAAATTGATTTAGAATTAGTTTTTTTTAAAATATTTTTACCATTTTTATTTTATTTCCCTAAATAATAAAAACCCAAAAAAAAATCTTTTCATTTAATTAATTCAATCATTAATTTAGACTTAATTTTTAATTCAAAAAATAACAAAAATATGCTTTATTGAATAAAAAGGGTCAAAACCCTAAAGGACACTTCAATTTAATTTTCTTGCGCGCGATTAATTTTTGATCCATATTTTAATATTGTAACTGCTTCGAGGATGTAATAGTCTTAACTTAGGATTTTATTTTATCGTTTTATTTACTTTCTGCAATTTAATTTTAAGAGTTTGTTTTTGGCGATGTAAATACCCGACGCCTTGTAATAGCTTAGATTTATTTTCCGCAATTTATATTCTGCAACCATTAACTGTTAGATGTTTGAATAATAGGCTATGCATGACAAGATCTATCTTAACTTAAAATCAGCAGTAGCTCACCATGACGTACAAAGATAATATAACTGAAAAACAATACACTCGCACATGCCACTCTTAGGGTACACCTCACTTGGTTGCCTCGAACATGGTCATTGAGTATAGGAAGTTTTAGAGGTTGCCCTCTTGTCCCAAGATCATAGTTGCCTCGAAATGGTTGCCTCAGATAAAATGATCTAAGACATTAGGGTTACCGCTAAGGCGTCCTAACATTGCTTTAGTGACCACACGTCCCTTAATCGAATTGACCCGAAAACTCCAACGATGATGCTACCTACTCCTCAATAGTAGGATAGCATTGTCTAAAGGACATTTGCACAATTTAATTCCTTTTTGAGTAGGTAGATGTTCTTAAGTACTTGCTCTTTTTGAAAACAAAACAAAACTCTTCGCACTTACACCCCTTTCAAAAACAAAACTCTTTTCAAACCCACAATCACAAAGAAAAGCAAACTTTTGAAAACACAAATGAGTAAGTACCTAAGAGCCCGTGGATAACCACGGATAGAAAGTGTGCTAACACCTTCCCTTTCTATAATCTACCTCCCGAACCCGAGAAACATCTCAAAAAGGAATTTTTCTGTGCTTTTGTCCTTTCCTTGTCGGATAAAATAAAAGACGGTGGCGACTCTTACTCACCGCGACATTTTGCGAAAACAAATGCAAACGCGAACCAGCATTCCAAAACAGTCAGTTCTTTCCCACCGGATCACAATTGGCTACTGACTTCCAGTGCAATCGATTTGCATGGTTGTGCAATGGATTGCACAGTTAAAAAAATTGGAAATTTGGCTACTGGAACCCCGGGCAATTGATTTGCATGGTTGTGCAATCGATTGCACACTCGAAATTTTTGGAAATTTGGCTACTAGAACCCCGTGCAATCGATTTGCATGGTTGTGCAATCGATTGCACGCTGTATGATTTTGAAAAATAGCTGCCTTACACCTGCCTATTCATGATTTTTTTTACAAACCTTTTCTTCAGGGGTCACTGCATTTTAGCCTAAAAAATGAAACAAATGATGATGATTGAAATGAAAAGTTTAAAGTTAAGGAGACTTACCTTGCAACTAGAATTTATGTTTTAAGCTTGAGGTGTTGCTTTGTGGACTGTTATAACCTTCTTTCAGTGATGAGATTTCTGAGAGTTTGTAAACAAAACTTCTGGTTTTCTTTCTCCCTTTTTTCTCTTCTATCTCCTTTTTCTAACTCTCTATCTCTTGAAATTGGCCTCTCTATTTATAGATAAGGTTTGAGACTTCAAAACAACTCATATTTTTTGAATCACATGTTATGGTTATCTTGCTTGTTTTTGAAGCAAACATGAAGGACATGTTTCCAATGCTTGTACCAAGCTATCTAAAGTGGTTGATCACTTTAAACATATTTGTTCTGACTTGTAGAAGTTGAGTGTTATTAGAACAACAAGTTAGAGGCTCAAGAAATTGAATTTATGATTAAAGTGAACTTTGCAAGAATGGCAATGGTGCCTTTGTGCCAAAAATGGAAAGATGCAATGGACAATACTTTAACCTCTTGGACAATGATTCAATCAATTGTGTAAACATCTGATTATGGATATATTTGCAAGTCAAGAGGCCTACAAAGTGAAGATTATGCAGGATGGTTAAGATTTTTGTTCCTTGTTCATCACAAATTTGCCTTGTAAATCAATAATGAATGTCCAACTTCAGATCCTTGTATCTTCTAGCTCAAATATGATAAACTCATGATCTTAGATGTTTTGGAAATCTTGAAACACCCTCTATAACTTTCATGTTGGCCATTTTGACAAAATCATCTTGGAACTATGTGAAAAAATGCCAAGAAGTTGGGATAAAATCCTGCACAAAATCTGTTGAAAATTTCTCTAAGTGTTAAATGAAAATGTCATGACTTCATGAATTTATAACTTGAGATCCAAGAATATTTAGGAGAAGTTGTATAAAGCAATGTTGTAGATATCATGGAGATCTACAACTTTCATGTTGAAAGTTTCCCTTAAATCGTCTTGCATCTTGGTGAAAGAATGGCATGAAGTGATGAAATTGTCATGTATAAAAACAACTTAAAAAATTTCTTAAGTCTTGGAAATCTTGACTTTTCAAGTTGACTTTTGACTTTCTTGACTTCTTGATGATTAAGCTTGATATTCTTGAGTGTCTTGATGAAATTTGATCTTTGGGATGTAATATTGACCAAAAAGTCAATGTTTGACTTTCCAGTATGCAATTGACCATTTTGCCCTTGTGCCAATTTCGAGCCTAAATTGATGTATCAGTGCTGCACACTTGACGTCGAAGAATATTTTATGAGAAAATACTTGACAAATGAGAGGGAAAATTTTGGGGTACAACAGCTGCCCCTGTTCAATCTTCTTAAACCTGAAGAGTTAGATTGGCGAGTTCTATCATTCGTGACTCGAAGGTGGAAGATGATTGGACACTAGAGTGCCCAGAAATTTGCACTCGGCGATGCGATGATAGGAGGAATAGGCTTAAAGATGCTGTGATACGGTGGGAGAGAACTGACTATTTTTTGAATGCTTGTTTGCGTTTTGCGTTTGTTTTTGCAAAATGTCGCGGTAAGCAAAAGTCGCCACCGTCTTTTATTTTATCCAACAAGGAAAGGAAAAAAGCACAGAAAAATTCCTTTTTTCGAGATGTTTCTCGGGTCCGGGGGGTAAATTATAGAAAGGGAAGGTGTTAGCACCCTTTCTATCAGTGGATATCCACGGACTCTTAGGTACTTGCTCAAAGTGTTTTCAAAAATTGCTTTTCTTTGTGTTTGTGGGTTTGAAGAAGTTTTTGTTTGAAAAATGTAAGTGTGAAAAGTTTTGTTTTGTCTTGAAAGAGCAAGTACTTAAGAACCATCTACCTACTCGAAAAAGGAATCGTTCTACGCTAATGTCCTTTAGACAATGCTATCCCACTATTGATGAGTAGGTAGCATCGTCGTTGGAGTTTTAAGGGTCAATTCGATTAAGGGACGTGCGGTCACTAAAGCAATGTTAGGACGCCTTAGCGGTAACCCTAATGTCTTAGATCATTTTTCTGAGGCAACCGTTTCGAGGCAACTATGATCTTTGGACAAGAGGACGACCTCTAAAACTTCCTATACTCAATGACCATGTTACGAAGGCAACCAAGTTAGGTGTACCCTAAGAGTGTGCATGTGCGAGTGTGTTGTTTTCAGTTAATTTTGTCTTTGTACATGTCAATGGTTATCTATGTTGATTTTAAGTTAAACATTCGATCTTGTCATGCATTCCCTATTATCAAACATCTAACAGTTTATAAGTTACAGAAATTAAATTGCGGAAATTAAACTAACTATTACAAGGTGTCGGGTATTTACATCGCCAAAAGTAACCCTTGAAATTAAAATGCGGAAAATAAATAAAGCGGTAAAAATATTTAAAGTCCTAATTATCTATTACATTCCAGGAAACAGATACAATATTGAAATAAAATGGAACGTGTGCGAGAAATTAAATCGGGCGAGTTCTAGGGTTTTGACCCTTTGATTATTAAAGAAAGATTTTTTTTGGTTATTTTGAATTAAAAAGAAATTAGGTCTAAATTAATTATTAAATTAATAAATAAATAAATAAATTAATGAAAATAAATATTTTTGGATTTTTGATATTTAAAAAATAAATTTGATCAATATTAATAACACCTAATTGTCTAAATTAATTTTAGTTATTGCAAAATATATTAAAAGTTATTCCTAATTAGACCTACATTAATAAAATTAATATTTATTAACAAAAATAAATTACTGAAATTTAATTTAAATAAGAAAATATTTTTTGGTTTTTAATTTTATTAAGAAAAAGTTTTGATTGGTTAGTTAGCAATAAAATAATAAAACAAAAACAATTAAATAAAATAAGAAAAGAATGAAGTAGAAAAAACTCAGGGGGGGTCTAGGCCCAATTGGGAGGCTTGTTCAGCAATTCAGGGGCCCAATAGGCATTGGCCTTAGCTGACTTTTTTGATTCCCTATGCGCCCTTTAACTCAGTAGCAGGATGGACATCCCACCTGGACCACCAGATCTGGCCTGGGGCCATCTGGCTAGTGATTAAGTGAGAGACCATGGTATGCTACAATTCCTGAAATGCGCTGGAATACCTGAAGAAAAATAATAATAAGCATATGGGGGGACCTGGGATTCGAACCCATGTCCTGTTGGATTTTGAACAAACGCCTTTGCCACTCAACCATCACACTTCAATTGTTAACATAGTGGATAATAATTAATATAAGGGAAAACACATTAATATGCCTGAAATAAAAAAAGCGTGAATTGTTTGAATCGTCCAACCAGGGAGAGACACGTCTTCGTCTTCTTCCTTCAACCCTGTACATTTACCTGCGGATTTATATCCGCAGCTAAATTCGTATGTCCATCCTAAAATTTGTTCTAGGCCATGAAAACAAACCCCAAGACCATGGTTGTGCTCGTCTACCTTCCCTGGTTACGTCTATGTCCATCAATGGCATCAATTTTGCCTGTAAAAGAAACGCCCAAAAAACAAGTTACGAAACCCTAGGTTCAGTTATAGGGCTATAGTACATATAAATGCAATCAAACAATGCCAAAAGTTTAGAAATTTCATAAGCATCATGAATATGTCAACGATTTGCCAGAAAAATGCAAGAATGTGGAGTTACGATTTTGAACACAGGGCGGTATTTTGAGATACTTACAGTGCGATTGAGAGGGTGTGAGAGCTTGCTTTTAATTGCAAGAGGTTCAGTGATTGTCCAACAAGCGATTGGTGTGGAGTTTTGCCTTTGAAAACGCCTCCAAGCTCGATTTCAGTTTCACACTTTTTTGGTCAATTTTCAAGTTTGGTTCTTGAGGTTCTTGCAGTCTCTAGGTCTTGAATTCGTGTGATTTGGCTTGTATAAGTAATATGCAATGCATTAGGTCAACAAATGTGGGCTGAATCCTTCCAAATCAATTCCTTGAGATTGGATTTGATCCTCCATTGAAAGCTTTCCAATTTTGCCAAAAATCCAATCTTTTTGCACATGGAATGCTTAATACGAGTTTAATCATGACATTGATGATGATTAGGTCCTGAAAATAGAAAAAGATCTCATGTAATCAAGTTTTGTGATTTTATTTGATTTAAATTGATTTAAAATGGAATAATTCAATAAAAAATCAAATAAAATAAGAAAATTGATAAATGGGCTCAAGGCTGAAGCTAGGACACGTGCGTAGTGTGACAAGATCAAATCAAGTGGAAGAGAATGGGCCCCTTTGACAAAATTTGAAGTTTTGGGGATAGTTGACTTTTGGCAATTTTGCAAAAATGCCCAACTTCAACAATGCATAACTTCTTCAATTTTGAACTTTTGGAAGTGTTCTTGGACTTTTTTAGAAAGCTTGAGATGTCCTCTAACCAACCCTTTTTGTCTCATATCATTTTGATATTCCATGCTCAAGTTATAAGCTTTGGCAAAAAAGGTGTTTTTGTTGACTTTCAAAAATGACCTATAATGTCCAAATTTGTAACTTTTCGTGAGTGCATTTCTTGATCTTGGGGTATGAAGATGGATTGTAGGAAATTGCATCCTATTCAAAATGAGATTTGGATGGGTCATTTCTCATAACGTATGAGAAAGTTATGCTTGGTCAAAGTTGAGTTGACTTTTCCTACAAAACCCTAATTTAGCAACTTTTGAGTCTTGATGAATTTTGAGCAATCCTTGATGAATCATGAACAACCCTTGATAAAATGATGAAATATCCTTCAAAATTATAATGTTGACAAAAAATCTTGAAGTTTGACTGTTTGTAGGCCACAGTTGACTTTTGCCCTAGCACAGTCGATTTTTGGACCCTTTGAGCAATTGACTGAGCATATTAGGACATTTGGGAACACTTGAGGTCATTTGGATGCAAGGACCTTGATGCAACACAAAACCCTAATTTGAGTTTGACTGCCTTAGGAGATAGCTTGACTGTCCAACTCTTGAGCAATCTTGAGCACCTTGGAGATTTTTCTTGCAATGTCTTGGGAAATATGAGAGGGCAAATTTTGGGGTACAACAAATGCCCAAGGTGGAAGATGATTGAACACTAGTGTGCCCAGAAATTTGCACTCGCATGAAGTGGTGTCAGCATTGTGACGTTGGGAATGGGCTTACAGATGCCATTTGGAGACTGTTGATAGGTGGCCCGGACTTCGGCTGGAATATGAATCAAGGAGATCTTATCGTCGATCTGACTGAACCAGGGAAGGTCTTGGATTAACTTTGGCTGGATCAGAATCAGAAAAATCTTCGAATCGATTTAACTGAACCAGACGAAATTCTTGGAATAACTTCAACTAGAATACGAATCAGGGAGATCTTCGCGTCGATCTGACTGAACCAGAGGAGGTTTTGGATTAACTTTGGCTGGATAAGAATCAGAAAAATCTTTGGATCGATTTAACTGAACCAGACAAAAGTCTTGGAATAACTTCAATTGGAGTACGAATCAGGGAGATCTTCGCGGCGATCTGACTGAACCAGAGGAGGTCTTGGATTAACTTTGGCTGGATAAGAACCAGAAAAATATTCGAATCGATTTAACTGAACCAGACGAAAGTCTTGGAATAACTTCAACTGGAATAAGAATCATGGAGATCTTCGCAGCGATCTGACTGAACCAGAGGAGGTCTTGGATTAACTTTGGCTGGATAAGAATAAGAAAAATCTTCGAATCGATTTAACTGAACTAGACGAAAGTCTTGGAATAACTTTAACTGGAATACGAATCAGGGAGATCTTCGTGGCGATCTGACTGAACCAGAGGAGGTCTTGGATTAACTTTGGCTGGATAAGAATCAGAAAAATCTTCGAATCGATTTAAGTGAACCAGACGAAAGTCTTGGAATAACTTCAATTGGAATACGAATCAGGGAGATCTTCGCGGCGATCTGACTGAACCAGAGGAGGTCTTGGATTAACTTTGGCTGGATAAGAATCAGAAAAATCTTCGAATCGATTTAACTGAACCAGACGAAAGTCTTGGAATAACTTCAATTGGAATACGAATCAGGGAGATCTTCGTGATGATCTGACTGAACCAGAGAGGTCTTGGATTAACTTTGGCTGGATAAGAATCAGAAAAATCTTCGAATCGGTTTAACTGAACCAGACGAAAGTCTTGGAATAACTTCAACTAGAATACGAATCAGGGAGATCTTCACGGCGATCTGACTGAACCAGAAGAGGTCTTGGATTAACTTTGGCTGGATAAGAATCATAAAAATCTTCGAATCGATTTAACTGAACCAGACGAAAGTCTTGGAATAACTTCAACTGGAATACGAATCAGGGAGATCTTCGCGGTGATCTGACTGAACCAGAGGAGGTCTTCCATAGATGCAATTTTTCTTTTGAGGGGACTACCAGGTCATATGAGTAGTCAACGGTGTTTACTGATTCGTCTTTCCCTGAAATGGTAAAGAGTCAGTCATATGCAATGTCATGATGTATGAAATGCATGATATATATCAAAAAATGATGCTCTCAACATAAATGAGATTGTATGGTATGATGCGTATATGCATGTATCATGATGTATGAAATGCATGATATATTTTAGCCGGGGAAAATAAATCCCGGATAGCTGCTGAGGAATAGAGGTGGATTCTCCGTTTCCGCTGGGGATGGCAAATGAAGATGATTGTGAGAATAGACCTGCCGGAGAGGATAACTCCGTTGGGGAATAAACTGATGAGGAGATTACTCTGTGGGGAAGAGATGGTCTGCTGAGGATTCCACTGATAAATTCCGTCGGGATGAATTATCGTTGCTGGTGTTATTGAGTCCGTTGAGGATTGAATTCCTATTTGTGAAAGGGAAGAACTTCGTTGGGGATGATCTCTCAGTGGCGTCTTCACTGGGGATAACCTATTAGACTTTTGTGGGGATGATCCTTTGAACTCGGCTGGGGAGATTTATTTTTGTACTCCGCTGGGGATAAACTTCCAGAGTCTACTGGGAATGATTCTCCCAACTCCGTTGGGGAAGCTTTTTCAGACTGCACTGGGAAAATTTTAACTCCACTGAGGGTATCTTGTATTATGCCGGGGAACATTCTTATACTCTTCCAGGGAATATTAAGACTGTCGCAGATATTAAGCCTTTTCAGTATTAATGGTAGATAAACTCTGCTTGGGGAGAATATTGCTGATTCATTCACAGTTGTAGGTCTCAGTTGGGGAGAGCTATCATTAATGTCTTACTCTGCGGGGAGTGAAAGTACCTTGATCATATTCTTCAGCTGAATCTCCCTTGTACCTGGTGGACAGAACAACTGTACAGCTTGGACAATTCTCATCTGCCCCTGTTTCTGATATTACCAGTAATCGTCTTTTGTTTCGCATGTAGATATTCATGAGCAACAATTAATGTCAAATTCATATATAAAAAATGAACATTGGACGTTCTTTGCAAAACAAAACAGATAAAGGAAAAACAATTTGAAATTTCTTTGAAAATGAATTGTATTGATTTTGAAGTTTAGCCTGTAAATAGGCGTTTTTGTACAAGAGGATGACGTCCTAGTAAGAGAACGCCGCCGAATAATAGAATTTACACAATTTGTGAAAACTAAACAAAACAGCTATGTGAATGATCCTACTGGGTTCCAACTCTGCTATTGCCTTTATGTCCTCGAGCATATCATCACTTTGCTACTTGGTTGAAGGTAGATCAGATTGATTAGTGTCGTCTGAGCTTGATAGTCGATACCGAAGTCTAGATGCAAGGTGATCCAATGAGACATAGTGTTACGCTTTGATCCCTAATTTTTGCCTGGACTGTCCTTTCGGGTTTTCAGTCCACCAGGACACCCCTTTTTGCCCAAGCCGCCTTTTCAGGTTTTC
The DNA here is from genome assembly GCA_948472305.1 of Vicia faba. NCBI lineage: Eukaryota > Viridiplantae > Streptophyta > Magnoliopsida > Fabales > Fabaceae > Vicia > Vicia faba. The sequence goes on along the minus strand of OX451739.1, from coordinate 801,226,262 downwards.
GACTTGCCGGGTGTACAAATTTTTTTCCCATTTTCATCCCTTATTTTTGCTCGAACCCTTTTGGTTCTCCGGGAAGCCCTTATTTTTGCCTAGGCCAATCAACCTAGCGGGTCTTTGATTATGCGTAGTATCTTTTCACTATGTCTTCATTGACGGGGTGAGGAAGGTCGTCACCATCTATGGTGGTTAGAATCATAGTTCCTCCTGAGAAAATGTTCTTAACCACAAATGGCCCTTCGTAAGTAGGGGTCCACTTGCCCCTGGGATCACCTTGAGGTAAGATAATGCGCTTGATTACCCGGTCCCCAACTTGATACTCTTGTCGTCTAACTTTCTTGTTAAATGCCTTGATCATCCGTTTTTGGTACGTCTGACCATGACAAATAGCAGTAAGTCTCTTCTCGTAGATTAAATTCAGCTGATCAAGTCAGGTCTGAATCCAGTCATCTTCACTTAAACCTGCATCCTTCATGATTCAAAGAGAGGGTATCTGAACTTCGATGGGCAAGACTGCCTCCATACCATATACCAAGGAGTAGGGTGTTGCCCCTGTTGACGTCCGTGCTGAGGTACAGTACCCATAGAGAGAAAACAGTAACATCTCGTGCCAATCTTTGTATGTCACTGTCATCTTCTGCACAATCTTCTTAATGTTCTTATTAGCCGCTTCAATAGCCCCATTCATCTTCGGCTGGTAAGGAGAAGAGTTGTGATGTTGTATCTTGAACTGCTTGCAGAGCTCAGTGATCATCTTGTTGTTGAGATTAGTACCATTGTCCGTAATGATCCTCTCTGGTACACCATATCGACATATCAGATTGTGTCGAATGAACCATGCTACGATGTTCTTGGTTATAGTAGCAAAGGAAGCTGCTTCAACCAACTTCGTAAAGTAATCAATTGCTACCAAGATGAAACGATGCCTGTTGGACGCTGTAGGTGTGATCTCGCCGATCATATCAATGCCCCACATTGTAAAAGGCCAAGGTTCCGTCAAGACGTTTAGAGGAACTGGAGGTATGTGCACCTTATCAGCATAGACTTGGCACTTGTGACATGTCCGAGAATGCTGATAACATTCGGCTTCCATTATGGACCAATAATATCCTGCCCGTAGGATTTTCTTTGCCATGGTGTGTCCACTGGAATGAGTTCCGAAAGTACCTTCATGTAACTCCGCCATGATCTTTTTTGCTTCATTCTTATCCATACATCGTACAAAGGTCGAATCATGGTTACGCTTGTAAAGAATACCATTGCTGATGAAGAACTTCGCCGCAAACCTCCTCAGAAACTTCTTATCATTAATAGATGCACACTCGGGGTATTCCTGAGCCTCAAGGTATCTCTTCACCTCATGAAACCAGGGTTTATCTGCTACCTCTTCAGTCTCGATGTCACAGCAATGTGCAGGTTCGTCCAATCTTTCAATGATAATCCTGGGAGCTTCATTGTCCCAATTGACTTTGAACATAGAAGACATCGTAGCCAGTGCGTCCGCCAACTGATTCTCCTCTCTAGGGAAGTGTTCAAAGGTTATCTCCTCGAAATGGGGATGCAACGTCAATACATACTCCTTGTAAGGAATGAGATTTGGGTGTTTCGTATCCCACTCGCCTTTGATCTGACTGATCACGAGAGCGGAATCTCCGAAGACACTCAAGAACTTAATCCTTAGGTCAATTGCTGCTCGAAGACCCATGATGCACGCCTCATACTCCGCCATATTGTTGGTGCAGTTGAAACATAATTGGGCGGTGAATGGAGTATGAGAGCCTTTAGGAGATATGATCACGGCGCCAGTGCCATTACCCAAAGCGTTTGAAGCTCCATCAAAGTACATAGACCATCGGGATCCTTCCTCAGGTCCTTCATCCGGTCCAGGTGTCTCACAATCAGTCACAATCATGATACTCTCATCCGGGAATTCAAAGTTCATAGACTGGTAATCATCCACTGCCTGATGTGCTAAATGGTCTGCCAACACACTTCCCTTGATTTCCTTTTGGGTCGTATACTGGATGTCATACTCAGTCAAGATCATCTGCCATCTTGCTATTCTTCCGGACACGACAGGCTTTATGAAGATATACTTGATTGGATCCATCTTTGATATCAATAGAGTAGTGTGAGTCAGCATATACTGTCTCAGCCGGCGAGCAGCCCATGCCAAAGCGCAACAAGTTTTCTCGAGCAGTGAGTATCGGGTCTCCCAGTCGGTAAAATTTTTGCTAAGGTAATAAATAGCATGCTCTTTTCGGCCAGACTCATCATGTTGACCCAGCACACACCCCATTGAGTTATCGAGTACTGTCAAGTATAAGATCAAAGGTCTCCCTTCAACTGGAGGCATCAGAATAAGTGGCTCTTGGAGATACTCTTTGATCCTTTCGAAAGCGGCCTGATATTCATCGTTCCATCTTACCACTTGATCTTTCTTCAGTAACTTAAAGATTGGCTCACAAGTAGCAGTCAGGTGCGAGATGAATTGGGCAATGTAGTTCAGTCGTCCCAGGAAGCCTCTGACTTCTTTCTCTGTTTCGGGAGCAGGCATCTCCTGTATAGCCTTCACTTTTTCCGGATCCACTTGAATACCTTTGTTGCTTACGACGAAACCCAGTAGCTTACCAGATCTCACCCCGAAGGTGCACTTGTTCGAGTTTAACCTCAGCTTGTATATCTTTAACCTGTCAAACAGCTTCTGCAGATGGTCAAGGTGTTCCTCCTCAGTTTGGGACCTTGCAATCATGTCGTTGACGTACACCTCAATCTCATGATGGATCATGTCATGAAACAAAGCAACCATGGCACGCTGATACGTTGCCCCAACATTCTTTAGTCCAAAAGGCATGACCTTGTAGCAAAAGGTACCCCACTGAGTAACAAAGGTTGTCTTCTCCATGTCTTCGGGAGCCATTTTAATCTGATTATAACCGGAGAAACCATCCATGAAGGAGAAGACTTTATGCTGAGCGGTGTTGTCAACCAGAACGTCAATATGAGGTAGAGGGAAGTCATCCTTGGGGCTTGGCTTGTTCAGATCCCTGTAGTCAACACACATTCGAACCTTACCATCCTTCTTCGACACAGGAACCACATTGGCCACCCACTGAGGGTAAGAAGTAACTTCTAGAAAACCGGCGTCAAACTGTTTCATCACTTCAACCTTGATTTTCTCAAACATCTCTGGATGCATTCGGCGGACCTTCTATTTCACTAGAGGACATTCTTCCTTGGTAGGGAGGCGGTGAACCACAATATCGGTATCCAAACCAGCCATATCTTCATAAGACCAGGCAAATATCTCAACATAGTCACGCAGCATCTGAATCAACCGTTGCTTCACACTAGCTTCTAGATTTGCCTCGATCTTGACCTCTTTCTTATCTATCTTGTACCCAGATTTACTGATTCCACTGGCTCTTCATGTGGCTGTATAGCCCTCTCTTCCTGAAGTAACAGTCTTGCAAGTTCACCAGGAACTTTGCAATCATCTTTACCTTCGTCTTTGGCTAAGTTGATCAGACTTTCGAAGTCATAACTGGCAGTAGCAGAGTCGTTACCAGTGAGATCCAGAGTGGATGTAGACCTGTATACGTGAGTGTGTGTAAAATAGCTGTTTTGCAATATATAATAAAAGAAAGACAAGGAGCGCAAAATTTCAAATGCAAGAAACGTCCAATGCTTTTATTAATGATATATGTAGATGACACACATAAAGCCCTCACAAATGAAGCCACGGTGTCCCGGGTAAGACACCGTGCCGTAAAGCTTAAAACATTGTCTGTTACAAATTCAAAACAAAAAGTCTCATTACTGGGTAACAAAAGAAATAGGGATGAAGTCCTTTGCTGTCCAGTTGCTTAATCCACCATTGGCAGTCGGGTAGATCCAACTGTCGATATCAAACTCTTCATCATCGTCGTCCCCGATAGCATTCACCCCTGCATCTTGTTTAGGATTTTCTGGTGCTCTGAACTCGATCTCCTTAGCATCAATCAAGTCCTGTATTTTGTTCTTCAAAGCCCAACAATCATCTGTATTATGCCCCGGGCTATCAGAGTGAAAAGCACAGCGGGAATTAGGGTTGTACTTCGGTGATGTTGTATTTGGATTCTTTGGGGCTTCCCTTGGAATCACTAGATTGGTTTTTAATAACTGTGGCAGAATCTGAGACAAAGTCATGTTGAGATGGGTGAATTGCCTTCGAGGTCTCTCGTCCTTTTGTTAATTGTTGCACGGAGTAGCACCAGCAGGTCTTGAAATAACAACCGCATTAACAGCTTGGCGGTGTTCAGGTCTACTCTGGCTTTTCAAACTGTAGACAACACTGGACTCCTTCTTAAAAGGCTTTTTCTCGGTGCTCGATGTAGCACCCTTCTATATCTTACCAGCCTTAATACCAGCCTCAATCCTCTCACCAGTCATAATTAGCTCTGTAACCACAGACGAAGAGCTTCCAATCAGATGGTTGAAAAATGGACCAGACAAGGTCCCCAGAAACATATCCACAAGCTCCCGATCAGCCAAGGGTGGTTGTACTCTTCCGACGAGATCCCTCCACTTATGAGAATAATCTTTGAAACCTTCACCCGTTCCCATGGACATACCCTGGAGTTGGGTACGCATGGGAGCGAGGTCGGAATTGTATTGGTACTGCCTGTAGAAAGCAGTAGCCAAATCTTCCCAACTGCGGATACTGACCTTGTCCAACTGGTAAAACCATTCAAGTTGAGTCCCTGAGAGACTGTCTTGAAAGAAGTGGATCCATAGGTTCTTATCAGTGGTGTACGGCTGAATCTTCCTAACATATGACCGGAGGTGCAGCTTCGGACAAGAAACTCTGTCATACTTAGCAAAGGATGGTGCCTTGAACTTGTGGGGAATTACCACCCCAGATGATAGACCCAGATCACCAAAGTCCAGACCAGGCACTTTCTGAACTTCCATCGCACTCAACCGGTCTTCCAGTTGCTTGTGTCTATCCTCAGCCGGAGGATACTGGTCTTCGTTGAAGTCCGTCTCGTTGTCTGAGACCACAGGGCTAGTATCCCTCCTTTCTTCCTGACTATCTTTCCCTCCAGATGAGGTGGCCAAATCAACTTCATCCCGTAGCCTGTTTCCAAACCTGTGACCTGTGTTAAACAGGACGGTCCTCTTCTTTTTCTTATTCTTCTCTTTCAGAATCAGGGTCTTCAGATCTTGCTGACCCTTAGCTAGATCCATGAACAGCTCTTGGAATTGGGCATTCTGGGCCTGTAGGGCCTTGATTGCTTGCTCAGTCGATGGTTCAGCAGACATGATGAGTGCTGAAATAAACAGCGAAGAAGATAAGAGACTTGTAATGGGTACATGTTATGAAGTGCATGAGATGAAATGCGTATGATATGATTTCAAAGACAATCGAGAGATTCAAATTCGTAAAAAAGAAATGAAACACACTTTTATTAGATAAACTTGAAATTCAAATTGTTCAATAAATTGCCCTTAAGGCGTTACAAGAAAGGAAATACTGAAAAGTAAATAAAAACTGGAAAGGAAATAATCAAAGGACAATCAGTGCTCCCATGGTCGCTTCTTGTCGGTGCGGACATAGTCATTGAGAATCCGCTCGTTCTCTAGATGTCTAGTCAACTTCTAGATCTTCTGATCTTGCTCGTTAAAATTTTCTCGGTAAGCATTCCATTCTTCTCTCATCTGCATCCAAGACCTTTTCAGTGCCCCAATGTCAGTGGGCATGTAAGGATGGAGGATGGTAGGAAGAACCCCCTCTTCATTAGCAACTTCAACAATGATAGGCAGGACGACTTCATACGGGATACCCAACTTTTGGGCACAGATACAAACCCATATGAGATATGGCTCCATTGGAAGAGAAGTCTTTGGACCCATCTCATGTGGATAAGATCTATGAACTCTATCCCAAGCCCTTATGAATCTGCGGCGTTGCTCGTCACTATCCCCTTGAAAATCAAAGATGATACTAGGCATTAGCAGCTCATGAGGTCCTTCTCTTCTGGCACGCCCAAACTGACGTAAGGCCAAGCACGGATTATAAGAAATTCCTCCATGGGTTCCTATCAGTGGAACATTAGGGTACTCCCCGCATCGATCAATAATAGCCACCTCATACATACTCTTGATAGTCCAGATGATGTCATTATGAGAGAGAGACATAACCCTATAGGCCCAGCCCATGCCTTCTTTGATCTTCAACACTGATTTATGGAGGTGCAAAATAAACCACCTCGCCAAATGGAGCACAGCACATCAAGGTTCCCCGCTTACGAGCAGTACGGGCATAAAGCTGATGAAGAATGTCACCCAAGAGAGTGGGTACAGGATTACGAGAGATGAAGATTTTCACCACATTCACATCAACAAAGGAGTCAGGATTCAGAAACAATACCAAGCCGTATATCAGAAGAGCCAGAATATCTTAGAATGCCTTGAAGTCTAGACTATCCCAGAAATAATTAGCCTTACCAACCAAGAACTTAGTCAGAAAGCCTTTTGCTCCACTTCTAGTCTCCCAATTAGCCATTACCTCATCCTTTGTCCTATGAAGGGTTGGAGCAATCTCTTCTGGCCTAAGGATCTTCTCCCAACCAATAAACGGGGTCTGCTCCAGAATAGAGATACCGAGAAGATCAGAGAACTCTTCTAAGGTGGGAACCAACTGGTAGTCCTGAAAAGTAAAGCAATGGTACAGCAAATTATAGAACTGGACCAGGACACTCATCATCTGCTCGTCCAATTTGAAGGTAACCAAACTGAGAAGATATCCATGTATTCTGATGAAGGAGGTAGTATCAGGCATCTTTGCAATTAATTCTTTAAGCATAGTGGGAACCTGGACAAAGTTGATCCGGATGGTATTCCTACGCATGGGCATCATGACCTACAAAACAGAACAAAGATGAATCCCTCTTGTCTTTGAAATAGGTTAGTCCAATGCAAGATGTGTGCAATGTTATGATGTCATGATGTCATGATAGAAGGCACACCACAAATATCCACAAATAGCAAACATGGTAAAGGCACACAAGTCACACAGAGAGCCCTTAGATTTCAGGCTGGCAAGGAGCTTAGGTACTACCCTCTTTCAGTTCAGTTGGTTTAAACCTGTCCTAAAAATAGTAACCGGGTTCTAGAGGATCTCAATATCACTGACTACCCTCAATCGGTCATAATTCCAGTTTAGCAACCTTTTCTTGCAGCCGGAATCATCGCGAGAGTTTAGTCTCAATGAGTGTAGCATACTGCTACTGTTCTATGGCCAAGTTGGTCAATTTAAAGGTTCTAAGGTCAGTTGGTGCTTAATGACCCCTTAGATGACCCATATTCTCCTCGTTCCAACACAAGGGATATCGGTATAATCTAAAGTGCCACACCAACGTAGCTACTGCTTCAACCGTATCGGTCTATGCCGTACAGTTCCCTCACAGTTTATTGCTACTTACCTAAAGGGTATCCCCAGATCCGGGTTAGGATCTATAGTAACTCCGATACAAGCCCACAAGTATAAAGCATACAAAGCAAAAAATTGAAAACACAATGATCTAATCCTAAGGTACACCCCACTTATTAAGCTCCCCAGCAGAGTCGCCAATTCTGTGATACAGTGGGAGAGAACTGACTATTTTTGGAATGCTGGTTTGTGTTTTACGTTTGTTTTCGCAAAATGCCGCGGTAAGCAAGAGTCTCCACCGTCTTTTATTTTATCCAACAAGGAAAGGAAAAAAGCACAGAAAAATTCCTTTTTTCGAGATGTTTCTCGGGTCCGGGGGGTAGATTATAGAAAGGGAAGGTGTTAGCACCCTTTCTATCCGTTGTTATCCACATGCTCTTAGGTACTTGCTCAAAGTGTTTTCAAAAATTGCTTTTCTTTATGTTTGTGGGTTTGAAGAAGTTTTTGTTTGAAAAGTGTAAGTGCGAAAAGTTTTGTTTTGTCTTGAAAGAGCAAGTACTTAAGAACCATCTACCTACTCGAAAAAGGAATCGTTCTATGCTAATGTCCTTTAGACAATGCTATCCCACTATTGATGAGTAGGTAGCATCGTCGTTGGAGTTTTAAGGGTCAATTCGATTAAGGGACGTGCGGTCACTAAAGCAATGTTAGGACGCCTTAGCGGTAACCCTAATGTCTTAGATTATTTTTCCGAGGCAACCGTTTTGAGGCAACTATGATCTTTGGGCAAGAGGACGACCTCTAAAACTTCCTATACTCAATGACCACGTTACGAAGGCAACCAAGTGAGGTGTACCCTAAGAGTGCGCATGTGCGAGTGTGTTGTTTTCAGTTAATTTTGTCTTTGTACATGTCAATGGTTATCTATGTTGATTTTAAGTTAAACATTCGATCTTGTCATGCATTCCCTATTATCAAACATCTAACAGTTTATAAGTTACGGAAATTAAATTGCGGAAATTAAACTAACTATTACAAGGCGTCGGGTATTTACATCGCCAAAAGCAACCCTTGAAATTAAAATGCGGAAAATAAATAAAGCGGTAAAAATATTTAAAGTCCTAATTATCTATTACATTCTAGGAAACAGATACAATATTGAAATAAAATGGAACGCGTGCGAGAAATTAAATCGGGCGAGTTCTAGGGTTTTGACCCTTTGATTATTAAAGAAAGATTTTTTTTGGTTATTTTGAATTAAAAAGAAATTAGGTCTAAATTAATTATTAAATAAATAAATAAATAAATAAATTAATGAAAATAAATATTTTTGGATTTTTGATATTTAAAAAATAAATTTGATCAATATTAATAACACCTAATTGTCTAAATTAATTTTAATTATTGCAAAATATATTAAAAGTTATTCCTAATTAGAGCTAAGTTAATTAAATTAATATTTATTAACAAAAATAAATTACTGAAATTTAATTTAAATAAGAAAATATTTTTGGGTTTTTAATTTTATTAAGAAAAAGTTTTGATGGGTTAGTTAGCTATAAAATAATAAAACTAAAACAATTAAATAAAATAAGAAAAGAATGAAGTAGAAAAAACTCAGGGGGATTTAGGCCCAATTGGGAGGCTTGTTCAGCAATTCAGGGGGCCAATAGGCGTTGGCCTTAGCTGACTTTTCTGATTCCCTATGCGCCCTTTGACTCAGTAGCAGGATGGACATCCCATCTGGACCACCAGATCTGGCCTGGGGCCATCTGGCTAGTGATTAAGTGAGAGACCATGGTATGTTACAATTCCTGAAATGCGCTGGAATACCTGAAGAAAAATAATAATAAGCATATGGGGGGGACCTGGGATTCGAACCCAGGTCCTGTTGGATTTTGAACAAACGCCTTTGCCACTCAACCATCACGCTTCAATTGTTAACATAGTGGATAATAATTAATATAAGGGAAAACACATTAATATGCCTGAAATAAAAAAAAGCGCGAATTGTTTGAATCGTCCAACCAGGGGGAGACACGTCTTCGTCTTCTTCCTTCAACCCTGTACATTTACCCGCAGATTTATATCCGCAGCTAAATTCGTATGTCCATCCTAAAATTAGTTCTAGGCCATGAAAACAAACCCCAAGACCATGGTTGTGCTCGTCTACCTTCCCTGGTTACGTCTATGTCCATCAATGGCATCAATTTTACCTGTAAAAGAAATGCCCAAAAAAAAAATCTACGAAACCCTAGGTTCGATTATAAGGCTATAGTACATATAAATGCAATCAAACAATGCCAAAAGTTTAGAAATTTCATAAGCATCATGAATATGTCAACGCTTTGCCAAAAAATGCAAGAATGTGGAGTTACGATTTTGAACACAGGGCGGTATTTTGAGATACTTACAGTGCGATTGAGAGGGTGTGAGAGCTTGCTTTTGATTGCAGGAGGTTCAGTGATTGTCCAACAAGCGATTGGTGTGGAGTTTTGCCTTTTAAAACGCCTCCAAGCTCGATTTCAGTTTCACACTTTTTTGGTCAATTTTCAAGTTTGGTTCTTGAGGTTCTTGTAGTCTCTAGGTCTTGAATTTGTGTGCTTTGGCTTGTATAAGTAATATGCAATGCATTAGGTCAACAAATGTGGGCTGAATCCTTCCAAATCAATGCCTTGAGATTGGATTTGATCCTCCATTGAAAGCTTTCCAATTTTGCCAAAAATCCAATCTTTTTGCACATGGAATTCTTGATACGAGTTTGATCATGACATTGATGATGATTAGGTCCTGAAAATAGAAAAAGATCTCATGTAATCAAGTTTTGTGATTTTATTTGATTTAAATTGATTTAAAATGGAATAATTCAATAAAAAATCAAATAAAATAATAAAATTGATAAAAGGGCTCAAGGCTGAAGCTAGGACACGTGTGTAGTGTGACAAGATCAAATCAAGTGGAAAAGAATGGGCCCCTTTGACAAAATTTGAAGTTTTGGGGATAGTTGACTTTTGGCAATTTTGCAAAAATTCCCAACTTCAACAATGCATAACTTCTTCAATTTTGAACTTTTGGAAGTGTTCTTGGACTTTTTAGAAATATTGAGATGTCCTCTAACCTACCCTTTTTGTCTCATCTCATTTTGATATTCCATGCTCAAGTTATTAGCTTTGGAAAAAAAGGTGTTTTTGTTGACTTTCAAAAATGACCTATAATGTCCAAATTTATAACTTTTTGTGAGTGCATTTCTTGATCTTGGGGTATGAAGATGGATTATAGGAAATTGCATCCTATTCAAGATGAGATTTGAATGGGTCATTTATCATAAAGTATGAGAAAGTTATTCTTGGTCAAAGTTGAGTTGACTTTTCCTACAAAACCCTAGTTTAGCAACTTTTGAGTCTTGATGAATTTTGAGAAATCCTTGATGAATCATGATCAACCCTTGATCAAATGATAAAATATCCTTCAAAATGAGAATTTTGACCAAAAATCTTGAAGTTTGACTGTTTGTAGGCCACAATTGACTTTTGCCCTAGCACATTCGATTTTTGGACCCTTTGAGCAATTGACTGAGCAAACATCCTCTACAAGGCTTGAAACTTGACATGGATGACCTTGAGAACATATTAGGACATTGGGGAACACTTGAGGTCATTTGTATGCAAGGACCTTGATGCAACACAAAACCCTAATTTGAGGTTGACTGCCTTAGGAGATAGCTTGTCTGTCCAACTCTTGAGCAATCTTGAGCACCCTGGAGATTTTTCTTGCAATGTCTTGGGAAATATGAGAGGGAAAATTTTGGGGTACAACAGATGCCATTTGGAGAGGTGATAGAACCTTGTTGGAGATGGGCTTAAAGATGCCATCCGAAGGTGATTGTACCCGGACTCGGCAGGATGATGAAGGAATCTTGGACGATTACTACCTCAGCAGGATGATGAAGGAATCTTGGACGACTACAACCCCAGCAGGATGATGAAGGAATCTTGGACGACTACAACCTCAGCAGGATGATGAAGGAATCTTGGATGACTACAAACTAAGCGGGACGATGAAGGAATCTTGGATGACTACAACCTCAGCAGGATGATGAAGGAATCTGGGATGACTACAACCTCAGCAGGGCGATGAAGGAATCTTGGATGACTACAACCTCAGCAGGGTGATGAAGGAATCTTGGATGACTACAACCTCAGCAGGGTGATGAAGGAATCTTTGATGACTACAACCTCAGCAGGACGATGAAGGAATCTTGGATGACTACAACCTCAGCAGGGTGATGAAGGAATCTTGGATGACTACAAACCCAGCAGGGTGATGAAGGAATCTTGGATGACTACAACCTCAGCAAGGTGATAAAGGAATCTTGGATGACTACAACATCAGCAGGGTAATGAAGGAATCTTGGATGACTACAACCTTAGCAGGGCGATGAAGGAATCTTGGATGACTACAACCTCAGCAGGACGATGAAGGAATCTTGGATGACTACAACCTCAGCAGGGTGATGAAGGAATCTTGGATGACTACAACCTCAGCAGGGTGATGAAGGAATCTTGGATGACTACAACCTCAGCAGGACGATGAAGGAATCTTGGATAACTACAACCTCAGTAGGGTGATGAAGGAATCTTGGATGACTACAACCTTAACAGGGAGATAAAGGAATCTTGGATGACTACAACCTCAGCAGGACGATGAAGGAATCTTGGATGACTACAACCTCAGCAGGATGATGAAGGAATCTTGGATGACTACAACCTCAGCAGGAGGATGAAGGAATCTTGGATGACTACAACCTCAGCAGGACGATGAAGGAATCTTTGACAACTGCTACTCCAAAAGGTAATGATAACCTTTACCTGTCAATCGATCTTTCCTGAAAAGGTAAAGAGTTAGTTATATGCAATGTCATGATGTATGCATTGCGTAATGATGTTCTCAAAATAAATGAGATTTATGTTATATGTATTTTGTATGCATATGCTTTGAAATGTAATTTTGTCTTAGAGAATAAATCCTTGACAGGTGTTGAGAAGTTAATAAATCCCGGATTGCTGTTGAAGAGTTGGTGTGTCTTCAAACTTTTCTTAGAATGTTTCCAATGGGGATTCCTGTTTTGTTATTTGAGGAGAAATCCGCTGGGGGAAGTTGAAACTCTGTGGAGAGTGTTCATTCCTGCTTGGGGAAAAAAGTTCAGGAGTCTCGGTTTTCTGTTGCTCTACTGGGGAGTCGAAGTTGAACTAATGTCTGGTTGAGTCCAGGTTTCACAGTAACTTGCTGGGGATTGTAGAGTAGTCTACTGGGGAAGAGGAGTTGTGGTCCTTTGATCTGTAGTAGTCGGAGAGGCAAACTCGAGCTGGAGAATCTTGCCATTTGTTGGGGAAATAAACCCTATTGCTCAGTCTATTGGAGAGGCAGCGACTTTACTGGAGAAAAATCCTCGAGGACACTTGAGGTCGACTTAGCTGGGAAGAGGTTATCAGAGATTGAAACTCTGGTCGGGGAATCATCCTGTGAGAAGGATTCTTGGGGAGATTTGTCATTGTCCTTAGTAGCAAGTGCTTCTGGCACTTCCAGGAAATGTTTGACTGTACGTAACCTTTTGATGAGATTGACGTTCAATGCCCCAAGTGACAGAGATGGAGACTTGCCCCTGGTTACTCTGCACTTCTTGAGAGATTTTCTTGGAATCTTGACTGGACTGCCCCAGGTGTGCTGGATAGTGACATGTCATGCCCCCTTGTTGATAGGAGATTCGTCAATGGAAGTGTCATCCCACTTGAATTGATTTTGTTCACTGAGAGAGCTTTCGTTCACTGGACATTCATTGTGTGAATTTCTCCGCTGTCAAACAATTAGCCATATGCAAACAGTGATATTCAAGTAATGCAAAGTTTATGCTTGTCTTGAAAATGCGTTTTAGTGAGTAAAGAAATTTTGTAAGAAAAAAAATCAAACTCAAGATTTAGAGTAAAGCCTTACAGGAGTCAGGATACCTTTTGTAACTGTATGCTTTCGAACTAACTCATGCTTCAATTAGGACTTTTGAAGGGTTGTAACGTGGATTGGTTCACGGTTTAAGAAACAAAGGATAAAGGCTCAAAGTGTATTTGTACCCACCCGTTCTTCATGATGTTCTTCAGTCCTAAACTCAGCTAATTGTGCGTTTGAACTCCAATTGAGTCTGGAATGACGTTTTGGTGATGGTTCAGACAGGTTGAGTTTGTCGGAAGGCAGTCATTTTTTGCAACATTTTTCATGTTGGTGAGGATTTGTAGGGACCTCTTTCTTTTGATTTGTTATCCCTGATTTTTGCCTGACTGTTATTGTTTTGAGATTACAGTCAGCGGGATGCCCCATTTTTCTTTAAGTCTCCTTCGTAGGTTTTGACTTAGCGGGCTTTTCTTTTTGAGAGATAATGACTGCCTATGTGATAGGGAACCATCACTGTCTTTTGATCCCAAAGGAATTTTTCTTGACGTCATTCGTTGTATTACGAGATGAGAGTTTGCGGCTTAATGCGCGTTTGAATTAACTGAGAGACTGCCCTGCCCCAGGTTTTGATTAAAGGTTTCAATTTGTGTTAAAATAGAAAACTTCTACTTCTTTGGCTCGAAGGGGTTGACTATGGATTATCTTCCTGATAACTCCAGTGTTTAGGATTTGACAGAAACGCCTATACATTGTCAGCAAGGTCTGTCCAAAAGCATATTGTATGAGATTATGGCATTGTTTTCGTCATCCTCCCTCTAAAGGCTTGTAACTTTTAGCAAGAGTTAAATGTCATAAGAAGAATAAAAAGCATAGTTTAAATATGGTGAAAACGAAAGGATGAATTCAAGACAAATATATGCAATGCATTAATGAAACAGAGTTTGACATTAATAGATAATTGTTTGAATAACAAAAGAAATTACAATTGAAAATTCAAATGAAACAAAAGCCTTCAATGATTTGGCATAGGAGCGGTGATCATGTTTGGAGTCTCTGGAGGGTCAAACTCGATCTCCTTGGCATCAATCAAGTCTTGAATCTTGTTCTTCAAAGTCCAACAGTCGTCGGTGTCATGTCCGGGACTGTCAGAATGATAGGCATATCTTACGCTTGGATTGTACTTAGAAGAGGAGGTATCAGGATTTTGAGGAGGATCCTTTAGTGTGATCAATTTCAACTTCATCAATTGATGTAACGCTTGAGACAAAGGCATGTTGATGTTAGTGTACTGCCTTTCTTGATATCTTACCCTATGCCTATTACTCTGTCTTTGTTGAACAGGTGTGGGATTAGAGATCAGGATTGCCCCCACGTGTTGGTCATGACGATTGTTTTGACCAGTCACTGCATTGGACTCTTTCTTCCCACTGTATGGCTTTTTCTGAGCATCAGAGGGTGTAGCTCCTTGTATCTTTCCACTTTTGATGCCAGCTTCGACCCTTTCGCCGGTCAGTATTAGCTCGGTGAACCCGGCTGAGGAGCTTCCGATCACGTGATTGAAGAAAGGCCCTGTCAAAGTTCCCATGAAGATGTCAATCAGCTCCCTGTCAGTTAAAGGGGGTTGCACCCTACCAGCCAGATCTCTCCACTTTTGGGCGTATCCTTTGAAGCTCCCGTTGGAACCCATGGTCATGTTCTGCAATTGCACACGAGTCGGTGCAAGATCAGCATTGTACTGATACTGCTTATAGAAAGCAATAGCCAAATCCTCCCATGCGTGGATGCGAGAACTCTCCAATTGATAGAACCACTCGAGTTGAGTCCCTACCAGGATTTCTTGGAAGAAATGGATCCAAAGCTTCAGATCAGTTATGTATGGTTGAATCTTGCGGACATAAGACTTTAAGTGTATCTTAGGGCAAGAGACTCCATCATACATGGCAAAGGTAGGAACTTTGAATTTTGGCGGGATGACCACTCCAGAAACCAAAACCATGTCTTCTAAATCCAAGCCAGGTATTTGTTGAATCGCCATAGCACTGAGGCGATCCTCCAACTGTTTGAACTTGTCATCAGCGGGAGGATACTGTACTTCAGAGTAGTCAGCTTCAGCTTCATCAATCTCCAGATTGTTGTCTTCTTCATGACTATCCCCCATGTTGTATGGAGTTTAAAGATCTAGGGATTTAAGTCTTCTTCTCAAGTTCAAGACGCCTACTGACTTCTTGGACTTTTTCTTCTTTTCTTTGAGAATGAGAGCTTTTAGGTCCTCTTGCCCCTTAGCCATAGCCAGAAACATTTGTTTGAATTGAGCGTTTTGAGCTTGGAGATCTTTCACCGTTTATTCCATATCCATCTTACTGAAATAAACAGTAGGAAGATAAGGAGACCTGTATGGGAGAAACCTGTCATGATGTGATACATGATATGTGGATGCATGTTTTCAAGGATCTCGCGGGGTAAACACAAGAAAAAGTTAGAAGTTGAACTTTGATCAACAGCTTTGATTGGAGAACTTTGTATTGATGGATGTACTTCCACGAGAATCAAGCTCACCATGTCAAGTGGGTCATAGCCTTTGATTCAAGTTTGTTGTACTTGATCTTTGACGGTGTTTGTTTAGTGGAAAATAAATCCTCTTTCCCTTTGGTAGACGTCTGGTTCAATGTGACCTTGCATCAAAGACCCTCGAGATCCTTGAAATGGTTATTAAAAATGCTATGGTATGATGTTATGATGTTATGTACAGATATGCGAGGTAAACAAGTTTATATACAAATAATCATATTCACACAAAGCAAACAAGTCCTTAGTTTTAGGCTTGCATGGAGTTTGTAGGTAAGTACCCTCTTGAAGTTTAGTTGGCTCAACCTGTCCTAGTAATAGTAACCGAGTTCTAAGGAGCTCAATATCATTGGATTGTTTCCTTGTTCATTGTTTCAGTTCAAGCCTCTTTACTGGCGACTGAAATATCCCAAGAAACCAACCCTAAATGAGTGTAGTATCGAGTATCTACCAACTTCGGACTGCACCAAAGCCGGTCAGCTCACTACATCCTAAAGGCCAAGTTGGTCAAGTAAAGGGTTCTAAAAGTACATTAGTGCTTCATGACATCACTCAGCGGCCCTGTATTCTCTTTGATTAACTCAAAGGCTACCGGTACCCACAAATATGTCACACTAACATAGCTATTGCTTAGACCATATCGGTATACCCCGCACAGTTTCCACAACATATTGCTATTTACCTATAATGTTTCCCAAATCCGGGTGGAGGATTCAAACCCAAACAAAGAACCATAATGTAAAGCAAACAAGTCAAACAATGTAAGCAAATAAATGTGATATAAACCCTAAGGTAACCCCACTTTTATAATATTCCCCAGCAGAGTTACCAGTTCTGTGATATGGTGGGAGAACTGACTTGAAGGTTTTGCGTTTTATCGCAAATATCGCGTTTAGCAAGAGTTGCCACCTACTTTTCTTTTATCCAAAAAGGAAAGGTGAAAAAGCACAGGAAAGACCTTTAGAGATGTTTTTAAGTTCGGGGGGTAGATTATGAAAAGGGAAGGTATTAGCACCCTTTTCATCCATGGTTTTCCATGGGCTCTTAGTTACTTGCTAGATCACTTGCTTTTGTTTGAATGTGTGATTGTGGTGTGTGTTTTTTTTGAAAGTATTTTGAAAATGGAACTTCGTAATGGTTCTCGTTTCTATGAGAACGCCTACAAAGTGTTTGTTTTGAAAATAGTTCAAAGGTGAGAGTGTGGGTGTATAAAATGTTTTTGTCGTGAGCAAGCGAATAACTAAGAGCAAACCTACCTACTCGAAGGGTCTTAAATGTGCTTTTCCTCCTCCTTTAGATGTTGTTATCTTACCATTGATTTGGTAAGAATCCCCATCGTTGGATGTGAAGAGACGGGTGTTGGGACGTTTGTATAGTCATAGAAGGCAACATACGGGACGTTTTAGCAATGTTATTTTAGGGACTAGATCGTTTAGCGAAGGAAACATCGAGGGTCATCGAGGGACTACGATCTTTTTATCAATGGTCTTTGCTAAAATGCCCATGCTCGAGGGACATGACTATTTTCCGATAGGCAACAAGTGAGATTACCCTAGAGGTGCATGTGTGAATAATGTGTTTGATTTGCATGCATTTAATCTTTGATTAGGGTTATCTACTTATTGATTTTTTGTCTTGCCATACAAACCCTAGTTACTAGCATTCATATTTGAAAGCGATAAATTGCGGAAATGTAAATTCCTACGCTATTACAATCATTTGGGGATGGGGTGTACAAGTTTACAAATGGGGATTTCAAGACATTAAAGTCCTAATCATCTATTACAACCATATTGAATAGCCATGAAGAAAATATATGAAACATGTAAAAATAAAAATAAAAAACGAAAGGAAGAGAAAACACTTTGGATCATTAGGTGTCGACCCATGTCGTAAACTCAAGCTTCTCGAATGCACTTTGTTTTGATGAAGACAAGTCATGATTGATAAGGAAGGCAAAAATTATTGATCAAGCTATAAGCCTCTTTGGATGAAGTCTTTGGTTCAAGCCCTTGGCAAATTTCAAGGTATAATAATGATATTTACCTTAATTTTAAGATATAGATGCTCAATGACCAAAAGAAACATTTTTATATTGTCCAATCCTTTATTCAAGCTCTTTCAAAGCAAAAAATCAATTTTTACTTTAGTGCAATCGATTTGCATGTTAGTGCAATCGATTGCACGCTTCAGTTTTTCAAAACATTGGCTACTGACTTCCAGTGCAATCGATTTGCATGGTTGTGCAATCGATTGCACATTTAAAAAAATTTGAAATTTGGCTACTGGAACCCCGTGCAATCGATTTGCATGGTTGTGCAATCGATTACACACTCAAAATTTTTGTAAATTTCGCTACTGGAACCCCGTGCAATCAATTTGCATGGTTGTGCAATCCATTGCACGCTGTATGATTTTGAAAAATAGCTGCCTTACACCTGCCTGTTCATGATTTTTTTTACAAACCTTTTCTTCAAAGGTCACTGCATTTTAGCCTAAAAAATGAAACAAATGATGATGATTGAAATGAAAAGTTTAAAGTTAAGGAGACTTACCTTGCAACTAGAATTTATGTTTTAAGCTTGAGGTGTTGCTTTGTGGACTGTTATAACCTTCTTTCAGTTATGAGATTTCTGAGAGTTTGTCAACAAAACTTCTGGTTTTCTTTCTCCCTTTTTTCTCTTCTCTCTCCTTTTTCTAACTCTCTTTCTCTTGCAATTGGCCTCTCCATTTATAGAGAAGGTTTGAGACTTCAAAACAACTCAGATTTTTTGAATCACATGTTATGGTTATCTTGCTTGTTTTTTAAGCAAACATGAAGGACATGTTTCCAATGCTTATACCAAGCTATCTAAAGTGGTTGATCACTTTAAAAATATTTGTTCTGACTTGTAGAAGTTGAATGTGATTAGAACAACAAGTTAGAGGCTCAAGAAATTGACTTTATGATTAAGGTGAACTTTGCAAGAATGGCAATGGTGCCTTTGTGCCAAAAATGGAAAGATGCAATGGACAATACTTGAACCTCTTGGACAATGGTTCAACCAATTGTGTAAACATATAATTATGGATAGATTTGCAAGTCAAGAGGCCTGCAAAGTGAAGATTATGTAGCATGGTTAAGATTTTTGTTCCTTGTTCATCACAAATCTGCCTTGTAAATCAATAATGAATGTCCAACTTCAGATCCTTGTATCTTCTAGCTCAAATATGATAAATTCATGATCTTAGATGTTTTGGAAAGCTTGAAA
The DNA here is from genome assembly GCA_948472305.1 of Vicia faba. Taxonomy (NCBI): domain Eukaryota; kingdom Viridiplantae; phylum Streptophyta; class Magnoliopsida; order Fabales; family Fabaceae; genus Vicia; species Vicia faba. Next base: position 801,207,092 of record OX451739.1, on the reverse strand, counting down.
CACCCTCTATAACTTTCATGTTGTCCATTTTGACAAAATCATCTTGGAACTATGTGAAAAATGCCAAGAAGTTGGGATAAAATCCTGCACAAAATCTGTTAAAAATTTCTCTAAGTGTTAAATGAAAATGTCATGACTTCATGAATTTATAACTTGAGATCCAAGAATATTTAGGAGAAGTTGTGTAAAGAAATGTTGTAGATATCATGGAGATCTACAACTTTCATGTTGAAAGTTTCCCTTGAATCGTCTTGCATCTTGGTGAAAGAATGGCATGAAGTGATGAAATTATCATGTATAAAAACAACTTAGAAAATTTCTAAGTCTTGGAAATCTTGACTTTTCAAGTTTACTTTTGACTTTCTTGACTTCTTGATGATTAAGCTTGATATTCTTGAGTGTCTTGATGAAATTTGATCTTTGGGATGTAATGTTGACCAAAAAGTCAAAGTTTGACTTTCTAATATGCAATTGACCATTTTGCCCTTGTGCCAATTTCGAGCCTAAATTGATGTATCAGTGCTGCACACTTGACGTCGAAGAATATTTTGTGAGAAAATACTTGACAAATGAGAGGGAAAATTTTAGGGTACAACAGAGACAAAGACGTGGCAAGCCATCACTCATCCATTTGAATTTCCGCGCGAGTTTTCCATATAACGCTTGTTTATAATATAATTATTGTTTTGTATTATTATAACAACATAAGCAGCTGGCTCAGTTGGTAAGTGAAGCGTGGAAAAGTACATTGGGGCTTGGGTTCGAATCCCAGGTTCCCCTTTATTTGCATAATATTTGTTTTTTCATGATTCAGCATGCATACAAAGCCAAGGCCTATCATACACCCTCAAGATCCAACCATACATGCGTCCTAGAAACCAAATCTGATGGCCATGATATGGTGACCATGGTATGCCTCAGTCAAGGCAATGCGCTAGATCCAAAAAGTCAAACATGGACACCCTTGGGCTTGGGTCAGATTGCTTCTCACACCCTCCAATTACTTTTCAGGCCCATTCTCTCTTTCTATTTTTTTTATATTTTATTTTATTCCATTTAATTTATTTATTTAATTTACTAACCAATCAATTATTTTTCTTTTTATCAAAAAATCATAAAAATAATACTTTCCACAAATTAGGTTTAGACTTTATTTTTTATCAAAAAATTAAATTAATTAAATTAGATTTTGATTTTAGGAAAACTTTAATTCTTTTTGTAAAAAATTAAAACTAATTAGAATAATTAGGTTTTTATTTCTAATTTAATTATTTTCTTTTTCCTAAAAATAACAAAAACACAAAAATAGGCCATGTAGTTATTTTTATTAATTAATTTAATCACTAATTAATTTTTGTATTTAATTTAGAAAACTTAATTCTTTTATTAAAAACAACAAAAACAATTTTTTTTCTTTTAATTTGGTTAGAAGGGTCAAAACCCTAATTTCTTCCAGATTTTAATTCCTTCGTGCGCGTTTTTATTATTCATTTTTACCATATTGATGTAACTGCCTACAAGTTTGTAATAGTTAATTAGGACTTTTTATTTTCATTTATCGCTTTATTTTCAAAGGGTTTGTTTTTGGCTATGTAAATACCCGAAGCCTTGTAATAGGGTAGTTTAATTTCCGCACTTTAAATTCCGCAAAATATTAAACTGTTAGATGTATGATATAGGGAGCATGACAAGAATGTATGATTAACTTTAAAACAATTAGATAACCCTAAAATATGCAAAGATAATAATCTGAAATTGAATCACTCGCACATGCGCACTCCTAGGATACACTGCCACTTGGTTGCCTTTGGTAAACGGTCATTGAGTATAGGATGCTTTAGTGGTCATCCTTTTGTCCAAATATCAAAGTTGCCTCGGAATGGTTGCCTCGGATATTGTTGCCTCAGATAATTGATCTAAGACATTAGGGTTACTACTAAGACGTCCTAACATTGCTTTAGTGATCGTACGTCCCTTTTAAATTGACCCTCAAACTCCAACGACGGTGCTACCTACTCACTAATAGTGGGATAACATTGTCTAAAGGAAATGAATAGAAAACGATTCTTTTTTCGAGTAGGTAGATTAGTTCTTAAATACTTGCTCAATCTAAACAACCTTTTTCACACTTACACTCCTTTACAAACAAAGTTTTCAAAAACACTTCATTACACTCTTGAAGACAGAAACAAGAGTTAAATCGAAGTCAAAACAAAAACTTTTCAAATCACACAAACACAAAGAAGCAATTTTGAAAATGATGAGCAAGTATCTAAGAGCCCATAGATAACTACGGATAGAAAGGGTGCTAATACCATCCCTTTCTATAATCTACCCCCCGTACTCAGAAATATCTTGAAAAAGGAATTTTTCTGTGCTTTTTTTCCTTTCCTTGTTGGATAAAATAAAAGTCGGTGGCGACTCTTGCTTACCACGACATTTTGTGAACACAAACGCAAAACGCAAAACGCAAACCAGCATTCCTAAAAAATAGTCCCGGTTCTGGCCACCGTATCACAACAACCTTCATCACGCAGTGGGGAACCTTCTGTTACAAGGTGATGACTTTTGGGTTGAAGAATGCTGGGGAGACTTATCAGCAAGCCATGGTCGCTTTGTTCCACGATATGATTCACTGTGAGATCGAGGTTTATGTTGATGACATGATAGCCAGGTCTAAAACTAAAGAAGAGCACCTCGACCATCTACAAAAGTTGTTCGACAGGTTGAAGATATACAAGTTGAGGTTGAATCCGAACAAGTGCACCTTCGGGGTAAGGTCTAGTAAGCTTTTGGGTTTCATCGTTAGTGACAAGGGTATTCAGGTATACCCCGCAAAGGTAAAGTCCATACAAGAGATGTCGGCTTCTCGCACAGAGAAGGAGGTTAGAGGTTTCTTGGGACGCCTAAATTATATCGCCGAGTTCATTTCACATCTAACTGCTACTTGTGAGCCCATCTTCATGCTTCTAAAGAAAGATCAAGTGGTAATGTGGAATGACGAATGCCATACTACTTTCCAAAGAATCAAGGAATACCTTCAGGAACCACCAATTCTGATGCCTCCAATTGAAGGAAGACCTTTGATATTGTTCTTAACAGTGCTAGACAATTCAATGGGGTGTGTGCTGGGGCAGCATGACGAGTCTGGTCGAAAAGAGCACGCAATATACTACCTTAGCAAAAAGTTTACCGACTGTGAGAAAAGATACTCATTTCTCGAGAAAACTTGTTGCGCTTTGGCATGGGCTGCTTGCCGACTAAGACAGTATATGCTGACTCACACTACTCTGTTGATATATAAGATGGATCCAATCAAATACATCTTCGAGAAGCCCACTCTCTTCGAAAGAATAGTGAGATGGAAGATGATCTTAACTGAATATGATATACAATATACAACCCAAAAAGCAATCAAGGGAAGTGTATTGGCTGATCATTTGGCTCATCAGGCCGTGGATGACTACCAGTGCATGAATTTTGAGTTCCCATACGAGAATATCATGCTAGTGACTGATTACGGAGAACCTGGACCGGATGAAGGACCCGAGGAGGGATCCCGATGGACTATGGTTTTTGACGAAGCTTCAAAGCACTCGGTAATGGCATTGGCGCTGTAATCATATCTCCTGAGGGCTGTCATACTCCTTTCACTGCCAGACTATGTTTCAACTACACTAACAATATGGCAGAGTATGAAGGCTGCATCATGGGTCTTAAAGCTGTTATTGACCTCAGGATAAAGTTCTTAAATGTCTTTGGGGATTCAACTTTAGTGATAAGTCAGACCAAAGGCGAATGGGATACGAAACATTTGAATCTCATCCCATACAGAGAGCATGTACTGACATTGCTCCCACACTTTGAGGAAGTAACCTTTGAACATTTCCCGCGAGAGGAGAATCAGTTAGCAGACGCGCTAGCTACCATGTCTTCTATATTCAAAGTCAGGTGGGACAACAAAGCTCCCCGAATCACCATTGAGAGGTTGGATGAACCAGCGCACTGCTGTGAGATTGATACCGAAGAGGTAGCAGATAAACCCTAGTTTCATGAAGTGAAGAAGTACCTCGAGACTCAAGAGTATCCCGAAGGGGCATCTGTCAATGATAAGAAGTTTCTGAGAAGGTTAGTTGTGAAGTTCTTCCTCAGTAATGGAATCCTTTACAAGCACAACCATGACTCTACCTTACTGCGGTGTGTAGACAAGAGCGAAGTGAAGATGTGAAAAACACAAGAAGGGGGGTTGAATTGTTAAAACTTGAAATCAAATACAGATAACACGTTATTTTTATCCTGGTTCGTTTGATCTCAAACTACTCCAGTCCACCCGTCAAGGTGATTTCGCCTCTCTCCAACGAGGTCTTAATCCACTATATTCAACTGAATACAAAACTGCTTTAACAACTGCTAAAGCCTTCTTGAGTCTAACCATAGACCGGTTTCTCAAGGAAATTCTTTTACAAATAAATGAACAAATGTGTGTTGAATGTTTTCTAGGAAAAACTATATATCACAACTGTGATAATACACAATATAAAGCTTAGATAAAACTAGATTGCTAGAACTATAGAGTAAGCGGTTGAGAGCTTTAGCAAACTGAATGAGTGAGGACGAAGATGATTGGCTTATGCGTATGTGCGTATTGGAGAAAAAAAAATTAGCCATTTCTTTTCTCACTGATTTATTTAAATAACCTTGGAATAGATAAGTTGCTGTCCATAATTCCATTTTAATGCTCATAACGTTCTTTCCATTTTGAGAAGATCTTTGTCTTGGAATAATGTCGTTGGTAATTAATCTGCCTTGAATGCAGTAACGTTGACACTTCAGAATGTTCTGCTTAATGAAAGTCAGAGTGTTCTTGGCTTAGGCTTATTCTGGAGCTTCTGAGTGCTGATGACATAGTTAGGATCTTGATCAGAGTCAGAGTATGTCAAGCGCAGATTCTGTTCATCAGGCTTCAGCGTAGCACATGTACTGATGTTCTGATGCTGATGTTGACACTGATGTTCTGATGCTGATTGCATCAGAGTTTCCTGTAAATACACAACATAATTTTAAGTAGCATCTATGTCTCATATAAAACTCATAATTCATTTTAATCTTATATTTTGTTATCATCAAAACTCTAACTGAGGGTTGTAGAATCAAACTATGTTCTAACAATCTCCCCCTTTTTGATGATGACAAAAACTAGATTTTTTCAATTAAAATAAAATGATGAAAGTATCAGAGTTTAAGGATAGAGAGGAAACGGTATCAGAGATAATCAAATAATGAGTAAAAAGTATCAGAGCTAAGAGGGTAAGGAATAAAAAGTATCAGAGTAATGATGAGAAAAACTCCCCCTGAGTTAATTATTTCCCTTTGATTCCTTGAGACCTTGAGCATCAGAACTTTACTGAACTTTCTTTGAGCATCAGAATTTTACTTTATCAGAGTTCATCAGATTCTTGTACCTGTAAGCTTTTCATAACAACAAATATATAAGGATGTTAGAATGTTTTAGACTTATGTCTCAGTAATCTGTTATTGAAAAATATCATTCTTTCTCCCCCTTTTTGTCAGTTATCGAAAAGCACAAATAATTAGAGTTAAAATGATCAGAGTAAAAACACGTTTGTATTAAAACAGAAGCAATGATAGTTTAGACCAAGTAAAAATATTACAGACAAACATGTAAAGAAAACAAGGAAAACACAAGAAAAAAATCTAAGAAGAAGGAGGAAGTCGTGTGAACAGAGCTTCCAACATGCTCTTGATTTGCTCGCTGGTTTCCTGTTGCTTAGATACCATGTTTGCTATAGAGTCAATCTTGATATCCTGCTTGTCCATCCTTTCATTCATCAGCATATCTGATCTCTTCAAATCCTCCAGAGCCTTCCTGTCAAGAGAGGAAGCTTGAGGATCTTCAGATACAGGCTGCTTCTCAGAGCTTTCTGTAGTTTCTTCTGCTTGACCTAAGTCTTCAGCTTGAATAACCTGTTCTTCTGCAGGTTGAACTGTAGATGCTGGACGCTTTTCAGACCAAGGCTCAGTGTCCAGAGGGAGAGCTTCTTCCTTCAGCAGCTTGCTTAGAACTGGACCTTCCATTTCCTTCAGCAGATTGCTGAAGTTCTGTTGAGCCTGTCCATAGCTCTGGTCTTGCAACTTGAAGGTTTCAGCACAAACCCATCTTCTGAACTGTGTCCAGAGGAAATCTGATACAGCAGGATCAACCACTTCCAGACTTGCTTGTTTCAAGGAAGCGATCCACTTCTGCATATCTGTTTCAAAGTTCAACATGCTGGAACCAACATCTGGTTGTTTCGGTTTAGGGATGGTTGTTTTCTGGTTTGTTGCAGCAAGGCGTTCAAAGACTGTTAGATCAATGACTATCTTGCTGTGGTTTTCTTTATTGGCTTTTGGTGAGGGAGTGGGAGAGTCAGAAATGACGATTGGACTTGATGGAGTATTAGGTGGAGTTGTTTCTGGTGAAGAGGGAAGCTGAGACATATTAACAGTGGTACCACAGGGCAATTGAATGGCCAAAGGATGTGGTTCAGGGGACTCAGAGGTTTGAGCCTCAGAGTTTTGAGTCTCAGGTTGTGGGGATTGTTCATGTTGAGGAGAGGGTGGATTACTTTCTGGTTGAGGAGAGGAAGGTTGTGGAATTTCTGGTTCTGGTATTGGGGAGAGTGGAGTTTCTGGTATTGGTGAGAGTGGAATGTCAGGTTGTGGTGAAATAGGAATTTCTGGTTGTTTTGGATTTTCTGTTTGGGGAGCGGAAGAGTGTTGGTCAATATCAGAAAGAACTTGAGCAAGTTCTGGTTCTGGTATGGTTGCAGTGTTTGGATTTTGTGGTTTGGAGCGGGATCTTCTGAGGGTTAATGACTCAGAAGGGTCTGAGTCAACGTCAAAATCTTCAAAGGTTTGAGGAGTTGGGATATCAGATTGAGTTGGAGTTGGAGTGGGAATAGATGTGGAAAGAGCAGATGAATCTAAAACAGATACAGAAATAGCATTACCTCTTTTCTTTGGAGTCTGTTGTGATGATCCTTCTGGAGCAGCTTTTATCTTCTTTGTCTTCTTCAGAACCACCTCTGGTGCCTTCTGCTGAAGATCTTGAATATTTAGATTAGGTGCTGTACCATCAGCTTTGCACGCATCCAAATATCTCAGAATGATTCGAGGCTTGGAGTCAATCTCTGAGAACATAGGGAAGTCGTCCAGAGGGACTCTTCTGCTGGAGATTTCAGCAAAAGGAGTGACACTGGGCTCCTTTTTAATGTTCTCTATTAGCTTCATCTTCTTTAGATTATTGGCATCCAGCTGCTTGCCAACAGAAGGTTCCAGGGTGCTGATCTCTTGTGCCTCTGTCAAATGTTCAATCAGCCTATTCTCAGTCAGAATATCTGATATCAATCTGCCCAAGGGTATCCAATCCCTTTTAGTGCGTTCATCTTCTCTTGTCTCCTTGACGCTTGTTCTCAGATGGTTGAACAGAAGATGAGCTAGATTAATCTTTTTCCTCTGAGAAATAAAATAGACCAGAAACTGCTGATTTATGTTTATGTAATCAGGAGAGCTGGTAGGCTTCCTGTGGTTGAAACATCCCAGAATAATCTTTGCCTAAATTATGTGCTTATCTCTCAAATCCCTTATCTTGCTGGAGGGAAGCCCCAACGTGAAAATTTCCCTTGCTATAACAGCAACATCTGAGCATCTTACTGCCATGTCTATACAGCGAATACCACCACCATTGTACCCAATGAGTCTTGCAATCAGGTCTTCAGTAATCACAATCTTCTTCCCCATGATGTAAGAAGTGACTTGGTGATTTGAGGAAGAGGCGTGAATCCAAAATTCCTTAACCAAGATAGGAAAAGTTGGACCCACCAGCCTGTCGAAATATTTCTCCCATCCTTGAGCTTGAATCTCTTCTGATAAATCAAAACAATTTTCCTTCAGACTGTTGAAATCCACTATTATCTCTGATAGAACTTCAAGGTTCTTGACTGGAGTGAGTAGCGTTCTGAGAGGAACTTCATATTGCTCAGCTGATGCATCTTTCTGGGAACCTGAAGAAGGATTGCTGCTAGAAGCCATGTTCACACGAGGATTTCTTGAAAAAGCTTTAAGGGTTTCTTGAGAAAGAAGAACACAGAAAACAGAAGTATTGATTGAAAACGAAAGTTAGGGTAAAAGTTGTGAATGGTGTGAGAGGTGTTTAAATAGATTTCGAAAAAGTTTTTTGAAAACATAAACGCTTAAGAGAGAGAAATAAATCATGATTAATAGCATTTAATGATAGCTGATTTTAGGGGATTTCAGAAAGATACTTAAACGGTTACCAATGACATGTGTCTCAATGCATCCAATCAGCGCTTTGCCTTTTCAGAAGCGTGAACGCGTGTTCTGCCTCAGGAAACAGCTGATGACTGGATGACACTTGTTTGCTTGAGTGAACAACACACCTATCCTTGAACTGAAGCGCTCAGATCTTCATGGATAGATTCTGATACAATCTGCATTTCTAAAATTCTGAAAGAGGATTGCTCAGAAGTTCACAGAGAAATAAACATAATTCTGAAGGTTAATATATAAAATTAAAACAGTTTTATTCTGGATAGAGCTTCATGCTGAGATGTTTCAGAATGAAGTTGAACCTATCTTCAGAAAGTGGTTTTGTGAAAATATCAGCCCATTGATGGTCTGTATCAATAAATTTTAAGTTTAAGATTCCTTTCTGAATATAGTCCCTAATAAAATGATGTTTTATTTCTATATGCTTAGCCCTAGAATTTAAAATTGGATTTTTACTTAAGCAAATAGCAGAGGTGTTATCACAGAGGATAGGAATGTTACTCTCATATATCTGGAAGTCCTCAAGTTGACTTTTCATCCAGAGCATTTGTGTGCTGCATCCAGTTGCTGCTATGTATTCAGCTTCTGCTGTTGATAGAGCAATGGTGGATTGTCTTTTGCTGGACCACGAGATCAGATTTTCTCCCAAAAACTGGCAGCTTCCAGAAGTGCTTTTACGTTCAACTCTGTCTCCAGCAAAGTTAGCATCACAGTATCCTACTAAGCTGTAATCACTAGATTTTCTATAAAACAGACCCAGATTAGTAGTACCTTTCAGATACTTGAAAATTCGCTTAACAGTTGTTAAGTGAGATTCTTTAGGATCTGATTGGAATCTTGCACAAATGCATACACTGAATAAAATATCAGGCCTTGAAGCTGTAAGATAAAGAAGAGAACCAATCATACCTCTGTAGACCTTCTGTTCTACATTTTTTCTTACCTCTTCTCTTTCCAGAATGCACGTGGGATGCATTGGAATCTTTGATGGCTTACATTCTGAGAGATCAAATTTCTTCAGAAGTTCTCTGACATATTTGCCCTGATGAATGTAAGTTCCTTCTGGGGTTTGATTGATCTGAATGCCCAGAAAGAATTTCAGTTCCCCCATTAGGCTCATCTCAATTTCTGCCTGCATACACTTAGCAAACTTTCTTCCCAGAGAAGATTTAGTAGATCCAAATATTATATCATCAACATAAATCTGGTAGACTAAAATGTCATTCTTAACTGTCTTACAGAATAAGGTTGTGTCCACCTTCCCTCTGGTGAATTCCTTTTCTAAGAGGAAGTTACTTAGTCTTTCATACCAAGCTCTGGGAGCTTGTTTCAGACCATATAATGACTTATTTAGTTTGAAAATATATTCTGGATTTTTTGAACTTTCAAAACCAGGGGGTTGGTGCACATATACCTCTTCTTCTATATAGCCATTTAAGAATGCACTCTTAACATCCATCTGATATAGAGTGATGCCTTTATTAACAGCAAAAGAAATTAAAAGTCTGATAGATTCTAACCTGGCGACTGGAGCAAAGGTTTTTGTATAGTCTATCCCCTCTTGCTGACTATAACCTTGTGCTACCAATCGTGCCTTGTTTCTGATGACTTCACCTTGTTCATTCAGTTTGTTTCTAAACACCCATTTTGTTCCAATGACGTTGAATCCTTTTGGTTTAGGAACAAGATCCCATACGTCATTCCTTGTAAATTGATTCAGCTCCTCTTGCATTGCTAGAATCCAGTCATTGTCCAGAAGTGCTTCATCAATTGAAGATGGTTCAATCATAGAAACAAGTCCCATGAGGGATTCTTCAGAGTTTCTGAAGCTGGTTCTTGTTCTAATTGGATCTTCCTTTCTTCCTAAGGTAGTTTCTTCTGGGTGATCCATGCTGCTTCTGGATGGTATTTTCTGAGGATGATCAATAGAAGATGCTGGATTGCTTGTAGTGCCTCTTTCTGATGTTGAGGGAGTGTCTCTGTTAAGAGCTTCTAATGACTTGTCTTTAGTACTTGTGAATTCAACTTCCATACCTGCAAGTAATTCATTCTGCTTTGACTTTTGAGAGTCAAGCTTATCATCAAAACGAACACTGATTGATTCTTCCACAATCTATGTTTCTGTATTGTATACTTTGTACCCTCTTGAGCGTTCAGAGTATCCTAACATAATACACTTCTGTGCTTTAGAGTAAAACTTGTTCAAATAATTTTTAGTATTCAAAATAAAGCAAGTACATCCAAATGGATGAAAATATGAAATGTTGGGCTTTATGTTCTTCCACAATTCATATGGAGTCTTTTCCAGAATAGGTCTTATGGAGATTCTATTCTGAATGTAGCAAGCTGTGTTTATTGCCTCTGCCCAGAAGATCTTAGCAACGTTAGTCTCGTTGATCATGGTTCTGGCCATTTCTTGCAATACTCTGTTCTTTCGTTCTACAACTCCATTTTGCTGGGGAGTTTTAGGACAAGAGAAATCATGCAGAATGCCTTTGTCATTAAAAAATGATTCAAAATATTTATTTATAAACTCTCCACCATGATCACTTCTGACTTTGACGATTCTAAGATCCTTTTCATTCTGAACTTGGTTACAGAAGGTAACAAACACAGAGTGTGACTCGTCCTTGTGTCTTAAGAACTTTACCCATGTCCATCTGCTATAGTCATCTACGATTACTAACCCATACTTCTTGCCACTGACTGAAGCAGTTTTAACTGGTCCAAATAAGTCAATGTGCAGAAGTTCTAATGGCTTAGAGGTGGAAACAACGTTTTTAGATTTGAAAGCAGGTTTTGCAAACTTGCCTTTCTGACATGCTTCACACAGAGCATATGAATTGAACTTCAGGTTAGGAAGTCCTCTGACCAGATTGAGTTTGTTAATCTGAGATATCCTTCTCATACTAACATGCCCCAATCTTCTATGCCAGATCCATTGCTCGTTATTAACAGACAGAAGACACTTTACATTCTGACTTTTCAGTTCAGAAAGTTTGATTTTGTAAATGTTGTTTCTCCTCTTTCCATTAAATAGGATAGTCCCATCTTTCTGACTAACAGCTTTACATGAATTTTGATTAAAGATTATATCATAACCGTTATCACTTAATTGACTTATGGATAACAGGTTATGCATTAATCCATCTACTAATAAAACATTACTGATAGAGGGAAGATTTCCATTACCTACTGTTCCAGAGCCAATGATCTTTCCCCTCTGATTGCCTCCAAAGCCTACATGGCCTCCAGGCTTAAGTTCCAGGCTTTGGAACATATGCCTTCTTCCCGTCATGTGTCGTGAGCAGCCAGAGTCCAGGTACCATGACTGGTGTTTCAACTTTGCTGCTAAAGATATCTGCAACATGTATTATTTTATCCTTAGGTACCCATATTTTCTTGGGTCCTGATTTGTTAGATTTACCAAAACTCTGGTTGAATTTTAGTTTGACAGAATAATTACTACTGGTATATTTAATGTCGTGTGTGTGCCTATATACAAAGTGTGAATTAAGTGGAGTTCGTTTAATAACTAAATCCATGGCATTCTTTGGTGTAGGTACCTTACCTTGGTATCCTATTCCTTTTCTGCCATTTTTGCTAACTCCATAGATCATTGAAGCCATTTTGCTTCTATCTATGCTTTTAGCTAGAAACTTCTGAAAGCTGTGATCATACTCCTTGATGATCTCATCAGCACTACTGGGAGTTTCAAGAATTGTTTCCTTCTGAGAGTTTTGTAATATATTTTCTAATTTTGAAACTTTATTTTTCAACTCAGAATTTTCCAATTTGAGACTCTCAGTTTTATCAGAGTCAGAAGCAAGATCCCTTTTCAGGTTTCTGAATTTGACTCTGATCTGCTGATATCTTTCCAAAATCTCATTAAGGCTTTCAGCTAGTTCAGCCTTAGTAAAATTAATAGCAAAGTTAGGAAATACCTCTTCTGTGTTTGATTCAGAGTCTGATTCATAAGCTTCTCTGTCTTCTGTTATGTTTGCCATGAGAGCTATGTTTGCTATTTCATCATCTGATTCTGAGTCAGCTTCAGATGTATCAGAATCATCCCATGTGGCCATGAGACTTTTCTTCTTTTCCTTTCCAAACTTTCTTCTGGGCTTTTCCTTTTGAAGCTTTGGGCAATCACTATTGTAGTGTCCTTGCTCGTTACATTCATAGCAGATGATGTCTTTGTTGTTTGGCTTTCTGCTTCCTGAAGAGCCTTCAGATCTTCTGTGTCCAGAGGAGGATTCTGACCTTCTGTATCTGGAGGAAGATTCGTTCTGATTCTCAGATCTTCTTGGATTCCTGAACTTTCTTTGCCTCTGCTTCCACAGTTGGTTCACCCTTCTGGAGAGGAGAGACAGTTCATCTTCTTCTGATGAGGACCCATCAGAGGTTTCTTCAACAGCCTGCAAAACTTTGGAGTCAGATTTTCTGTTAGATTTCAAAGCTAATGGCATACCTTGCTTTTGAGGTTCATCAGTTTCTAGCTCTATCTCGTGACTTCTGAGGGAGCTGACAAGTTTCTCCAGAGAGATTTTGTTGAGATCTTTAGCTAGCTTCAGCGCTGTGACCATTGGCCTCCACTGTTTTGGCAAGCTTTTGATGATCTTCTTAACATGATCAGCAATAGAATACCCTTTGTCCAGAACTTTGAGACCAGCAACCAGAATCTGAAATCTTGAGAACATTGTTTCAATAGATTCACTTTCTTCCATCTTGAATGCCTCATACTTCTGAATGAGCGCAAGAGCTTTAGTTTCTTTAACTTGAAGGTTTCCTTCATGCGTCATTCTCAGAGAGTCAAACATATTCTTTGCAGTGTCTCTGTTTGATATCTTTTCATATTCAGAGTAAGAGATAACACTGAGAAGAATTGTTCTGGCCTTGTGATGGTTTTTGAAATCACGCTTTTGTTGATCAGACATTGCTTTCCTGTCAATCTTCTGACCATTTGCATTCACTAGGTGCGTGTATCCATCAGTCACCATATCCCACAGATCAACATCATGGGCTAGAAAGAAGCTTTCAATTCTTTCTTTCCAGTAATCAAAGTTCTCTCCATCAAAGACTGGAGGTTTGCCACTGAATTTGTCTCTTTCTTCATTGTTGTCATTGCTGATGTTTTGATGTGGTCCTGCCATAGTGTTTTTCAAACACTGGATCTTGTACTGACACGATTAAGTGTTATAAGCTCAGAACCAGGCGCTCTAATGCCAATTGAAGATATGAAAAACACAAGAAGGGGGTTGAATTGTTAAAACTTGAAATTAAATGCAGACAACACGTTATTTTTATCCTGGTTCGTTTGATCTCAAACTACTCCAGTCCACCCGTCAAGGTGATTTCACCTCTCTCCAACGAGGTCTTAATCCACTATATTCAACTGAATACAAAACTTCTTTAACAACTGCTAAAGCCTTCTTGAGTCTAACCACAGACTGGTTTCTCAAGGAAATTCTTTTACAGATAAATGAACAAATGTGTGTTGAATGTTTTCTAGAAAAAAATATATATCACAACTGTGATAATACACAATATAAAGCTTAGATAAAACTAGATTGCTAGAACTATAGAGTAAGCGGTTGAGAGCTTTAGCAAACTGAATGAGTGAGGACGAAGATGATTGGCTTATGCGTATGTGCGTATTGGAGAAAAAAATTAGCCATTTCTTTTCTCACTGATTTTTTTAAATAACCTTGGAATAGATACGTTGCTGTCCATAATTCCATTTTAATGCTCATAACGTTATTTCCATTTTGAGAAGATCTTTGTCTTGGAATAATGCCGTTGGTAATTAATCTGCCTTGAATGCAGTAACATTGACACTTCAGAATGTTCTGCTTAATGAAAGTCAGAGTGTTCTTGGCTTAGGCTTATTCTGGCGCTTCTGAGTGCTGATGACATAGTTAGGATCTTGATCAGAGTCAGAGTATGTCAAGCGCAGATTCTGTTCATCAGGCTTCAGCGTAGCACATGTACTGATGTTCTGATGCTGATGTTGACACTGATGTTCTGATGCTGATTGCATCAGAGTTTCCTGTAAATACACAACATAATTTTAAGTAGCATCTATGTCTCATATAAAACTCATAATTCATTTTAATCTTATATTTTGTTATCATCAAAACTCTAACTGAGGGTTGCAGAATCAAACTATGTTCTAACACGAAGCAGAGAGGATTATGACAGATCTACATGAAGGTACCTTCGGAACCCTTTACAGCGGACAATCCATGGCTAAGAAGATCATATGGGAAGGATACTACTGGTCCACTATGGAAGCAGATTGCTATCAGCACTCCCAAACCTGTCATAAGTTCCAAATCTATGCTGATAAGGTGCATGTGCCTCCAGTTCCTTTGAATGTCTTGATAGCTCTGTGGCCCTTTGCAATGTGGGGCATTGACATGATCAGAGAAATCAGGCCTACCGCTTCCAATGGGCATCACTTCATCCTGGTAGCTATCGATTACTTCACAAAGTGGGTTGAAGCTGCCTCTTTTTCTACTGTGACCAAGAACGTGGTGGCGCGCTTTATCGGGCATAGCCTGATCTGTCGGTACAGTGTGCTAGAGAGAATTATCACGGAAAATGGTACGAATCTCAATAATACGATGATCACCAAACTATGCAAGCAATTCAAGATACAACATCATAACTCTTCTCCCTACCGGCCAAAGATGAATGGCGCTGTTGAAGCGGCTAACAAGAACATCAAGAAGATTATACAAAAGATGACAGTGACATATAAAGACTGGCATGAGATGCTACCATTCGTTCTTCATGGGTACCGTACCTCAGCACGGACATCGACAGGGGAAACACCTTACTATCTGGTATATGGCATAGAGGCAGTCCTACCCATTGAGGTCCAAATTCCTTCTTTAAGGATTTTGAAAGATGTGGGTTTGAACGAAGACGACTGGATCCAGACTCGACTTGATCAACTAAATCTGATCGACGAGAAGAGACTTACTATTGTCTTTCATGGTTAGACGTATCAAAAGCGGATGATCAAGGCTTTCAACAAAAAAGTCAGACGTCAAGAGTATCAAGTCGGGGATCTAGTAATCAAGCGCATCATACTGCCGCAAGGTGATCCCAGGGGCAAATGGACTCCAACCTACGGAGGGCCATTTGTAATTAAAAACATTTTCTCGGGTGGAGCCATGATTCTAACCACCATGGACGGTGACGACCTCCCTCACCCTGTCAATGCAGACATAGTGAAAAGATACTACGCATGATAAAAGACCCGCTAGGTCGACTGGCCTAGGAAAAAATAAGGGCTTCCCGGCGAACTAAAAGGGTTCGGGAAAAAATAAGGGTTGAAAACGAAAAAATCTGTACACCCGGCAAGTCGAAAACCTGAAAAGGCGGCTTGGGCAAAAAATGGGTATCCCGGTGGACTGAAAACCCGAAAGGGCGGTCCAGGAAAAAGTTAGGGATGTAAAGCGTATCACTATGTCCCATTCGATCACCTTGCGATCAGACCTCAGTATCAACTGTCAAGCTCGAACGACACCAATCAATCTAGTCAGCTTCGGACAAGCATAAAAGTGATGAGATGCTTGAAGACATAGCGGAAATAGCAGAATTGGAACCCAATGGGATTGTTGTACATAGCTGTTTTCTTTTTACACAATATTGTATAACTTCTATTTTTACACCGGCGTTCTCTTACTATAGTGTCAGCCTCCTTGTACAAAAACGCCTATTATAGGCAAACTTTGAAAGTCAATACAAATCATTTTTACAAAAAAAAAAAACTATGTGTTTTTCCTTTTATGTTTTGTTTGGAAAGAACGTCCAATGGTTTATTCTTGACATATGCATTTGAATATGATTGCTACTCATAAATTTTTACATAAGAAACAGAAAGACAATTGCTCGGAGCTTAAGAAACAGGGGCAAAAACAAGCAATGTCAAAACCTGACAGTTACTATGTCCAGCAGGACCGGGGTAGAGACAACTTTAAAACATAATCATCAGTGCATACGACCTCGTAGCATCTGTATTCCCCACGAAGTGAAAGCAATCAAAGCATTGACATCAGCTTTCCCAAAACAGGAATTAATTTCCCCAGTAAGGGTCTTTCAAGAATCTGACATCTATATACCCCAGCTGAATCTCATAATCGCGAGCGGGTCATAAAATTTGTCTCCCAAGCAGAGTCTATTTCCCTGAATACAGAAGTTTAAACCCCAACAGAGCTTATTACTTCAGCTACAGAAGTTCACCTTCCAACAGAGTTATTCCCCCGCAGAGTTGTTCTCAAACAGTCTCTCCCTGGAAGAACATTCACAAACAACAAGGAGTAAACCTCTAGCATAGTCATTTCCGGTCACCATCCCCAGCGGAAGTAGAAGAACCACAATTTTCTATAACAGTCAGGGATGCTATACTCTCCAGCAGCTGTCGGTGATTTATTTTCCCAGACTCAGACATCTCATAATAGCAGTTCATGTTCATGCATCATGACATGCACATACATATCACATACAACATAATCTCATTTATTTTGAGAACATCATCCCACAATACATTTCATGCATCACATATAATTAACTCTGTTATCTTTTCAGAAAAGACAATTATCACCAACGATTCCAACTGTTATACATGTCATATTTGTAGACAGCTAATGAAAAATCAGTTCCCGAAACCAAACGGGTCAACTAATCTACATGATCAATTGAAGTAACCCAACGACCCAGGTTCCTTCCCATAAGCCCTAATGTCCAGGCTTTCATTTCGAAGTAACCCTATTATCCAGGTTCCTCATAGCCCTACTATCCAGGCTTTCATCTTGAGGTAACCCTACTATCCAGGTTCCTTCCCATAGCCCTACTATCCAGGCTTTCATTTCGAAGTAACCCTACTATCTAGGTTCCTTCTCATAGCCCCACTATTCAGGCTTTTATCTCGAAGTAACCCTACGACCCGGGTTCCTTCTCATGGCCCTACTATCCAAGCTTTCATCTTGAAGTAACCCTATGATCCAGGTTCCTTCCCATAGCCCTACTATCCAGGCTTTAATTTCGAAGTAACCCTACTATCCAGGTTCCTTCTCATAACCCTACTATCCAGGCTTTCAACTTGAGGTAACCCTATTATCCAGGTTCCTTCCCATAGCCCTACTATCCAAGCTTTCATTTCGAAGTAACCCTACTATCCAGGTTCCTTCTCATAGCCCTACTATCCAGGCTTTCATCTTGAGGTAACCCTACTATCCAGGTTCCTTCCCATAGCCCTACTATCCAGGCTTTCATTTCAAAGTAACCCTACTATCCAGGTTCCTTTTCATAGCCCCACTATCCAGGCTTTCATCTCGAAGTAACCCTACGACCCGGGTTCCTTCTCATGGCCCTACTATCCAGGCTTTCATCTCGAAGTAACCCTACAACCCAGGTTCCTTCTCATAAGCCCTACTATCCAGGCTTTCATCTCGAAGTAACTCTACAACCCAGGTTCCTTCTCATGGCCCTACTATCTAGGCTTTCATCTCGAAGTAACCCTACTATCCAGGTTCCTTCTCATAGCCATACTATCCAGGCTTTCATTCCGAAACAGCCCTACTACCCAGGTTCCTTCTCATGGCACTACTATCCATGCTTTCATCTAGAAGTAACCCTACTATCCAGGTTGCTTCTCATGGCCCTACTATCCAGGCTTTCATCTTGAAGTAACCCTACGACCCAGGTTCCTTCTCATGGCCCTACTATCCAGGCTTTCATCTCAAAGTAACCCTACGACCCAGGTTCCTTCTCATGGCCCTACTATCCAGGCTTTCATCTCGAAGTAACCCTATGACCCAGGTTCATTCTCATAGCCATACTATCCAGGCTTTCATTCTGAAACAGCCCTACTACCCAGGTTCCTTCTCATGGGCCTACTATCCAGGATTTCATCTCGAAGTAACCCTAATATCCAGGTTCCTTCTCATGGGCCTACTATCCAGGCTTTCATCTCGAAGTAACCCTAATATCCAGGTTCCTTCTCATGGCCCTACTATCCAGGCTTTCATCTCGAAGTAACCCTATGAACCAGGTTCCTTCTCATGGCCCTACTATCCAGGCTTTCATCTCGAAGTAACCCTACGACCCAGGTTCCTTCTCATGGCCCTACTATCCAGGCTTTCATCTCTAAGTAACCCTACTATCCAGATTCCTTCTCATAGCCATACTATCCAAGCTTTCATTCCAAAACAGCCCTACTACCCAGGTTCCTTCTCATGGCACTACTATCCATGCTTTCATCTCGAAGTAACCCTACTATCCAGGTTCCTTCTCATGGCCCTACTATCCAGGCTTTCATCTTGAAGTAACCCTACGACCCAGGTTCCTTCTCATGGCCCTACTATCCAGGCTTTCATCTCGAAGTAACCCTACGACCCAGGTTCCTTCTCATGGCCCTACTATCCAGGCTTTCATCTCGAAGTAACCCTACGACCCAGGTTCATTCTCATAGCCATACTATCCATGCTTTCATTCTGAAACAGCCCTACTACCCAGGTTCCTTCTCATGGGCCTACTATCCAGGCTTTCATCTTGAAGTAACCCTAATATCCAGGTTCCTTCTCATGGCCCTACTATCCAGGCTTTCATCTCGAAGTAACCCTATGAACCAGGTTCCTTCTCATGGCTCTATTATCCAGGCTTTCATCTCGAAGTAACCCTACGACCCAGGTTCCTTCTCATGGCCCTACTATCCAGGCTTTCATCTCTAAGTAACCCTACTATCCAGATTCCTTCTCATGGCCCTACTATCCAGGCTTTCATCTCGAAGTAACCCTACTATCCAGGTTCCTTCTCATGGCCCTACTATCCAGGCTTTCATCTCGAAGTAACCCTACTATCCAGGTTACTTCTCATAGCCCTACTATCCAGGCTTTCATCTCGAAGTAACCCTACTATCCAGGCTTTCATCTCGAAGTAACCCTACTATCCAGGTTCCTTCTCCCTTATCTCCAGACAACAGTTTACAACACCGTAAGGACCAGACTCGACCAGATACGGTCGATTTCAAATTTCCCCAGTAAGTCGCTGTACAGCCTGGACCATAATTAGATATGCATTATGCTTTCACCTCCTCAATCAAGAGTTAATTCCCCAGCAGAGTAACGGACAACCGGAGCTCCTAGACTCTACTTCCCAAGACATAAATCAACATTCCTCAGTGAAATTCTCCTCAACAACAAGTATATGAATTCGTGCCAAGGAATCTCTTATGCAACCGATCTTCTCGGGATGGCATCTTTTAGCCCATCTCTGACGATTCTTCGTCGCCTTCCAAGTGGAATCCGTTAGCCTATTCTCGATATCACCAATCAGTATTACTTCATGCGAGTGCAAATTTCTGGGTACTCTAGTGTTCAATCATCTTCCACCTTTAGATCACGAAAGACAAACCAACCAATCTACATCCTCAAGCTTAAGAAGATTGAACAGGGGCAGCCGTTGTACCCCAAAATTTACCTTCTCACTTCTCAAGATATTTCCTACAAAGATCTTTCAATGCCTCGTGTTTGTGCAAGTACCGACTAGGTCAAACAATCTTCTCAACGCTAATACCTCAAATTAGGTTTTGAATATGTACGGAGGTATTCAAATTTCTAATGCTTCAAATGAATTTCACTGATCTTCATGGACCCTTAGAATTACTTCAGTCAAGTTTCAAGCCTCAGATCACAATTTTCTAAGAAAATCATTCAAGTTATCAAAAGGGGGAAAATGAGCAAAATTGAAGTTTCAGCTGGAAAAAGTCAACCAGGCGCTAAAAAAGTCAAACTTTGACTTTTTAACCAAATTTGGGTCCTAAAAATCAAATTGCGTCAAGACATCCAAAAGGTGAAATTTGATCATAAAAAATCAAGAGAATCAAAAATTCAACTTTTGCAAGACTTTGAAATTTTTCTAAGTATTTTCTATACTTGTTAATTTCATTGGCTTCATGAAATTTTTTACTACAATTACAAATAATTTAAAATGAGGAAAATAATTCAAGTTATTACCAAGTGACATTTTTGCAAATTTACGAATTCTAAAACTATTTCTTGTTTGGATTTTTTCTATTTAACTCCAAAAACCTTGCCACAATGTTTTGTCCTTGATACAATGTGCATAAAATACTCCACAAGACCAAATTTATTTCATGCTACAAATTTTGCTGTCCAAAGTTGAACAAATTATAATATGCTGCATTGCCACAATACCCCAAAAAACCCTGCTCCATTGCTGTCCTATAAAAAACCTTGTGTTATGCTGCACCACAAATCTGCATATGTTGTCCTATACAGTCCAAAACTGCTCTATGCAGTCTGCCCCAACTTGTATCATAACAGCCCCAAAATTGCACCAAAATGGAAAAAGAAAATTGTGTGAATAAAGTATCAAAATAGTAGGCAAAAACAGTTCAAAATGACTTATTTTGTTTCCCCCATAAACCTTAGTCAAGGGTCTACAAAAGGGACTATTTCATAAGACATAAGGGTTGGAATTTTTGGGGTTGGAATTTTTGGAGAGAAGGGAGAGTTTTTGAACAGAAAAAATAGTGTTCTTTGTAACTTTGGAGCTGATTTTTATTTACAGGAGCAAAGAAAAGTTATGTGTCGACGCATAATAGCATGTGTCGACACATAATGGTTCAAAAGGCAATTTCTCTCATTTTTACACTGTTTATACATATATTTTTTCATTGCTTCCCATTTGTTCGATGTGTTTGGAATAATTAGACATTTATTTCAGCTCTATTTGCAAATTGTATCCCCATCCCCCTAATGATGTAATAGCTTAGGATTTTATTTTCCGTATTTTATTTTGCTTTCATATATTGCTAGTAATTAGGATGTATGGTAAGATAAAATCAACAAATAAATAACTTTTAAATGCAAGACAAAATGCATGCAAACAAACACACTCGCACACCAGCACCTCTAGGGTAATCTCACTTTGTTTGCCTTTCGGAAAACAGTCATGTCCCTCGAACATGGGACACTTTAGAAAAGACCCTTCGATAAAAAGATCATAGTCCCTCTACGTCCCTCGATGTTTCCTTCGATAAAACGATCTCGTCCCTTACGAAAAATTGCTAAAGCGTCTCATAAGTTGCCTTCTATGACTGTACAAACATCCCGCGCATGTCCCTTCACATCCAAAAATAGGGTTTCTTACCAAATAAATGGTAAGATAGCAACATCTAAAGGAGGAGGTAAAGAACATTTAAGACCTTTTGAGTAGGTAGATTCACTCCTAGTTGCTTGCTTGCTCACAACCAAACATTTTACACCAACATTTTCACATTAAAACCTTTTTCTCAAAAGAAAAAAGCTTTTTGTATACGTTCTTATAGAGATGAGAACCATTACAAAAACATATTTTCAAGAAACTTTCAAAAAACACATTCCACAAACACCTCTTTGAACTATTTTTGAAACAACACTTTGTACGTGTTCTTATAGAAACGAGAACCATTACAAAGACATTTTCAAAGTATTTTCAACCACAACACAAAGCATATTTTCAAACAAAGCAAGTGATCTAGAAAGCAACTAACAGCCCATGGAAAACCATGGATGGAAAGGGTGCTAACACCTTCCCTTTTCATAATCTACCCCCCGAACTCAAGAAAACATATCTAAAGGTCTTTCCTGTTGTTTTCAGCCTTTCCTTATTGGATAAAAGAAACGTCGGTTGCTTTCGGAAACATTTGCGAATACAAATGCAAAACATCCCAAGTCAGTTCTCCCACCGTGTTACAGAACTGGAGACTCTGTTGGGGAGATGTGAAAAGTGGGGTTACCTTAGGGCTAGATCACATTTATTTGCTTCCATTGTTTGACTTGTATGATTTACATTTTGGTTCTTTGTTTGGGTTTGAATCCTCTACCCGGATTTGGGATACCTTATATGTAAGTAGCAATACATTGTGGAAACTGTGCGGGATATACCAACATGGTCTAAGCAATAGCTACATTAGTGTGACATATTTGTGGGTACCGGTAGCCCTTAAGTAGTCAAGGAGAATACGGGGCCGCTGAGTGATGTCATAAAGCATTAACTAACTTCTAGAACCTTTACTTGACCAACTTGGCCATTAGGACGTAGTGAGATGACCGTCTTTGGTGCAGTCCGAAGTTGGTAGATACTCGATACTACACTCATTGAGGTTTGGTTTTTTGGGATATTTCGCTGAAACAATGCCCGAGAAAACAAACATGTGATATTGAGCTCCCTTAGAACCCAGTTACTATTGCTAGGACAAGTTTGAGCCAACTAAACTTCAAGAGGGTACTTACCTATGAGACTCCTTGCAATCCTAAACCTATGGACTTGTTTGTTTTGTTTGTATATATTTACTTGTACATAACATAATAAACATCAAAACATCATACTCATACTCACTAACCATTTCAAGGATTTTTGGGATTTATCTTTGTTCTGTTTTGTAGGACATGGATTCTATTCGCAGGAAAACCATTCAAGTAAGTCTTGTAAGGATACCTTGTCAACTTAAAGAGTTAGAATAACGGATTCCCAGAAATTCTCCATTTACCTAAAGACATGGTCTCCTCCTAAACTTGGTTACCTCCAACACCGATGAGGACATGATGAAGGTGCTCTTCCAATTCTTTGATCCACTACACCATTGCTTCACATTTCCCGATTATCAACTTGTGCCAACTTCGGGAGAATTCTCCCAACTCTTGAGGATTCTCATTCTCAATCAACTACCTTTCAACGGTATGGAAAGAGATCCAAAGCCTGAAGAGATTGCTCAAGCTCTACACTTGAAACCATCTGATACCACAACTAATTGGGAGACAAGGAGTGGTGTCAAGGGTTTCCTAGCAAAGTTCTTGTTTGAGAAAGCCCAAAACTGTTGTAACTCTTTTGATTTGCAAGCTTTTGAAGAAATTGTAGCTCTCCTCATCTATGGGATGGTTTTGTTTCTAAATCCTGACCAACTTATAGATGTGAACACCGTCAAAATCTTCATGTCTCGTAACCCGATGCCTACTTTACTTGGAGACATCCTACATTCCTTTCACACTCGCACTATGAGGAAAAGAGGTATCCTTATGTGTTGCGCTCCTCTCTTGGTAAGATGGTTTATTTCGCATCTTCCCCAATCTGCATTGAAGAACGAGTAAGGTTCAAGGTGGTCACAAAGGTTGATGACGCTCAAACATTCAGACATCCATTGGTGTTCCCGATCTATAGAGAATGTTATTATCCTCGACCGTTATGGAGAATTCCATAATGTCCCTTTACTTGGAATTAGGGGAGGTATCACCTATAACCCCTGCTTAGCCTTAAGACAGTTTAGTTATGCCCGAATAGATGGTCCACATGAGGTGCTGATTTAAGGGTTAGTATTTGACTATGATAGTGACAATCAAGGTCATCGCCATAGGTTTATCTGAGCCTAGAGGATGTTAAACAAGGTATATTGCAAGACATTGGGGCACAAGAATTCCATCCCTCTTGAGCCTTACCTCAAATGGGTACGAGCTCGTGCTCAAAGTCTTATGATGGCTTACCCCTCCATTCTCCCGGTGATCATAGAGCCTGTTATGGAAGGAGATGCTCCATACACTATCCTGCATCCTGACATGCCCACCTCTCTTGAAGACTTGCAAAGGGATTAGATACAACTTAAGGGGGAATGAGACACTTTCGAGGCCCAATTCTACGCCAGTGAGAAGAAGAATCTGGAGGTCACCAAACAACTTCATGAGGAGCGGACTCTAAACGCCTACATCACACCAAAGAGGATGTGTACAAACTTTTTATGTTAGAGTTTTTGTATTTCTTTGTAAGCCCAAAGAGGCATGATGTACTCAAGCTTTGATTTATTAATATAGCGTGTGTTCCCTTTTTATCTAAAGCAAATTTGAATCTCTAATTTCTTTGAAATCATTGCATATGCATATCATCCATAACATTGCATAAGCAGGTACCATTATAGGTTTCTCATCTTCTTCGCTGTTTATTTCAGCAAAAATTGTCTTTTGAACAAAGCATCAAAGATCTTCAGGCACAAAATGCCCAATTTCAACAAATATTCATAAATCTTGAAAAAGGGTAGGAGGATCTGAAGGCCCTCATTCTGAAAGAGAAGAAGAAGAAGAAGAAGAAGAAGAAGAAGAAGCCCGCCAGTGCCCTCAATATGGGCAGAAGATTTGGGGGGCCGCTAAGGCAACCAGTCGATCTAACCTCCTCATCCAAAGAAGGGGAAAATCAAGAGAGAGAAACAAGGGAGGAGAACCCTAGTCCTGAAGTCTCTAACAATGATATAGACTTTAATAATGAGCAGTATCCTCCCACTGAGGATAGGTACAAGCAGTTAGAGGATTAGTTAAGCGCCATGGAGATCTAGAGAATACCAGGGCTGGATTTTGAAGAGCTGGGATTGGTGTTTGGGGTAGTCATCCCATAAAAATTTAAAGCTCCATTTTTCGCAAGGTATGATGGGGTGTCTTGTCCTAAGCTTCATCTCCGTTCCTATATGAGGAAGATCTAGCCTCACACTGCTGATAGGAACTCGTGGGTTCACTTCGTCCAAGAAAGTATATCAGGGACTCAGCTTGAATGGTTCTACCAATTGGAGGGAACAATTGTCCGAAACTGAGAGGATTTGGCTGTTGCTTTTTATAAGGAGTATCAATACAACACCGACCTTGTCCCTACCCGTACTCAACTTCAGAGTATGTCCATGGGTGCAGGTGAAGGCTTTAAGGACTATGCATAGAAGTGGAGAGATTTGGATGGGAGATTCCAACCCCCTTTGTCTGATAGGGAGTTAGTCGACATGTTTCTTGGGACGCTGTCTGGTCCATTCTTCAACCATTTGATCGGTAGCTCATCAGCTGGTTTTACTGAGTTGCTATTAACTGGAGAGAGGGTAGAAGATGGGATCTGGAGCGGTCTAGGTTTTAATGAGAAAAAGGAATATAATTCAGAAGAGCCTTCATCTGTTTTCACACATGCCAAGCCTAAACCAAAGATGCCGAATCAGATGTCTCAACATGTGGGAAAACATCATTGTAATACAGTGGGAGAACTGACTTGGGATGTTTGCGTTTGATTGCAATTGTTGCGGTTAGCAAGAGTCGCCACCGACTTTTCTTTTATCCAAAAGGAAAGGTGGAAAAGAACAGGAAAGACCTTTGATATTATTTCTTGAGTTTGGGGGGTAGATTATGAAAAGGGAAGGTGTTAGCACCCTTTTCATCCATAGTTATCTATGGGCTCTTATTTGCTTGCTAGATCACATAATTTGTTTGAAAATGTGCTTTGTGGTGGTTTTTGAAAGTATTTTTGAAAAGGCGCCTTCGTTTAGGAAAACTTTGTAATAGTTCTCATTTTGTAAGAACGTGTACAAAGTGTTGGACTTTTGAAAATATTTCATGTTTTCAAAGTGTTTGTTTGTTTGTTTTGAAAGTGTTTGGTGTGTGTTTGTTTTGAAAGTGAGCAATCAACTAAGAATATTTCTACCTACTCAAAAGTCTTTTGTTCATTTCCTCTTTTCCTTTGATATTGCTATCTTACCATTGATTGGTAAGAAGTCTTATCTTTGGATGTAAAGGGACGGACGTGGGTCATCGTATAGTCATGATAGCAATGTTGTGAGATATCTTAACGTTTCTCTTTGAGGGACTAAGATCATTTGAAAGGCAACATTTGAAGCGTCATCGAGGGACTATGATCTTGTATTTTAATTTGTTTTTGCTAAGACATCCCACATGCATAACATGACCATTTTTATAAGGCAACAAGTGGAATTACCCTAAGGGTGCATGTGTGAATAGTGTGCTTGATTTGCATGCATTGTTTATCTTGATTTAGGGTTATCCACTTATTGATTTTATCTTTCCATACAAACCCTAATTACTAGTATTTATATGAAAGCGATAAATTGCAGAAAGTAAATTTACTATGCTATTACATCATTTGGGATGGGGTATACAAATTTACAAATCGGGATTGCAAGAAATTAAACCTAATTATCTATTACAACCATATTGAAATTTGAATAATGTACAAGAATTGAAAGGAATATAATATACAAGGATATAAATGGAAAAGAAATGGATTTTTGTTTGGTTTTGTTAAGGAAAATGGTTTTAACCTAATTATCTAAAAGAAAATAATTAATTAAAATAAGTAAAATTAAACCCTAGTTTAAAAGAAATAAAATTAATCAAGAAAACATTTTTAGATTTTTTTAGAAAAGCTTTTAAGTTTAATCAAAATAGTATAGAAATTAATTAATTAAAAGAAAACATAAATTCTAAGTTAATCTTAATTAAAAAATAAAATAAATAAACCTAAATCTAATTATTAATGTATTAAGAAAAAGAAATTAAATTTTTTATAAGAAAAATGTTTTCTCTTTTTGTTTTTTAATAAAGAAAAAAAACCCTTAAAAGATGCTTCTTTGAATAAATCATGAATAATGAAAATAAAAATATTTTTGATGAGATTTTTATATATTCATAAAATAGACCTAATAAACTAGTAGTGTGCAAAAAACTAGTTCAAAAGGAGTTAATTTATGGGTTAAATAAATTGTTGAAGTTTGTTAAAAATATAAAATGAGTCAAGTGATAAAAATAAGGTTTTGGTCCTGCCAAGGCTTGAACTCAAGACATTCAGGTTGCTGGCTTAAAAGAATACCACTAGGCCAGGCGTGTTTATATGTCAATCATGCGCTTGCATGACATTATATGAGAAGATTGCTTCCTGAAATCACAAAAATCACAAAAAGAACACAAAAAGAGGGTTCACTATGGTTTGAACCTGTGCCCTTAGGATAAGAAGTGACATGAAACGCACGCTGCTTACCATTGGGGTGGCTGTTACTTCTATTAGTGAAGCAACAATCATTAAATATAAAATGAACTTAGATTTAAAAATTTGAAAATGGCCAAGCCCTCCTTCTTCTTCCTCCTGCACGCTAACGGTTACTGTAATAACAATATTTTCCATTTTTTTCAAAAAACTCTAACTTCCTCATTTCTCAACCAAATTCAGAAATGTAAAAATGAAACTTTCTTAGAATTTCGCAAGGATTTAAAATATGTAATTAGTTTTTATTTGTTCCCACTATAACTCACGAATTTCTACCTGTACCAAACTGAAAACCTAAATGTCCAAAAAAATCCAGTTTCAAAATTCTCATCCAACAGTCAATTAAAATGAAATTTAAGGATATGGTTAGCTTCATAGACATGATATCTACATTTCATATTTTGAAAGTAAGTTCAAATGATGCTTGTATCAAGATTTCAAAGTTGGAAAAATTTACCTCTTGATGCAAAAATTCAATGGTCTCTACACGACTTCTAGAAGTAATATTATGATTGCTTTAGCTTCCTGGGACCTTGGTGAGTATGTTACAACTTTTACTTTACCTTGAAAGTATCTGGATTGGTCTACTCAAGTCAAGTTGCAATGGTGGATTTTGAAAATGGTGGATGATGAAAATGATGTTACACTGAGGAAACAGGGGTATGGATAGTTTCTATATGATATATATGAAGTGTTTAGATTATTTGTTTGGACAATAGTTGCAAGAGTGATGAGTTTCGAAGTTAAGATTACAAAAACTTAAAAATGGTGATTTTTGGCCAATTCGGGTTTGAGAGTGTATGTGAGGGTTTAAGGGCTTGTAAAATCGTGTCCTCAGTTGCATAAGAGTGTCTTGATATATAGGAAAAGTTTTGGAGACTTGAGATGGTCAGATTACCAAGATCACATGTTATGGCATTTTTGCTTGTTTTTGAAGCAAAGTGGAGTGATTGAATCACTTTAAGCATGCTTCTTATGATTTGCTAGGTTGAGTGTGTGCAGATGGAGTCATTGAGAGGCTTAATAAGGGTTGACATGTACCTACTAAACTGATCTCAGCCCAACATCAGTTAAGTCTTTTTGTTTCCTGTTTTCATGCGTGCCATAATTCAGAATTTGTGACCTACAGGCTGCGAAAAATATAGAGGAATATTTTTCAAATTGCATAACTTTTATCTTAGCCTGTTTTTATGGAAATATTTAAAAGTTTTAAATATTTTATTTTAAGCCCAAGCCCACAGCTGCGCATATATAAGGACTTGCTTTCTTATTCAAAGACAAGCAACTTTTGAAGAAGAATACTTTCTTTCTGATTAGAAGTCTAGGCTTTTTATTTGTAATACACGCTAAGTATTAATTTAAATACTTGATTTGTTATTTGGGTTGTTAATTGTGTATCATTCATAAGATTTTAAGCATTGAATGATTGAAGTGTTTCAAACTTATTAATTTTGTTAAGTTCTTCACTATAAGTGATTGAAGGAATTTGAGGATGGCCTCATACCTAGGTGAGTCTCAGGTAGAAGTTTAGCTTGGGTAGTGATTAAGTGATTAGATCGTAAACTGGTTATTTACTGAGGGTCTATGAATTAAAACTATTTAGTGTACTTGTCCCTGGCTTGGTAGCCCCCAGAGTAGGTGTTATTGTACACTGAACTGAGTGAACAATCTCTTGTGTTTTTACTGCTTTTGATTTTACTGCACCTTACTTGCAAACAGATATTTGTGTCGTGACATCTCATTTGATATCATATATCTGATACCAGAATTTCAAGAGATAAGATTTTTTGATATTGTGCACTTGACAATTGATTAGCGGAAGAAGATGATGATGGTTATGATTTCTTTTGTGGCTTATTTAGAAAACCATAAATCTGATAGCAAGTAGAAATAGTGTGACCATGCTTATTGCAATGCTCACAGTAAGGTCGTTGACGTTTTCCTTGAGTGCGGTATGGCACTTCAGAGGTATGAAGCGTAATTGATTCTTCAACAGGGAGAGAGCGAAAACTGATCTCTTGTTGTTTTTCTTCCTAACGAACTAGATTATAGATACGTTAAATTGATGGAAATGGATCCATCAGAAGAATTTAACTATGGACAACCGAAAAACGGTCATGAACTCCTTGAAGGAATTCCATGGCACGATCTTGATTCTATTAATCAAGAATACTTTTAGCATTTCCATAGATACAAGGATTGATAAGATCAATAGAATTGAGTTCATCCCAAAGAGACTTGAGTTGAGTGAAATAAAGGGAGACAAACATGTCTTCTTGTTTGAGGGAAGAAATTTATTGTTTCAATTGATAAATTTTAGGATCATTTGATTGAGAGAACCGATCTTTTAGATCAGACCATATTTGTGCTGGAGTTTCGTCATACAAAATGATGGAACAAATCTCGGTTGAAACCGAGTTAAGAATCCAACTTACAACCAGATCGTTGCACCATTTCCACTTATGAATGTCTTCTTTCTTCTTCGGACTGGTAAGTGACCCATCAACAAAACCTAATTTATTTTAGGAAAGAAGTGCCGTTGTTACTGCGCGACTCCATGAACCATAGTTATCATCAGTAAGTAAATGGGTAACAAGGACAATTGAAGGATTATATGAATGGTGAATAACACAAAGATCTGTGTTTGAGGTTGTTGTGGAATGATCAGTGATGGGCAGATATTCAGAAGCAGAAACAAAAATTGTTGTGGGTGAGATATCAGACACGATGACAGTGAAAACAAGGGTGTTGATGAAGAAGAAAAGAAGCAAAATGATGGATATTAACCAGAAAAAAATATTGATACCATATAAAAAATAGAATATTGTATATTTTATTTCATGTGATTTCCATTACATATATACACGATTTTACGTATTATATAAACTAAAAATAGATACAAGAATATATGCATTGAAAGTCTAACATATATTTGGAATATAACAAAAAACCTATTAATACAATTGATAATAATTTCCAATTTGGTCTATAATAAAAAACCTATTAATACAATTGATAACAATTTCTATATGAAGAGATATAATTGATTCTTTGTCTTTATGTACTCGATATACATTAATTGTATAATATATTTCTAATAATTAGATACATAAATAATTAAAAAACAACACATTTTTCTCGTATTTGGATTCATACAGATTTTTCTTTGTAATAACCCGTGCATTCACACAGATTTTGGCCTGATTACATGTGCATTCACACGGGTACTGGTCTGCTACACGTGTGTTCACACAGATTTTGGTCTGGTACCCGTGCGTTCACACGATACGAGTATGTTACCCGTGCATTCACACGAATTTTGGTCTGATTATCCGTGCGCTCACACGGTACTGGTGTGTTACCTGTGCCTTTGCACGAATCTTGGTATAGTTACCTGTGCGCTCACATGGTACATGTGTGTTATCTGTGCGTTCGCACGAATACAGGTAGGGCTGTTCAAAACCAAACCGACACAATATAAAATTGCAAAACCAAACTAAACCAAACCGAAACCGCAAAAAACCGCATTTGGTTAGGATGTGTTTTGGATATTTTTTAACAAAACCGCATGGTTTGGTTCGATTTACGGTTTGTATTTTACAAACCAACCAAACCACATTATGTTACAATCCAAACTTCACATAATCTACATCCAACCCAAGCCCAAAACTATTATGCATTAGCCTTACAATTACAAATGATTTTCTCTTCCTTTCACTTAAGATTTCCGTATAAGTCTTCTCAAATTTCTTCTAGCGATATTGCGCCTTCTTCTCATCTTCTTTTCCATGTTCATACCGCCTCTTCTTCTATAGTCTCTAATCTCTTATGTTCTTTCTTTTTCATCTTATTATTTTTATTCTACTGTTATCTCTTCCAATTACATATTGAATGCACCTCTTCTTCTCTAATCTCTCATCTCTTCTGCTCTTTTTTTTTCATCTTTTATAATCTTTCATCTCTCCTGTTTTTTTTCTATTTCATTATAATATTTTTTATATTGTTTTATGCTTCTATTTTATATTTTTTATTCCATTTTTTTTTTGTATATTAAATGAAAAGTTGTTGTTTAAATGTGATGGATTTTTGTTGTTGTTATGTGATGACGCATAAATGACTAAATACAAAACTACATTGTCATCTATATGTATATGTATGACTCAATAATTTTTTTGTAAAAAAATCGAACCAGTCGAACCAACCCAAACCGCATTGACTTGATTTGGTTTGGTTCAGATTTATTTCTAAAAGTCAACCGAACCGAACCCAACCGAACCACATATTTTTTTCTCTTGCGATTCAGATGATTGTTTATGTCAAAACCGTCCAAACCGCACCGCGAACACCCCTAAATACATGTGTGATACTCATACTTTTATTTTCAAAATATAATAAAAATATAAATAAGAGAAAACAAAAATTGTTTTACCAAATTAATTTATTACTTTTATAAAACATATTTTTAAAAGAAAAAACAAAATTGTATTACCAATAAAACATATTATTTTTATAAGACATATTTTTAAAAGATAAACAAAATTGTTTTAATAATGAGTGGAATAACAAATAAATGAAAAATTCTAGAGACTCATTCAGCAAGTCTATATTTTCTCCTCTCTTGCTTGCTAACTACTTATTGATACACCGGTGTCTACACCCTCTATATCAAAATGTCTATTAACATTATGTACTTAGAAAAGAAGCCTGTGCGTACGCAAATTCAAGATCCATACCTCAAATTCACCAGTATGAAAATTAATTGCAAGAACACTCAAACCATGATGTGTATTAGAGTTTGATGATGTGAGTATTTTATTAGTAATAATCTTAAGTGGATAACAGGTTCATGTTTATTTTGGACTGGTATGACATATGCATTGGAAAAAGCATGTCAATGCATTTTATAAAACCATAATGCATTTTATGATTCACTTTGAAGCATGTAGTGTGGAATATAGCTTCATGCTTCACTCTTACGTCTGTTAACAGAATGAGGTATGAGTATAGAAAATCAAAATTTATAGTTGGTTGGTACAAACTTGTCAATATTAACAACAACTGAAGTATGATGTATAAATATACAAAATAATGTATGTTAGTGAGTGTTCAATATTGTTTACAATTGCTCTTGCTAATATCGTCATTAACAACATAATTGGTCTTTCTTTGCTATCAGATTATAAATTTGTTTACCATCATTACATTCGTCCCAGTGAAATTGGACTTGTTTTCCATTTGAAAAATCTGAGTTTTTATCATCATTACATTCTTTGCTTGATTCGGTCATTGAAGACGTACAAACGAAATACTTATCCAAGGCACATGTGCACTAAACTGCAGCCTCTGGGCAGTGCTAATGTATCACAATATAGTGATTATGATATGCATAGTTGTTACCTTCAATTTATATTAACCTGATACAAAATTCCTGATTCAGATAGAGTAAGAAATTTATGATAATAGTTAGTAAAATTCAGAATAAACAATGTTAGCGTCGGAAATGGGCAACCTCACCAATTGTTTTATCTAATACAACTACAGGTTCCTTATTAGTCTATTTTATAACATCTTTAAAATGTTCAAGGTCATCATCATCAAAAGACTCATTTTGGGACATACACAATATCAAAACATTGCAGCAAACAAGTAAAAAATAAAATGAACTGTTATGAAAATCAATTAATCGGGAACCATACCTGATGAAATAAGAAATGCTTGATTGTATCCTGAAAAAGTAACCACAAAATCATCAAATTAACTACAAAAATCCTAACCACAAAATCAAAATCCTAACTTTCTTATTGACTATTTAATGAGTGTAAAATAAAATTGCAAGTGCACAGCCTATCGTGTAATTTTAAAAATTATCGAACCACAAAGATTAATTGTCAAATCTATGTTATCTATCGTTACATTGTTTATCTAAGGCGATTGAATTAAGAATAAGAATGATGAATAAGTAACTTTAATAAATTCAGATGAATAACAATACTGGAATGTAATTCACATCAATCAACAATACTCTAATCGTCTTACTAAGATTACTTACGGGGCAATATTTTCTACTTTGAAAAAAACTAATTTAATGAGAATTGTCGCTTTCGCGTATTCAGAACCGAGTTTACTCTCTAATTTATGTCTGTCATTGTCACTTATGGAAGGTGCTTATCGCGTCAAAGTAGTAAACTTATTTTTAAGAAATTAAACTCTTAACTCAATTGAAAAGTGATTTTGATTGGAAGGTGTAACTTAAAAGAGTTCCAAGCTTTCACTCAGGTAACCGGATCCTAAACCTATAAACAACACGCTTTCGTAAATAGTTTTAAAATCACTTTCTAAAAATATTAGACTCCCTAATTAATTAACAAAGTGCTTTCGCGGTATTTGTTAACCAAAAACAAACCAATATAATCTTTAGTGTCAAATGACTTTCGATCTTACTCGAACTTTTCACTGCCCCACTTTCGTAGAAGCAGATTAAAATAAGCTCGGCAAAATTGTATTTAAACCAAAATAACCCACAAACGTAATCCTAAAGAGACAACATATAGAGTACTGTCTATTGACGATTCTCACATCCCAGCACTACTAAATTAGTCGGACATGTTTATGTTTGCGAAACAGAAATAAGACGAACAGAAGTAAATGCAAGGTAAATAAGACAGGAATGTAAAGGAAAGATAAATAAAATAGGAAAGAAAATACAAGATAAATAAAGCGTAAATGCGAAATAAATTAAGAACCTTCTCCAAACGGAGACTTGAATCTGGTACAACGAAAAATAACTTGAAGTAAAGCTTTGACGAAATTTAAATGGCAGAAATAAAGTGCTTGGAAATAAAACTTGTACATGGATGATCCAAACTTGATACAGACTCAATCGACAATTCAATAACCCTTCGATGTAAAGAGTTAATGCTCACAAAAATGGGAAATATATGGCTTAGGTATGCATAAGCTTGGATGATCAAAATAGTGAAACTAAGGGGAGAATTTATAAGGTTCCAAAAACCCTAAAAGTGCCAAAAACTGCTTCAAAGCCGTGGAGAAAATGTAGGGGTCACTTGTGGATTCGTGGAGACTAAGCAAGGTCCACTTCCAACTGTCTGGTCATTACAAAGGGTGGAGACCGCCATGCTCACAAGTGGGCATGACTTGGTGCGTGGACCACCTATGACACCCCTAAGATGAACGTCATGGGGGTAGCCATAGATGCAAGCTTGCTCCAAATCTTTGTTTTTTCGTCCATTTTGCTTCATTTCTTCGCAAACGCCTCTTAAATGGATAAATACCTTAAACACAAACAAAACACCTACATAATAATGGAAATGTAAATAAATTGACAATAAAACAAATAGAAATCAAGTCAAATAACTGATGTATTTTGGTGTCATCACTTTCTTAGAAAACCATACAAAAATAAAACAGAGATGATGAAGCAAGAAGGAGGGTCTTCTTCTATGGAAGTGGTTGAGAGAATCTAAATCAATTTGCACCATTTGAAACACTAAGCTCTCAATCCAACTGATTTGCACACCAAAAACCGAAATAACAAA
This sequence comes from Vicia faba, assembly GCA_948472305.1. Lineage (NCBI taxonomy): Eukaryota > Viridiplantae > Streptophyta > Magnoliopsida > Fabales > Fabaceae > Vicia > Vicia faba. Next base: position 801,172,323 of record OX451739.1, on the reverse strand, counting down.
ATAAAAAATAGATAGAAAAATAGAAGAAAGATGAAGAGCAAGAAGAGAAAGAGAAATAGAAGGAAAAGTACCAGTTTGTTGAAGGAACACTTTAGATATCTAAACATGAAGGAAGTGGGAAAGTATGGTTGTAGAACAAACCCACCTGGCTTGAAGTGATGCCTCAGAAGTAGTGCAAAAGGATATACACAGAAGTCATGTGTGATGTAAAGATGAAGTAAACTTTAGTCCAAAATCTAAGAGTAGTTTGAAGCAAGGGTAAAGTAGTTAGCATAATTAGGAAATGTTAGGAATAAGTTGAAGGAAGGATGGTTGCATCACAAAGAGCTGGTTCCATTTTTACTGTGAAGTCACTAAAAGACAGCTTTTTAATCAAATATCCATACGTGGAACCCAATCAAGCAAGGGTGTTACACGGTGGCAGAACCGACTGTTTAGTATGCTGGTTTTTGCGTTTTTTGTTTGCAAATGTGCGATAAGCAAGAGTCGCCACCGTCTTTTCTTTTATCCAACAAAGGAAAGGGTGAAAAGAATAGAAAAAGACCTTTTCGAGAATTTTCTGAGTATGGGGGGTAGATTATGGAAAGGGAAGGTGTTAGCACCCTTTCCAACCGTGGTTTTCCACGGGCTCTTAGAGGCTTGCTCATTTTTAAAATGCTTTTAATTTTTGTTTGAAAATGTTTCGAAAATACCTTAGTATGACGATTTTGCTCTGTGTTTAACCCTTGTATCAGTCCTCAAGAGTGTTAACAAAGCAAATGTTTTGAAATTGTTTTTGAAAAGTAGTTTTTGTGTGTAAGTGCAAAAAAAGTATTTTTGAGCAAACTTCTAACAACTATCTACTTTATTACTCGAAAATGGTCATTCTTTTCCTATTTTCCTTTAGAAAGTGTTATCCTACTATTAGTGAGTAGGTAGCCCTATCGTTGGATGTTGAGGGACAATCGAAGGGACGCTTTTACAGTCATAAAGGCAACATACGGAGACGCTTTAGCAATTTCGTTTAAGGGACTAGATCATTTACCGAAAGGCAACACCATAGGGTCATCGAGGGACTATGATCTTTTGTTTTTATGAGTCTTTGCTAAAGAATTCCTGCTTCATGACTGTTTTATTGAAGGCAACCAAAGTGGACGTACCTTAGAAGTGCTTGCGTGCAATTGTGTTGTGTTTCAGTTATTTTATCTTTAAACATTTAGGTGTTCTACCATTTGTTTTCAGATTTTGTCATGCAATCCTAGTTAGCATACATCTAAGAAGTTAATTTATGTACAGGAATTTAAAGTGCAGGAATTGTAAATCCTACGTTATTACAAGGCTTCAGGACAGTTACATAAAAAAAAGCGAGAAACTAAAAGTGCAGAATTTTAAATCTAAAGCTATTACAACTGTGAGCAGTTACAATAAAATAAAATGCACGCGATTTTGAAAATGACGTCTAAAAATCCTAAGAATAAAACTTTTTTGTTGTTTTATTTTATTTTGGGAAAATGATCTAAATCTACTTGATTTTAGTTTTTTTTTGTTGAGAAAATGTTAAGATAATTAGATGATTGATTAATAAAATTAATTTAGTGAAAAAAAACTATCCTAATGTTTTTTTGTGGTTTTTGGATTGATTTTATGTCAAAGTAAAAAAAAGATTAACAAATAAATAACAAAAAAAGAACCAAAATAAAATATGAAGGAGTGGGGATCCTTCGATCCTGGGGGGAATCAGCGATTCAATTCAGAAAAAAGGGCTGCCTTCGATCCTGAGGAAGGAGTCTTTCAATTTGGAGATAGTTGGAGTTTTCGATCCAGGAGGGACGTGTGTCCTTCGATCCTGGGCAAGGTCTGGTTCTTTGACCCAGGGGAAAAGGTCTTCCGATCCTGGGCAAGGTCTGGTTTTTCGACCCAGGGGAAAAGGTCTTCTTCGATCCAGGGAAGGGAGTTACTCCTTTCGATCTGGGGGAGGAAGGAATTTTCACTCTAGACCTGCAAGAAAAATGTTAGAAACAATATAACCTGGGTGTCGAACCCAGGACCTTCGATCCTGCGTGCATTAGTTTATCTGGGCCAGATCGCAGTAACGGCGTTAGACAAACGAAAATAAAAGTGGGTTTGGTGTCAAAACCAGACCCTTAGCTTTGAAACCAAATCGAACAGAGTCACATGATATTCTAGGCGTGAATCAAGCACTGAACAAACACTAATACCTTATGAAATTATAAACATGAATTTGAAAGTTTACCAATAATGGAATGCTTCGATTTGGCACTTTTGGGTGTGGATTGGCTGATGCTTAGGAGTTGGGGTGGACTCCCGGACGAGGGAACCTGCAAAAGGTGCTTCGACTGGGAGGCTTTTTGGGATTTTTTTTAGCAGTGTGTGTGGACTCTTTGATTGCAGCGTGTATGCGTGTGTGTATAGTATCCCCCTTATGTCCTCTCTTTCGTTTTCTCCTTCCGTTTGCCTATGTTCTCTCTTTTGCCCCCCTCGGAAATATGGTGTTAGCCTTGTATTTATAGGAGCATGATGGCGCCTAGTAACGTCTAGAGATAACCAATTAAACAGGCCATTAAAGCCATGAGACAAGAATCAGACAAATTAAAAGTATTCCTTTCTTGAAGCATCATGTCTCTTTGGAAATCTTGGGATGAACCTGGACACTTGACTCCTTCGAACACCCTCCTATCATTCGAAAATCCTTCGCCTAAATACCACTCGAAGGGTATTTGTTGAAACATCAATCGAAGGTTCTTTCCAAAAGGCCAATCAAAGGGTCTTTCCAAAAGGCCAATCGAAGGGTCTTGCCAAAAGTCCAATCAAAGGGTCTTGCCAAAAGGCCAATCGAAGGGTCTTGCCAAAAGGCCAATCGAAGGGTCTTGTCAAAAGGCCAATCGAAGGGTCTTTCCAAAAGTCCAATCGAAGGGTCTTGCCAAAAGGCCAATCGAAGGGTCTTGTCAAAAGGTCAATCGATGAGTCTTGCCAAAAGTCCAATCGAAGGGTCTTGCCAAAAGGCCAATCGAAGGGTCTTGCCAAAAGTCCAATCGAAGGGTCTTGCCAAAAGGCCAATCGAAGGGTACTTGGTTAACATGCCTGTTGAAGCTGCCTTGTTTGAGATGCTAAATCGAAGGATTCCTTGCCATGCCAATCGAAAGGCTTGTCATGAGGCCAATCGAAAGGCATTTTGAATAGGCCAATCAAAAGGCACTTTGACCAACTTCAAAATTTATTATTTTTCTTCAAGCAAGTGTTTGTAGCCACCCATGTAAGAGAAGATCTTGTAAAAAATAAGAGGGCAAATTTTTGAGGTACAACAAAGGGTAATTGTGTCTTATCTAGAACCATCAAAGTTCATATATGGTAGATTAAACTTTGAATAACTTTTTTGGAGTGATTTTAATTTTCTATCAATTTCACAAGTGGCACCTACTGCGGGACAAAGTAGTTTTATTTACAAGAGAGTATGATCAGTTCTAAATGATAGATCGAAAAGTTTTTTAGAAACAACAGTTCGGATTGTAGAAAGTGAAGATACAAACAATATTAACTCAAAAGAAGTGTATTGAAACATTGATGGGTAAGACGTCCACTACAAGAAATACATTCTCCTATCACGTGAATTTTCCACGTGAATAACATGACGCAAAAAATGAAGGTCGTGTCGTGATTATCACGAAACAAAACGTAAAAATTAATAAAATAAATGGTGTTCATCTTTTTAGGTTGGCGTAAGAGAAAAAAGTTTGAAAAGATTGTTGTGTCGTGAAAATCACGACGCAACATAAATAATAAAGATTCCTAAATAACCTTTTCATCTTTTCACATGGGGGAGATTCAAATTTTTTTGAAATATTTTTTCCTCGTGGTTTTCATGATGCAAAATTCCATATATAAATCCAACGTTCTTCGTTCCAGAACCACATTTTTCCCTTCTCTTCCCCATTTCTCTTCTTCTTCCAATATTACTCTTCTTCTTGTCATCAACAATCCTTACTATTTGTCTATAAATTTTCTACTCTTGGTATTCAATTTTATTAAACTTTCCAATAATATAAGTTAAGGTATACAATATTTATTTTGTGTTGTTTAATATTTTAACTATTTTATTTTATTTCTTATGTCAATTTTTTGTTGTTGATGAAATTAGGAAGAAGAAGATCAAAGCCAAGGTGTTGCTCAAGAAGTTGTTGAAGAATTTGTAAAAATTTATTCAGGTATGTTTTAGTTTTTATTTTAAAAAATACATATATAATAAGTTGGGTTGTTTTTTTGTTGTTGAATATGTATTGTTTTATATTATAAATAAGTTTAATAATTTTTAAATAGGTTAAAAAATATTATAAATATGTTTTTTTGTTGTTGAAATTAATTTTGGGAAGAATTTCGTATTGATATATTTAATATTCTTTTTTTAATTTAAAAATAATTCAGTTTTGTGTCGTGAAATTCATATGGCAAAATAGTCTGCTACTTTCTGAACCACTTGCAGGCTGTTACAATTTTTGCGTCGTGAATTTCATGACACAAATTTGTGTCATGAATATCATGTGGCAAAATGTTTCCACGAGCGCTCCTACCTCATACTTTTCCACGACGCTAATTTTGTTTGTGTCATGCTTTTTACATTTGCCTTGTGAATATCCCGAGGTTGCATAATGATTTTTTATAGTGATCAATGTCTGTATGCCTAACAGAAGCAGAGAAAAGTGAGATGGTGAAAAAGGTCAGAAGTGTCATTATATTGTATCTCAAGGATAAAGGTCTAAGGGAAATCGTCAAGGAAAATATTGCGACTTTGATGTGTACAAAAATTAAATGATTGTATATGACCAAGTCTTTGTCTCACATGTTGTGACTTAAACAACAAATCCACTCATTTGGATTGGTAGAGATAAAAATCCATAGAGAGGAAATTGACTTAATTTCAAAAGGTTATTGATGATCTTGAGAATATTAAGTTGAATATTAATGATGAATACAAGAGTCTACTCTTTTTTAACTCATTACTCATATCCTTTGAGCACTTTAAGGATGTCATTCTTTATGGTGAGGAATGTACTATTACTTGGTTGGATGAAGTTCAAATGAATGTGAGATCCAATTAGTTTTCAAAAATGAAAGATTTGAAGATTGACGGTAGTGGTGAAGGATTGAGTGTCTCAAAAGGAGGAAGTAAACATAGACTATTGTCTAAATCAAAGAGGTTTGACAAATCAGTGTTAAACTGCTTTATTTGTTAGAAACCTGATCTCTTCAAGAGGGATTGTCCCAAGAGGGGACAATGACAATTATATTCATATTGCATTTGTATCAAATAAGGATAGTTATGAGAGTGTTGGTGTATTAATGGTTTCTAGTTTGGAGACTGAAGAGGGTTGGGTCATGGACTCATGTAGCTCTTATTGTATGTTTTAGAGCTCAAAGGAAATTTGTTATCTATAACCATGTTTGATGATCTCAGCTATTACACTAAAGTTGAATATGGGGTATTGCAAGATTTTTCATGGTGAATTGATCATAAATAAAGGATTTAAAACATGTGTTTTATATATTTTAGAAGGTTTATATGATGTTTTTCATTCATTCTAAGCTAGTGAAGACTTTCATCACAAGAACAAGATGTAAGAGTTGAACTCAAGGAATGACGGATGTCTAGAGGTTTTTAGATAAATTTAATAAGTTTTGTATAATATAAGGGATAAAAGTGCATGTGATTGTTGAGTTGTCATTGGTTTTATGGGTAAGGCTAGTGTCAAAGCAGCTTACTTCGTCGGCAGATGTTCATTTACAGAAATACACTTCCAAATACTTATAGAGGTTTGGAGTAGGAACACTGTAACCTACTATGTTTTAAAGTTAGTCAAAACTTTACTTATCGATAAAATCAAGCCAATTCAACTTCATGGTAAAGTTCTATATTGTGTATTAAATGACTATCCAAGAGGTAAGGAGAGTTATGACTTGCTAGAAAGGGAACGTAGAGGATCGAAGTTCATAAATCATAGATATATTACTTTTAGTGAGTCTTGTCATGGGAAGAAGAGTAAGGATATAGGGATGAAGCTTTTAGAAACCATAGCAGAGAAGACTCAGTTTTAGGTGGAGGTTACTACTATGAATACTTTTAGTGATGAGGAAGGATTATAGAGGCCCGTGATTATCCTCGTACTCGTGATAACGCAAGGAGGGAGATTATACCATCTCAAAAGGACGATTATGCAACCTTTGGGCGTTATGCTTTGATTTTGGCTAAAGGTTAAAGAATAATGCTTGTGGGCTTGTTAGATTACTGAAATAGAAAAAGGAATTTGGGAGCAAGTGGAAAGATTAAGGTTCAAGTGAGACTTGAACGTGATAAAAATGTATAAATCTATGTGTTTACATGTATTGCAGTTGTTCTTATGATCCATTAATGGACCATGGTGGTTTTGATGATGACTTAGATGTTTAGTTAAATCATGTTGTTTGATCCTTAGCTTGATCATGGTGGTCATAGATGTTATATTTCCAATTGTCTTAGATGATATTTCTTAGATTAAAGTTATATCAAGCCTCATCATGGAGAAAATTCAAGGTTCAAGTAAAGTTCTAAAGTAAAATATAATGTAGCAAGGAACTTGAAGCTTAAAAGTTGTGAAAGAGAGGAAGTTTAAAACCTTGCTTTATTGGCTATGCGCTTAGCACAATTTCTGATTGGCCAGAGTATTATAAAAGTGTTAGAGTAGTTTATAAGTTACTAAGGCAACTCTCACACACTCACAAAATGTTTTTGAGGACCCTTGTGATTGAACATTACACTTAATAATTGGTTATCAATAAAGGATGGATGATTATCCCTTTTGTAACGCCTCATAATCGATTATTAGGTTATGTAGTTGATTAGTAACGACACAATTTGAAAAACTTCAAATTTCACACTACATTATCGATTATACATATGGCATAATCGGTTATGAGCATTAAAAAGCCCATGGATTGCTTTCATTTTTAAGCTACATTTTATTTTATATAAGGAGATCGCCTCCTCACTATTTCTCACACCAGAATTTGATATTTAATCATTCTCTTCATGTTTTAACCTCTATCTGTTTGATTATTTATTTCACTAAAAATTGCCTTAGTGTCTTTGTGAGTGAAATGCATTTGTGATGTTTAGTTGTACCAGTGTTCAACTATTTTATCAAGAGTGTGATTCTCTTGAAGTTTCTATGGGTTAGTTGGTTGGTTGTTAAATCTCAATTGACGCACGGTATAGATTGGCATGCCTCTAACATTTGACACACTTATTGAAGAAAGTTATGATGTCCCTAATTAAGAAGGGCTAATAGTAACCTCCTCTTAACAGCTTGTAGCCCAAGGCTCTCCCACCAATATGGTTTCCTTAAACGCCTTGATGAACCTAGGTTAATACCAAGGCAATATCATGTTCCCCCCAAATATATCAGCATGAGAGTGGACCTTCGCATTTAGTAAAGTTTTCCTCATATAAGAATGTACTTATCTTTACTCTTGCAGGTCTACTTTGCTTCTAACTCATCTTGTGGTAACACGTCTGATTGTAGATAATGGATTACAAGTGCCATCAAGCCTCCAATCAAGGTGACATTAATGACACTTGCCTCTCTTGATTCTATAATAGGGATGATAAGTGTTTCATGAATGATAGTGCCGTTGAATCTTTCTATCTTCGAGCTAGCCAAGTTGGACAACATGTTTGCCCTAAAGTTATGTTCCCTGGGGACATGCTCTATTTACAACTTTTTGAAATGCTTGAACATTACATACCTTCTTAAAGTATTTGATGAGTTGAGGATCCTTTTCCTGGTACTAGCCAAATACTTGTCTCGCCACTAGTGGAGAGTCGCTCTTAGCTTGCAAAGTCGACACACCTACTAAGCTGAGTTTCATGTCCGAAATAAGGGCTTCATGTTTAGCTTGATTGTTACTAGCCTTAAATTTAAATTCAATGACTACTCGATCAGTAAGTCATATGGTCCTCCTAGCACAATCCTGGTGTCATTCCATTTGATGTTTAAAGCCACATGCATTGAGAGGATCTAGGTGGACGGGACCTCCTCGCTGATGTGTATATCGAACTCTACTAAGAAATTTGGAAAAAACCTGTCACTTGATTCTACCAATGGTAATACAGTAGATGTCATATTTAGTTAATTCAATTGCATGAGACACCATTCTTCTGAAAGGTCTGGATTCTTAAGGACCTGGCGTACGAGTGTTAGTCTAAATTTTCGACATTATGGAGTTTTGACGTATAAGAAGGAGTCTAGAGAAGTACTCTGCAAAATCCGGGTATTTTAAGGAACCCTTCGATGTTGACATTTTTACTCAAGAGGTCGAAGCTGGGGAGGTCGAAGTCATTGCTTTAGAATAGAAGTTAGGACTCAGTGTTTTTTCTCTCAAAATGATATACGCAGAACTTTGACATTAATAGTTGGAGAAAATAGAAAGTTAAGGGAAAACAAATGTCTTTCGGTCTTATCCATGCCAGGGAGGCACGTGGAAGCAAGTCTGAAGGCGATAAGAATACATCAAAATACGTGTTGATTTCTAAGGAGAAAGTTGTTGCATGTAGCTATTCTTATATTAGTATAAATAAGAGTTTTAGCGTTAGGACTCAGGTATCGTGCCCCAAATTTGCCCGTCCTTTATTTCTACCGTAAAAAATATTTTCAACATTACTTTTAATGTTCTTTGGTTAAATTTTACTAATATTTTAACAATAATTTATTTCGCTCATTTAAAATTGTATAATAGTTTATTTCAAATTATGTGCATTTTAATATAGCAAATATCTGCTCATCTTTTATATACTTTCAATTGAGTTTTTTTATTTCAAATGAGTAACATAGCATAGTTGGTAGGGAATGAAACTTGCAAGCATAAGGTCAGATGTTTAAATCTCGCATGTTGAACTTTTAACCTTTTTTTCTTCTTCTTTTAATAGTTACTAATTTTATTTCTATTTTAAATTATATTCAAAAATCACAAAAAATCTTTTTTTCATTATTAAAGCACTATTTTCATATTTATTAATTAATTAATTTTAAAAAAATTAAATTTTAAGTTTTATGCACTTTTTAACTTAAAATATGCAAAAAGTTATAAAATACAAAAAAATATTTTTATTGATTTTGTTTCATTTTATTTTAGGATAGTTTTTATGAGATTGATCAAAATAGTTAAATTTTAGAAATCAAATCAACTTTATTTTTAAATTATAATTAGCATTGATTAATTTCAAATTTTAAACTTTATTTCTTTAATTAATTCTTAACCTAATTTTTTCATGCTATATAAAGAGATGATATTTTATTAACAAGAGGAGGTTATTTCTCACATTTATTCTTCAACTAAGAGGCCAATTCTATTATCAACAATTTCACACACTACACTGATACAAAAATCTCTTTTTGTTCTCACGCTGCATATTCACAACATGTACATATTTTAACACATTTTCTTTCAATACCTCAAAAGCTTCACCAAACTGCAGCCACTATCGGTAACCTCTACCTCCATCATGTATGTTATTAAATATTTTTATTTGACGAGTTTTGTTGTTTGTTTTGATATAGAAATATGTTAAAGAAGATGGAAAATAGAGAGAGTATTGTCAAAAATCTAAGAAAAGAGAAAGTAGATCGAGAGATCGAAAAACAGAGGTGGAGTCTGAATGAATTATTCCTCTCGTCTCTCTCTCTTTCTCTTTGACATGTTGTATGTATTTTTATTTTATATTATTTTTAATACCACATGTCCTTTATCTATTGGTTGATTGGTAATTTTGAAAAGAAAGAGTCAAATCTCTTCACATTTGGATCAGAATAAGGGCGTTGCCCACTCTTTGCCAAAAGGTACAATTTTATTTATTTATTATTTACATTGTTTTTTTATAATTACTTAGTGAATTTCTATTTATGTGATTAGAATTTATAGTGTTGGTTATGGACTCCTTTAAAGCTTTTCTATGATATTACTAAAATTTTCATAGTATTTTCAGTTAAGCTTACACCCCCTGTGATTTGGGTCTAAATCCAATATCAGGACTTAGGGCCGTGTTATTTACATCCCCAAGAATTACTCTCTCAATGTTATTTATACTTCCAAGATATACTCTCTCAATATAATTTACACCCTGCTGCGTCATTGGACCCAGTTCAATATCTGAACTTGGGCCCTTGCTTCATGTACCCCCATTATTACTTCTTGGTCCAATTATAAACCTCCCGTCTACGTTTGGGCCCCAACCCAATATCTGAATTCAGGACCCTACTGTCTACACCCCCCTGAATCTACTAACCAAACACAAAATACACCCCCTGACTTTTTAATTAAAAAATTATTTTTTCTTTATATTCTATTTTTATTATTATAATTAAAATTTTATATTTAATATATTTGTATAAATTCTAAAAATTATTTTATTATTATTATTATTATTATTATTATTATTATTATTATTATTATTATTATAAAATTCAAGTTTTTTCTACCAATTCATTCTTTAATTACTTTTAAAAATTGCATTAAACTTATTTTTTTTTCATGCATTAATTTTATATATATATTAATATATTTAAAAAATACCTAACCAACACCAAATCTTTTTTTATTAACTTAATTAAATCAAAGATAATTTTCAAAAAGGATTATGAAGATACTTTAAATCGACTACGAATTTCGTCTAACAATTCTGGTATGCACACACCTAGGTTTGGTTCAAGGGGAATGAAAAATATCTCCATAATCCATAAAAAACACCAACCAACTACGAACTACGAATTAGGACTCTGATTCCTGATCAGAGAATACGTATGCATACGACAAAAGTTGTGGCGAGTTCCCCTAATTAAAATTAAAACCCTATTTTCTAAGTCGTAATTCTAAACCCTACTATCCTTGTGAACAAGGTAGGTGAGGGGTGCCTAAGACATTCCATTCGTCTAAGAATGAGTCCAACAACTTAGAATCTCTGACTAAATTAGGATTATCCTTTATATTCCCTTCTCAAAGATAAAAATTAAGGGTGGTGACTCTCATTTTAAAACCGGTTACAACAGTTGGCGATTTTGCTGGGGACCTAACCCTAGGGTTTAAAAGCCTTCCTCTTAGGTTTAAGGTTTTTTTGGATCTTTAATATTTTCAATATTTGCTGTTATTTATTTATTTTGATTGATTTATTTTTATCATATTATATTCATTTGATGATGGGATTTCTATTAATTTTTTTTTTAATCAAAAACCCTTAGAATGAAGGTTCGTCTATTAGCCAGGGGGATACATCATTTCTATGAGTTTATGTGACGACTTCACCTAGAGTCTGTGGAATTCCGAAAAATAAATATGTCTCAAGAGACATCCTCTTGGGAGGTAGGACTTTGTAATAAAGTATATGACTCTTTGTATAACCCTTAAACCAAAATCTCATGGTGAGACCTTTCATGACCTAGAGATGGAAGTTTCGGTCTGCAAAGAGACTCCACTTAAGGGAGACCCTTGTGCCTTTCCCTCTAGTATCATCCATGATACCCTTTAGGAAACCACCTTATGGGGAGGGTAGAATACACGTAGGCTAAAACTAGGAGCCTACAAACTAAGGATATCTTTCAGAAAATCCCACTACAATCCCTAAACTCGCAAGGGTTATGTTTTCATCCATTACTATCTTTAGCCTATAAGAGTTTCCATTTCTATTTCATAACCTCTAGCCTATAGGGATTCCTTTTTGTGCATCCCGATACCTAGCCTATAGGGATTCCATTTTTTATTTGTCATTATCTTTAGGAAGTCTTCGCTAATGCACGTCACGTGGCCTATATCAGGCCATGAGATTTGGCGACTATTGACTAGTCACCATGTGCTCTCTTCCACGCTATTCCCCCAGTCAAATCACCATCTTAACTGTCCATTGGCTTATAATAATCCCTAGCATGTAGGGGTTATCTTTTATAAGTCATAATCCCTAGCATGCAGGGTTATCTTTTGTCTGTCTTAATCCATATCTTGTAGGGGTTTCCTTGGGTGTATAATAATACTTAGCTTGCACGGGTTTCACATTGTATATATATATATCCCAAAAACACGTGTAGGGTGTCCTTAGGTCTACCTTCGTTCTAACCTCGCACTACATTGCATCTCCATAAAAATATTTTCGCATACCCTCAAAAGCCAAAAAATATTTTTTCATACCCATGCATTTTCGTACATTCATACATTTGCATCTCATGCATTTCCACCTTTGCTCTTGGTCACTATCAATCCTGCTAGCAAATTTCCCGATGCTCAGAGAACAAATTCCAAGCATGCTTCAAGAAAGCTGCGAAGGAATCCTAGTTTGGTGAAGGAGAAATCTAACCTTGGAGACTGAATTGAGCTTGGTCCTACGAGCCTTACAAAGGAGAGAAGGCGGCCATACTTCGTACAAGCCAAGGGCCTACACAGCGCCTAAAATGCTACCATTATGGGTGATCCCTCCACATCAAGAGCAACTACCATATCGGTAGAGTTGGTATGCCCAGAGGAAGAATCAAAGATCACCCCATACTTATGCAAGTCCAAGAACTAAGAAGCATCTCCTAAAGTCAAGTGGATCAAACGAAGGAGCTCTTTTATAGGATCATCAGACATATCAATTTCAATTTATAATTTCCAAGTTATTAAGTTATATTTGGTGTAACTTTGTATCTTTTGATTAGTAATTATAATAAAATAAGCATGTCTGTTTTTGAAATCAATTCATTTGTTTCACTCTCTATAAACAATCAACGAATTTCCATTTTCACTCTTCTTTTTCATTTTTTCAAATTTAACAAACTTTGAGGGATAATGACGAAAGTTAAATAACTAAAATTTCGCTAAACTATGCTTTCAATGGTAAGATCGAGATGACGATGTAATGCATTGTTCCAATTCCTAACAGTGGATAAATAAGGAGTTAATCTGTAGTCAACCCACTCGAGTCAGGAGTTGGATTTTTGTTCTTTTTCCTAAGATAAAAAACCTTAATTTCAACCAGGGGGAAGGTAGATTTCAATTAATCCAATGATGCATTCCAGACACAGGAGAATCAGTACATATAAGCAAAGGTTCAAGCATATCTCCTTCCTCGATACATCATTGAGGAAACAATCTAAGCAAAGGTTTAAGCACATCATCTTCCTCGTGCACATCAACAAAGATTAAGAAGCAATCAATAAAGATAAAGTTCACAACATTTTCTTCCTCAGTACATCATTCAAGATCGGGGAAACGATAAAAATGAAGCTTACAACAATTAGCATGGGAGTCAAAAATGTTCAAAGTAAAAAAAAAAGAAAAATTCAAAAGTAGAAAGCCCGTTAAGTGAAATAAAATCTTGACTTAGGCAAAAGTTAGGGTATCCCGATGGACCAAATTCAAAAGAATCGACCCATGTAAAAATAAGGGATTAAAAAAAATAAACTGGATAAGAATCTTATGTCTGCCACCTCAAGAATCGCCAAAGCTTCTCATTAATTCTTGTATCTTATTAATGTTTTGACGCTTAGATATTTATCAATTCTTCTGTTCATCAACATGACTACAGAAACACTCTTGCAAATTGGATATGTCCCTTGGATTAATCGAACTTAGGATTGGATAATATTGTGGGTTAAAATAAATTTTGAGTCTTATATCCTTTGTTTCTTAAACCGTGGACCAAGGCCACGTTACAACCTTCAAAAGTCCTAATTGATGTAAGGTTAACTATGAAAGCATACTCGGAAAATTTGTGTTAAGACTGACTCCTATGTTTGTTAAAATTATTGCTAAACATTTCTCTTCTAAGAATCTCCATCTCTAATCATCCATTTGTTGTCCATGAAAATTTCAATTTCAAAACTTGCATGTGCATCAAGCGGAATTACTTTTCAAAATGTACAATTTCATCTACGAATCAATACTTAGCATCAAGGAGATCTCAAAAATTGGTTTAATCAAAAGCGATCCTTTCCAAGAAGCTCCTAACTAGGGGAAGAGCATCCACGGAAGAATCTTATGGTCATATGCAAGACTAATGATCGTAGGGGTATATCACATAAAGATCCTATTGACTAGGGGTGATCATTCTAAGATTCAATCAACTTGGGTTACATTTCAAAGCACTGCTCAATCAGGGGCATATCTTTCGAAGGGACATTCCTTAATCAAGTTCATATAACAACATGGTAAGACTCGATTTCCTCTTTTAACGACTCCTCAAGGCCCTAATAATCAGGGGGAAACCTTCGAGACTTAAATGTTGGGGTAGTGCATGTCAAGTTCATCTTACAAAATGTAGGGTCCATGTTCCCTTCAAGAAACTTCAAGTACAAACTTTTCAAGCTTTGAATACTTGGGGAAATCCATGTCAAGTTCATATCACATTGGTGAGATCCAAGGGTACTTCCTCTAGATTATGGAGATTGGGGGTATATCTCTCTAAATTCAAATAATGGCGCAAACCACTATGAGACTTGATCAAAAGGAGTTGATTCAAAAAACAATTCATTAAGAGAAAACCAACCAAGAGCCCATTAGTCAAGGGCATAATGTTTCAAAGTGAACAAATAGTGGGGTCATTCATATTATGATTAAACTATTTCCAAGCTCATATAAAGGAGAATATCTTCCCAAACCTGGCATATAGGGGCAAGACCCTCCATAAAGGGGCGAGCTCTCTGCATACTTTCGTGATCCCCCAATAGATCCTTCTCCTACACCATCAATATTAGAATTCAAAACTAGTATCAGGAAATCATGTTAGCATAACACTCTACCACCTACGATCCATCACAAGGGCATCCATCAAAAACATATGAGTCTACATAATACACTCACTAGGTCGCTTCAATATATAATCAAATTATACTTATCATTTCATCCATCTGACGAATTCCGACAGCAAGGATTGGATAGATAAAGAGCTCAATCCCACTTGGAGTTTACCTTTAAGCCCAAGATCACTTGGTGTTTACCCTGCAAGCTCAGTCATTCATTGACGTGTCAAAATTCCAACATCCGTCAAATTGGTCAAATCATTACATACTCCGCATTAACACTTGCATCTACATGCATAAAAGACATATTAAGTACAAAGACAATTCAATATCAACAAACAAAAGGTATTAGGGAGTCAGGAAGTTCAAAGACCCAATAGTCTAAAAGAAGGCGACATTTCATAATAACATCATGCGCATATACAAAATCGTAAGAACTATCATTTATCAATTGGCATAAGCATTTTCAGCAAGCATATCTGAGCATATTCATTGGTTAACCTAGCATTTTAATCAAAGTCTTGGTTGAGAATGAACATAACTGGTGCCATCATCAAACTCCAGTTTCAAACCTATGTCATTTATCCCCTAGGTAGCGATAAACATACGAATTCTATGATATAGCCTGTTATGTTAGTCTCCAAGCTTTAGCAAATCAATTCTCCAAAATATTCTCTAGCAAGCTATCATTAGCAAAAGACGTGAGCAGCCTCACACACTTTAATCAAAGAAAGACGTGAGCAACCTCACGTATTTCTATCAACATAACTGTAAGCAGCATTACGAAGTGTGAGTATCCTCACGCACTCTCAGTCCTCGTCCAAATACGGACTATATGGCTCCTTGAGATCCATGGGATCTGGTGACCAATTTTTGGTCAACATGCACTCCCTTCCTCCGTCAGTCCTAGTCAACGGTTCATCTCAACCGTTCGTTTGACCTGCTTTCAATCAAATGCCCCAGGATGAACTTCCGAGGGCCCTTTTGATTAGAATCGAGCGTCCCTCATCATTCTACCATACCGTTAACCCATGTTTCTTCCTAGTTCCCCGTTGGATAGTCAATTCTCGTCTGACAATTAAATAAAACCTAGTTCTCGTCTGGTATTCTATCTTGACATCCGCAGTTCAAATAACATGGGTATTGACATTTATCAATCACCACATCATTTCATAACCCTATCATGATTATATCAAGCATACATAACATACATCATGCATACATCAAGCATAATCATATCAAGCACGCATACATGCATTACATTCAATCATAAATACCCATGAAAACTGCAGAAAATCTCAAGGCATGCTTACCAGCTAAGACGCACTCAATTTCAAATATGAGCTCAACATTATCCATTCTTTGTATTATCACTATAGCTACCTTAGTTGAAAACAGGCACAATCATCTGAGGTACCGTTATCAAAATTTCACTAGGCAACTTACCTACGATTTAATTATCAAATTCAAACTTTTCAAAATTGAAAAAAATTCAACTTCATTTGGTTATCAAGCCTTGGTTGAGAACATACACAAGGTTATATTATTCACCCTTTAGGTCGTGATGAATACATAAGCCTATCCCTGTGTCATTTATCCTCTAGGTCGTGGTAAGTGCACATGTTCATCCTCGTATTGTTTACTCTCTAGGTTATAGTAAACATAATGAAATCTGTGATATAATTCATTGTGTTAGTCTCCATGCGGCAATATATTATCAACCTCTATTTTATTCATCCCTTAGACTGTGATGGATAGACAAAATCAGCATTATAAACTTACTATATTAACAATAATTTATTTTGCTCATTTAAAAATGTATAATAGTTTATTTCAAATTATGTGCATTTTAAAATAGCAAATATCTGCTCATCTTTCATATACTTTCAATTGAGTTTTTTATTTTAAATGAGTAACATAGCACAGTTGGTAGAGAATGAAACTTGCAAGCATAAGGTCAGAGGTTTGAATCTAGCATGTTGCACTTTTAACTTTTTTTTCTTTTAATAGTTACTAATTTTATTTCCATTTTAAATTATATTCAAAAATCACAAAAAATCATTTTTTTTAATTATTAAAACACTATTTTCGTATTTATTTATTAATTGATTTTTAAAAAATTGCATTTTTTGTTTTATGCACTTTTTAACTTAAAATAGTCAAAAAATTATAAAATACAAAAAATATTTTTATTGATTGTTCCATTTTATTTTAGGATAGTTTTTATCAGATTGATCAAAATAGTTAAAGTTTAGAAATAAAAATGAAATTATTTTTAAATTTTAATTAGAATTAATTAATTTCAAATTTTAAACTTTATTTCTTTAATTAATTTTTAACCTAATCTTTTCATGCTATATAAAGAGATGATATTTTATCAACAAGAGGAGGTCACTTCTCACATCTATTCTTACACTAAGAGGCCAATTCTATTATAAATAATTTTCACACAATTTCCTCATACACTACACTGAAACAAAAATCTCTTTTTATTCTCACGCTGCATATTCATAACGTGTACATATTTTAACACATTTTCTTTCAATACCTCAAAAGCTTCACCAAACTGCAGCCACTGTCGACAACCTCTACCTCCACCATGTATGTTATTAATTGTTTTTATTTGATGAGTTTTGTTGTTTGTTTTGATATGGAAATAGGTTAAAGAAGCTAAGAAACAGAGAGAGTATTGTCAAAAATCTAAGAAAAGAGAAAGTAGATCGAGAGACCGAAAAAGAGAGGTGGAGTCTGAATGAATTATTCTTGTTGTCTCTCTCTCTCTCTTTGACATGTTGTTGTATGTATTTTTTTTTAATTTTTTTATTAATTTTTAATACCACATGTCCTTTATCTATTGGTTGATTGATAATTTTAAAAAGAAAGAGTCAAAGCTCTTCACACTTGGATCAGAATAAGGGCGTTGCACACTCCTTGCCAAAAGGTACAATTTTCTTTATTTTTTATTTACATTTTATTTTATAATTACTTAGTGGATTTCTATTTATGTGATTAGAATTTGTAGTGTTGGTTATGGACTCCTTTAAAGCTTTTCTATGATAATACTAAAATTTTCATACTGTTTTAAGTTAAGCTTACACACCCCTTGCGATTTGGGTCTAAATCCAATATTTGGATTTAGGGCCCTATTATTTACACCCCCAAGAATTACTCTCTCAATGTTATTTACCCCCCCAAGAATTACTCTCTCAATATAATTTACACCCCCTGTGTTACTGGGCCCAATTCAATATCTGAACTTGGGCCCTTGCTTCATGTACCCCCATTATTACTTTCCAGTTCAATTATACACCTCCCTTCTATGTTTGGGCCCGAATCCAATATCTGGATTCAAGGCCCTACTATCTGCATCTCCTGAATCTATTAACCAAACATAAAATACACCCCCTGACTTTTTAATTGAAATTTTATTTTTTCTTTATATTCTATTTTTATTGTTATTATTAACATTTTTATATTTAATATATTTGTATAAATTCTAAAATTATTTTATCATTAATATTATTATAAAATTCTAGTTTTTTCTACCAATTCATTCTTTAATTACATTTAAAAATTGCATTAAAATTATTTTTTGTCATGCATTAAACATATTTTTATAAATTAATATATTTAAAAAATACCTAACCAACACCATTTTTTAATTAATTTAATTAAATCCACGATAATTTTCAAAAAGGATTATGAAGATACTTTAAAACGACTGCGAACTTCGTCTAATAATTCCGCTATTCTCACACCTAGGCTTGGTTCAAGGGGAATTTAAAATATCTTCATAATCCATAAAAAATACCAACCAACTAAGAATTATGAATTGAGAATCTGATTCCTCATAAGAGGATATGTAGGCATACGACTAAAATCGTGGCGAGTTCCCCTAATAAAAATTAAAACCCTATTTCCTAAGCCGGAACTTTAAACCCTAGTATCCTTGTGAACAAGGTAGATGAGGGGTGCCTAACACCTTTTCTTCATCTAAGAACGAGTTCAACAACTTAGAATCTCTGACTAAATTAGGGTTATCCTTTATATTTCCTTCTCAAAGATAAAAATTAAGGGCGGCGAGTCTTATTTTAAAACCAGTTACAACATTGGGGGTATTAAATTCATTACAAAAAGTCATAAATTCAAAATACCCAAGTGAAAAGTAAGAAATAAGTTACCTTAGTGAAAATGTATGATTTCAAACACCATTTTATTTACATTTAAGAAAAACATCTAATACTTTAACTTGTCTTTTTTCAGCAATTTCCTTTATCTTTTATATTACTAGTTGCCCAAATTTCGACTACATCAAAATCCTTTATTTTCCGCGACTTTACAATTTTAGTCTTTATAAGAATTAGAGTAGATTTATATCTCATATCAAACCTTCAAACAAAATTACAAGAGTTTATGCACATACGTACTAGGATCAACTAGTCGATCCTGCAAGTAACATTTTTTAAAAGACTGGTGCTTGTTTATTAAAATTCACGGTAAATAAATTGGCACGCCTAGTGGGACCCTTTCGTGCTAATCTGTTAAAATTTCATTTTTATCATTGTGTGTTCCTTTGTGAATTGTTCTTTATGCATAAAATGTTCTTAATATTTGAATATGCATGCGTTTAAGAAATGGAAAATCTTTACCTAAAACGACACATTCAAATACAGATAACCCTACTTCTAACACACAGGAAAATCCTCAAAATGCAATGAAACTACAGGTCACGTCATCGACTAGAAATGCAGTTGTTTTGTCTCCTGTTCGAACAATTTCCCCTGTAATGTCGACGACAACAATATCATCGATACCACCACAAGGAGTGATTCCCCCACAACAATTAGGGATTCTCCCTTTTAACACCACTATTACGGGACCTATTTTGAGTGAACCCAGGTCACCATTTGCTCCCTATTTTTCAATGCCAATGGGTAGTAGAGAATACCTATATGTCATGCCATTATCAATGATGGTGGGTATTAAAATCAATGTGTCAAAATATGCAGACAACATGGTGTCTACCTTGCCACTGTTAAACACTCACCATGCCTCTTCTTTGATGATAAACAATATAGGTCAAACAGTGCCACCACCAAGAGGGATAAGCTATATCCCTAAAATTACACCATCGTTGAATATGACATTACTACTACAAAAAGCCTGTGTCATATTAGACGCGAAATGCGTTTTACCTTGGCATATGAAGTGAGGTAAATAAGGTCGTCATGAAAAGTAAAGACTTATCACCTTGGTGTTTAAAACACCGAGGGGTATTTTAATAGTGCATGGGTTCGATCCATACTGTCTGCATTTTTATTACTTACAATTGTAGAACCTCAAGTGTCATACCCCATATTTGCCCTATGGATTTCTAACGATTTATTCCCTATTAATGTTATCATTTTTATAAAGGTTTAGATTGTTGTCAAATTATTGTGGGGTTTAAGTTTATAAAGGGGGTGTATTATTTCAGGATGTACCATCAAAATCTGATGGCCTATTAAGTTGGTTCTTATAATTAAGAAGGGAGTTGTATTCGTTGGATATGTTTCAGCCTATTTAGAAGTTAATAAATAAATAGAAAGAGGGGGTGTGCGCAAATGGCCTCCTTCTCTAATTGACCAGGCCCGTTTGCTTTTGCTTTAAGAGGCAAACATTTTGCTATAGATCCATTTGAAATGATAAAAAGGAATGTGTATTTGGGCCTGCGTTCAAATTAATTGGGACGACCCAATTTAAAGTTTTTTTGTAGCTTGTTTTAATAATGTTGACTAAGTCAACATTTGTATTTATTATTATTATTGTTTCATTTTACCAATATTATACAATTATTAGTTATTGTTATTATATTTTGGTAAATCGTTATTATATATTTACTATTTTTTTAAAGTTATTATTATCATTAGTTTGCTATTTGACTAAGTCAAAATTAAGAAAAGGGTTTTTGAAACACTAATGTGTCTAAGCCAGCTGCAGTGTTGTTCCTCTTCAACAAGCTAAGTAACCCAAGCGCAACAAACTTTCACTGTACAAATTCAAAAGAAGGAAAAATGCATTTTGTAAACTAAAACAAATCCAATCTTTACAGAATAAAATCATATCAATTACATATACAAAATCAAATTCGAATCGAATAAAAAACGGATCAATCAAAATATACAAATATAGACTCAATCACAGATCTAAAATCTCTAATTTACAACAAAATCTTCTAATTCCTAACAGAATCAATCTACCCTAATCAACCAAATTATAAAGACAATCATAAAAACATCCTAATTTGTTCTCTAATCTACACTATATAAACCCCATAATCTAAGACCTAGAGGGGAAAAATTGGATAAACAATTTTACGGAGAAGAAAATTTGGGAAGCAGAAAGAAGAAGAAGGGAAGTTTAGGGATTCAACATCTAAAACCCTAAGGTTCTTCGCTGCTCTGCCTCTACACTACCTTTAATACATCATCATCACACCTATCAACAAAAAGGAAGGAGAAGGAGATTAGAAGGAGAATTAGAAAACTGGAAAGGAATTAAATACGACCAGAATCACTACAGAGAGGTAATCCTAATGCTTAGCTTTTAGGGTTTTGATTGCATGATGATTGATGTTTAACTGTATGATTGGGGGTTAATTTTGGATTTGTGGGGTTAAATTAGGGTTAGGGTTCATCAGGCTATGGTTAGGTTCTTAAGATTGGGGTTAGGGTTCATCGCTGCTGAAGATTTCTGGGTTTGGAGGCTAGGGTTCATCATGAATGCCAACAAACATTCAATGTACATGATAAAAAAATGATAATCAAATGTTTTTGGTGAAGTGTCCTAAAAATGAATGCCAAAGGGAAATAACTTGTCCGTATTAATGCCATCAAGCCAGATATGATAAAGATCAAATCTATAAAAGGGAAAGTGTCTGAAAGAGCTTCGAAGATGTTCACTCGCTGTTATGGAGATACCCTTGAATTAACAAAAGTGAAGGTACAATTGGATGTTGTTTCGACCTTAATTCAGTTCTACGACCCTCCATTAAGGTGTTTCAACTTCCAAGACTTTTAGCTAGCACCGACTCTTGGAGAATTTTATAGACTTTTGAATTTTTATAAGGGGAAAGCTTGTGTGGGAATCGGGCAGACTATTGACATTAAAAACTTAGAAGAGGGTTTAGGGATCCCTTATCCCGAATTGTCACTTAATTACAAAAAAGAAGGTGATGTATGAGAGATTAAGAGATGCTATTTGGAAACTAAAGCTCTTTATTTTTCCAATAACAAAGAATGGGAGTCTTGTGATAATTGTTTAAGGCTGGTTGTGTTTGGTGTAATCTTATTTCCACGGACTTTGGACTATATTGACCCCACAACTATTAGTGTATTTTGGGATGCAAAATTTTTCAATATGGACCCAACTCTCGCTTTACTTGCTGATGTTTATTATGAACTTCACACTCGGTACGAAAAGGGGAGGGGTAATCTAAACTGTTGCATCCCACTCTTATATTCTTGGTTTATGACTCATCTCTATAAGGAAGCTTACATGATTCTAAATATGACAAGATACGAATGGCCTAAAAAATTAAGGTCTCTTACTGCTAATTATGTGTTATGGTATGTGTGGAGGCTAGACATTGGAGATATCATCTATAGTTGCAGAGACTTTACAAATGCTTCGTTGATTGGATCACAGAGTTGCATCAATTACAACCCTACCTTGGCTCTACAACATCTAGGGTATCCTTTGGAGGATAAACCCTCAGATGAACAACTTCGGCAATTAATCATTCATGACATGGGCAAGAACGACCAAGAATTTCTCAACAAGATCATCCAAGCTTGGAGTATGATTAATAAAAGAAAGGCCGAAAGGAAGAATGTTATGGTGAAAGAGCCTTACACTCGATGGTTTTTGGATAGGGTGCAAGTTGTTAAGTTACCGTTCGACATTGATCCTGAGTACAAGTCAGATGTCCTTGATTCCCCACCTATGACCTTATAAGAAATAGACAATTTGAAGAATTCTTTGAAACAAGCTCAAAGGGAGAAAGAAGAATTGGAGCTTAACCTTCATAACTTAACTAAGGAGAAAAGACAAATGCAACAAATACTTGAATCAAAAGACCAACAGATTCAGAAAGATCGTGAGGAATTTGAGAAAGAGAGTCTTAAGCGGAAGCGTTCGATGGAAAGGTTGTAAAGTGTTGCTTTCAACTTAAATTCCCACAACCAACGGCTGGAGGATGCTGCTAGCGAGATCGAGAGACTATGTAGGTGGTACAAAAAGGCAATGCAAGACAAGAAGGTGATGGAAGAAGATTTGAGGGATCAAGTCTAAAGTTTGGCACAAGCTTCTTTAGATCAAGAAGAACAAATGAAGTATCTTACCACCAGACTCCAAGATAGCCAAGAATCAGAGGTAGGGGAACACCTCAAAAGGATGATGGCATAAAGATTTATCACCCAAAAGACTGATGAATACGAGCGAGTGTGGCTTGAGTTAGAAGGCCTCAGAAAGGATTTCCTAATACAACGAAAACTCTATACAGAGATGAGGACGGAAAAGTTATATTTGGAGGAACAATATGTAAAGATTGCCAAAGTAGGAGAAGATAATCATAAGATAATTCCTGACCTCTACCAAGAATACCGGTCTTACAAAGACAAGCATCCAAGACTCACCTTCTTAGCCAACAATATTATCGGCGACATCCCTAGGAGTTTGAGAGACGCATAAAATGTGATGGTCTCTCTTCCGAAAGACGTAGAAGACTTCTTCAAACTTTGTAGGAAAATGGTTGATGGCTTCAGAGCAGAAATCCGAAGGCGCACTTAGAAGACTTTTGTATCCCTTTGATTATTTCTTTCAATAAGTGTAATATTTTAAGTTTGAATATTTTTCAATATCTGAATTGTATTCTTTTTAAAGACAATTACTATTTCAATAAAGACATTTGTTTCTGTATCTCGTTTGCGTATTTTTTTTAGATACTCACCAATAAAAAGAAAAACCTAATATATATATATATATATATATATATATATATATATATATATATATATATATATATATATATATATATATATATATATATATATATATATATATATATATATATATATATAATGTATATCCTAGTGAATAAGACAGTCAAAAACAAAAACCTTAGTATATTCATATGCATTCATACATTCACGAACATTTACATCTCATAAATTCATACAAGGAAAAAAAACTCATCATTTTTCAAAAAAAAAAATTCTCCAGTTGAACAATTGGTAGAAGAGCTAGAAAAGCGCTGACTCTCCGACCACCATATCAAACAAGAGCCCATCAACAAAAAGTGATGGAACAAATTGAAGAAAAGCAAGTTGTATTCAAGGAAGATTTGGAGCAAGTCAAGGGTAACATTTACTCGATGAAAGGAGACATGAGTAAAGTTCTGCTAGTCTTGAAGAATATCACTGAGAGGCAAGAACAGATCCCTAAGGCAACCTTTGAAGAAGTAGCCCAAACCATTGGTGCATCGAGCGGTCACCAACCAAGAAGAGAACCGGAGTCAGGACCCCAAAAGTCAACTATGGCTCAACAAAAAGTCAGACAAGATGATGCTGAAGGATTTGTCCCACCTCCACCTAAGGTAGGGCATCTCATACCTTTCAGATTCCGATCAACAACATGGACAACCACGTAGATTTGCAGTATGAAGACCATGACTTAGATGATGTCAACCAAGCACCTCAAAGGACAACCCATACTCATGTCGTTGAAAATACTGTGGTGCTCAATCAATACAAAGCTCTAGAAGAAAGGTTGAACATTGTGGAAGGTTACGATGCTTTCAATGTTGATGCTCTTGAAATGGGCCTAGTTTTAGATGTGGTAATCCTTCCGAAGTTCAAAGTATCTGACTTTGGAAAGTACAAGGGACTCACATGCCCGAGGAACCACCTACACACATATTGCAGAAAAATGCATGCATACGCTCAATACCAGAAGTTGATAATCCTTTGTTTCCAAGACAGTTTAAGTGGGGAATCTCTAGATTGGTACATACAACTGGAATGGGTTCATATCCAGACACAGGAAGATCTCGCCAATGCTTTATTGAGACAGTAATGGGATATAACTTGGACATGGCTCCTAACTGCATGCAACTCCAAAACTTATCTCAGAAAAAGGAGGAGTCTTTCAAGGAGTATGCTTAAAGATGGAGAGAAATGGCAGCCCGAGTACAACCACCACTTATGGAGAAAGAACTAGTCGATATGTTCATGGGAACTTTACAAGGGTTACATTATGATAAGATGGTAGGAAGCGTATCTTCTGGATTTTTTGATTTGGTAACTATTGGTGAAAGAATTGAAGTTGGCATAAAGAGCGGAAAGATACAAGGGGCATCATCTAGTACCCCTTATAATGCAAAAAGGCACGTTCCTAACTTCTTGAAGAAGAAGGAGGGAGAAATAAATGTTGTAGCCTCATATCCAAGGGCAAAACTATTAATAATTCCACGAGAACAAAACCAAAACAGGTTTGAGAGGCCGCCGAGAAAGTTTGATCCGTTCCCCATGTCACACAGTCAATTGTTGCAACACTTAGTCAAGGTATCTTTGGTAGAGCTAAAATCTCTAGCTCCTTCAATCGGGGAACTCCCACCAAGCTATGATGAAAATGCCAGATGCGAGTATCACGCCAATTCTCCAGGTCATACTATAGAAAAATGTTGGTCCTTTAAACATAAGGTACAAGATTTGTTGGACTCTCAGGATATCACTTTCGATAAACCGAACATTAAGACAAATCCAATGCCTCTGCATGGTGGACCAGCGGTATATGAAATTGAAGTGGTCACTGACTTTGGGGTAGCCAGATGAGTAAAATCCATAATAAATATTTTGAAGGAATATTTGTTAGAGTGTGGGTTCCTCTTGGAACATAATGAATCTTTTGAAAAGACATTACAAAAATTGGTGGATCATGGGATAGTCCAATTTGGGTCATACCCTAAAGAAGAATATGTAGCTACGATCGAGGGAAATACAAAGAAGCCATTGGTAATTACATGCCAAAGGCCGAACCTTAATAAGAAGACTCTTGTGATCCTATGGGGAGGATCAACAGAAGCACCAGTGATGATACCAAGACAAACTTTGAGGATTCCAGTGGTACCTAAGACTACGATGGTGATTAGGGGACCATCTCCTACCCCTTATGAAAGTAACAAAATAGTACCTTGGAGTTACGATTCTACGACCTACGTTAATGGTTTAAAGAAATAATGTGAGCCATCGTCAAGTCAAGGACCTACAATCACAAACATAGCTGGAACGGGGGGCATGACTCGCAGTGGTCGAATCTACAGTCCCGAACCACAAACAAAGAATGATATTATGGTTAAAGATAAGACTGATTTTTTGGTGAAGGACAAAGGAAAAGCAGTGGTGGAGGCGAGTCAAGAACAAGAGCCTTCAAGCAAGAATTTTACAAACCAAGAGGCAGAATAATTTTTGAAAATAATCAAGAGAAGTGATTATAGGGTGGTGGATCAGCTTTACCAAACCCCTTCCAAGATTTCAATGCTCTCGTTTCTCCACAACTCAAAAGTGCATCGAGACTCTCTATTGAAGGTTCTAAGTTATGCTCATGTCACAAAAGAGATTATTGTGAACCAATTTAACAATGTTGTAGAAAATCTAACATTAGAATCATATCTAGGTTTTAATATCAATGAGTTGCCTCCGCAAGGCACACCTCACAACAAGGCATTGCATATTTCTATCCAGATAGGTACTACAAGCCTGTCCAGGGTACTCACTGATACTGGTTCCACCCTTAATGTTCTACCAACATCTAGGTTGATGAAGTTAACACTAGATGGTGTTATTATAAGGCCAAGTTCCATGATAGTCAAAGCATTTAGCCGTTCCCAAAGTTCAGTATTTGGAGAAGTGAACCTTCCTGTCAAGATTGTGTCGCATATGTTTTATGTCACTTTTCAAGTCATGGATATAGAACCAGCATATACATGTTTTCTTGGACGACTCTGGATTCATGTAGTATGGGCAGTCACTTCAACTTTACATCATAAACTGAAGTTCCTCGTTAAAGGAAGATTGGTTATAATTGATGGTGAAGAGGACATATTTGTAAGTCATATAGAGTCCTACAAATATATCAGTACGGACAAAGACTGCATAACAACACCATTTCAAGTCTTAGATGTTGCTTTAATGGTAACCTTACCGGTGGAAAAAATCAAAAAACCTATTGTGACTTCGTGGAGATATTTACAAGTAGCTATGGGAAGTGGTACCTCAAAAGGTTGGGGTAAACTCCCGGAAATACCTGAGAAGAAGAATCGTTTTGGTTTGGGCTACAAATTATCAAAGGCTACTCTGAAAGGCAAGGCACGGCTTCCTCCTATCCAGGAGACTTTTGTCAACAAAGGAATAGAACACGACGGACAAGTGACAATGATATCTAACAAGAGAAATATCAAAAGGGCATCTGACTTCATCCATGAATGTGCTCCAAGCGAAAAGCTCAAGAATTGGACAGTTGTGGAGATTCTGGAGATCTTTTTCTTTCCAAAGTAACTTTTTCTTGTTTTTTGAAAGAACCTATGTCAAGCCCGAGGAATATGGGTAGCTTGTAAGGGTCCCCCAATTTGTGTCAAATAGAATTCACAATTAATAAAAGTTATATTTCACATTCAATTAAGATCCATGTCTTTATCTTGAATTTATCTCTTATATTTAAAATGGAAATACTTTTCTTCATATGAATTTTCTCAAATTCACATACTAAAATTGCACCAAAACATGATAAATGTGCAGATCCATGCCTAAAATCACCGATAACGTTACTGCTGCTATCCAATATAATTTTGATGCACCCATCAACCAAGAGGAAGAGGAAGATGATGAAGATCTTGAACTCTTCGAAGAATTAGGGAGGGAGATAGAACAAAAATTTGACAATATACAACCATACCAAGAATCTATTGAGACCATTAACCTTGGCATAGAGGAAGATCCCAAGGAGATCAAGCTAGGGGCAACATTGGAGGAAAGCATCAAAGAAAGATTGATCAAGCTGTTACATGAATATATGGATATATTTGCATGTTATTACAGAGACATGCCAAGATTTGATACATATATTGTGGTGCATAGAATACCTCTCAAGGAAGGTTTCTCTCCAGTTAGACAAAAGCTCAGAAGAACTCACCCAGACATGTCTAGCAAGATTCGAGAGGAGGCCCTTAAACAATTCGACGCAGGGTTCTTAGTGGTGGTAGATTATCCACCTTAGATAGCTAACATCGTACTAGTACCCAAGAAGGATGGAAAAGTACACATGTGGGTAGATTATCGGGATCTGAACAAAGCAAGTCCCAAAGACGATTTATCGTTACCTCACATATATGTTTTGGTGGATAATACAGATCAAACTTTAGTATTCTCATTCATGGATGGTTTCTCAGGTTATAATCAAATCAAAATGGAACCTGAAGACATGGAAAAGACTACTTTCATGACACCTTGAGGCACTTTCTATTATAAGGTAATGCCTTTCGGTCTAAAGAATGCAAGGGAAACTTATCAACGAGCTATGGTCACACTGTTCCATGATATGATTCTCAAAGAAGTTGAGGTGTACGTAGATGATATGATTGCCAATTCTTATATAGAGGAGGATCACATCATACGTTTAAAAAAGCTATTTGAGCGTCTGCAAAAGTTCAAATTACGGTTAAATTCAAACAAGTGTACATTTGGTGTCAGGTCAGGCAAATTGCTGGGTTTTATTGTAAGTTACTATGGTATTGAGGTAGACCCTGACAAGGTAAAAGCCATACAAGATGACAACTTTGAGGACAAAAAAAGAGGTTCGTGGTTTCTTAGGACGATTAAATTACATTTCAAGGTTCATGTTGCACTTAACTACTACGTGCGAGCCTATATTCAAATTACTTTGAAAAGATTAGACATTGGTGTGGAATAATGATTGTCCGACAACCTTCAAGACAATAAATATATATTTACAAGAGCCACCAATCTTGATGCCACCAGTTCTCGGAAGGCTGGTCATCATGTGTCTAACAATGCTTGAAGGGTCAATGGGATGTGTATTGGGGAAACATGACGAAACAGGTAGAAAATATCATGTAATCTACTACCTTAGCAAGAAATTCACCGACTTCGAAACCCGGTACTTGCTTCTCGAGAAGAATTGTTGTGAACTGGCTTGGGGTACTAAAAGATTGAGGCAATACATGTTAACTCACACCACTTGTTTAATAGCAAGAATGGATCCTTTAAAGTATGTGTTTGAAAAACCAACTCTTACAGGAAGGATTGCCTGATGGAAGATGTTACTATCCGAGTACGACATCCAATACATTACTCAAAAGGCCATCAAGGGTAATGTGCTTGCCGACAATCTAGCTCATCATCCATTACCAGAGTATCAACCAATGAAGTTCTACTTTTCAGAGGGGGATGTCATGGTTATAGGTGACTACGAAATACCAGAGCCCGATGAAGGAACTGAACCAGGGGCACGTTGGACGCTCATGTTTGATAGGTACTCAATGCTAGTTATATACTAAGTCAATAACGAATGAGACACTAAACATCCCAGATTGATTCTATATTGGGATCATGTTTTAAAGCTAGCTATGGAATTTACAGAGATTACCTTCATTCATATTTTGCGAGAAGAAAATTAGATGGCATACGCCTTAGAAAATTTATCATCCATGTTCAAAGTAACTTGGCCAAACTACAAACCACGCATTACAATCAGACATTTTGAAGAACCAGCACATTGCCTTGCTATTGAAAAAGAACCAGATAATAAGACTTGGTTCTAAGACATCAAGAGGTATCTTGAGAAACAAGAATATCCATAAAATGCCTTTGTAATTGACAAATAAACGCTACGGAAGCTAGCTTCAAAGTTCTTTTTGAATGGTGAAGTATAATACAAAATAAACTATGGTATGGTATTACTCAGGTGAGTGGAGAAACAGGAACTAGATACACTTATGAGAGAAATCCATGAAGGTACTTTTGGAAATCATAAAAATGGACATTCCATGGCCAGAAATATCTTACAAGCAGGTTATTATTAGCTAACAATGGAGGCTGATTGTTACCATTATACGAAGACATGTCAGAAATACCAAATCTATGCCGATAAAATACATGTGCCACCGACTCCTTTGAATGTCCTTAGTTCTCCTTGGCCATTTTTTACCTGGGGAATTGATATGATAGGAATGACCGAACCAAAAGCCTCCAACGAACACCGGTTCATACTAGTTACCATTGATTGCTTCACCAAGTGGGTGGAAGTTGCGTCCTACATAAATGTGACAAGACAAGTGGTTACTCGATTCATCAAGCAAAATCTCATATGCAGATATGGGGTTATAAGCAGAATCATTTTAGAAAATGGGTCCAACTTGAACAACAAAATGATGAAGCAGTTATGCGATGACTTTAAAGTCGAACATCATATCTCCTCACCATATCGACCCAAGATGAATGGGGCCGTTGAAGCTTCCAATAAGAACATCAAGAAAATCATTCAGAAAGTGGTTAAGAAATACAAAGATTGGCATGAAATTATCCCTTTCGCTCTACATGGCTATCGTACTTCCATACATACATAAACAAATGCAACTCCTTTATCTCTGGTATATGCCATGGAGGTAGCGCTCCCGGTTGAAGTAGAGATTCCATCACTTCGAGTTCTAATGGAAACGAAGCTTGAAGAAGAAGATTAGGTTTAGACAAGACTTGATCATCTCAACCTCATTGAAGAAAAATGCTTAACAACTTTGTGCCATGGTCAGTTATACCAAAGATGGATAAAGAAATCATTCAACAAAAAAGTCCATCCTCGAGTGTTCAAAAAAGGATATTTGGTGCTAAAAGAGATTCTATTACCTCACCTCAAATCACATGGTAAATGGACACCCAACTACAAAAGGCCATATGTGGTAAAAACAACATTCTCCGGTGGTGGCCTCATCCTCACAATAATGGATGGGGAAGAACTGCCACATCCGAAGAATTCAGACGCAGTAAAAAAAATACTATGTACAAAAACTCGCTAAATTCGAACCCTAAATGGGCGACTCAGGCAAAAATGAGCATTCCGGTGGATTGAAAACCCTAAAGGGTGATCCAGGAAAAAAGTAGGGACATACTTAAAAAAAATTTCCCAGTGGATTGAAAACCCGAAAGGACGATCTAGGCAAAAGTTAGGGATCCTACTAAAAAATAAAGAACAAAAAGACTGCGATCTAAGAGCCACAACTATGACTATGAAGGAGAGGGATTGATCTAAATCATTTTAATCATAAGCAAAGGAGATTGGAGTTATCAAAAGGATATTGGAGAAACAGTGGTAGCAATTATCATTTTCATTTCCATTTTCAGTTTTTTTAAAAACTTTCCATAATTACCTCTTTCAAGGAATTACATCCTATACTCTCGCTTATTCAGAGGCATATTTATCAATAAAACATTTACTTTTTCAAATCTTTCAAGTGTGGTTTTTCCCTTTTTGGACTTGTTTGCAAATACTACAATTATTTCTTGTGAATACTACGTTAAAACCATTTTGGGGATTTGAAAAAATAAATAAAAGTATTTGATAAAACACCAAAGAGCATTTTGGTTAGGAAATTTCAAAAGAAAATCCACTCCTATGTCCATGCCTACGTCTACGTCTATGTCTACGTCCACGCCTGCGTCCACAACTACGCCTACGCCTACATACAAATATCTAAAGCTGGCTGACACTTATTCATCTTGATCAAATCAACTCAAATACGCCATGGCAACACAACATACAACTTTGAGGGAGTCGGTGACACGAAACCAATGGTTTAAAAGGATAGAATATCAAAATAACAAACTTTTGGTGCATATATAAACACTCGGGGCATATACAAGCATTTGGTGCATATTTAAACATTTGGGGCACACACAAAAATACTCGATGCATATACATTATGGGTTCCATATCAATATAGGACATTATACACATACATCATACATGACATTTTTCAAACACACTTTGGGTAAAACTACGAAATATCTTGGGGCCCTTTGTCAGATTACCAAAACAAACAAATACTTTGGTTGAGAACAGATACAACCGGTAAAACTTTGATCTCATATTTGATCTAGTTATCCAAGATTCGATCACCAAAACACTTTTTAATTATCTACCCTCTAGGTGGTGGTAGGTATGCTAATTCTTAGAATTACATTATTTATCCTCTAGGTCGTGATAAATACATAAGACTATTCTCGTGACGTTTATCCTCTAGGTTGTGATGAATGCACAAAACTTTTCAATAATTTATCCCCTGGATTGTGGTAGGTGTGCGAATTATCGAGTTCATATTATTCATTCCCTAGGTTGTAATGAATACATGAATCTATTTTCATTCCGTTTATCCTCTAGGTCGTGGTAAACGCATAAATTCTTCAAATATCTATTCCCTAGGTTGTGATAGGTATGCAAATTTTTAGGGTTATACTATTCATCCCCTAGGTCGTGATGAATAACGTAAGTCTATCCTTGTTGTCTTTTATCCCCTAGGTCGTGATAAATGCACATGTTCATCCTCGTACTGTTTACTCTCTAGGTTGTAGTAAACATAACGAAATCTGCATAATTCATTATTATCAAACTCTGCTTTATTCATCCACTAGGCTGCGATGAATAGAAAAAATCTTCATAATAAACTTACTATATTAGTCTCGAAGCATTAGTAAATCAAATATGAAACTTGTATTATTTACCTCCTAGGTCATGGTAAGCATGCGAAAAAAATCTACGATCTCTTTTATATATTGACGAGTTATCTGCATCGCCGTATCTAAGCCAAATTAAAGCTTTTTGTTCAAATTCTGGTAAGATGATACATCAACATCTATGCCTATTTTATCGACACTCTTGTGAACGTTGTATAGTGTATCCTTATAATTTTTCGGACAAATTTTTAGGTCTTCCCTTATTTAATAAACCTCTGAGTCGGACGTGCGAGATGAAGAATGGAAAAACACAAGAAAGGGGGTTTGAATTGGGATTTTTAAAACTTAAAGTAAAGAACAAGTTGGTTATCATGGTTCGTTTGAACTTAAACTACTCCAGTCCACCCGCCAAAGTGATTTCGCCTCTCTCAACGAGGTCTTAATCCACTAATCAATCTTGATTACAAATCTACTTTGACAACCGTCAAAGTCTTCTTGAATATAAACCACAACCCGGTTTTTCTCAAGGAATTTCTTTAAACAATGTATGAATAAAAGTGTACAATAGTGTTTCTAATAAAACAGTATCACAATACAAGTGATGTTTTACACAATTTGAATGTTGAATGTTTGAGGATGCAAATGATAGCAGTGTTACTGTGTGTGTGAAAAGCGTAAACGATTTATCCTCAAAGCTTGTTTAAATAGGTGAAGCATGAAGGAGAATTTGGAAACTTGATTAATGACAATTAAGGTGCTTTCCAAAAATAAAGATCCTTGTTCCCTTCCAGCCGTTACTCTTGAAATGGAAATATTTGATTTATAACACTTCAGGACATGCTTGCTTCAGAAGATGGAAGTAACCGTTGCTGCTTGCATCAGAACTTTGTAGATCATAAACACGGAGTCCTGTTTGCAGAGTTATAACTTCTTTCAAAGAGTTTATAATTAGAGTTGAAACATTTTTTTAGCGCATCTTCTAATCTTCTTCCATCAAAACTTCTCTGCAAAACATAATATAATTTCAGGGAGCATAATTATTCTTTTCGTTTATTATCATCAAAACTTTTACATGGGTTGTAGAATCAAACTATGTTCTAACAATCTCCCTTTTTTTTGATGATGACAAAAAATAGGATATTTCTATAGAAACAAAAAGAACATAAAGAACTTGAAGGCCTCCCCCTGAGTTGAATACTCAGATAAAGATAAAATACTTCCCTGAAATTTATTCTGATCAGAGTTTTTGATGCATCTACTTCTGTCTTTACCAGAGTTTTGTTCCTGTTTTACTTTCTGAAAAAGAAATGAGAAGTTATGATATTCAAAATGTTTGAGACTGTGTCTCGCTACTCTTATTAGAAATATCTTACGTTCTCCCCTTTTTTGTTAAGAATCAAAAAGAAATATAAACACGATTAAGCAATAAAAGTAGAGTTGTATTAAAAAAGATTTCAATAACACATTCAGAAGCAAACAACACAAAAAATTGGAAACAGTAAAGAAAACAATTTTCAAAAACTAAGGTTGAGGTGGAGGAAGTCGTGTGAGCAGGGCTTCCAACAAGTTCTTAATCTGAGTGTTTGACTCTTCTTGCTTTCCCAGCACCCCTTTCATTTCCTTAAATTTTTCATCTTGCTTGTCTTGTCTCTCCTTGATCACTGCATTTTCTTTCTTCAGCTCCTCTAGAGTTTGCATAACTAGAGATGAAGAAGGTATATCAATAGAAGGTGCCACCTTTTCAGAGCAGGTTGCAGAAGATTCTGACTCAGTAGCTTCTTCAATTTCTTTTCCTTTGTCTTGAACAATAACTAGAGGAAGATTATCAGAGCATGGTTCATCAACTTTTGAAGGCTGGTGATCTTCCCAGGGGGAATTTTCCAGCAGAAAAATAGGTTTCTTTTCCCAGTGGCGCATAACTTGATCCTTGAAAACATTCAGCTACTCACAGAAGTTCTGTTGGGCCATTTCATAACTTAACTCCTTGAGTTTCTGGCATTTAGAGTTGAACCAATTTTTGAACTGGTTCCAGTGTGAATCAGAAGCAGCAGGATTCAGATTTTCTAAGCAGGCTAGATTCAGAGAGTTAACCCATTCAATTATATCTGTTTCAAAAATTAGCAAATTTCTACCAACATCTGCCTTGGTGATATTTGGATTTAGTTTTGGGATGGAAATTTTGTGAGAGCTAGAGGCATGGTTATCCAGTGCTTCTAAGTCTATTATTGTACGAAGGTGATATTCTGGAGGGTTGATAGGAGAGGGAGAATCAGAAATGATAATGGGTGAATGAGGTGTGTTTGGTGGAGTGGAATGGTAAGGAGATGGAATTTCTGGAATGTCGTGAATTGTGAGTGGCTGTCGGACCATGAGAGGCTTTGTTATTCAAGGAATGGGCGAGGTGGTATCAAAGTCAAGATTTGGATTTTCTGGTTGGGGAGCATGAAAGTTTGGATTTTCAGAGTCGGGAGCTTGAGAGTGTAGATTTTCTGGTTGGGAAGTTTGGAACACTGGATCAAATTAATCAATATCAGAAAGAACTTGAGCAAGTTCTGGCTGGTTTTGGTCAAGATGTGAGGTAGTAGAATGTGGTCCGTTCAGAATGTTTTTTAGTGTAAGTGAAGGGTAAAATTCAATATCAAAATCATCAAAGGTTTGTGGTGAAGGGTCTCCTGTGGGTTTTGGAGAGAAGGGGTTTTCAGATTGTTGATAAAAGCATTGATTCTACAACAGAAATAAAAGAAGAATTACCTTTCTTCTTAGCAGCCTTGGGAACCTTCTGAGAAGATTTTTCTCCTGCAGCTTTCCTTTTCCTTGATTTCTTGAGAACGACCTCTGAAGCCTGTTGTCACAGATCACGAATGTTTACTTCTGGAGTAGTCCCATCCATTTTGCAAGCTTCCAGATATCTGACAATAATTTTTGGAGAAGCATCTGTTTGAGAGAATAGAGGGAAATCCTTCAGAGGAACTCTTCTTGTTGTGATGACTTTATTTGTTGAAACACTTGGATCCTTCTTAATGGTATAAATGATTTTCATTTTCTTCATATTCTTTTCATTCAGATATTTTTCAGCACATGCTTCTAGAGTGCTAACCTGTTGAGCTTTAGTCAGATATTTTACCAGTTTGTTTTCCGTCGAAATATCTGATATCAGCCTACCAAAAGGTATCCAATCCATCTTAGTCCTTTCTTCTTCTCAAGTCTCTTTGACTCTTGTTGTTGTACCCCAAAATTTTCCCTCCCATATTTCTGAACACATGGCAAGTGAGGTCCCCAAATTGCTCAAGGAAGTTTAAGAGTTGACCAAACAAACTCTCTCCTAAGACAGTCTATCTCTAATTAGGGTTTCATTTTTCATCAAGATGTTTAAGTACAAGGGATCCCAAATGCTCACCATTGTCCTAATATGTTCTCAAGATCATTCATGTCAAGTTTCAAGCCTTGCAGAAGAAGTTTGCTCAGTCAATTGCTCAAATGCTTGAGAATAAGTTGTACTAGGTCAAAAGTTAACTGTGACCCACATACAGTCAAACTTCAAGATTTTTAGTCAACATCCTCATTTTGAAGTATTATTAATCATTTTATCAAGGGTTGATCATGATTCCTCAAGGATTGCTCACAATCCATCAAAACCCAAAAGTTGCTAAATTAGGGTTTTATAGGAAAAGTCAACTCAACTTTGACCAAACATAACTTTCTCATACTTTATCAGAAATGACCCATCCAAAGCCCATTTTTAAGAGAATTCAATTCCCTACAATCCATCCTCAGCTCCAAAGTTCAGAATATGCACTCACAAAAATATATGAATTTTGACATTATAGGTCATTTTGAAAGGTCAACAAAAACACCTTTTGGGTCAAAGCTTCATACATGAACAGGGAAGATTCAATTGAGATGAGACCAAAAGGGTTTCTTGGTGGACATCCTATTATTTCTAAAAAGTCCAAGAACACCTCTCTAGGGTCAAAATCGAGAGAGTTATGCATTGTCCAAGTTGACCATTTTTGCAAAATTGCCAAAACTCAAATGGGCTCAAATTTGCATTTTTTGCTAAATGGGCCCAACTTTTTATGCTTGAACATTAATCATAATGTGGTCCACGACTCAAATATTTATCCACACATTATTTCCTTCATTTTTCAATTTATTTTGATTTTTCATTAATTAAAAAGTGAATTAAATCAAATAAATGATGAAAATTATCAAAGGGTATGATTTGATTTGTTTTTTTACAGATTGGCAATCAAGATATGCTGAGCTTCCATGATCAATTCGAATCAATGGCAATTGGTACAAGAAAGGCATGATTGGCATGAAAATAGAAAGATATCATACAAATTGAAAATCAAATCAAATCTTGGATAAATGCAAGGATTCATGCCAAGTTTGTTAACCTAATTCACTCTAGGTTATATAGTAAGGCTTTGTAGATCAAAAGAAGAGGGTTAGAGGTCATGAGAAGGGCAGAACAAAATTGAAAAATTCCAAGAAAAGTGTGAGACGAATTTCACTCTACAGGTAAATTCAAGGTGTACTAGCCATTCCAATCGCTTGCTAGACATCCCAGGAAGCTATTCCAATCATTCCCAGGGCCTGAAACACACAGAAACTCGTTCTATAACTCATGCGCTTTGGTACACTTTTCAAATTTGATTATTGCAATTTATGCATCATTAGCACTTTTGATTTATATATTCTTGTTTATCATCATGTTTGCAAGCTAACCATGCCATTTAATTGCATTTTTGATGCACGTACGTGATATTGCCATTGTTAGGGTTTTTATGTTCTTGTTTAGGGATTTTCAATGCAGGCAAAATTGGGCTTTGATTCTGGTACCATGATGCTCGTGAGGATGAGACGAGTTGATTGGTACCAGCACTTATCATTTATCTTGCTCGTATTAAATTTTTGAGATGAACAGGTCTGTACCTACAGCAAGCGTCCGTAGGCAAAAGCTTTGTTTGTTAAAGCGACGAAGAGAGGTAGAAGAAGCTTGCGTGGCAGCGTGTGACTCATCCGTTTGAAATTTCGTGCGTTTGGCTGACCCCACTAGTTTGTTTTGAATATTATGTTTTGTTATTATTATTATCACAACTAACCATCACAACTCAGCTGGCAAGCAAGCGTTGGAATGGAGTATAGGGACTTGGGTTCGATCCCCAGGTCCCAGTGTTTTATTTGTATTATTTTCAATTAGTTGATCCAGCACGTTGCTCATCATGAGGCTCACCATACAACCTCAAACACCCATCCTTTGATGCCCAGCTAGCCAGATCCAATGCCTCACCATTGAAGATCCACCATACACCTCAAAGTCAATATTGCATGGGAACCAGCATGGTCAAACAGGCTGAGATTTGTTTGGGCCCAAAAATCAGATTGGCACCCCCCATAATTGCTAACAATCAGGCCCATCGATACTTGTTTTTATTTCTTTTCTTTAATTCTTTTATTATTTTTCTTTAATTATTTTAATTCACAAAATTAATTACTATTTTTTCATAAAATCATAAAATCAAGAAATCATAGAAATTAGAATTAGGTTTTTTTATCAATTTTAATTTAATTTAGTTTAGTTCAATTTAGGGAAATTTTAACTTGTTTTTATTATTAAAACTAATTAGAAAATTAGTTTTAGTTTTTGGTTAATTCTTTTCTTTTTCAAACAAAAATACAAAAATAGGTTTTTATAATAGATTAATTTTTTTCTTTTCTTAATTTAAAATTAATTAGAGCTTAGGTTTTTTTTATTTCAATTATTTCATTGTTTTCTCAAATAACAAAACATGACAAAAACATGTCAAAACCCTAATCGCCTCGCTTTTAATTCGCCGCGTGTTTGTTTATTTATTTTGCCAATATTTTTGTAACTGTTCATAGTTTGTAATAGTTAATTTAGGTTTTTTTTATTTACTTTTTAAATCCCCGGTTTGTTAGCTATGTAATTGATCCCCCTCCCCGAAGCCTTGTAATAGCTAGGTTTATTTTCTCGCATTTTTAATTCCTTCAAATATTTAACTGCCTAGATGTATGCTAATAGGATTGTATGGCAAGAATGTATGAAAAATTAATACAGTTAGATAACCCTAATGTGCAAAGATAAATAACTGAAACAAATCACTCTTAGGGTATGCTCTCACTTCGGTTGCCTTCGGTAAACGATCATTAAGCATATGGTGTCTTAGTGGTTGCCCTCCTATCTAAAAAAGATCAAATGTCCCATTCGAATGTTGCTTCGGAAATGTTGCCTCGAATATGATCTTAAGACTCTAGGGTTACTACTAAGGTGTCCTAACATTGCATTAGTGACCGTACGTCCCTTTCGAATTGACCCTTACAACTCCAATAACGGTGCTTCCTACTCCTTAATAGTAGGATAACGTTGTCTAAAGGAAACAAGAATAGAAACAATCTTTTTTCGAGTAGGTAGATGCTAGTAGGTACTTGCTCAAATCAAAACTTTTCACACTTACACATTTCAGACAATTTTCCAAAACAACTTCATCACACCTTTGAGGATTGATACAAGGGTTATCATGCAGTAGAACATTTTCAAAATAAAGCACACACAAGCAATTTAAAATGAGCAAGCACCTAAGAGCCCATGGAAAACCATGGATAGAAAGGGTGCTAACACCTTCCCTTTCTATAATCTACCCCCGTACTCAGAAACATCTCGAAAAATGATTTTTTCTGTACTTTTTTCCTTTCCAGTTGGATGAAATAAAAGTCAGTGGCGACTCTTGCTTACCGCGACATTTTGCAAACACGAAATGCAAAATGCAAACCAGTATTAAACATTCGGTTTTGCCACCATATCACAGAACTGGCGACTCTGCTGGGGACGAATAAGTGGGGTATACCTTAGGATCTAGGTCATTTAAATTGCTTCTCTTGATTGCTTTGTTTGCTTTACTTTTAAGGGTTTTGTTTGGGGTTACTATAGATCCTACACCCGGATCTGGGGAACACCTTTTAGGTAAGTAGAAATAGACTGTGAGGGAACTGTACAGCGTAGACCGATACGGTTGAAGCAGTAGCTACGTTGATGTGGCACTTTGGTTGGACCGGTATCCCTTTTGGAGAAACAAGGAGAATACAGGGCCGCCGCATGGTGTAGTTAAGCATCAACTGACTTTAGAACCTTTAATCGCCCAACTTGTCTATTAGAAAGTAGCGAGATAGCCGACCTCGGTGTAGAGCTGAGAACTGGTTGATACTCGATGCTACACTCATTGAGATCATACTCTCGGAATATTCCGGCCACAAGAAAAGATTGCGTGAGCTGAAACCATGACCGATGGAGGATGGTCAGTGATATTGAGATCCTCTAGAACCCGGTTACTTTTCTAGGAAAGGTTTGAAACCAACTTAACTTCAAGAGGGTATTACATTTGACCTCATACATGCCTTAAACCTAAGGGCTTTGTATGATTTGATTGTGTTTGTAATACCCGTGTTTGCTATACCTGTGGTTTATCATGACATCATGCATCATAACATGGCATTCATGCTTCATTATACTAACCATTTCAAAGACCAAGGGAATTTATCTTTGTTTTGTTTTGCAGATCACGGCTTCCGTGCATAGAAATACTATCCGAATCAGCTTTGTGCAGATACCTGCCCAACTTAAAGAGCTAGCATCAAGAGTTTCTGAAGCTTCTACTTTCATTAAGAGACACGGTCAACTTCTCAGCCTGGTTACTTCAAATCTTGATGAACAGATGATGAGCGTACTTTTTCAGTTCTTCGATCCCAAGCATCACTGCTTCACCTTTCCAGATTATCAGTTGGTACCCACGTTGGAAGAATTCTCTCATCTATTGGGCATATCCATTCTTGAACAGGTACCCTTCACAGGTATGGAAGAAGTTCCTAATACAGAAGTCATTGCCTCAGTTTTGCATTTGAAACGGGCCGACGTGGTATCCAATTGGGAAACTCGAAGCGGAGTCGAGGGTTTTCTAGCCAAATTTCTGATAGACTAGGCTCAACTATTTTGGGATGATATGGAGTTTCAGGCTTTTGAGGATGTCTTAGCTCTTCTTATCTATGGTTTAGTTCTCTTCCCTAATCCAGACTCTTTCATAGATGTGAATGCTATCAAGATTTTCCTTTCTCGTAACCCTGTGCCTACCTTGCTTGGAGATATTTTACATGCTCTCCATACTCGTACCATGAAGAGAAGAGGGACTCTTATGTGCTGCATGTCGTTGTTGTCGAGGTGTTTTATTTCTCACCTCCCTAGGTCTATACTGAAGAACGAAGAAGGTTTGGGTTGGTCACACAGAATAATGTCACTTGCTCATACGGATATTCTTTGGTGTTCCGAGGTATGGAAGACACTACTGTTATTGACTGCTGTGGGGGGTACCCTAATGTCCC
The DNA here is from genome assembly GCA_948472305.1 of Vicia faba. Classification (NCBI taxonomy): domain Eukaryota; kingdom Viridiplantae; phylum Streptophyta; class Magnoliopsida; order Fabales; family Fabaceae; genus Vicia; species Vicia faba. The sequence goes on along the minus strand of OX451739.1, from coordinate 801,131,360 downwards.
ATTACTTGGTATCAGAGGGGGTATAACTTACAATCCTTGTCTAGCTTTGCAACAATTTAGTTGTACTCAAAGGGATGGTCCCCATGAGTTACTTCTCGAGGACATTGTATTCGACCATAAGGATGATGTTAAAGAGCATCGCCAGAGGTTCATACGAGCTTGGGGCATGGTAAACAGATATGACCCCAAAGAGTTGGGACCGAAGACTTCCCTTCCTATGCAGCCTTACCTCCAATGGGTCCGAGCTCATGCCCAGAAGATTATGATACCTTATGTGGTCGTATTACCAGTGATTGTGGAGCCCACTACTGAAGAAGGAATTCCTTACACGATCCTCTATCCTTACATGCCCCATGATCTTGGGGAGCTACAGAGGTCTTGGATTCAGCTGAAGAATGAGCGAGATACTTACAGGGAGCATTTCCATGATCAAGAGAGGAAGGTTTTGAAGCTCACCAGGCAGCTCGAGGAAGAAAGAGTGCTCAATGACTATATCAGCACAAAGAGAAAGCGTCCATGGGACTTTTGATTTTTCTTTTCTAGTTTTAGATTTGTTTTATTTACTTATTTTGTAACGCCTTAAAGGCATGTTGAACCTTCAAGTTTAAGCTAATAAATTTTTGTTTATTTGGTTTGCAAATTTAAATCTCTCGAAGTCTTTGAAATTATTACATGTGCATCCCATTATCATGCACATCATTACATGTACCACTATAGGTTTCTCATCTTCTTCGCTATTTATCCCACGCAAAAATGTCTTCCGATCAAGTCATCAAAGATCTTCAGGCACAGAACGCCCAGTTCCAACAGATGTTCATCAACCTGGAAAAGGGGCAAGAGGATCTGAAGGCCCTCATTCTGAAAGAGAAGAAGAAGAAGAAGACTGTTATTCTGAATATGGGCAGAAGATTTGGAGAAAGGTTGAAGCATCAAACTGATCTGACCTCTTCATCCAAGGAAGGAGAGAACCAAGAGTGGGAAAAGGACCCTAGTCCTACAGTTTCTGATGATGATGCATATTACAATGATGAGCAATATCCTCCTGCTGAGGATATATACAAACAACTAGAAGACCGTCTGAGTGCTATGGAAGTTCAAAAGATACCCGGTTTGGATTTCAGAGAGTTGGGTCTGGTATCGGGAGTGGTCATCCCTCAAAAGTTCAAAGCTCCGGTTTTTGCCAAGTATGATGGGGTGTCCTGCCCAAAACTCCATCTTCGCTCGCATGCCAGGAAAATCCAACCCCACACCGCTGATATAAATTTGTGGGTGCACTTCTTTCAAGATAGTTCGTCAGGGACTCAGCTTGAATGGTTCTACCAGCTGGAAGCAGCCAGTGTCCGAAACTGGGAAGATCTTGCTGCTGCTTTCTACAAGCAGTATCAGTATAATGCCGACCTTGCTCCCACTCGTACTCAACTCCAGAGTATGTCCATGGGTGCAGGAGAAGGTTTCAAAGATTATGCTAAAAAATGGAGAAACTTAGATGGGAGAGTTCAACCCCATTTGTCTGATAGAGAGTTGGTTCATATGTTTCTGGGGACGCTATCTGGTCCATTTTTCAATCACTTGATCGACAGCTTGTCATCTGGTTTCACCGAGCTGATTTTAACTGGAGAAAGAGTACAAGCTGGAATTCGGAATGGTAAAATACAGAAGGATGCATCCTCGAGTTCAACTAAGAAGCCTTTCGCTGGTAAGAAGGAGGCTAGTGCGGTCTATAGCCCGAGGGGCCAAAGCAGATCTGAACACCATTAAACGATAAATCCTGTAGTGATACCAAGACCCGCAGTTTCTCCACAATGCAACAATCAACAAAGTGTGGAAAGACCACAGTGGCAGTTTACCCGCATCAACATGAATTTGGCTGAAGTTTTGCCTCATTTGTTAAAGTCCAACTTGGCAACCTTAAGAGAGGCTCCCAAGAATCCAAACATAACCTCTCCCAGATACAATCCCAACGCGCGGCGCGCCTACCATTCTGAGAGTCCTGGCCACGATACAAACGATTGTTGGGCTCTAAGAAACAAAGTACAAGACTTGCTTGAAGCCAAGGAGATAGAGTTTGATGCTCCAGAAAATCCGAATGTTATAACTGCTCCCATGCCCAAACACGGTTGTGGAGTTAATGTTGTTGACACTGATTTGTTTGTGACCTCTGTTGAAGAAATTTCTACTCCCCTTATGACTGTTAAGAAGAATTTGCTGTTGACCGGTTTATTTCTGGGTTGTGGTGAAGGTTGCCACATGTGTTCGATTCTACCTTCTGGTTGCCGTTTCTTAAAGTCAGGTGGTTAGCGCCTGATGGATAATAAAGAGATTCTGTTCGAGAAGACTTTGATTCCTGTTGTTCCAAATGAAGATGTCGCCATTATAACCATTTCTGCCAATCCTTCCAAGGTTTCCTCGAGAATACCTGTTAGGATTACACCTGTTCAAAGAATTTCTCCGCTGATAATCACTATTCCTGGTCCCATCCCGTACACCTCAGACAAGGCTGTACCATGGCATTATGGTGTTGATGTGTACTATCATGGCATTGAGCAAGATCTGAAGAATGAAGAAGCTGATACTGATGTCAGTAATATTGTCGGGACTAGTAAGGTTACCCGAAGTGGAAGGGTTTTTTCTCCTGAGATTGCTCCGAAGATCATCAAGCCTACTGTTATTCCAACTGTTGCTCCAACCATCACTCGTGACATTTCTCCTATTCCTACTCCAGTTATTACCCCTGCTGCTGAGCCATCTAGGACTCGAGGAAAGGAAATTATAGGTGAGCCTTCCTGGACGGAGGCACCTAAGAAAATCTTTGTGGAAGCCTCTAAACAAGAAATAAAGGAAATACTGAAAATTATCAAGAGCGACTACAATGTGGTCGAGCAACTGGGGATGACCCCATCAAAGATATCCATGTTGTCTCTGTTGTTGTGTTCTGAAGCCCATGCGAAGGATTTGATTGCATTTCTCAAGATTGCGCATGTGCCGCAGGAAACTTCAGCAGATCAGTTCAAAGATTGTGTGGCTAGCCTAACTGCTGACAATGGGCTAGGTTTTTCAGATGCAGATCTGACACCGAAAGGAAGGAATCATAATGATACTCTGCATGTCTCGATTGAGTGCAGGGGAACCACTATGGCTCATGTGCTGGTAGATACCGGGTCTTCACTGAATGTTATGCTGAAGAAGGCGTTAGACCATTTGGATTGTGAAGGTTTGACTCTAAAGCCTAATAACATTGTGGTAAGGGCTTTTGACGGATCGAAGAGAATGGTGCACGGGGAGGTGGACATTCCTGTCAAAGTGGGTTCTCAAAATTTTGGGTCTACCTTCTATGTAATGGATATCAAGCCATCATATTCTTGCTTGTTGGGTTGTCCTTGGATCCATGAGGCTGGGGCAGTTACTTCCACACTCCATCAAATGCTGAAGTATCCGGTGAAGGGAAAGATTGTCACAGTGCGAGGTGAAGAAGAATATATGGTGAGTCACCTTAATTCTTTCCGCTACGTAGAGATGGACGGGGAATTCATAGAAACTCCTTGTCAGAATTTCGAAGAGGTCCCTCAGGGCATGGCATCAACTAAAGTTACTACCGACAGACCTCCATTGAAGATGGCTTCTCTCAAGGACACCAGAGCTGTAGTTGAAGAAGGTGGGTGTACCAATTGAGGTCAGCTCCCTAATTTCGCTCACAAAACTGACAAATTTGGTTTGGGCTTTACTACAGGGGCTCAAAGGGCTGTTAGGCACACTCGGGCTGAAAGACCTCCTCTACACATCAGCAATCGGGGAAATAATGCAATTGAAGACAGTGAAGAGGATTCAGACATCGACAGCTGGATTTACCCAACAACCAATGATGGACCGAATAACTGGACGACTAGGGACTTCATACCTGTTTCTTTTATTCCGCAGTAATTGACTCATTTGTTTTAAGATTTGAAATAAACAATTTGAAACTTTATGGCCCGGTGCCTTGCCGGAGGCACCTTGGCTTTGCTTGTGAGGGCTATTATTTGTCATTTCATATATCATTAATAAAGCATTAGACGTTTCTTGCATACAAATTTTGTGCTCCTTGTTTTTCTTTTCTGTCTCTCACTTTATCAAAACAACTATTCTCTTACACACACTCATGTATCATACTACGGATCCATATCCACTCTGGATCCCATTGACAACAGCTCTGCTATTGCCATTTATGACTTCAAAAATCCGATCAACCAAGCCAAGGACGAATGTGAGGATGATTGTGAGGTGCCTGGAGAACTTGCTAGACTATTACAGCAGGAAGAGAGGTCCATACAGCCTCATGAAGAGCCAGTTGAGTCAGTAAATTTGGGTACAGAGGAAGACATGAAAGAGGTTAAAATAGGTGTGAATCTAGAGCCTAATGTCAAACAACAGTTGATACAGATGCTACACGACTATGTTGAGATCTTCGCCCAGTCTTATGAAGACATGCCTGGTTTGGACACTGTTATTGTGGTACATTGCCTGCTGACTAAAGAAGACTGCCCTCCGGTAAAGCAGAAGGTCCGCCTTATGCGCCCTGAAATTTCAGAGAACATCAAGGTAGAGGTCATGAAAAAGTTTGACGCAGGATTCTTAGCTGTCACTTCTTATCCGCAGTGGGTTGCCAATGTCGTCCCGGTACCTAAGAAGGATGGTAAGGTACGGATGTGTGTGGACTATAGAGATCTGAACAGGGCAAGCTCCAAGGATGACTTCCCACTTACTCACATTGATGTTCTAGTCGACAACACCATGCAGCACAAGATCTTCTCCTTCATGGATGGTTTTTCTGGTTACAGCCAGATCAAGATGGCTCCTGAGGACATGGAGAAGACAACCTTCGTTACACAGTGGGGAACCTTCTGTTACAAGGTAATGCCTTTTGGGTTGAAGAATGCTGGGGAAACTTATCAGCACGCCATGGTCTCTTTGTTCCACGATATGATTCACCATGAGATCGAGGTTTATGTTGATGACATGATAGCCAGGTCCCAGACTGAGGAAGAACATCTTGATCATCTCCAGAAACTGTTTGACAGGTTGAAGACATACAAGCCGAGGTTGAATCCGAACAAGTGCACCTTTGGGGTAAGGTCTGGTAAGCTTTTGGGTTTTGTTGTCAGTGACAAAGGTATTCAGGTAGACCCTGCAAAGGTAAAAGTCATACAAGAGATTCCAGCTCCCTACACAAAAAAGGAAGTTAGAGGTTTCTTGGGACGTCTGAATTACATCGCCATATTCATTTCACACTTGACTGCTACTTGTGAGCCAATCTTCAAGCTGCTGAAGAAAGATCAAGTGGTAAAGTGGAATGATGAATTCCAGACTGCTTTTGAAAGAAGAACTTTGATATTATACTTGACAGTGCTAGACAATTCAATGGGGTGTGTGCTGGGGAAGCATGATGAGTCTGGTCGAAAAGAGCATGCAATTTACTACCTTAGCAAAAAGTTTACCGACTGTGAGACCCGATACTCATTGCTCGAGAAAACTTGTTGCGCTTTGGCATGGACTGCTCGCCGATTGAGACAGTATATGCTGACTCACACTACCTTGTTGATATCAAAGATGGATCCGATCAAGTATATTATCGAGAAGCCCGCCTTATCCGGAAGAATAGCAAGATGGCAGATGATCTTAACCGAGTACGACATCCAATACACAACCCAAAAGGAAATCAAGGGGAGTGTATTGGCGGATCATTTGGCGCATCAGGCCATTGATGACTACCAGTCCATGAATTTTGAGTTCCCGGATGAGAATATCATGTTGGTAACCGACTGCGAAGAACCTGGACCGGATGAAGGACCCGAGGAGGGATTCTGATGGTCTATGTATTTTGATGGAGCCTCAAACGCATTGGGTAATGGCATTGGCGCTGTAATCATATCTCCCGAGGGCTATCATACTCCGTTCACCGCCCGATTATGTTTTAACTGCACCAACAATATGGCGGAGTATGAAGCGTGTATCATGGGTCTTCGAGCTGCTATTGACCTGAGGATTAAGTTGTTGAGTGTATTAGGAGATTCTGATATGGTGATAAGTCAGATCAAAGGCGAGTGGGATACGAAGCACCCAAATCTTATTCCTTACAAAGAGTATGTACTGAAATTGCTCCCACACTTTGAGGAGATAACCTTTGAAAATTTCCCACGAGAAGAGAATCAGTTGGCGGACGCGCTAGCTACCATGTCTTCTATGTTCAAATATAGATGGGACAATGAAGCTCCCCAGATTACCATTGAGAGGTTGGATGAACCCGCACATTGCTGTGACATTGAGACTGAAGAGGTAGCAGATAAACCCTGGTTTCACGAGGTAAAGAGGTATCTTGAGGCTCAAGAATACCCCGAGGGGGCATCTGTTAACGACAAGAAGTTTCTGAGAAGGTTCGCTGCAAATTTCTTCATCAGTAATGGAATCCTCTATAAGCGTAACCATGATTCAACCTTACTGCGGTGTGTAGATAAGAGCGAGGCAGAAAGGATCATGACAGAGTTACATGAAGGTACCTTCGGAACTCATTCCAATGGACATACCATGGCGAATAAAATCCTACAGGAAGGATATTACTGGTCAACTATGGAAGTCGATTGTTATCAGCACTCTCGAACCTGTCATCAGTGCCAAATCTATGCCGATAAGGTGCATGTGCCTCCAGTCCCTCCGAATGTCTTGACAGGTCCTTGGCCCTTTGCAATGTGGGGCATCAACATGATCGGCGAGATCAGACCTACTGCGTTTAACGGGCATTATTTCATTCTTGTGGCCATTGATTACTTCACGAAGTGGGTTGAGGCAGCTTCCTTTGCTACAGTAACCAAGAATGTCATGGCGTGATTCATCCGACACAATCTGATCCGTCGATATGGTTTACCAGAGAGAATTATTACTGACAATGGTACAAATCTCAATAACACAATGATCACCGAGCTCTGTAAACAGTTCAAGATATAACATCATGACTCTTCTCCCTACCGGCTGAAGATGAATGGGGCTGTTGAAGCAGCTAACAAGAACATTAAAAAGATTGTGCAGAAGATGACCGTGACATACAAAGACTGGCACGAGATACTACCATTCGCTCTTCATGGGTATCGTACCTCAGCACGGACATCGACAGGGGAAACACCCTACTCTCTGGTATATGGCATGGAGGCAGTCCTACCCATCAAAGTCCAGATACCCTCTCTCAGGATTATGAAGGATGCGGGTTTGAAAGAAGATGACTGGATCCAAACCCGACTTGATAAGCTGAATCTAATCGATGAAAAGAGACTTACTGCTATCTGTCATGGCCAGACGTATCAAAAGTGAATGATCAAGGCTTTTAACAAGAAAGTCAGACGTCAAGAATATTGAGTCGGGGATCTAGTGATCAAACGCATCATACTACCGCAAGGTGATCCCAGGGGAAAATGGACCCCCACATACGAAGGGCCATTTGTGGTTAAGAACATTTTCTCGGGAGGAGCTATGATTCTAACCACCATGGATGGTGATGACCTTCCTCACTCTGTCAATGCAGACATAGTGAAAAGATACTACGCATAATCAAAGACCCGCTAGGTTGACTGGCCTAGGCAAAAATAAGGGCTTCCCGGCGAACCAAAAGGGTTCGGGAAAAAGTAAAGGATGAAAATGAAAAAAACTGTACACCCGACAAGTCGAAAACCTGAAGAGGCGACTTGGGAAAAAAAGGGTATCCCGATGGACTGAAAACCCGAAAGGGCGGTCCAGGAAAAAATTAGGGATCAAAGCGTAACACTATGTCTCATTGGATCATCTTGCAACCAGACGTCGGTATCGACTATCAAGCTCAGACGGCACCAATCAATCTGATCCACCTTCGGCCAAGTAGCAAGGTGATGAGACGCTTGAAGATATAAAGGCAATAGCAAAGTTGGAACCCAATGGGGTTGTTTCACATAGCTATTTTTATTTATTTTACACAAATTGTAATTCCTTTCGGCGATGTTCTCTTACTAGGACATCAGCCTCTTGTACAAAACGCCTATTACAAGCCAACTTCAAAATCAATACAAGAAGTTTCAATTTGTTTTTCTTTTTCTGTTTTGTTATGCAAGAACGTCCAATGATTCATTTTTTATATATGAATTTGAAAATAATGGTTGCTCATAAAAAATTTATATAAGAAACAAAAGACGATTACTCGTAATTCCAGGAACAGGGAAAACAAGAAGTGCCCAAACCTTACAGTTACTCTACCCATCAGGTACTGGGATAGGGCCAGCTTGAGAACATGAGTAGTGGTACATACACTCCCCACAGAGTAAAAAGTATCCAAAGACAGTGATGTTAGCTTTCTCGAACAGGACACAACTCTCCCCAGCTGAGGTTCATAATCGCGAGCAAATCAGTAAATTTTTCCCCAAGCAGAGTTTATTTCTCTCACAAGCAGAAATTAAATCTCCAACAGAATTCATTATCACCAGCAATGGAAATTCATCCCCAGCTGAGTTTATTTCTCCAAATCAGCAGATCCATCAACAAAGTATCTCCTCTCCAACAGAGTTATTCTCCCGCAGAGATATCCTTAGACAAGATATCTTCCGACAGGATATCCGTAAACAAGGGGAAAATCCCCAGCATAGTCATCTTTGTTCACCATTCCCAACAGAAGTAGAGGAACTGTGGTTTTAGAGCAATCAATAATACCATTTCTCATACTCTCCAAATAGCAGTCAGGGATTTATTTTCCCAAATTCAGATTATTACGTCGGCATTTCATGTTCATACATCATGACATGTGCATACATTACACATAACATAATCTCGTTTATTTCGAGAACATCATCTCACAACGCATTTCATGCATCGCATGTAACTAACACTATTATCTTTTCAGGAAAGACAATTATTATCAATAATTTTTAGTAGGTCCATGATCAACACTCAAAGCTAAACAGAGTAATCATCAGTGCGACAAAAGTAACCTTACCCCAGTTCATCCTGAAGTTTTACCCAAACTCATCATAAAGCAACCTTACCCAGGTTCCCTCTGCAGTTTTACCTAAACTCATATCGAAGTAACCTTACTATCCAGGTTCCTTCTCAAGCCCAACCATACCGGCTTTCATATCGAAGTAACCCTACTACCCAGGTTCCTTCTCACAACCCTACTACCCAGGCTTTCATATCGAAGTTACCCTACTATCCAGGTTCCTTCTCACAGCCCTACTACCCAGAATTTCATATCGAAGTTACCCTACTATCCAGGTTCCTTCTCAAGCCCTACCATCCCGACTTTCATATCGAAGTAACCGTACTATCCAGGTTCCTTCTCAAGCCCTACCATCCCGGATTTCATAGCGAAGTAACCCTACTATCCAGGTTCCTTCTCACAACCCGATTATCCAGGCTTTCATGTCGAAGTAACCCTACTATCCAGGTTCCTTCTCACAGCCCTACTATCCAGGCTTTTCATATCAAAGTAATCCTACTATCCAGGTTCCTTCTCACAGCCCTACTATCTAGCCTTTCATATCGAAGTAACCCTACTATCCATGTTCCTTCTCATAGCCCTACTATCCAGGCTTTTATATCGAAGTAACCCTACTATCCAGGTTCCTTCTCACAGCCCTGCTATCCAGGATTTCATATCGAAGTAACCCTACTATCCAGGTTCCTTCTCATAACCTTACTATCCGGATTCTTCCTCTCTTATACCCAGACAACAGTCCATAGCACTGTAAGACCGGGACCCGATCAAACACAATTGATTTCGCATCTCCCCAGTAAGTTGCGGTGCAACATATACCCCGACCAAACACACTGTTCACATCTGCTTCCCAAACCGGAATTATTCCCCAATAGAGTAACAGATAACTGAAGCTCCTAAAACCCTATTTCTCTCAAGACAGAGACCAGCATTCCCCAGCGAAGTCCTCCTCAACAACAGGTATACGGGTTCTCACAAAGGAATCTCTTATGCAATCGACACTTCTTCGGATGGCATCTTTAAGCCCATCTCCTATAATTCTCTAGCAACTTCCAAATGACATCTATAAGCCCATTCTCGATATCACAAATCAAGTATCACTTCATGCGAGTGCAAATTTCTGGGCACTCTAGTGTTCAATCATCTTCCACCTTCAGATCACGAAAGGTAGAGCAGCCAATCTATATCTTCAACTCTAAGAAGATTTAACAGGGGCAACTGTTGTACCAAAAAATTTGCCCTCCCATATTTCTCAACACATGGCAAGTGAGGTCCCCAAATTGCTCAAGGAAGTTCAAGAGTTGACCAGACAAACTCTCTCCTAAGGCAGTCTATCTCTAATTAGGGTTTCATTTTTCATCAAGATGTTTGGGTCCAAAGGATCCCAAATTCTCACCATTGTCCTAATATGTTCTCAAGATCATTCATATCAAGTTTCAAGCCTAGCAGAAGAAGTTTGCTTAGTCAATTGCTCAAATGCCTGAGAATCAACTGTACTAGATCAAAAGTCAATTGTGGCCCATATACAGTCAAACTTCAATATTTTTAGTCAACATCCTCATTTTGAAGTATTATTCATCATTTGATCAAGGATTTATCATGATTCCTCAAGGATTGCTCATAATCCATCAAAACCCAAAAGTTGCTAAATTAGGGTTTTGTAGGAAAAGTCAACTCAACTTTGACCAAACATAACTTTCTCATACTTTATCAGAAATGACCCATCCAAAGCTCATTTTGAATAGAATGAAATTCCCTACAATCCATCTTCAGATCCCAAGTTCATAATATGAACTCACAAAAAGATATGAATTTTGACATTATAGGTCATTTTGAAAGGTCAACAAAAACACCTTTTGGGTCAAAGCGTCATACATGAACATGGAAGATTCAATTGAGATGAGACCAAAAGGGTTGCTTAGAGGACATACTAATATTTCTAAAAAGTCCAAGAACACCTCTCTAGGGTCAAAATTGAGAGAGTTATGCATTGTCCAAGTTGACCATTTTTGCAAAATTGCCAAAAGTCAAATGTGCTCAAATTTGCATTTTTTGCTAAATGGGCCCAACTTTTAATGCTTGCACTTCAATCATAATGTGGTCCACGACTCAAATATTTATCCATACATTATTTTCTTCATTTTTCAATTTATTTTTCATTAATTAAAAAGTGAATTTAATAAAATAAAAGATGAAAATTATCAAAGGGTATGATTTGATTTGTTTTTTTACAGATTGGAAAATAAGATATGCTGAGCTTGCATGATCAATTCGAATCAATGGCAATTGGTAAAAGAAAGGCATGATTGGCATGAAAATAGAAAGATATCATACAAATTGAAAATCAAATTAAATCTTAGATAAATGCAAAGATTCATGTCAAGTTTGTTAACCTAATTCATTCTAGGTTATATAATAAGGCTTTGCAGATCAAAAGAAGAGGGTTAGAGGTCGTGAGAAGCGCAGAACAAAATTGAAAAATTCCAAGAAAAGTGTGAGACGAATTTCACTCTATAGGTCAATTCAAGGTGTACTAGCCATTCCATTCGCTTGCTAGACATCCCAGGAAGCTATTCCAATCATTCCCCGGGCCTGAAACACTCAGAAAATCATTCTACAACTCACGCAGTTTGGTACATTTTTCAAATTCGATTATTGCAATTTATGCATCATTAGCACTTTTGATTTATATATTCTTGTTTATCATCATGTTTGCAAGCTAACCACGCCATTTAATTGCATTTTTGATGCCCGTACATGATATTGCCATTGTTAGGGTTTTTATGTTCTTATATAGGGATTTTCAATGCAGGCAAAATTGGGCTTTGATTCTGGTACCATGATGCTCGTGAGGATGAGACGAGTTGATTGATACCAGCACTTATCATTTATCTTGCTCGTATATAATTTTTGAGATGAACAGGTCTGTACCTACAGCAAGCGTCCGTAGGTAAAAGCTTTGTTTGTTAAAGCGACAAAGAGAGGAAGAAGAAGCTTGCGTGGCAGCGTGTGACTCGTCCGTTTGAAATTTTGTGCATTTGGTTAACCCCACTAGCTTGTTTTGAATATTATGTTTTGTTATTATTATTATCACAACTAACCATCACAGCTCAGCTGTCAAGCAAGCGTTGGAATTGAGTATAGGGACCTGGGTTCGATCCCCAGGTCCCAGTGTTTTATTTGTATTATTTTCAATTAGTTGATTCAGCGCGTTGCTCATCATGAGGCTCACCATACAACCTCAAACATCCATACTTTGATGCCCAGCTAGCCAGATCCAATGCGTCACCATTGAAGATCCAACATACACCTCAAAGTCAATATTGAATGGGAACCAGTGTGGTCAAACAGGCTGAGATTCGTTTGGGCCCAGAAATTAGATTGGCACCCCCCACAATTGCTAACAATCAGGCTCATCTCTACTTGTTTTTATTTCTTTTCTTTCATTCTTTTATTATTTTGCTTTAATTATTTTAATTCACAAAATTAATTACTATTTTTTCAAAAAATCACAAAATCAAGAAATCATAGAAATTAGAATTAGGTTTTTTTATCAATTTTAATTTAATTTAGTTTAGTTAAATTTATGGAAATTTTAACTTGTTTTTATTATTAAAACTAATTAGAAAATTAGGTTTTAGTTTTTGGTTAATTCTTTTCTTTTTCAAACAAAAATACAAAAATAGGTTTTTATAATAGATTAATTTTTTTTTCTTAATTTAAAATTAATTAGAGCTTAGGTTTTTTTTATTTCAATTATTTCATTGTTTTCTCAAATAACAAATCATTACAAAAACATTTTTTTAATCAATTACACTTAGGTTTATTCAAGGGTCAAAACCCTAACCGCCTCGCATTTAATTCACCGCGTGTTTGTTTATTTATTTTGCCAATATTTTTGTAACTGTTCATGGTTTGTAATAGTTAATTTAGGTTTTTTTTATTTACTGTTTAAATGCACGGTTTTTTGGCTATGTAATTAATCCCCCTCCCCGAAGCCTTGTAATAGCTAGGTTTATTTTCTCGCATTTTTAATTCCTTCAAATATTTAACTTCCTAGATGTATGCTAATAGGATTGTATGGCAAGAACGCATGACAAATTAATACAGTTAGAAAACCCTAATGTGCAAAGATAAATAACTGAAACAAATTACTCGCACATATAACTCTTAGGGTATGCTCTCACTTCGGTTGCCTTCGGTAAACGATCATTAAGCATAGGGTGTCTTAGTGGTTGCGCTCCTGTCTAAAAAAGATCAAATGTCCCATTCGAATGATGCCTCAGAAATGTTGCCTCGGAAATGTTACCTCAAATATGATCTTAAGACTCTAGGGTTACTCCTAAGGTGTCCTAACATTGCTTTAGTGATCGTACGCCCCTTTCGAATTGACCCTTACAACTCCAGCGATGGTGCTGCCTACTCCTTAATAGTAGGATAACGTTGTCTAAAGGAAACAAGAATAGAAACAATCTTTTTTCGAGTAGGTAGATGCTAGTAGGTACTTGCTCAAATTAAAACTTTTCACACTTACACATTTTCAGACAATTTTTCAAAACAACTCCGTTACACCTTTGAGGACAGATACAAGGGTTATCATGAAGTAGAACATTTTCAAAACAAAGCACACATAAGAAATTTAAAAATGAGCAAGTACCTAAGAGCCCATGGAAAACCATGGATAGAAAGGCTGCTAACACCTTCCCTTTCTATAATCTACCCCCCGTACTCAGAAACACCTCGAAAAAGGATTTTTTTTCTGTACTTTTTTCCTTTCCGGTTAGATGAAATAAAAGTCGGTGGCGACTCTTGCTTACCCCGACATTTTGCAAACACGAAACACAAAATGCAAACCAGTATTAAACAATCGGTTCTACCACCGTATCACACTTGTCTTCAGATGATTAAACAGATGATGAGGAAGATTTACCTTTTCCTTGGTTGCATTGAAGTAAAAAATAAATTACTGGTCAATGTTGATATAATCAGGAGAACTTGTGGGCTTTATGTGGTTCATGCAGTCCAAGATGATTTTTGACCAAATTCTAAAGTATTCCTTCAGATCTTTAATTTTGTTTGATGGTTGGCCAAAAGTAAAAATATCTTTTGAGATTGTTGTTAGGTCAGAGCATTTCTCTACCATGTCACTGCAACGAATGCCTCTGCCGCCATGACCTATCAAGCGTGCAATAAGGTCTTCAGAAATTACAATTTTCATTCCGATCACAAACGAATTGATGGTTTAAAGCAGTAGCATGAATCCAAAATTCTTTGACTAATCTTGGAAAAACTGGACCTAGTAGACAATCAAAATACTTGGTCCACCCTTGAAGTTCAACATCAGGAGTGAGGTCGTAGTCGTTTTCCTTCATAATTTCAAAGTCCACAATGAGTTCACAGAGAACTTCTAGTGAATAAATTGGAGTCAGGAGTGTTCTTGAAGGTTTTTCGTACCTTTCTTCTGTTGAAGAAGAAGATCCAGGAACACATTGAGATCTTTGAGCGCTTTGAGAAGAAGCCATTGTTCACATAAACTTGTTGAAGGTTTTTGAAAGAAAATTGCACACAAAAAGTAGAGAGAAAATAATAGCGAGAAGAAGTGAGAGTGAAAAAGTTAAAGTGAAAGTGAAAGTGAGCGGTGTATTTATAAATAAATAGAAAACTTAATTAGCAAGAAAAGAGTAAAAAATAATGATTATATAACATTAATGATTCCTGAAAATAGGGATATGGCATGGATATATAGAATAGTTACCAATACAACACGAGTCTCAATGCATCCAATCACGCTTTAGTCTCTTCAGAGTTTGAACGCGTGATCATCCTTAGATGAAACTCTTGTGAGAGGATGACAGATGTTGATGTTGTGAACTGCATGCTTCTATCTTTGAAATAAACCATTTGGGAACTGTTCAAATCTTCTTAGATAGATCATGATACAAGTGTCCTTCAAACTTCTGAAGAATTATTGATTAGATGTTCAAAAAAAAACATAAAGTTCTGAGGGTTAATGAATACATAAATAAAATTGTTATTATGGACATAATTTCATGCTGAGATGTTTCAGAATGAAATTAAACCTATCTTCAGAAAGTGGTTTAGTGAAGACATCAATCCATTGATGGTCTGTGTTAATAAATTTTAAAGAGAGAATTCCTTTCTAAATATAGCCCCTAATAAAGTGATATTTTATTTCAATATGCTTAGCCCTAGAATTTAAAATAGAATTTCTATATAAACAAATGGCAGAAGTATTGCCACAGAGTATTGTCCAAAGCATCTGTGTGCTTCATCCAGTTGCTGCTATATATTTAGCTTCAGCTGTTGATAATGCGATTGTGAATTGCCTCTTGCAGGACCACGAGATCATATTTTCTCCCAAAAACTGGCAACTTCCAAAAGTGCTTTTTCTTTCTACCCTGTCTCCAGCGAAGTCAGCATCACAGTATCGTACTAATCTGTATTCATTGGTTTTTATATAAAACAGACCAAGATTAGTAGTACCTTTCAGATACTTGAAAATTTTCTTAACAGCTGTTAAGTGAGATTCTCTAGGATCTGATTGGAATCTGACACATAGACATACACTATATAGAATATCAGGTCTTGAAGCTGTAAGATATAATAGAGAACCAATCATACCTCTGTAGATCTTTAGTTCTACCTTTTTACTTACCTCTTCCTTTTCCAGAATGCATGTGGATGCATTGGAGTTTTGGATGGCTTACATTATGATAAATTGAATTTCTTTAGAAGTTCTTTGACATATTTTCTTTGGTGTATGTATGTTCCTTCTGGGGTTTGATTGATCTGAATGCCCAGAAAGAACTTGAGTTCTCCCGTGAAGCTCATTTCAAACTTTGCCTGCATAGACATAGAAAATTCTCTTCCCAGAGAGGCTTTAGTAGATCCAAAAATAATATCATCTACATAAATTTGACAAACTAGAATGTCATTTTTAAATGGCTTACAGAATAAATTTGTGTCCACCTTCCCTCTGGTGAAATCATTTTCTAGCAGAAAACTACTTAGTCTTTCATACCTAGCTCTAGGAGCTTGTTTCAGACCATATATAGTAATTTCTTTAGTTTAAATACATATTTTAGATGTTTTGAATTTTCCAAACCAGGGGGTTGGTGCATATAAACTTCTTCATCAATGTATCCATTTAAGAATGCACTTTTGACATCCATCTGATAGAGAGTGATGCCATTGTTTACAGCAAAAGAAATTAAAAGTCTGATAGATTCTAACCTGGTGACTGGAGCAAAGTTTTCTGTATAGTCTATCCCTTGTTGCTGACTATAACCTTGTGCCACCAGCCGTGCTTTGTTTCTGAGTACTTCTCCTTGTTCATTCAGCTTGTTTCTGAATACCCATTTGGTTCCGATGATGTTGAACCCTTTTGGTTTAGGAACCAGATCCCACACATCATTTCTGGTGAATTGGTTTAATTCCTCCTGCATTGCAAGTATCCAATTATTGTCTAGAAGAGCTTCATCAATGGAAGTTGGCTCAATCATAGACACTAATCCCATGAGAGATTCTTCAGAGCTTCTGAAAGTGAATCTTGTTCTGATTGGGTCTTCTTTCTTTCCCAGAATTTTGCCTTCAGGATGAGCTAAGCTGCTTCTGGATTGTCTTTTCTAGAGAGGCTCTTCAGATGTTACTGTAATATTTGTGACATCTTCTTCTGGTGTTGTATATGATGCTTTGTGAGAATCTTCTGATGCAATGTCTTCAGTACCTGCAATTTAGACTTCTATATCTGCAAAAGATTCATCTTGCTTTGACTTTTGAGAGCCAAGCTTATCATCAAATCTAACACTGATTGAATCTTCTACAATCCGTGTTTCTGTGTTGTATACTCTGTAGACTCTTAAGCGTTCAGAGTATCCTAACAAAATACACTTTTTAGCTTTAGAGTCAAACTTGTTCAGATGTTCTTTAGTATTAAGAATAAAACAAATACACCCAAATGGATGGAAATACAAGATGTTAGGCTTTCTGTTCTTCCATAGTTCATATGGAGTCTTATCCAGAATAGGTCTTATGGAGATTCTATTCTTAATGTAACACGCTGTGTTAATTGCTTCTGCCCAGAAGTTCTCAGCAATGTTAGTCTCGTTGATCATGGTTCTGGCTATTTCTTATAAAGTTCTGTTCTTTCGTTCTAAAACTCCATTTTGTTGGGGATTTCTAGGACAAGAGAAATCATGAGAGATGCCATTCTCATTTAAAAATAGATCAAATTTTTTGTTTTCAAATTCTCCACCATGATCACTTCTGACTTTAACAATTCTAAGATATTTTTCGTTTTGGACTTGGTTACAGAAGGTAAAGAACACAGAGTGTGACTCGTCCTTGTGTCTTAAGAACTTTACCCATGTCCATCTGCTATAGTCATCTATGGTCACTAATCCATACTTCTTGCCACTAATGGATGCAGTTTTCACTGGTCCAAATAGATCTATATGCAGAAGTTCTAAAGGTGTAGAGGTAGAAACAACATTTTTTGCTTTGAAAGAGGGTTTTGCAAACTTGCCTTTTTGATATGCTTCACACAGAGCATCTGAGCTGAACTTCAGGTTAGGAAGTCCTCTGACCATATTGAGTTTGTTAATATGAGATATTCTTCTCATACTAACATGCCCCAATCTTCTGTGCCAAACCCATTGCTCATCGTTAACAGACAATAGGCATTTTACATTCTGACTTTTCAGTTTAGAAAGTTTTATTTTGTAAATGTTGTTCTTTCTCTTTCCATTAAAGAGGATAGATCTATCTTTCTGACTAACTGCTTTACAAGACTTTTGATTGAAGATTATATCATAACCGTTATCACTTAATTGAATTATGGATAACAAGTTATACATTAATCCATCTACTAACAGAACATTAGTTATAGAGGGAAGATTACCATTACCAATAGTTCCAGAGCCAATGAATTTCCCTTTCTGATTTCCTCTGAAACCTACGTAGCCTCCAGATTTAAGCTCTAGGCTTTGGAACATATGCTTTCTTCCCGTCATGTGTCGAGAGCATCCAGAGTCCAGGTACCAGGATTGGTGTTTCATTCTTGCTATCAAAGATATCTACAACATAGACAATTTTATCTTTAGGCACCCATATGTTTTTGGGTCATTGTTTGTTAGAGTTACCAAAATTCTGTTTGAATTTTGGTTTAGCAGAGAAATCATTACTAGTATACTTTAAGTCATGTGTGTGCCCATATGTAAAGTGAGAATTCAGAGGAGTGCGTTTAATAACCAAATCCTTAACTTTCTTAGGTTGGGATACTTTACCTTTGTATCCTATACCTTTTCTTCCATTTCTGCTAACTCCATAGATCATTGAAGCTATCTTGCTTCTATCTATGTTTTTAGAGAGGAATTTCTGAAATCTATGATCATATTACTTTATGGTCTTATCAGGGTTACTAGGAACATCTGAGATAATTTCATTCTAATTATTTTGTAATTCATTCTCACGTTTTGAAATTTTTTCTTTCAGCTCAGAGTTTTCCAATCTCAGATTCTTATTCTTCAGAGTTAGAAACTAGATCCTTTTTCAGGTTCTTGTTTATGACTCGAAGTTTCTGATACCTTTCTAGAATTACTGACAGACTCTCTTCTAGTTGAGATCTAGAAAAGTTAGAAAGTACCTCTTCTGCCTATTAATCTGATTCTGATTCAGATGATTCAATATCTTCTGATATGTTGGCCATAAGGGCAATGCTGGCTCTTTCATCTCCTAATTCCGTGTCTGCTTCAGAAGAGCCTGAATCACCCCATGTTTCCATGAGACTTTTCTTCTTCTTCTTCTTCTTCTTCTTCTTCTTCTTAAAGAACTTCTTTTTAGGTTTCTCCTTCTGAAGCTTAGGACAGTCGCTTTTGTAGTGCCCTTGTTCATTGCATTTGTAGCAGACAATGTCTCTGTTTCTTGACTTTCTGTATTCAGAAGATGGTTCATACTTTCTATATCCAGACGATAATTCAGACTGATTCCCTGTTCTTCTAGAATTTCTGAACTTCCTTTGACTGCTCTTCAACAACAGATTGACTCTTTTAGAGAGAAGGGATAATTTGTCTTCTTTTGATGAGGTTCCACAAGAGTTTTCTTCTATTGCCTACAAAACTTTAGAATCATATTTTTTGTTAAATTTAAGGGCTAAAGGCTTGCCTTGCTTCTGGGTCTCATCATCTTTTAACTCTATCTCATGACTTCTGAGAGAACTGACAAGTTCATCTAGAGATATTTTATTCAGATCTTTTGCCAGTTTGAGAGAAGTGACCATGGGTCTTCATTTCTTTGCTAAAACTTCTGATGATCTTCTTTACATGATCAGCAGTTGAGTACCCTTTGTCCAGAACTTTTATCCCAGTAACCAGAATTTTAAATCTTAAGAACATAGTTTCAATGGTTTCATCTTCTTCCATTTTGAAGGCTTCATACTTCTGAATGAGCGCAAGGGCTTTGATTTCTTTGACTTACGTGTTGCCTTCATGCATCATTCTCAAGGAATCAAACATATGCTTTGTTGTCTCTCTGTTTGTGATCTTCTCATACTCTGAGTATGAGATGGCACTCAAGAGAATAGTTCTGGCCTTGTGATGATTTCTAAAGTCTCGCTTTTGATGATCTGACATTCTTTTTCTGTCAATCTTTTGACCGCTTTCATCAACAGGATATATGTACCCATCAATCATCATATCCCAGAGATCAGCGTCATGAGCCACAAAGAAACTTTCGATTATGTCTTTCCAGTAATCAAAGTTGTCTCCATCAAAGATTGGAGGTTTGTCGTTGATTCTGTCTTTCTCATCATTGTGGTCATTGCTGATGTTCTGACTTGGCCCCACCATAGTGTTTTTCTTAGCTTGGATCTTTTACTGACATGATTAAGTGCTTGAACTCAGAACCTGGTGCTCTGATGCCAATTGAAGAATGGAAAAGTAGAAGACAATGGGGGTTTGAATTGGGATTTTTAAAAATTAATGTAAAGAACAAGTTGGTTATCATGGTTCGTTTGAACTCAAACTATTCCAGCCCACCTGCCAAGGTGATTTCGCCTCTCTCAAGGAGGTCTTAATCCACTAATCAATCTTGATTACAAATCTACTTTGACAACCGTCAAAGTCTTCTTGAGTATAAACCACAACCAGGTTTTTCTCAAGGAATTTCTTTAAACAATGTATGAATAAAAGTGTACAACAGTGTTTTTAATAAAACAGTATCACAATACAAGTGATGTTTTACACTGTTTGCATGTTTAATGTTTGAGGATGAAAATGATAGCAGCGTTATTGTGCGTGTGAAAATCGTAAACGATTTATCCTCAAAGCTTGTTTAAATAGGCGAAGCATGAAAGAGCATTTGGAAACTTGATCAATGACAATTAATGTGCTTTCCAATAATAAAGATCCTTATTCCCTTTAAGCCGTTACTCTTGAAATGAAAATATTTGATTGGTAACCCTTCAGAACATGCTTGCTTCAGAAGATGGAAGTAACCGTTGTTGCTTGCATCAGAACTTTGTAGATCAAAAACACAGAGTCTTGTTTGCAGCGTTAGAACTTCTTTCAAAGAGTTTATAATCAGAGTTGAAACACCGTTTTAGCGCATCTCCTGATCTTCTTCCATCAGAACTTCTCTGCAAAAAAGAATATAATTTTAGGGAGCATACTTGTTCTTTGTGTTTGTTATCATCAAAACTCTTACAAGGGTTGTAGAATCAAACTATGTTCTAACACGAGACATGTGTATTCTCGCACTATTCGATCAAACGGTAATTAAATAGGGGTAGCTGTCATACCCAAAATTTACCCTATGGATTTCTAACGATTTATTCCCTATTAATCTTATCATTTTTATAAAGGTTTAGATTGTTGTTAAATTATTATGGGGTTTAAGTTTATAAAGGGGGTGTATTATTTCAGGATGGACCATCAAAATCTGATGGCCCATTAAGTTGGTTCTTACAATTAAGAAAGGAGGTGTATTCGTTGGATATGTTTCAACCCATTTAGAAGTTAATAAATAAATATAAAGAGGGGGTGTGCGCAAATGGCCTCATTCTCTAATTGACAAGGCCCATTTGTTTAGTTTTAAGAGGCATACATTTTGCTATAGATCCATTTCAAATGACAAGAAGGAATGTGTATTTGGGCCTGCGATCAAATTAATTGGGAAGGCCCAGTTTAGAGTTTTTTTTGTAGCTCGTTTTAAAAATGTTGACTAAGTCAACACTTGTATTTATTAATGTTATTGTCTAATTTTACCAATATTATACAATTATTACTTATTGTTATTATTTTTTGGTAAATCGTTATTATATATTTACTATTAATTATTTTAAATTATTATTATCATTAGTTTACAGGTTGACTAAGTCAAAATTAAGAAAAAGGGTTTTCAAAAGCCTAATGAGTCTAAGCCAGCGACGCTGTTGTTCCTCTTCAACAAGTTAAATAACCCAAGCCCAACAAAAATTTACTGTACAGATTCAAAAGAAGGAAAACGCATTTTGTAAACTAAAACAAATCCAATCTATACAAAATCAAATCATATCAATTACATATATAAAATAAAATTCGAATTGAATCAAAAACGGATCAATCACAATATACAAATACATAATCAATCACAAATCTAAAATCTATAATTTACAATAAAATATTCTAATTCCTAACTGAATCAATCTACCCTAATCAACCAAATTCTAAAGATAATCACAAAAACTTCCTAATTTGTTCTCTAATCTACACTATATAAACCCCATAATCTAAGACCTAGAGGGGGGAAAATTGGACAAACAATTTTACAAAGAAGAAAATTTGGGAAGCAGAAAGAAGAAGAAGAGAAGTTTAGGGATTCAACATCTGAAACCCTAAGGTTCTTCTTTGCACCGTTGCTACACTACTGT
Source organism: Vicia faba (assembly GCA_948472305.1). Taxonomy (NCBI): domain Eukaryota; kingdom Viridiplantae; phylum Streptophyta; class Magnoliopsida; order Fabales; family Fabaceae; genus Vicia; species Vicia faba. The sequence goes on along the minus strand of OX451739.1, from coordinate 801,109,455 downwards.
TGTACCCCAAAATTTGCCCTCCCATATTCCTCAAGATTTGTCAAGAATCATCCTCAAATTGCTCAAAGTTTGCTCAAAGGATTGTACAGTCAAACCACCTCCTAAGCCAGTTGAAATTAGGGTTTTGCTTCTCTAAAGGAATTTGGGGCTTTCAATGGTCCAATCTAGTCCCATAGGCCTATACACATCCTCAAGCATCTACATGCCAAGTTTCAAGACTCACAATGCCAATTTGCACAGTCAAAAGCCTCATTTGATCCACAGTCAACTGCAGGGGCAAAATGGTCATTTTACAGTCAAAAGTCAGAATTTTTGGTCAACACCTTATTTTGAGTTCATAATCATCATTTGATCAAGACTTGATCATGATTCCACAAGGATGGCTCAAAAATCATCAAGATGCAAAAAGTTACTATTTTTGGACAGCAAAAAAGTCAACTGTATCTTGACCAAGGCATAACTTTTTCATGGTTCATCAGAAAAATCCCATCCAATGCTCATTTTGAAGGGGATGACATTTCCAACAATCCATCTTCACATTCCAAGTTCAAGAAATGCTCTCACAAAAAGTTATCAATTTCTACATTATAGGTCAATTCCAAAAGTCAACAAAATTGCACTTTAAGTCAAAGACCATAACTTGAGATTGGTAAATCAAAATGACATGGGACCAAAGGCATTGGTTAGAGGACATGGTCATATGATTAAAATTGAGCAAGTTGTGCATTGGAGAAGTTGGGAAATTTTTATGAATTTGCAAAAGTCAACTTTGCTCAAAACACTTTATTTTTGCTAATGGGCCTCAAATCTCTTCTTGAAACTTCATCCATGGCCTATGAAAGACCCATCAAGCTTAATTGAATTATTTTATTATTTTTTATTAATTAATTGGATTTTTAATCAATATTAATTCATTTAATTAATTTAAATTGTAGGAAAATATAAAGATATGGTTTTTCAATCTTTTTGTGAAGCAAGAATGACCTAAAAAGGCTGGAAATTTCGTGCACCAAGTCAAAGATGCAATATCTCCAAATTTGGCAACTTTTTCCAATCATGAAGATTCAAAAATATATGATTTCCAATCAAATATTCAAATCATCATTCCATGGATTTTTGCTCAAGATTCTGACCTAATCTCATTCTCCTATAAATATACAAGCTAACCCTAATCATGCACACGTGAGAGAGCTGCAGAAAAAGCCATAACCATATTGAAAAAATTCAAGAAAATTGCAAAACTGATTTCTATATTCCAGGGCGATTTAAAGACTTTTATTGATTCTAATCTATTGCAGGAGTTCTCAGGGACGTTTTGCAATCAAAACCAAGCATTGAAGCTCAAAGAATCATCAAGAACAGAGTCACGGTTTGCATTTTATTTTGAGAATCGTATAGCTTAATTCATGCATCATTAACATGATTTTGTGTTTGATTTGTGTTACTAGGGACTGTACAAAGCTAATGGTATAACTCAATTGAATTATAACGCCATAAATCACAAAATGCCATTGACGAATTTTAGGGTTCATAAGCTTTCAAATTAGGGCTTTACAATCCAGGAAAAATTAGGGTTCATAAGGCATATGGTTGGAATCATTAAGACCAGACGAACACATTAGAAACCTCACGAAATATTTATGTGCAGTGTATCTCTATTCGTTATTTTTCCTCATGGCATATTGTGGGGGTTAAAAACCCTCGCTATCTAATGTTATAATTGCAGGTACAAGGAAGAAGACGAGGACGTGTTGATACGTGGTTGGTTCGTTTGAAAAGGCGCGCGTGTTTTTGTTTTTTACAGCATATGAATTGATTTATATATATTATATTTACTTGTTATTATATTATCAGATGCGCGTTCTAGTTCAATTGGCAAAGGCGTGGGTGCATTAACCATTGGGACCTGGGTTCGAATCCTAGGTCCCCCAAAATACTTGTTTCTATTTTTTCTTCACATAATCATGTGCAGCTTTCCAGGATATGTCCTACCACGCGCTTCAAATATCTAGGTGCCATGTGTCTGAGACTCAAATCCAATGGTCCAAAGCTGGATGGCCATCATACTCCTAGTCAACACACGCGTAGACAATCATTAAAGTCAAACAGGCTTGAGAGATTAATGGGCCAGAAATTTCTAAAAATACCTCCTAATGGCCCAGCACCCCCCTGGTTCATTCATTCTTTTCTTTTTATTTTCTTTTACTAATTATTATTATTAATTATTATTATTTTAATTAACATAATTATTTATTTTCATAATAAATTCAGAAAAACTAAAATATATTATTTTTATTATTATTATTAATTTCACCTTTAATTTATTATTTTTGTAAATAAATACTAACATAGATTACTTTAGCTAATTAGGTCAATTTTAATTTTTTTCACAATAAATAAAATCCATGTAGAATTAGGTTAATTAATATATTTAACTATTTTATTTTATTTCCTAAAAACATAAAAAACTTAAGAAATATTTATTTTATTTAATTAATTAGGATTAGGTTTAATTAAATGCAAAAAGGACCAAAAACTCATTCTTTCTCAAAAAAAGGGTCAAAACCCTAAGGACTTTTCCGATTCAATTTCTTTCGCGCATATTATTTTTGATCATATTTATGTAATTGCTCCGAGGATGTAATAGTGTTAATTAGGACCTTTTTATCGCTTTCTTTAATTTTCTCACATTTACTTTTCAAGGGTTGCTTTTGGCGATGTAAATACCCGACGCCTTGTAATAGCGTAGATTTATTTTCCGCAAATATAAACTGCTAGATGTATGTTAACTAGGCTATGCATGACAAGACTTATATCTGAAAATTAAAATCAACCCATAGCTCACCATAACATGTTCAAAGATAATTTAACTGAATCCTGACACACTCGCACATGCCACTCCTAGGGTACGCCTCACTTGGTTGCCTCGACGTGCCCATCGAGTATAAGGTGTTTTAGAGGTCGCCCTCCTGTCTAAATATCCAAGTTTCCTCGAAACGGTTGCCTCGGATAAAAAGGATCTAGGACATTAGGGTTACCGCTAAGGCGTCCTACTATTGCTTTGGTGACCACACATATCCCTATAATCGAATTGACCCGAAAAACTCCAACGATGGTGCTACCCACTTCTCAATAGTGGGATAGTACTGTCTAAAGGACATTTACACAACTTAATTTCTTTTGAGTAGGTAGAGGTTCTCAGGTACTTGCTCTTTCAACACGAAAATACTTTTCGCACCTACACTTTTCAAACAAAAGTTTTCAAACAAACACTTCATACACTCTTGAGGACAGATACAAGAGTTAAAGCGAAGTTTTCAAACAAACTTTTTCAAAACCCACAAACACAAGAAAAGAAAAAATCTTTTGAAAACATAGTGAGCAAGTGCCTAAGAGCCCGTGGATAACCACAGTTAGAAAGGGTGCTAACACCTTCCCTTTCTATAATCTACCTCCCGAACCCGAGAAACATCTCGAAAAGGAATTTTGCTGTGCTTTTGTCCTTTCCTTGTTGGAGAAAATAAAAGACGGTGGCGACTCTTGCTTACCGCGACATTTTGCGAACCAGCATTAAAAAACAGTCAGTTCTATTTCCACTGATCACAGAACTGGCGACTCTGCTGGGGAATACTTTTTCAAGTGAGGTGTACCTTAGGATTAGATCACCATTGTTTTCAATTGTATGCCTTGAATGCTTTAATATTATGGGCTTGCATCTGAGTTTTATAGATCCTAACCCGGATCTGGGGAATACCCTTTAGAAGTAGAAACAAACTGTGAGGGAACTGTGCGGGGTATACCGACATGGTTGAAGCAGTTGCTACGTTGATGTGGCACTTTGGTGAGTACCGGTAACCCTTGAGTCAAGTAAAGGAGAGTACGGGGCCGCCGCGTGGTGTCGTGAAGCATCAACTGACCTTAGAACCTTACTTGACCATCCTGGCCTCTTTAGGGGTAGTGAGATGACCGACTTTGGTGCAGTCCGAAGTTGGTAGATACTCGATTCTACACTCATTGAGGGTTGTTTTCTTGGAATATTTTGGTCGCCAGTTAAGTGGCTAAATCAAAACAATGAACATAGAAAACAATCCAATGATATTGAGCTCCTTAGAACCCGGTTACTATTCATAGGACAGGTGTTGAGCCAACCAACTTCAAGAGGGTAGTACCTAAACTTCATGCTGGCCTAAACTCTAAGGGATGTCTGGTGTGACTTGTGTGCCTTTACCATGTTTGCCTTTTGTGAATACTTGTGGTTTGCCTTTACCATGACATCATAACATTGCATACATCCTGCATAAGGACTAACCCATTTCAAGGATCTCAAGGGTTTGTGATACAGGTCATGATGAACCAACTGTCTAGCAAGGGGTAAAGGGGATTTATTTTCCTCTAGCCAAGGTTGTTGGAGATCAAAACATGATAATTTGAGTCAGGGGCTATGACCCACTCGATATGGTGAGCCTGACTCTTGAAGAAGGACTCTCAGCAACAGGAAGTTCCTTCAATCAAACTACCAAATTCAAATTCTAACAATTTTCTTGTTTACCCCGCGAGATCCTTGAAAACATTGCATACATATATCATACATATCATTGCATTACAGGTACCCTTTTTACATGTCACTTATCTTCTTCGCTATTTATTTCAGCAATGGCTTCCCAACAAGACAACCAGGATCTTCATACTCAAGAGACTCAGTTCAGGGAAATCTTCCTAAACCTATCCAAGGGGCAGGAAGAGTTGAGAACACTCCTCATGGGGAATTTGGTCAAGAAAAGTCCTGAAGACAATAAGGACGAACGACTGAAACATCTGCAAGATGAGGTAGATGCAATGAGAACCCAAATGCTGGGGCAGATGGCTCTTATTCAAGGCATAGCTTGGGAATAAAAAGAGTTGAGAACCATGATCCACCAGCTTCATCAAGACAGGTGCAACAACATGGAGCAAACGGTCAAGGCTGGGGATCAAATCATTAATCAGCCTCCAAGAAGACAAGAATTAGGTATGGTGAAGAATGGACCTCTCCAAGTTGCTACTACCTCCAGGGTCCAACAACAACCTCGCCAAGAACAACGGGTTGATCGGAGTAAGCCCAGAAGGCAATTTACCAAGCTCAACATGTCACTGACTCAAGCGCTACAACACATGTTGAAGACAAGGCTGATTACATTAAAGGCTCCTCCCCGGAACCCAAATACTTCCGCTCCTACTTATCATCCCAATGAAAGGTGTGCATACCACTCTGACAGTCCGGGACACGACACAAACAACTGTTGGAGTTTGAAGAACAAGATCCAAGACATGATTGATGCCAAGGAGATCAAGTTTGACCCTCCGGAGATTCCAAACATAACCACTGCTCATATGATGAATCATTGAAAGCTTTTGTTCATTAGAATTTTCAATTTGTAATTTTCTTTTGATTGTTCAAACATTTATTCATGTCAGACTTTATTAGTTTATCAATGTATTGCATATGTCTGTTTTGAACCAATCCATTCTGTGATACGGTGGGAGAACTGACTAGGGTTTTGCGTTTGTTTTCGCAAATGTTTCGGTTGAGCAAGAGTCGCCACCGACTTTTTATTTTATCCTAAGGAAAGGTTTAAAAAGCACAGCAAAAACCTTTGAGATTTTTCTTGGGTTCGGGGAGTAGATTATAGAAGGGGAAGGTATTAGCACCCCTTCTATCCATGGTTATCCATGGGCTCTTAGATACTTGCTTAGATCAACTTGCCTTAGTTTTCAATTGTTTGAAATGGTGCTTTGTGTGTGGCTTTGAAAAGGTTTTAAAAAAGATGCCTTGCATAGGCTAACCTTTGTAACAATTCTTTACTCGAATGTTTTACAAAGGTGTTTGTCTTTTTGAAAAGATGTTTCAAGGGTTTGAAAAGTTGATTTTGAAAGTGTTTGTGAAGTGGGTTTTTGAAATAAGGCAAGTGTTTTTCTTGGAAAGTTGACAAGTACTTAAGAGTTCATCTACCCTAAAATTTTCTCAAAGATTTTTGTCATGTTTTAAGCCTTTTGACAATTTTGTTCCACCATTGCATTTGGTGGACAATCTTGTCTTAGGAGATGAAAGGGACGGGCGCGGGTCATCGTTTAGACCATAGTTGCAATAGTGTTAAATGTCTTTGGGCAATTTTCTTTAAAAGGGACTTGATCATTTTATTTAGGCAGCATTTTGAGGGACTATGATCATTTGATTGTTTGTTTTACCCAAAGAAGTTCAACATACAATATGGCCCAATTATTTTGAAGGCAACAAAGTGGAATACCCTAGGGGTGTAGGTGTGGAATGTGTTGTCCATTTTTCATGCTCATTTATCTTGTATTAGGTCCAACTATGTTTGTTCTTTTTTATTCGCATAGAAAACCCTAATTCTAGCATAGTATGTTTAGAAAGCATTAAAAGTGCGAAATTTAAATTCCTACGCTATTACATCACAATAATATGGGGAGGGGGGGTACAATGTTTCAAATGGGGTTTATTTGGGCAAGAATTTAAATCTAAGCTATTACATCATTTTTAGGAATATTTACAAGATAAATAATTGCGTAATTAAATGGAAATTGAAATAAATATGCAAAATATAAAAGGAATTTTTATGTATATGTAAAAAAAGGTATTATTTATGTAAAATAAAATAAAGAAAATAAAAGGGTATTATTTTGAGGTATTTTCAAATTTAGGGTAAAAACCCTAGCTTTTATTAAACAAAATGCATTATCTATTAACATATACAATATTTATTATTTACATACAAAAAAATAAAATAAAATATGATATACTTGTAAAAAGGCATTTTTTAGTATTAAATCTTAAAAAATAAAATATGTATATTTTTTGGTGTTTTTACTCTAAATGCATTAATATATATATATATATATATATATATATATATATATATATATATATATATATATATATATATATATATATATATATATATATATATATATATATATATATATATATATATATATATGTATGTATATTTATATTATTTTAAATATGTATTATATATATAAATAATAATAATAGTTAAATTTTTTAGAAAATAGTATTTTTTTACATGAAGTATTTCAGAGAGTAATAAAAAAATAAAAATGAAAATGAAAATATATTTACACTATTTTTTCTATTTATTCTAAATAATAATATGTATTTATTTATGTATAAACAAAAGAAATAACCAAATAAATATGCAATAAATTCAAAAAATGATGGAAAAAATATTTTTATGTTTTTAATATGCTGAGAAAAAATAAATGAACCAATCAAAAAAAGAAAAAGTCAGAAATCATTAAAAATAAAGCAAATGGGCCCAGGGGGTGTAAAAATAAATGTATGGTGCAAAAAGAAAGATAACACAAGCCCAGCCCACTAAGCCTGTCATCTTCAACCTCAGAACACATCCTTGTTCAAAAAACACGCGTTTTCTAACTTCCCATTCCTTGATCTTTTGCCAAATCTTCCAACATGAAACCTGTAGAGCTTGAAACCACGGTTCTAGACATATAAAGAAGTCAAGCTAACTCTCAGAAATGAGAGAGAATTTCTTCTCCCCCAAATCCTGACCTAATTTTTCTGCCATTTTTAAACCTTAAATTCTCTTAACTCAGGCAAAAGAAATGAAAAGTAAAGATATATACATGTTCAGTGGCATGAGTAGAACCTTGTTTCTTCACAAACTTAAGACTAATGATGCATAATGAGAGAGATACGAGTTCAAAAAACTACCTGTTCAGCTGAACTTCTATCTGGAGATGTAGGAACCTTCAGTGCAAGGTGATGATTGGAAAAGCTTCCTTGAGGTCCAGGGATGCTGTTTCAATGCTTACTTTGTCTTGAGAGCTTCTGAATTAAGCTAGAGAACTTCAACTGCAAAACAAAAAAACAAAAATGGTGAAGTGGCTTAGAGGTGTTACAGGTTGTGTCTTAGCTTCTGGATAGTTTGCATAGGTTGTAAGGAAGGTAGAGGAACAGGTTTTGGCAAGAATGCTCGAGAGGAATGGAAGTTGGCACTCAAACTGCAGAGGCAACTCTGTTTTTGCAGTTTGAGGATGATTCTGAGATGGAGGGTGTTTTAGAGGTGCAAGGGTCGTGTATTAGCTTGGTTGTGATGTGCTGAGTATGTTTGATAAGTTAGTTCTTGTGTTCTAATGCTGAGATGAGAGTTGTTGTGAGATATGGAACTTTTCTTCACACTTAAGCAACAAAATGCAACTTGAGTTTCTAGGCATGTAGAGGGCCCCTAATGTGCTGCATAATCCCTCCTTGATCAGTGTGTTATGCTCATAAACTTGTGCCATTCAGATTTGCAATGTACTTGTTGGATTTCTAAATTGACATAAAGTGAATTTTAGCAAAAATGGATAGTTCACTTTATCTAATTTGGGATTAATCTTGCATACAATGTCTAAACTCATAGAACAACACCTTAACACAATGAATATGCATTAAATTATGGAGTGTAACTTGGTTTAAGGACCTGTAATCTAACCTAAAGCATGCTGAGTTCAAATTGCAAAGTTATGGGCATGGAACTTGGTCATGAACAAAGTGGTTTTTTGCTATATTGTGAAATTCGATTTTCTCTAACCATGAGGTTGTTTGAGAAGTTCTTGGACATTTTGGAAAGCTTGGAATGTGTACTACAATCCATCTTTGAAATGCAAATTGAAATTCCAAGTGGAAGTGTATGGAAAATGGCTTTGAAGTGGGGTAGAAAACCTTGTCAAAATAGGTTAAAATTTCACCAAGTTAAAAATGGTTTAGTGCCCTTATTCAAAAAATTGTAACTTGAGATACAAGCTTCAAATGAGAAAACTTTGTGAATCAAAGTTGTAGATTATGCAACAAGCTACAACTTTCATGTTTGGGCTTTTGTTTGAATCCAAATGGATCATGGTGAAAAAGTGGGGCAAAGTTGGGAAAAAATTAGGGTTTTTTCATAACTTAGAAAAATTCTAAGTTATGAAAAATTCCATTTCTAACCCTAATTTGCATTTTGTGATTTCTTGGTGAACAAGTTTCATGATTTGGCATGTTTTGATGAAAAATGAATCTTGACTTTTGATTTTGACCAAAAAGTCAAAGTTTGACTTTTCAGTATACAGTCAAAATTGATCAATTGACTGGGAAATTCAACTGTCAATCTTGTGTACTTGGGATCTTTTGAGCTTGTTGATCATGTCAAGATAATTCCATGGGGTCCTTGAGTCCATGTGTGAGCTTGGTTTGCCATTGGCTAGGTCAAACAGTCAAAAATTGCCTTTGTACAGTCAAAACCCTAAAAATGACCATTTTGCCCTTTTGGTGATCTGATCAAATTTCTTGTGGAATTGTGATCCAAACTTGATCAAATGGTTCATGTGAGTCCAATATGTTGATGTGGGTCAATTTTCATGAGGTTTGACTGTCAATTGGCCACAATTGACTTTTTCCCCAGTACAGTTGATTTTTAGGTCAACTGTCCAATTGACTGGGCAAAACTTGGAATCATGACTTGAAACTTGATATGGGTAAACTTGGGAGTCCAATATGAGGCATGAAAGTCATCTTAGGCATTTTTAGGTCAAAATCTCTTTGTGCAAACACAAACCCTAATTTTGAGTCCACAGTGCAAGGATAGGTCTTGAGCAGATGAAACCCTAACTGGATCTTGAGCTTCAAAGGCTTTGTGGTGAGGAATCAATGAGAAATGGGAGGGAAAATTTTGGGGTACAACAGTTTCCCCTGTTCAATCTTCTTGAATCCGAAGAGTTAGATGGGCAAGCTTGCCTTTCGTGACTCGAGGGTAAAAGGAGATTGGACACTAGAGTGCCCGGAAATTTGCACTCGTCAAAGCAATGGATACGGGAATGGGCTTAGAGATGCCATTTGGAGATGGGCTTAATGATGCCATCTGGGAGAGTGACAGAAATCTTGTCGGGGATGGGCTTAGAGATGCCATCTGGAAGGGAATATCAGGAAGGTGTCCAGGCTTGGGACCACCTCTGAACTGGGGGGTCTGAACAAGCAATAGATTGACATCCGTTGTTGGGAGGAATCTGTAAACTGTTTTCAGTGGTTTGGAGAAGAAACTGAACAAGCGATAGGTTAACATCCGTTTATTTGGAGAACCCGTGAACTGTTTTCAGAAATCTTGAAGTTGAATAAGCAATAGAGCAGCATCCGTTGTTGGGAAGCGTCCGTAAACTGTTTTCAAAAGTTGCATCTGAACAAGTCGATAGATTAACATCCGTTGTTGGGAAGAATCCACAAACTGTTTTCAGAAGTCTTGAAGAAGAATCTGAACAAGTGACAGGTTAAGATCCGTTTACTTGGAGAACCCGTGAACTGTTTTCAGAAATCTTGAAGTTGAATAAGCAATAGAGCAGCATCCGTTGTTGGGAAGCGTCCGTAAACTGTTTTCAAAAGTTGCATCTGAACAAGTCGATAGATTAACATCCGTTGTTGGGAAGAATCCATAAACTTGTTTTCAGAAGTCTTGAAGAAGAATCTGAACACGTGACAGGTTAACATCCGTTTACTTGGAGAACCCGTGAACTGTTTTCAGAAATCTTGAAGTTGAATGATTTTTAGTCTGTCGACTGATCTTTCCTGAAAAGGTAAAGAGTTAGTTGCATGCAATGTTATGATGCATGATGCGATATACGTGACATCAATGTTTATGACATGAATGTGATGAATGCGCATGTAAGCTGACGAGCTAACTTGCTGAGGATAAATGAATTCGAGGTGGCTGAAGATAAAAGCATCTTGACTGTTGCTGGGGAAAATAAATCCTTGGCTACTACTGTGGAAGAAAAATCCCGATGACCTCTACTGGGGAGTATCAAACTAGTAGACTCATGCTGAGGAGGTAAGACTGAGAACCTTCAATTTGATGGGAAGTAACTCTGGCGATCTCACTGGGGAACTCAAGATTTCTCTTTCTAAGACTCTGTGGAGAGAAGGCTCATTAGTCTGGCTCCGCTGGTGGGTTGATAATTCGAAATTTTAACTCGGCTGGGGATAATAAAGATAAGCTTCTCCGGGGATCATATTGATAAGTTAGGCTGGGGAATTTCGATGAACTCCGCCGGGGATAGGAAGAATTCTGGCGAGTGCGATCTTCTGTGGCTGTTAGCTGAGGATAACCCAGTTATAAGCCTTTGTGAGGAATAGCTTTGAATAAAAAACGGGGGAGACGTTCGTGCTCTGCGGGGGAGTACCTTCCAGAATCTTACTGAGGGTAAGCTTCGAGGGTCTGCTGGAGGTATGTCTCAGGGTTTGCTAGGGATGCGGATTTCAAATCTCTTGGTGGTTTCCTTCGAGAGGGTGCCAAGGTATTCATCTGTACCTTCATCCTATCAGTAATCCTTTTTCTTAGGTTCACTTTAGGAAGTGATTATGTTTCAAATGCATATGCCTATTTAACAAAACATTGGACGTTTCTCAAAATAAAACAAATAGTGCAAGAGAAAAAAGAAAAGGGAAATGACACAAATTTCTGGGAAAAGTATTTGTATTGATTTTCTTTGAGTATATTTGTACAAAGGAGACAATCATCCTAGTAAGAGGACTTTGTCGAAAACATTGAAAGATTTTATACAAAATAAAGGATGGCTATGTGAAATAATTCCATGGGATTCCATTCTGCTATAGCTTTCACAACTCTGAATATCTGCCCGTTCAGTGCTTCGTTTGACGATGACTGGATTGATCAGAAGTCTGGAACTGGTTGATGAAGAGATTGTCTTTGAAGTGATCCGACGAGACATAGTCATACGCTTTAATTCCCTAACTTTTTCCTGAATCGCCCTTTCGGGTTTTCGATCCACCGGGAAACCCCTTTTTGCCCAAGCCGCCCTTTCGGGTTTTCGACTTGCCGGGTGTACAGATTTTTTTGTCTTTATCCCTAATTTTTGCCTGAACCGCCCTTTCGGGTTTTCGGTTCACCGGGATGCCCATTTTTGCCCAAGCCGCCCTTTCGGGTTTTCGACTTGTCGGGTTATTTTATGCGTAGTATCTTTTGACTATGTCTGCGTTCGCAGGGTGCGGCAAATCGTCGCCGTCCATGGTGGTCAGAATCATTGCACCACCAGAAAATATGCTCTTGATCACAAATGGTCCTTCATATGTAGGAGTCCATTTGCCCCTGGGATCACTTTGCGGCAAGATAATCCGCTTGATTACGAGATCCCCGACTCGATACACTTGACGTCTGACTTTCTTATTGAAGGCCTTGATCATCCGCTTTTGATACGTCTGACCATGGCATATAGCAGCAAGTCGCTTCTCGTCGATCAGATTGAGTTGATCAAGTCGGGTCTGCATCCAATCATCTTCATTCAATCCTGCATCCTTCATAATCCTCAGAGAAGGGATCTGGACTTCCATAGGCAAAACAGCTTCCATGCCATAAACCAAAGAAAACGGGGTTGCCCCAGTTGAAGTACGCGTCGTCGTACGGTATCCATGCAGAGCAAACGGTAGCATCTCATGCCAGTCTTTGTAAGTGACTGTCATTTTCTGAATGATCTTCTTAATGTTTTTGTTCGCAGCTTCAACAGCACCGTTCATCTTCGGCCGATAGGGAGATGAATTGTGATGATAAATCTTGAACTGTTCGCATAATGCAGTGATCATTGTATTATTCAGATTCGTACCGTTGTCCGTGATGATTCTGTCTGGAACACCATACCGACATATGAGATTTTGCTTGATAAAGCGGGCAACCACATTTTTAGTAACAGAGGCGAAGGAAGCTGCTTCGACCCATTTAGTGAAGTAGTCAATGGCAACCAGGATGAAGCGATGTCCGTTGGAAGCCGTGGGCTTGATCTCTCCAATCATATCAATGCCCCACATTGCAAAGGGCCATGGAGCAGTCAGGACATTGAGGGGAACCGGAGGGATATGAACTTTGTCAGCATAGACTTGACACTTGTGACAAGTACGGGAATGTTGATGGCAGTCAGCCTCCATAGTAGACCAATAATAGCCTGCCCTTAGGATCTTCTTAGCCATTGTATGCCCGCTCAAGTGAGTGCCAAATGTGCCGCTGTGTATATCAGTCATGATCAACTCTGCTTCAACTTTATCCACACATCGGAGTAGTACACAATCATGGCTTCGTTTGTAAAGGATGCCGTTGCTCAGGAAGAACTTAGCGGCGAATTTCCTTAAGAACTTCTTGTCATTCACGGAAGCTCCTTCAGGATAATCCCTAGTCTCGAGATACCTTTTGATTTCATGGAACCAAGGTTGTTCCACTACTTCTTCGGTATTAATCTCGTGGCAATGTGTCGGTTCATCCATTCGCTTGATGGTGATTTGGGGAGCCTCGTTATCCCAGTTGAGTTTAAACATGGAGGACATTGTGGCCAGAGCATCGGCTAGTTGATTCTCTTCTCGCGGGAAGTGCTCGAAGGTAATTTGCTCGAAATGAGGCAACAACTTCAGGACATGTTCTTTGTATGGGATAAGATTAGGATGCTTGGTATCCCATTCTCCTTTGATTTGGCTGATGACCAAAGCCGAGTCCCCGAATACGATCAAAGATTTGATCCCCAAGTCTATAGCAGCTTCGAGACCAAAGATGCAAGCTTCATACTCAGCCATGTTGTTTGTGCAGCTGAAACAAAGTCGGGCCGTGAAAGGAGTGTGACAACCTTCCGGAGAAATGAGTACTGCGCCAATACCATTTCCAAGTGCATTTGAAGCACCATCAAAGTACAGGGTCCATCGGGATCCCTTTTCGGGTCCGTCATATGGTCCGTCACTTTCGATGTTGTCCAAATTCATGATGTCCTCGTCTGGGAAGTCAAATCTCATGGGTTGATAGTCTTCAATAGCCTGATGAGCCAGATGGTCAGCTAGTACACTCCCTTTTATAGCTTTTTGGGTGGTGTACTGGATGTCATACTCGGTCAAGATCATTTGCCATCTAGCTATCCTTCCAGATAAAGCGGGCTTCTCGAAGATATACTTGATAGGGTCCATCTTGGAAATTAACAAGGTAGTATGGGTCAACATATATTGTCTTAGTCGGCGAGCAGCCCATACCAAAGCGTAGCAAGTTTTCTCGAGCAGTGAGTAGCGAGTCTCACAGTCGGTAAACTTTTTGCTAAGGTAATAAATAGCATGCTCTTTTCGACCAGACTCGTCATGCTGGCCCAAAACACACCCCATTGAGTTATCCAAGACGGTCAAATACATGATCAACGGTCTTCCTTCGACGAGTGGTATCAGAATAGGAGGTTCTAGCAAATATTCCTTGATTCTATCAAAAGCGGTTTGGCAGTCGTCGTTCCATTCAACTACCTGATCTTTCTTCAAGAGTTTGAAAATTGGCTCACAGGTAGAAGTCAGATGTGAGATGAATCTGGCAATATAGTTTATGCGCCCCAAGAATCCTCTGACCTCTTTTTCAGTACGGGGAGCAGGCATCTCTTGTATTGCTTTTACTTTTGCCGGATCGACTTCAATGCCTTTGTTGCTTACAATGAATCCCAGGAGTTTACCAGACCTAACTCCAAAAGTGCATTTGCTCGGATTCAGCCTGAGCCTGTATTATTTTAATCTGGCAAACGGCTTCTCCAAATGCTCAAGGTGCTCTTCCTCTGTTTGCGACCGAGCTATCATATCGTCTACGTAGACTTCGATCTCATGATGTATCATGTCATGAAATAAAGCTACCATGGCGCGTTGATAAGTTGCCCCTGCGTTCTTCAGCCCGAACGGCATCACTTTGTAACAGAAAGTGCCCCATTGTGTGACAAAAGTTGTTTTCTCCATGTCTTCGGGAGCCATTTTGATTTGATTATAGCCCGAAAATCCATCCATGAAGGAAAACACCTTATGCTGAGCTGTATTGTCGATCAAGATGTCAATATGAGGTAGCGGGAAATCATCTTTAGGGCTGGCCCTATTCAAATCCCGGTAGTCCACACACATTCTGACTTTGCCATCTTTCTTAGGCACTGGCACAATGTTAGCGACCCATTGAGGATAGGACGTAACAGCCAGAAAGCCAGCGTCGAACTGCTTCATTACTTCTGCTTTGATCTTTTCGGACATGTCAGGCCTCATTCGGAGAACTTTTTGCTTGATTGGTGGACAGTCTTCTCTTGTGGGGAGACGGTGAACCACGATGTCTGTGTCCAGACCCGACATGTCTTCATAGGATCAAGCGAAGATCTCAACATACTCATTCAGCAAATGTACCAAGCGCCCCTTGACTTTTGGTTCCAGGTTGGCACCCACTTGCACTTCCTTCCGATTCTCCTAGGTTCCCAAGTTGACAGTTTCCAATGGCTCTTCATGCGGTAAGATGGCCCTTTCCTCTTGTTGCAGAAGTCTGGCTAGTTCCCCGGGTACTTCACAACCTTCGTCATCTTCATACTCGGCTAGATTGACCAGGTCTTCAGAGTTACTGAAAGATATAGCAGAATAGTCACCCATGGAATCCGGAGTGGATGGGTACCTGCATTGGTGAGTGTGGGTGTGTGTAAGGGATAGCCATCCTTAAACAAAAAATGCAAAAGGAAAGAAAATGAACATAAGCAGTTTATCAAATGAAAAACGTCCAATGAATCATTAAACATGGCATATGAATATGGAAAATAGTCAAAACCCTTACAAGTGGACCTACATGCCCCGGGCAAGGCAGGAGGTGAAAAGATAGTGTACGGATTGTTTGAAAGTAAAATATTACAGACCAAATAGGAAATGTTTAATAGATAAATTACTGATGAATAAAAGTGATGGGGACAAAGTCTTTAGCCTCCCAATTGCTCAAACCTCCTCCGACAGTTGGATAAATCCACTCTTCAATGTTGCTTTCCTTGTCTTCATCTTCCAAGGCGTTGATTCTGTAAGGAGAAATTTTGACCGGCGCTCTTTCAATCTTTGACTGGCGCATAGCTTTCTGGCCAGCGGCTGTGAAACCTAATCCAAACTTATCAGTTTTATGCGGAAAATCGGGTAAATTCCCCCACACTGAATTCTTCCCTTCTTTAACTGCAGCCTTTGCATCCTCCAGAGA
Organism: Vicia faba; assembly: GCA_948472305.1. Classification (NCBI taxonomy): domain Eukaryota; kingdom Viridiplantae; phylum Streptophyta; class Magnoliopsida; order Fabales; family Fabaceae; genus Vicia; species Vicia faba. The sequence continues at coordinate 801,093,409 of OX451739.1, read as the reverse complement.
TGCCATCCTGGCCATCTGTCTGGGTGCCTCAGCTGCCAATTTTGCCACTGCTACCTCAGGAAGCACTTCTTCGAAATGTTGAAACGGTGTCTCGAAGAACTCTCCCTCAACCTCCACATACCGGAAAGAATTTAAATGGCTAATCATGTATTCCTCTTCGCCGTGAACGGTAATGATCTTTCCCTTTACAGGATACTTCAGCATTTGATGCAAGGAGGAGGTGACTGCCCCAGCATGGTGTATCCAAGGTCTACCCAGCAGGAAGGAATACGATGGACGGATGTCCATTACATAGAAAGTGGATTTAAACACCTCAGTACCTATCTTGACAGGAATTTCAACTTCTCCATGGACCATTCTCTTTGATCCATCGAAAGCTCTGACGACAATATCACTCGGCTTCAATTCCAACCCTTCGCAATCTAGCCGGTCCAAGGCCTTTTTAGGCAAAACATTCAGCGACGACCCGGTATCAACCAAAACATGTGCAAGGGTGGTTCCGCGGCATTCGATTGAAATATGCAAAGCATCATTGTGGTTTCGGCCCTTAGGGGTCAGGTCGGCATCAGAAAAGCCTAATCCATTGTCCGCAGTCAGGCTAGCCACGCAATGCTGAAATTGGTCCGCAGAGGTTTCCTGGGGCATATGAGCTGCCTTCAGAAACCTAATCAAAGCTTGAGCGTGTGCTTCTGAGCAAAGCAATAATGCCAGCATGGAGATCTTGGAGGGGGTTTGCCCCAATTGTTCCACCACATCGTAGTCACTTCTCTTGATTATCCTCAAAATCTCGTCCATTTCTTTCTTGGAGGCTTCCGGGATTACCAAGGGTTGAGCCTTCGTCCTGACGGGCTCATCTTGTATTCCTTTTCCTTTATCAACAATGGTAGGAGAGGCAGCACTAGGAACGACGATTTCCTCAATCAAAGGAGTTCTAGCGGAGAGTTTTACTGGTGCAGGGATGATTTCTTTAGCTGATGAGGGTCCAAAGACTGCTCTTGAAGGGGCAATCTCTGGAGAAAATATTCTCCCGCTCCTGGTGATTTTGCTGGTGCCCGCAATGTTACTAATGATGGCTTCTTCATCATCTGAATTTTCTTCAATTATTTCAACTTGCTTGATACCATGGTAATAGATGTCACCACCATAGTTCTAAGGTATCGACTTCTCAGAAACATAGGGAATAGGCCCCGACATTGTTATCTTCAAAGGTATAGACTTTGCAGCTGGTGTAATCTTAACAGGCTTTTTGACGGCCTTGGAAAGATTGGCGTGAATGGTTATGATTGAGATATTTTCAACATGAACTGGAACAGCGGGAACTTTTTCGAACAAAATTTGTCGGCTATCCATGAGGCCTTGGATACCTTTCTTTAATAGCGGACAATCAAACGGCAGAGAGTGGCAACAGTAGCAGTCTTCTTTACATCCCGGGAAGATCCCGGCCCTTAACAAATTCAACTTAATGGTTAGCAGTGGAGTAGTCAGATCACTAACGTCAGCAACATATAGATCCTCTTCAATGGCATTGACATTCCGACCGTGCTTCGGCATAGGTGCAGATATCACATTGGGTTTTTCTGGAGCGTTAAACTCTACCTCCTTAGCCTCTATCAGGTCCTGGATCTTATGCTTGAGTGCCCAACAATCATTGGTGTCATGTCCAACACTGTCTGAATGATAGGCGCACTTAGCATTGGCATGATAATGCGGGGAGGACGTATTTACATTCTTTGGCGCCTCCTTGATAGTGGCAAGATTCAATTTCAAAAGATGGGGAAGCACTTGCGCCGGAGTCATATTAATACGGGTGAACTGCCGTTGTGGCCTTTCCACCCGTTGCTGATTTGGTCTGGATTGGTTGTAGCGAGGCTGCTCACTTGGGGTGTTTTGAATCATTACGGCCCCCACAGTTGGCCGACGCTCCATCTTCCCTGCTCTTCTTTGAGAATATACCATAGCTGTCTCCTTCTTAAAAGGCTTCTTCTCAACACTTGCAGCAACACCCTTCTGAATCTTTCCTGACTTGATGCCAGCTTCTATTTTTTCGCCTGTTAAGATCAAATCGGTAAACCCCGCGGAAGAGTTACCAATTAGATGATTGAAAAATGGCCCAGATAGGGTCCCAAGAAACATATCAACGAGCTCACGATCGGTTAAAGGAGGCTGCACCCTGCCAGCCAAATCCCTCCATTTTTGTGCATATTCTTTGAATCCCTCACTTGTTCCTAGTGACATACCCTGAAGTTGGGTACGAGTAGGAGCAAGATCAGAATTATACTGGTATTGTTTGTAGAAAGCGGTGGCCAAATCTTCCCAATTTCTGACACTGGTTCCTTCTAACTGATAAAACCATTCCAACTGAGCTCACGACAGGCTGTCTTGAAAGAAATGAATCCAGAGATTTTTATCTGCTGTATAGGGTTGAATTTTTCTCACGTAGGACCTGAGATGCATTTTGGGACAGGACAGCCCATCATACCTTACAAACACTGGCACCTTGAATTTTGGGGGAATCACAATTCCGGCGACCAAGCCCATGTCTTCAAAATCCAAACCTGGTACCCTTTGCAATTCCATGGCAGCCAATCTGTCTTCTAAACCCTTGTACTTATCATCAGCTGGAGGATACTGTTGGTCAGAATAATCTTCATCCTCTTCAACCTCTTCCTCCTCTGCATCAGACTCGAAAGGAACCGCAACTCGATCTCTTTTACTAGTCCCTTCATCAGAAGTAGGAGGAAATTCAAGCACCCTCCGAGCTTCTCTGTCAAATCTTCTCCCCAATGTAGCCACTCCGACCCTCTTTTTCTTCTTCACTGGGTCCTTATTCTCCAGATAAGCCTTGATATCCTCTTGACTCTTGACCAAGGTCATCAAGAGTTGCTGGAACTGTGCATTCTGGGCTTGTAGGTCTTTAACTGTTTGCTCGAGATCCATCCTACTGAAATAAACAGCAGATAGATAAGGAAACCTGGAGTGAGACCTGCTTATGCACATGATGAATGGTATGCTGATGTATGCAATGCATCCAAGGATTTAGGATATTCAAAGTTGTTTCAGACAAAGAAGAACGCACGTCATATTAATAAGAAGAAATTTGTTAGTACATAAATGCCCCATGGGCCAAATGTTACAACATAAACTTCTCAAGGCAGAAAGACATTGCGCATCCAATTTGGCGCGATGTAGGTGTTGAGGGCCTCTTGCTCGTGGAGTCGGCGGGTAAGCTCTAGAACCTTCTTTTCACTGGCGTAGTAGCTAGCTTCAGAAGTGTTCCGTTCCTCCTTGAGCTGAATCCAACTTTTCTGCATTTCCTCCCACGATGTAGGCATGTCTGGATGCAGGATGGTGTAGGGAACCTCTCCTTCATTGACGGGCTCTTTAATCACTGGGAGTACATGAGGATAAGGCATCATTAGACTTTGGGCTCGGGCTCGTACCCACTTGAGATAGGGCTCAAGAGGGATGGAGTTCTTGTGTCCCAGAGTCTTGCTATCAACCTTGTTGAGTTTTCCCCAAGCTCTGATGAATCTTTGGCGAAGTCCTTGCGCATCGTTGTCGAAGTCAAAAACTAGACTAGGAATCAACATGTCATGAGGGCCATCCCTCCGTGCATATCCAAATTGCCTCAAAGCTAGGCAAGGGTTGTAGGTGATACCTCCCCTGATTCCAAGTAAAGGAACATTAGGGAACTCTCCACAATGATCGACGATGATGACATTTTCTCTGGACCGAGAACACCAATGCACATCAGAATGAGTAAGAGTCATCAATCGTTGGGACCACCTTGTACCTTGGTCATTCTTCAAGACAGATTGTGGAAGGTGCGAAATAAACCACCTCGCGAGGATAGGAGTACAGCACATGAGAACACCCCTCTTTCTCATTGTTCGTGTGTAAAATGAGTGAAGGATGTCCCCAAGCAATGTTGGTATTGGATTTCTGGACAAGAAGATTTTGACGGTGCTGACATCTACCAATTGGTCAGGATTTGGAAATAAGACCAACCCATAGATAAGGAGTGCCACAATCTCTTCAAAAGCTTGTAGGTCCAATGAGTTCCAACATTCTTGTGCCTTCTCGAACAAGAATTTTGCTAAGAATCCTTTGACGCCGCTTCTGGTTTCCCAATGCCCCTTGATTTCAGATGGTTGTAGATGTAGTGCTCGAGCAACATCTTCAGGCTTTGGTTCCTTCTCCGTACCGTTGAAGGGTAGTTGATTAAGGACAGGGATTCTTAGGAGTTGAGAAAACTCCTCCAAAGTGGGAACCAACTGATAATCAGGGAAAGTGAAGCAGTGGTGAAGAGGGTCAAAGAATTGGAATAGCACTTTCATCATGTCTTCTTCAATGTTGGTGTTGACTAGGCTGAGCAGTCTACCATGTCTTTCACGGAAGGATGAATTTTCCGGAATTCTTGAAGTGATCTCCATGAGTTGAGGAGAGATTCTCACAAGGTTGACTTGAATGGTGTTTCTGCGAGGAATTTCCATGTCCTACAAAACAAGAACAAAGCTGAAGATCCAAAACCCTTGAAATGGTTAGTGAATGCATATGATGTTTTATGATGTTTATGATGTATGCACAAAACATATGTACAAGCAAATCACACCAAACCCTAATTGCAGGCTTGCATGGGGTTTCATAGGTAATTACCCTCTTGAGTGTAGTTGGCTTAAAAACCTGTCCTATAAATAGTAACCGGGTTCTAAGGAGCTCAATATCACTGGATTGTTTTCATTGTTCATTGTTTTGGTTTAGCCACTTAACTAGCGACCAAAATATTCCAAGAAAACAACCCTCAATGAGTGTAGTATCGAGTATCTACCAACTTCGGACTGCACCAAAGCCGATCATCTCACTACCCCTAATAAAAAGGCCAAGATGGTCAAGTAAGGTTCTAGGTCATTAGTGCTTAGTGACATCACTCAGCGGCCCCGTACTCTCCTTGATTGAACTCAAGGGTTATCGGTACTCACAAATATGTCGCACTAATATAGCTATTGCTTAGACCGTGTCGGTATACCCCGCACAGTTTCCACAACGTATTGCTATCTATGAATGTTTCCAAAAAATCCGGGTGGAGGATTGTAAACCCAAACAATAGAGCCAAAGTATAAAGCAAGCAAATCAAACAATTAGTCATGCAAGAGGATGATCTAAGCCCTAAGGTTACTCCACTTTAAAATTCTCCCCAGCAGAGTCGCCAGTTCTGTGATACAGTGGGAGAACTAACTAGGGTTTTGCGTTTGTTTTCGCAAATGTTTCGGTTGAGCAAGAGTCGCCACCGACTTTTTATTTTATCCTAAGGAAAGGTTTAAAAAGCACAGCAAAAACCTTTGAGATTTTTCTTGGGTTCGGGGAGTAGATTATAGAAGGGGAAGGTATTAGCACCCCTTCTATCCATGGTTATCCATGGGCTCTTAGATACTTGCTTAGATCAACTTGCCTTAGTTTTCAATTGTTTGAAATGGTGCTTTGTGTGTGGCTTTGAAAAGGTTTTAAAAAAGATGCCTTGCATAGGCTAACCTTTGTAACAATTCTTTACTCGAATGTTTTACAAAGGTGTTTGTCTTTTTGAAAAGATGTTTCAAGGGTTTGAAAAGTTGATTTTGAAAGTGTTTGTGAAGTGGGTTTTTGAAATAAGGCAAGTGTTTTTCTTGGAAAGTTGACAAGTACTTAAGAGTTCATCTACCCTAAAATTTTCTCAAAGATTTTTGTCATGTTTTAAGCTTTTTGACAATTTTGTTCCACCATTGCATTTGGTGGACAATCTTGTCTTAGGAGATGAAAGGGACGGGCGCGGGTCATCGTTTAGACCATAGTTGCAATAGTGTTAAATGTCTTTGGGCAATTTTCTTTAAAAGGGACTTGATCATTTTATTTAGGCAGCATTTTGAGGGACTATGATCATTTGATTGTTTGTTTTACCCAAAGAAGTTCAACATGCAATATGGCCCAATTATTTTGAAGGCAACAAAGTGGAATACCCTAGGGGTGTAAGTGTGGAATGTGTTGTCCATTTTTCATGCTCATTTATCTTGTATTAGGTCCAACTATGTTTGTTCGTTTTTATTCGCATACAAAACCCTAATTCTAGCATAGTATGTTTAGAAAGCATTAAAAGTGCGAAATTTAAATTCCTACGCTATTACATCACAATAATATGGGGAGGGGGGTACAATGTTTCAAATGGGGTTTATTTGGGCAAGAATTTAAATCTAAGCTATTACATCATTTTTAGGAATATTTACAAGATAAATAATTGCGTAATTAAATGGAAATTGAAATAAATATGCAAAATATAAAAGGAATTTTTATGTATATGTAAAAAAAGGTATTATTTATGTAAAATAAAATAAAGAAAATAAAAGGGTATTATTTTGAGGTATTTTCAAATTTAGGGTAAAAACCCAAGCTTTTATTAAACAAAATGCATTATCTATTAACAAATACAATATTTATTATTTACATACAAAAAAATAAAATAAAATATGATATACTTGTAAAAAGGCATTTTTTAGTATTAAATCTTAAAAAATAAAATATGTATATTTTTTGGTGTTTTTACTCTAAATGCATTAATATATATATATATATATATATATATATATATATATATATATATATATATATATATATATATATATATATATATATATATATATATATATATATATATATATATATATATATATATATATATATATATATATATATATATATACATATATGTATATTTATATTATTTTAAATATGTATTATATATATAAATATATAAATAATAATAATAGTTAAATTTTTTAGAAAATAGTATTTTTTTAAATGAAGTATTTCAGAGAGTAATAAAAAAATAAAAATGAAAATGAAAATATATTTACACTATTTTTTCTATTTATTCTAAATAATAATATGTATTTATTTATGTATAAACAAAAGAAATAACCAAATAAATATGCAATAAATTCAAAAAATGATGGAAAAAATATTTTTATGTTTTTAATATGCTGAGAAAAAATAAATGAACCAATCAAAAAAAGAAAAAGTCAGAAATCATTAAAAATAAAGCAAATGGGCCCAGGGGGTGTAAAAATAAATGTATGGTGCAAAAAGAAAGATAACACAAGCCCAGCCCACTAAGCCTGTCATCTTCAACCTCAGAACACATCCTTGTTCAAAAAACACGCGTTTTCTAACTTCCCATTCCTTGATCTTTTGCCAAATCTTCCAACATGAAACCTGTAGAGCTTGAAACCACGGTTCTAGACATATAAAGAAGTCAAGCTAACTCTCAGAAATGAGAGAGAATTTCTTCTCCCCCAAATCCTGACCTAATTTTTCTGCCATTTTTAAACCTTAAATTCTCTTAACTCAGGCAAAAGAAATGAAAAGTAAAGATATATACATGTTCAGTGGCATGAGTAGAACCTTGTTTCTTCACAAACTTAAGACTAATGATGCATAATGAGAGAGATACGAGTTCAAAAAACTACCTGTTCAGCTGAACTTCTATCTGGAGATGTAGGAACCTTCAGTGCAAGGTGATGATTGGAAAAGCTTCCTTGAGGTCCAGGGATGCTGTTTCAATGCTTACTTTGTCTTGAGAGCTTCTGAATTAAGCTAGAGAACTTCAACTGCAAAACAAAAAAACAAAAATGGTGAAGTGGCTTAGAGGTGTTACAGGTTGTGTCTTAGCTTCTGGATAGTTTGCATAGGTTGTAAGGAAGGTAGAGGAACAGGTTTTGGCAAGAATGCTCGAGAGGAATGGAAGTTGGAACTCAAACTGCAGAGGCAACTCTGTTTTTGCAGTTTGAGGATGATTCTGAGATGGAGGGTGTTTTAGAGGTGCAAGGGTAGTGTATTAGCTTGGTTGTGATGTGCTGAGTATGTTTGATAAGTTAGTTCTTGTGTTCTAATGCTGAGATGAGAGTTGTTGTGAGATATGGAACTTTTCTTCACACTTAAGCAACAAAATGCAACTTGAGTTTCTAGGCATGTAGAGGGTCCCTAATGTGCTGCATAATCCCTCCTTGATCATTGTGTTATGCTCATAAACTTGTGCCATTCAGATTTGCAATGTACTTGTTGGATTTCTAAATTGACATAAAGTGAATTTTAGCAAAAATGGATAGTTCACTTTATCTAATTTGGGATTAATCTTGCATACAATGTCCAAACTCATAGAACAACACCTTAACACAATGAATATGAATTAAATTATGGAGTGTAACTTGGTTTAAGGACCTGTAATCTAACCTAAAGCATGCTGAGTTCAAATTGCAAAGTTATGGGCATGGAACTTGGTCATGAACAAAATGGTTTTTTGCTATATTGTGAAATTCGATTTTCTCTAACCATGAGGTTGTTTGAGAAGTTCTTGGACATTTTGGAAAGCTTGGAATGTGTACTACAATCCATCTTTGAAATGCAAATTGAAATTCCAAGTGGAAGTGTATGGAAAATGGCCTTGAAGTGGGGTAGAAAACCTTGTCAAAATAGGTTAAAATTTCACTAAGTTAAAAATGGTTTAGTGCCCTTATTCAAAAAATTGTAACTTGAGATACAAGCTTCAAATGAGAAAACTTTGTGAATCAAAGTTGTAGATTATGCAACAAGCTACAACTTTCATGTTTGGGCTTTTGTTTGAATCCAAATGGATCATGGTGAAAAAGTGGGGCAAAGTTGGGAAAAAATTAGGGTTTTTTCATAACTTAGAAAAATTCTAAGTTATGAAAAATTCCATTTCTAACCCTAATTTGCATTTTGTGATTTCTTGGTGAACAAGTGTCATGATTTGGCATGTTTTGATGAAAAATGAATCTTGACTTTTGATTTTGACCAAAAAGTCAAAGTTTGACTTTTCAGTATACAGTCAAAATTGATCAATTGATTGGGAAATTCAACTGTCAATCTTGTGTACTTGGGATCTTTTGAGCTTGTTGATCATGTCAAGATAATTCCATGGGGTCCTTGAGTCCATGTGTGAGCTTGGTTTGCCATTGGCTAGGTCAAACAGTCAAAAATTGCCTTTGTACAGTCAAAACCCTAAAAATGACCATTTTGCCCTTTTGGTGATCTGATCAAATTTCTTGTGGAATTGTGATCCAAACTTGATCAAATGGTTCATGTGAGTCCAATATGTTGATGTGGGTCAATTTTCATGAGGTTTGACTGTCAATTGGCCACAATTGACTTTTTCCCCAATACAGTTGACTTTTAGGTCAACTGTCCAATTGACTGGGCAAAACTTGGAATCAGGACTTAAAACTTGATATGGGTAAACTTGGGAGTCCAATATGAGGCATGAAAGTCATCTTAGGCATTTTTAGGTCAAAATCTCTTTGTGCAAACACAAACCCTAATTTTGAGTCCACAGTGCAAGGATAGGTCTTGAGCAGATGAAACCCTAACTGGATCTTGAGCTTCAAAGGCTTTGTGGTGAGGAATCAATGAGAAATGGGAGGGCAAATTTTGGGGTACAACAGTTGCCCCTGTTCAATCTTCTTGAATCCGAAGAGTTAGTTGGGCAAGCTTGCCTTTCGTGACTCGAGGGTAAAAGGAGATTGGACACTAGAGTGCCCAGAAATTTGCACTCGTCAATGCAATGGATACGGGAATGGGCTTAGAGATGCCATTTGGAGATGGGCTTAATGATGCCATCTGGGAGAGTGACAGAAATCTTGTCGGGGATGGGCTTAGAGATGCCATCTGGAAGGGAATATCAGGAAGGTGTCCAGGCTTGGGACCACCTTTGAACTGGGGGGTCTGAACAAGAAATAGATTGACATCCGTTGTTGGGAGGAATCTGTAAACTGTTTTCAGTGGTTTGGAGAAGAAACTGAACAAGAGATAGGTTAACATCCGTTTATTTGGAGAACCCGTGAACTGTTTTCAGAAATCTTGAAGTTGAATAAGCAATAGAGCAGCATCCGTTGTTGGGAAGCGTCCGTAAACTGTTTTCAAAAGTTGCATCTGAACAAGTCGATAGATTAACATCCGTTGTTGGGAAGAATCCACAAACTGTTTTCAGAAGTCTTGAAGAAGAATCTGAACAAGTGACAGTTTAAGATCCGTTTACTTGGAGAACCCGTGAACTGTTTTCAGAAATCTTGAAGTTGAATAAGCAATAGAGCAGCATCCGTTGTTGGGAAGCGTCCGTAAACTGTTTTCAAAAGTTGCATCTGAACAAGTCGATAGATTAACATCCGTTGTTGGGAAGAATCCATAAACTTGTTTTCAGAAGTCTTGAAGAAGAATCTGAACAAGTGACAGGTTAACATCCGTTTACTTGGAGAACCCGTGAACTGTTTTCAGAAATCTTGAAGTTGAATGATTTTTAGTCTGTCGACTGATCTTTCCTGAAAAGGTAAAGAGTTAGTTGCATGCAATGTTATGATGCATGATGCGATATACGTGACATCAATGTTTATGACATGAATGTGATGAATGCGCATGTAAGCTGACGAGCTAACTTGCTGAGGATAAATGAATTCGAGGTGGCTGAAGATAAAAGCATCTTGACTGTTGCTGGGGAAAATAAATCCTTGGCTACTACTGTGGAAGAAAAATCCCGATGACCTCTACTGGGGAGTATCAAACTAGTAGACTCATGCTGAGGAGGTAAGACTGAGAACCTTCAATTTGATGGGAAGTAACTCTGGCGATCTCACTGGGGAACTCAAGATTTCTCTTTCTAAGACTCTGTGGAGAGAAGGCTCATTAGTCTGGCTCCGCTGGTGGGTTGATAATTCGAAATTTTAACTCGGCTGGGGATAATAAAGATAAGCTTCTCCGGGGATCATATTGATAAGTTAGGCTGGGGAATTTCGATGAACTCCGCCGGGGATAGGAAGAATTCTGGCGAGTGCGATCTTCTGTGGCTGTTAGCTGAGGATAACCCAGTTATAAGCCTTTGTGAGGAATAGCTTTGAATAAAAAACGGGGGAGACGTTCGTGCTCTGCGGGGGAGTACCTTCCAGAATCTTACTGAGGGTAAGCTTCGAGGGTCTGCTGGAGGTATGTCTCAGGGTTTGCTAGGGATGCGGATTTCAAATCTCTTGGTGGTTTCCTTCGAGAGGGTGCCAAGGTATTCATCTGTACCTTCATCCTATCAGTAATCCTTTTTCTTAGGTTCACTTTAGGAAGTGATTATGTTTCAAATGCATATGCCTATTTAACAAAACATTGGACGTTTCTCAAAATAAAACAAATAGTGCAAGAGAAAAAAGAAAAGGGAAATGACACAAATTTCTGGGAAAAGTATTTGTATTGATTTTCTTTGAGTATATTTGTACAAAGGAGACAATCATCCTAGTAAGAGGACTTTGTCGAAAACATTGAAAGATTTTATACAAAATAAAGGATGGCTATGTGAAATAATTCCATGGGATTCCATTCTGCTATAGCTTTCACAACTCTGAATATCTTCCCGTTCAGTGCTTCGTTTGACGATGACTGGATTGATCAGAAGTCTGGAACTGGTTGATGAAGAGATTGTCTTTGAAGTGATCCGACGAGACATAGTCATACGCTTTAATTCCCTAACTTTTGCCTGAATCGCCCTTTCGGGTTTTCGATCCACCGGGAAACCCCTTTTTGCCCAAGCCGCCCTTTCGGGTTTTCGACTTGCCGGGTGTACAGATTTTTTTGTCTTTATCCCTAATTTTTGCCTGAACCGCCCTTTCGGGTTTTCGGTTCACCGGGATGCCCATTTTTGCCCAAGCCGCCCTTTCGGGTTTTCGACTTGTCGGGTTATTTTATGCGTAGTATCTTTTGACTATGTCTGCGTTCGCAGGGTGCGGCAAATCGTCGCCGTCCATGGTGGTCAGAATCATTGCACCACCAGAAAATATGCTCTTGATCACAAATGGTCCTTCATATGTAGGAGTCCATTTGCCCCTGGGATCACTTTGCGGCAAGATAATCCGCTTGATTACGAGATCCCCGACTCGATACACTTGACGTCTAACTTTCTTATTGAAGGCCTTGATCATCCGCTTTTGATACGTCTGACCATGGCATATAGCAGCAAGTCGCTTCTCGTCGATCAGATTGAGTTGATCAAGTCGGGTCTGCATCCAATCATCTTCATTCAATCCTGCATCCTTCATAATCCTCAGAGAAGGGATCTGGACTTCCATAGGCAAAACAGCTTCCATGCCATAAACCAAAGAAAACGGGGTTGCCCCAGTTGAAGTACGCGTCGTCGTACGGTATCCATGCAGAGCAAACGGTAGCATCTCATGCCAGTCTTTGTAAGTGACTGTCATTTTCTGAATGATCTTCTTAATGTTTTTGTTCGCAGCTTCAACAGCACCGTTCATCTTCGGCCGATAGGGAGATGAATTGTGATGATAAATCTTAAACTGTTCGCATAATGTAGTGATCATTGTATTATTCAGATTCGTACCGTTGTCCGTGATGATTCTGTCTGGAACACCATACTGACATATGAGATTTTGCTTGATAAAGCGGGCAACCACATTTTTAGTAACAGAGGCGAAGGAAGCTGCTTCGACCCATTTAGTGAAGTAGTCAATGGCAACCAGGATGAAGCGATGTCCGTTGGAAGCCGTGGGCTTGATCTCTCCAATCATATCAATGCCCCACATTGCAAAGGGCCATGGAGCAGTCAGGACATTGAGGGGAACCGGAGGGATATGAACTTTGTCAGCATAGACTTGACACTTGTGACAAGTACGGGAATGTTGATGGCAGTCAGCCTCCATAGTAGACCAATAATAGCCTGCCCTTAGGATCTTCTTAGCCATTGTATGCCCGCTCAAGTGAGTGCCAAATGTGCCGCTGTGTATATCAGTCATGATCAACTCTGCTTCAACTTTATCCACACATCGGAGTAGTACACAATCATGGCTTCGTTTGTAAAGGATGCCGTTGCTCAGGAAGAACTTAGCGGCGAATTTCCTTAAGAACTTCTTGTCATTCACGGAAGCTCCTTCAGGATAATCCCTAGTCTCGAGATACCTTTTGATTTCATGGAACCAAGGTTGTTCCACTACTTCTTCGGTATTAATCTCGTGGCAATGTGCCGGTTCATCCATTCGCTTGATGGTGATTTGGGGAGCCTCGTTATCCCAGTTGAGTTTAAACATGGAGGACATTGTGGCCAGAGCATCGGCTAGTTGATTCTCTTCTCGCGGGAAGTGCTCGAAGGTAATTTGCTCGAAATGAGGCAACAACGTCAGGACATGTTCTTTGTATGGGATAAGATTAGGATGCTTGGTATCCCATTCTCCTTTGATTTGGCTGATGACCAAAGCCGAGTCCCCGAATACGATCAAAGATTTGATCCCCAAGTCTATAGCAGCTTCGAGACCAAAGATGCAAGCTTCATACTCAACCATGTTGTTTGTGCAGCTGAAACAAAGTCGGGCCGTGAAAGGAGTGTGACAACCTTCCGGAGAAATGAGTACTGCGCCAATACCATTTCCAAGTGCATTTGAAGCACCATCAAAGTACAGGGTCCATCGGGATCCCTTTTCGGGTCCGTCATATGGTCCGTCACTTTCGATGTTGTCCAAATTCATGATGTCCTCGTCTGGGAAGTCAAATCTCATGGGTTGATAGTCTTCAATAGCCTGATGAGCCAGATGGTCAGCTAGTACACTCCCTTTTATAGCTTTTTGGGTGGTGTACTGGATGTCATACTCGGTCAAGATCATTTGCCATCTAGCTATCCTTCCAGATAAAGCGGGCTTCTCGAAGATATACTTGATAGGGTCCATCTTGGAAATTAACAAGGTAGTATGGGTCAACATATACTGTCTTAGTCGGCGAGCAGCCCATACCAAAGCGCAGCAAGTTTTCTCGAGCAGTGAGTAGCGAGTCTCACAGTCGGTAAACTTTTTGCTAAGGTAATAAATAGCATGCTCTTTTCGACCAGACTCGTCATGCTGGCCCAAAACACACCCCATTGAGTTATCCAAGACGGTCAAATACATGATCAACGGTCTTCCTTCGACGGGTGGCATCAGAATAGGAGGTTCTAGCAAATATTCCTTGATTCTATCAAAAGCGGTTTGGCAGTCGTCGTTCCATTCAACTACCTGATCTTTCTTCAAGAGTTTGAAAATTGGCTCACAGGTAGAAGTCAGATGTGAGATGAATCTGGCAATATAGTTTATGCGCCCCAAGAATCCTCTGACCTCTTTTTCAGTACGGGGAGCAGGCATCTCTTGTATTGCTTTTACTTTTGCCGGATCGACTTCAATGCCTTTGTTGCTTACAATGAATCCCAGGAGTTTACCAGACCTAACTCCAAAAGTGCATTTGCTCGGATTCAGCCTGAGCCTGTATTCTTTTAATCTGGAAAACAGCTTCTCCAAATGCTCAAGGTGCTCTTCCTCCGTTTGCGACCGAGCTATCATATCGTCTACGTAGACTTCGATCTCATGATGTATCATGTCATGAAATAAAGCTACCATGGCGCGTTGATAAGTTGCCCCTGCGTTCTTCAGCCCGAACGACATCACTTTGTAACAGAAAGTGCCCCATTGTGTGACAAAAGTTGTTTTCTCCATGTCTTCGGGAGCAATTTTGATTTGATTATAGCCCAAAAATCCATCCATGAAGGAAAACACCTTATGCTGAGCTGTATTGTCGATCAAGATGTCAATATGAGGTAGCGGGAAATCATCTTTAGGGCTGGCCCTATTCAAATCCCGGTAGTCCACACACATTCTGACTTTGCCATCTTTCTTAGGCACTGGCACAATGTTAGCGACCCATTGAGGATAGGACGTAACAGCCAGAAAGCCAGCGTCGAACTGCTTCATTACTTCTGCTTTGATCTTTTCGGACATGTCAGGCCTCATTCGGCGAACTTTTTGCTTGATTGGTGGACAGTCTTCTCTTGTGGGGAGACGGTGAACCACGATGTCTGTGTCCAGACCCGACATGTCTTCATAGGACCAAGCGAAGATCTCAACATACTCATTCAGCAAATGTACCAAGCGCCCCTTGACTTTTGGTTCCAGGTTGGCACCCACTTGCACTTCCTTCCGATTCTCCTCGGTTCCCAAGTTGACAGTTTCCAATGGCTCTTCATGCGGTAAGATGGCCCTTTCCTCTTGTTGCAGAAGTCTGGCTAGTTCCCCGGGTACTTCACAACCTTCGTCATCTTCATACTCGGCTAGATTGACCAGGTCTTCAGAGTTACTGAAAGATATAGCAGAATAGTCACCCATGGAATCCGGAGTGGATGGGTACCTGCATTGGTGAGTGTGGGTGTGTGTAAGGGATAGCCATCCTTAAACAAAAAATGCAAAAGGAAAGAAAATGAACATAAGCAGTTTATCAAATGAAAAACGTCCAATGAATCATTAAACATGGCATATGAATATGGAAAATAGTCAAAACCCTTACAAGTGGACCTACATGCCCCGGGCAAGGCAGGAGGTGAAAAGATAGTGTACGGATTGTTTGAAAGTAAAATATTACAAACCAAATAGGAAATGTTTAATAGATAAATTACTGATGAATAAAAGTGATGGGGACAAAGTCTTTAGCCTCCCAATTGCCCAACCCTCCTCCGACAGTTGGATAAATCCACTCTTCAATGTTGCTTTCCTTGTCTTCATCTTCCAAGGCGTTGATTCTGTAAGGAGAAATTTTGACCGGCGCTCTTTCAATCTTTGACTGGCGCATAGCTTTCTGGCCAGCGGCTGTGAAACCTAATCCAAACTTATCAGTTTTATGCGGAAAATCGGGTAACTGCCCCCACGCTGAATTCTTCCCTTCTTTAACTGCAGCCCTTGCATCCTCCAGAGATGCCATCCTGGCCATCTGTCTGGGTGCCTCAGCTGCCAATTTTGCCACTGCTACCTCAGGAAGCACTTCTTCGAAATGTTGAAACGGTGTCTCGAAGAACTCTCCCTCAACCTCCACATACCGGAAAGAATTTAAATGGCTAATCATGTACTCCTCTTCGCCGTGAACGGCAATGATCTTTCCCTTTACAGGATACTTCAGCATTTGATGCAAGGAGGAGGTGACTGCCCCAACATGGTGTATCCAAGGTCTACCCAGCAGGAAGGAATACGATGGACGGATGTCCATTACATAGAAAGTGGATTTAAACACCTCAGTACCTATCTTGACAGGAATTTCAACTTCTCCATGGACCATTCTCTTTGATCCATCGAAAGCTCTGACGACAATATCACTCGGCTTCAATTCCAACCCTTCGCAATCTAGCCGGTCCAAGGCCTTTTTAGGCAAAACATTCAGCGACGACCCGGTATCAACCAAAACATGTGCAAGGGTGGTTCCGCGGCATTCGATTGAAATATGCAAAGCATCATTGTGGTTTCGGCCCTTGGGGGTCAGGTCGGCATCAGAAAAGCCTAATCCATTGTCCGCAGTCAGGCTAGCCACGCAATGCTGAAATTGGTACGCATAGGTTTCCTGGGGCACATGAGCTGCCTTCAGAAACCTAATCAAAGCTTGAGCGTGTGCTTCTGAGCAAAGCAATAATGCCAGCATGGAGATCTTGGAGGGGGTTTTCCCCAATTGTTCCACCACATCGTAGTCACTTCTCTTGATTATCCTCAAAATCTCGTCCATTTCTTTCTTGGAGGCTTCCGGGATTACCAAGGGTTGAGCCTTCGTCCTGACGGGCTCATCTTGTATTCCTTTTCCTTTATCAGCAATGGTAGGAGAGGCAGCACTAGGAACGACGATTTCCTCAATCAAAGGAGTTCTAGCGGAGAGTTTTACTGGTGCAGGGATGACTTCTTTAGCTGATGAGGGTCCAAGGACTGCTCTTGGAGGGGCAATCTCTGGAGAAAATATTCTCCCGCTCCTGGTGATTTTGCTGGTGCCCGCAATGTTACTAATGCTGGCTTCTTCATCATCTGAATTTTCTTCAATTATTTCAACTTGCTTGATACCATGGTAATAGATGTCACCACCATAGTTCCAAGGTATCGACTTCTCAGAAACATAGGGAATAGGCCCCGACATTGTTATCTTCAAAGGTATAGACTTTGCAGCTGGTGTAATCTTAACAGGCTTTTTGACGGCCTTGGAAAGATTGGCGTGAATGGTTATGATTGAGATATTTTCAACATGAACTGGAACAGCAGGAACTTTTTCGAACAAAATTTGTCGGCTATCCATGAGGACTTGGATACCTTTCTTTAATAGCGGACAATCAAACGGCAGAGAGTGGCAATAGTAGCAGTCTTCTTTACATCCCGGGAAGATCCAGGCCCTTAACAAATTCAACTTAATGGTTAGTAGTGGAGTAGTCAGATCACTAACGTCAGCAACATATAGATCCTCTTCAATGGCATTGACATTCCGACCGTGCTTCGGCATAGGTGCAGATATCACATTGGGTTTTTCTGGAGCGTCAAACTCTACCTCCTTAGCCTCTATCAGGTCCTGGATCTTATGCTTGAGTGCCCAATAATCATTGGTGTCGTGTCCAACACTGTCTGAATGATAGGCGCACTTAGCATTGGCATGATAATGCGGGGAGGACGTATTTACATTCTTTGGCGCCTCCTTGATAGTGGCAAGATTCAATTTCAAAAGATGGGGAAGCACTTGCACCGGAGTCATATTAATACGGGTGAACTGCCGTTGTGGCCTTTCCACCCGTTGCTGATTTGGTCTGGATTGGTTGTAGCGAGGCTGCTCACTTGGGGTGTTTTGAATCATTACGGCCCCCACAGTTGGCCGACGCTCCATCTTCCCTGCTCTTCTTTGAGAATATACCATAGCTGTCTCCTTCTTAAAAGGCTTCTTCTCAACACTTGCAGCAACACCCTTCTGAATCTTTCCTGACTTGATGCCAGCTTATATTCTTTCGCCTGTTAAGATCAAATCGGTAAACCCCACGGAAGAGTTACCAATTAGATGATTGAAAAATGGCCCAGATAGGGTCCCAAGAAACATATCAACGAGCTCACGATCGGTTAAAGGAGGCTGCACCCTGCCAGCCAAATCCCTCCATTTTTGTGCATATTCTTTGAATCCCTCACTTGTTCCTAGTGACATACCCTGAAGTTGGGTACGAGTAGGAGCAAGATCAGAATTATACTGGTATTGTTTGTAGAAAGCGGTGGCCAAATCTTCCCAATTTCTGACACTGGTTCCTTCTAACTGATAAAACCATTCCAACTGAGCTCCCGACAGGCTGTCTTGAAAGAAATGAATCCAGAGATTTTTATCTGCTGTATAGGGTTGAATTTTTCTCACGTAGGACCTGAGATGCATTTTGGGACAAGACAACCCATCATACCTCACAAACACTGGCACCTTGAATTTTGGGGGAATCACAATTCCGGCGACCAAGCCCATGTCTTCAAAATCCAAACCTGGTACCCTTTGCAATTCCATGGCAGCCAATCTGTCTTCTAAACCCTTGTACTTATCATCAGCTGGAGGATACTGTTGGTCAGAATAATCTTCATCCTCTTCAACCTCTTCCTCCTCTGCATCAGACTCGGAAGGCACCGCAACTCGATCTCTTTTACTAGTCCCTTCATCAGAAGTAGGAGGAAATTCAAGCACCCTCCGAGCTTCTCTGTCAAATGTTCTCCCCAAAGTAGCCACTCCGACCCTCTTTTTCTTCTTCACTGGGTCCTTATTCTCCAGATGAGCCTTGATATCCTCTTGACTCTTGACCAAGGTCATCAAGAGTTGCTGGAACTGTGCATTCTGGGCTTGTAGGTCTTTAACTGTTTGCTCGAGATCCATCCTACTGAAATAAACAGCAGACAGATAAGGAAACCTGGAGTGAGACCTGCTTATGCACATGATGAATGATATGCTGATGTATGCAATGCATTCAAGGATTTAGGATATTCAAAGTTGTTTCAGACAAAGAAGAACGCACGTCATATTAATAAGAAGAAATTTGTTAGTACATAAATGCCCCATGGGCCAAATGTTACAACATAAACTTCTCAAGGCAGAAAGACATTGCGCATCCTCTTTGGCGCGATGTAGGTGTTGAGGGCCTCTTGCTCGTGGAGTCGGCGGGTAAGCTCTAGAACCTTCTTTTCACTGGCGTAGTAGCTAGCTTCAAAAGTGTTCCGTTCCTCCTTGAGCTGAATCCAACTTTTCTGCATTTCCTCCCACGATGTAGGCATGTCTGGATGCAGGATGGTGTAGGGAACCTCTCCTTCATTGACGGGCTCTTTAATCACTTGGAGTACATGAGGATAAGGCATCATTAGACTTTGGGCTCGGGCTCGTACCCACTTGAGATAGGGCTCAAGAGGGATGGAGTTCTTGTGTCCCAGAGTCTTGCTATCAACCTTGTTGAGTTTTCCCCAAGCTCTGATGAATCTTTGGCGAAGTCCTTGCGCATCGTTGTCGAAGTCAAAAACTAGACTAGGAATCAACATGTCATGAGGGCCATCCCTCCGTGCATATCCAAATTGCCTCAAAGCTAGGCAAGGGTTGTAGGTGATACCTCCCCTAATTCCAAGTAAAGGAACATTAGGGAACTCTCCACAACGATCGACGATGATGACATTTTCTCTGGACCGAGAACACCAATGCACATCAGAATGAGTAAGAGTCATCAATCGTTGGGACCACCTTGTACCTTGGTCATTCTTCAAGACAGATTGTGGAAGGTGCGAAATAAACCACCTCGCGAGGATAGGAGTACAGCACATGAGAACACCCCTCTTTCTCATTGTTCGTGTGTAAAATGAGTGAAGGATGTCCCCAAGCAATGTTGGTATTGGATTTCTGGACAAGAAGATTTTGACGGCGCTGACATCTACCAATTGGTCAGGATTTGGAAATAAGACCAACCCATAGATAAGGAGTGCCACAATCTCTTCAAAAGCTTGTAGGTCCAATGAGTTCCAACATTCTTGTGCCTTCTCGAACAAGAATTTTGCTAAGAATCCTTTGACGCCGCTTCTGGTTTCCCAATGCCCCTTGATTTCAGATGGTTGTAGATGTAGTGCTCGAGCAACATCTTAAGGCTTTGGTTCCTTCTCCGTACCGTTGAAGGGTAGTTGATTAAGGATAGGGATTCTTAGGAGTTGAGAAAACTCCTCCAAAGTGGGAACCAACTGATAATCAGGGAAAGTGAAGCAGTGGTGAAGAGGGTCAAAGAATTGGAATAGCACTTTCATCATGTCTTCTTCAATGTTGGTGTTGACTAGGCTGAGCAGTCTACCATGTCTTTCACGGAAGGATGAATTTTCCGGAATTCTTGAAGTGATCTCCTTGAGTTGAGGAGAGATTCTCACAAGGTTGACTTGAATGGTGTTTCTGCGAGGAATTTCCATGTCCTACAAAACAAGAACAAAGCTGAAGATCCAAAACCCTTGAAATGGTTAGTGAATGCATATGATGTTTTATGATGTTTATGATGTATGCACAAAACATATGTACAAGCAAATCACACCAAACCCTAATTTCAGGCTTGCATGGGGTTTCATAGGTAATTACCCTCTTGAGTGTAGTTGGCTTAAAAACCTGTCCTATAAATAGTAACCGGGTTCTAAGGAGCTCAATATCACTGGATTGTTTTCATTGTTCATTGTTTTGGTTTAGCCACTTAACTAGCGACCAAAATATTCCAAGAAAACAACCCTCAATGAGTGTAGTATCGAGTATCTACCAACTTCGGACTACACCAAAGCCGGTCATCTCACTACCCCTAATAAAAAGGCCAAGATGGTCAAGTAAGGTTCTAGGTCATTAGTGCTTAGTGACATCACTCAGCGGCCCCGTACTCTCCTTGATTGAACTCAAGGGTTACCGTTACTCACAAATATGTCGCACTAATATAGCTATTACTTAGACCGTGTCGGTATACCCCGCACAGTTTCCACAACGTATTGCTATCTATGAATGTTTCCAAAAAATCCGGGTGGAGGATTGTAAACCCAAACAATAGAGCCAAAGTATAAAGCAAGCAAATCAAACAATTAGTCATGCAAGAGGGTGATCTAAGCCCTAAGGTTACTCCACTTTAAAATTCTCCCCAGCAGAGTCGCCAGTTCTGTGATACGGTGGGAGAACTGACTAGGGTTTTGCGTTTGTTTTCGCAAATGTTTCGGTTGAACAAGAGTCGCCACCGACTTTTTATTTTATCCTAAGGAAAGGTTTAAAAAGCACAGCAAAAACCTTTGAGATTTTTCTTGGGTTCGGGGAGTAGATTATAGAAGGGGAAGGTATTAGCACCCCTTCTATCCATGGTTATCCATGGGCTCTTAGATACTTGCTTAGATCAACTTGCCTTAGTTTTCAATTGTTTGAAATGGTGCTTTGTGTGTGGCTTTGAAAAGGTTTTAAAAAAGATGCCTTGCATAGGCTAACCTTTGTAACAATTCTTTACTCGAATGTTTTACAAAGGTGTTTGTCTTTTTGAAAAGATGTTTCAAGGGTTTGAAAAGTTGATTTTGAAAGTGTTTGTGAAGTGGGTTTTTGAAATAAGGCAAGTGTTTTTCTTGGAAAGTTGACAAGTACTTAAGAGTTCATCTACCCTAAAATTTTCTCAAAGATTTTTGTCATGTTTTAAGCCTTTTGACAATTTTGTTCCACCATTGCATTTGGTGGACAATCTTGTCTTAGGAGATGAAAGGGACGGGCGCGGGTCATCGTTTAGACCATAGTTGCAATAGTGTTAAATGTCTTTGGGCAATTTTCTTTAAAAGGGACTTGATCATTTTATTTAGGCAGCATTTTGAGGGACTATGATCATTTGATTGTTTGTTTTACCCAAAGAAGTTCAACATGCAATATGGCCCAATTATTTTGAAGGCAACAAAGTGGAATACCCTAGGGGTGTAAGTGTGGAATGTGTTGTCCATTTTTCATGCTCATTTATCTTGTATTAGGTCCAACTATGTTTGTTCGTTTTTATTCGCATACAAAACCCTAATTCTAGCATAGTATGTTTAGAAAGCATTAAAAGTGCGAAATTTAAATTCCTACGCTATTACATCACAATAATATGGAGAGGGGGTACAATGTTTCAAATGGGGTTTATTTGGGCAAGAATTTAAATCTAAGCTATTACATCATTTTTAGGAATATTTACAAGATAAATAATTGCGTAATTAAATGGAAATTGAAATAAATATGCAAAATATAAAAGGAATTTTTATGTATATGTAAAAAAAGGTATTATTTATGTAAAATAAAATAAAGAAAATAAAAGGGTATTATTTTGAGGTATTTTCAAATTTAGGGTAAAAACCCTAGCTTTTATTAAACAAAATGCATTATCTATTAACATATACAATATTTATTATTTACATACAAAAAAATAAAATAAAATATGATATACTTGTAAAAAGGCATTTTTTAGTATTAAATCTTAAAAAATAAAATATGTATATTTTTTGGTGTTTTTACTCTAAATGCATTAATATATATATATATATATATATATATATATATATATATATATATATATATATATATATATATATATATATATATATATATATATATATATATATATATATATATATATATATATATATATATATATATATATATATATATATATATATATATATATATATATATATATATATATATATATATATATATATATATATATATATATATATATATATATATATATATATATATATATATATATATATATATATATATATATATATATATATATATGTATATTTATATTATTTTAAATATGTATTATATATATAAATAATAATAATAGTTAAATTTTTTAGAAAATAGTATTTTTTTAAATGAAGTATTTCAGAGAGTAATAAAAAAATAAAAATGAAAATGAAAATATATTTACACTATTTTTTCTATTTATTCTAAATAATAATATGTATTTATTTATGTATAAACAAAAGAAATAACCAAATAAATATTCAATAAATTCAAAAAATGATGGAAAAAATATTTTTATGTTTTTAATATGCTGAGAAAAAATAAATGAACCAATCAAAAAAAGAAAAAGTCAGAAATCATTAAAAATAAAGCAAATGGGCCCAGGGGGTGTAAAAATAAATGTATGGTGCAAAAAGAAAGATAACACAAGCCCAGCCCACTAAGCCTGTCATCTTCAACCTCAGAACACATCCTTGTTCAAAAAACACGCGTTTTCTAACTTCCCATTCCTTGATCTTTTGCCAAATCTTCCAACATGAAACCTGTAGAGCTTGAAACCACGGTTCTAGACATATAAAGAAGTCAAGCTAACTCTCAGAAATGAGAGAGAATTTCTTCTCCCCCAAATCCTGACCTAATTTTTCTGCCATTTTTAAACCTTAAATTCTCTTAACTCAGGCAAAAGAAATGAAAAGTAAAGATATATAGATGTTCAGTGGCATGAGTAGAACATTGTTTCTTCACAAACTTAAGACTAATGATGCATAATGAGAGAGATACGAGTTCAAAAAACTACCTGTTCAGCTGAACTTCTATCTGGAGATGTAGGAACCTTCAGTGCAAGGTGATGATTGGAAAAGCTTCCTTGAGGTCCAGGGATGCTGTTTCAATGCTTACTTTGTCTTGAGAGCTTCTGAATTAAGCTAGAGAACTTCAACTGCAAAACAAAAAAACAAAAATGGTGAAGTGGCTTAGAGGTGTTACAGGTTGTGTCTTAGCTTCTGGATAGTTTGCATAGGTTGTAAGGAAGGTAGAGGAACAGGTTTTGGCAAGAATGCTCGAGAGGAATGGAAGTTGGCACTCAAACTGCAGAGGCAACTCTGTTTTTGCAGTTTGAGGATGATTCTGAGATGGAGGGTGTTTTAGAGGTGCAAGGGTAGTGTATTAGCTTGGTTGTGATGTGCTGAGTATGTTTGATAAGTTAGTTCTTGTGTTCTAATGCTGAGATGAGAGTTGTTGTGAGATATGGAACTTTTCTTCACACTTAAGCAACAAAATGCAACTTGAGTTTCTAGGCATGTAGAGGGCCCCTAATGTGCTGCATAATCCCTCCTTGATCAGTGTGTTATGCTCATAAACTTGTGCCATTCAGATTTGCAATGTACTTGTTGGATTTCTAAATTGACATAAAGTGAATTTTAGCAAAAATGGATAGTTCACTTTATCTAATTTGGGATTAATCTTGCATACAATGTCCAAACTCATAGATCAACACCTTAACACAATGAATATGCATTAAATTATGGAGTGTAACTTGGTTTAAGGACCTGTAATCTAACCTAAAGCATGCTGAGTTCAAATTGCAAAGTTATGGGCATGGAACTTGGTCATGAACAAAGTGGTTTTTTGCTATATTGTGAAATTCGATTCTCTCTAACCATGAGGTTGTTTGAGAAGTTCTTGGACATTTTGGAAAGCTTGGAATGTGTACTACAATCCATCTTTGAAATGCAAATTGAAATTCCAAGTGGAAGTGTATGGAAAATGGCCTTGAAGTGGGGTAGAAAACCTTGTCAAAATAGGTTAAAATTTCACTAAGTTAAAAATGGTTTAGTGCCCTTATTCAAAAAATTGTAACTTGAGATACAAGCTTCAAATGAGAAAACTTTGTGAATCAAAGTTGTAGATTATGCAACAAGCTACAACTTTCATGTTTGGGATTTTGTTTGAATCCAAATGGATCATGGTGAAAAAGTGGGGCAAAGTTGGGAAAAAATTAGGGTTTTTTCATAACTTAGAAAAATTCTAAGTTATGAAAAATTCCATTTCTAACCCTAATTTGCATTTTGTGATTTCTTGGTGAGCAAGTTTCATGATTTGGCATGTTTTGATGAAAAATGAATCTTGAATTTTGATTTTGACCAAAAAGTCAAAGTTTAACTTTTCAGTATACAGTCAAAATTGATCAATTGACTGGGAAATTCAATTGTCAATCTTGTGTACTTGGGATCTTTTGAGCTTGTTGATCATGTCAAGATAATTCCATGGGGTCCTTGAGTCCATGTGTGAGCTTGGTTTGCCATTGGCTAGGTCAAACAGTCAAAAATTGCCTTTGTACAGTCAAAACCCTAAAAATGACCATTTTGCCCTTTTGGTGATCTGATCAAATTTCTTGTGGAATTGTGATCCAAACTTGATCAAATGGTTCATGTGAGTCCAATATGTTGATGTGGGTCAATTTTCATGAGGTTTGACTGTCAATTGGCAACAGTTGACTTTTTCCCCAATACAGTTGATTTTTAGGTCAACTGTCCAATTGACTGGGCAAAACTTGGAATCAGGACTTGAAACTTGATATTGGTAAACTTGGGAGTCCAATATGAGGCATGAAAGTCATCTTAGGCATTTTTAGGTCAAAATCTCTTTGTGCAAACACAAACCCTAATTTTGAGTCCACAGTGCAAGGATAGGTCTTGAGCAGATGAAACCCTAACTGGATCTTGAGCTTCAAAGGCTTTGTGGTGAGGAATCAATGAGAAATGGGAGGGCAAATTTTGGGGTACAACACATTCGTATTTCACTATATTCAAATTGCTTTCATTTTTGTGATGTTCAACTCTCGATTAAAAATTCTAAACCTTTTGAGGGAGGATGACGAAAATGATACCACGATCTTTACAGTATGCTTTTAAACAGACCCCGCTGATGAAGTACAGGAATTGTTTCAAATCCTAAATAGTGGAGTTATAAGGAAGATAATCCCTAGTCAACCCCTCGAGCCAAAGAAGTCGGAGTTTTTCTTTTCACAAAAATTAAAACCCTTAATTATAACCTGGGGCAGGGTAGTTTTCTCAGTTGATCCAGGTGCACAATGAATGGAATCAAAGGAGTCCTTCCAAAACAAAAGACAGTGATGGTTCCGAATAATCATAAAGACAGGCAGTCGTTATCTTTCAAAAATAAAAACCCGATAAGTTAAAACCTATGAAGGAGACTTACAAAAACTGGGGCATCCCGCTGACTGTAAATAACAAAAAGAAACAGTTCAGGCAAAAGACAGGGATAACAAAATAAAAAAGAAAGAGGTCCTACAAACCCTTAACAAAAAGAAATGACTGCCTATTCAAAATAAACTATCAGTATCCGAACCATCACTGGTATATCAGAGCAAAGACTCAAACAAGATCTAATGCACGATTAACTGAGTTTAGGATCGAAGAACATCACGAAGAGCGGGTGGGTACAAATAAACTTTGAGCCTTTATCCTTTGTTTCTTAAACTATGAACCAAGCCACGTTATAACCCTTAAAAGTCCTAGCTGAAGCATGGGTTAGTTTGAAAGCATACTGTTACAAAAGGTATCCTGACTCCTGTAGGGCTCGCTGTAAAATCCTTAGTTGACATCACATTTTACAAAAAATTCACTTGTTTTATGGAAAACTGCATTTTCAAAAACTTCAAGACAGACATAAGCTTTGCATTTTTAAAATAACATTGTTTGCATATGACTATTTGTTCGAACAACAGAGAAATTCACACGACAAATATCTAGTAAACAAAAACCTTCTCAACAAAAAAGAGTCACCTCAAGTGGAAAAAACACTTCCAATCAAGAGGCATGACATGATCATTGTCCATCATCTGGGGCAGTCAAGTCAAGAGTCAAGGAATCTCTCAAAATGCCAAATAGCCAGGGGAAAATCTCCGCCTGAGTCACTTGGGGCATTGGACATGAATTCCAGCGACAAATCTTGCACGATCAAATATCTTCTGGTGGTATGGCAACACGACACTACTGATAGTGACAACTCCCTGCGCTCTGAGAACGTGGACATAGTAAAAAAAAAATACTATGCATAATCAAAGACCCGCTAGGTTGACTGTCCTAGGCAAAAATAAGGGCTTCCCGACGAACCAAAAGGGTTCGGGCAAAAATAAGGGATGAAAAAAAAAATCTGTACACCCGGCAAGTCGAAAACCTGAAAAGGAGGCTTGGGAAAAAAAGGGTATCCCGATGGACTGAAAACCCGAAAGGGTGGTCCAGGCAAAAATTAAGGATCAAAGCGTACGATTATGTCCTGTCATCTCGTCACTTGTCTACCAGAAGAAGATTTGTCAATCGGCAGTTATCAACCTCCACATGTACCTTCTCCCACAAAAGCTGGGGCAATAAGAATTGTCCGAACTGTACAAGCTGCTCTGTCCTCCGGGTACAAGGTAGAGTCGGTTGAAGAGTATGACCAAGATACCTTCACTCCCCGCAGAGAAAGTCATCAATACTCTCCCCAAGCAGAGCTGGCCTCCCATCAGCCCTAAAAAGGCACAGTATCTCCAGCAAGTCAGCAATACTCTCCCCCGAGCAGAGTTGGTCTACCATCAGTCCTGAAAAAGTTGAGTATCCCCAGAAGATCTTAATATTCCCTAGCAGAATATATAGATATCCTCAGCAGTCTTAATATTCCTCGACAGAAATATAAGAGTGTTCCCCGGTGGAGTACAAGATACCCCCAGTGGAGCCATCTCTTCAAAAGTTTCCCCAGGAGAGTTGAATCATCTCCCCAGTAGATTCTGGAAGCTTGTCCCTTGCAGAGTACAAAAATCTTTCCCCAGCCATATTCAAAGGTTATCCCCCACCAGAGTCTAACTGGGTTATCCTCAGCAAATTGCAATGGAAAGATCATCCTCAGCGAAGTTCTTCCTATCCTCCAGCGGAGTTCATCAAATTCCCCAACAAAGCTTATCAACGGAATCCCCAGCGGAGTTATCGTTAAGATCTCAGCGAAGTATCTCTTCCCCACAGAGTAATTCCTCGCAGAGTAATCTCTTCACCAGGTTTATCCCCCAACGGAGTCATCCTATCCTATAGGTTTATTCGTGCAATCATCTTTGTTCATCATCCCCAGCGGAAACGAAGAACTCTACTCTTCAACATCAGCCCAGGATTTAACACTCCCCGGCATTCATCAAGGATTTATTTTCCCAGACGAAAATACATTCATAAACATTTCATATCTCATATCTCCTGCTTACATACATGATAAAGTGCATACGACACAATCTCTTTTTTTTAGAACATCATGACATCATGCATTTCATACATCATGACATTGCATACAACTAATGTTTTGCCTTTTCAGGAAAAGGTCAATCAAAAGATGATTACCATCAATTCTTGCCGTTCCAGATCAACACCTGTACCTAGCCAGGAAATATCTGTGAACGACTGATTGTAGATCTATACCTGAAACCAGACATGAAAGTTATCTACATTGAAGAGATTGAAGATCAATACCTGTAGCAAGCCAGGAAATCATCTTTCTTTCTCAGGTCAGAGGTTAATACCTGTATCCAGCCTGGAAAGCTATCTCAACCAAACTTTTTCAGTTCCGGATCAACATCTGTATCTAGCCAGGAAATATCTGTGACCGATTGATTGTAGATTCGATACCTGTAACTAGCCAGGAAAGTTATCTACATGAAGAGTTTGAAGATCAACACCTGTAACAGGCCAGGAAATTATCTTTCACTCTCAGGTCAGAGATCTACACCTGTATCCAGCCAGGAAAGCTATCTCAACCAACCCTTTTTAAGTTCCAGATCAACACCTGTATCTAGCCAGGAAATATCTGTGAGCGATTGATTGTAGATTTGATACCTGTAACTAGCCAGGAAAGTTATCTACATGAAGAGATTGAAGATCAACACCTGTAACAGGCCAGGAAATTATCTTTCACTCTCAGGTCAGAGATCTACACCTGTATCTAGCCAGGAAAGCTATCTCGACCAACCTTTTTTAAGTTCCATATCAACACCTGTATCTAGCCAGGAAATATCTGTGAGCGATTGATTGTAGATTCGATACCTGTAACTAGCCAGGAAAGTTATCTACATGAAGAGATTGAAGATCAACACCTGGAACAGGCCAGGAAATTATCTTTCACTCTCAGGTCAGAGATCTACACCTGTATCCAGCCAGGAAAGCTATCTCGACCAACCCTTTTTAAGTTCCGGATTAATACCTGTATCTAGCCAGGAAATATCTGTGAGCGATTGATTGTAGATTCGATACCTATAACTAGCCAGGAAAGTTATCTACATGAAGAGTTTTAAGATCAACACCTGTAACAGGCCAGGAAATTATCTTTCACTCTCAGGTCAGAGATCTACACCTGTATCCAGCCAGGAAAGCTATCTCGACCAACCTTTTTTTTAAGTTCTGGATCAACACCTGTATCTAGCCAGGAAATATCTGTGAGTGATTGATTGTAGATCTACACCTGTAACTAGCCAGGAAAGTTATCTACATTGAAGAGACTGAAGATCAATACCTATAGCAAGCCAGGAAGACAATCTTTCTTTCTCAAGTCAGAGATTAATACCTGTATCCAGCCAGGACAACTATCTCCTCGACCACCCTTTCTCAAGTTCCAGATTAATACCTGTAACTAGCCAGGAAATATCTGTGGACGACGGATTATAGATTAATACCTGAAACCAGACAGGACAAATATCTACTCGACCATCATGAAGCAACCCTACACCGGTTCCAAGATGCAGTTTTACACGGACTCATCATCAGGAAACCCTACACAGGTTCTTCCTTTCAACCTACCAAGTTACAATTCGACAAACAATCTCCAGATGGCATCTTTAAGCCCATCTCCACAACTATCCATTACATCTCCAAATGGCATCCATAAGCCCATTCCCGACAAGATTCTGTCACCTCTCCAGATGGCATCTATAAGCCCATCCTCCTATCCATCATATCTCCAAATGGCATCTGTAAGCCCATTCCCGACATGACATTGCTGATACTACACCATGCGAGTGCAAATTTCTGGGCACTCTAGTGTTCAATCATCTCCCACCTTCGGATCACGAAAGGCACGCAAGCCAATCTACATCCTCAAGTTTAAGAATATTGAACAGGGGCAACTGTTGTACCCCAAAATTTGCCCTCCCATATTCCTCAAGATTTGTCAAGAATCATCCTCAAATTGCTCAAAGTTTGCTCAAAGGATTGTACAGTCAAACCACTTCCTAAGCCAGTTGAAATTAGGGTTTTGATTCTCTCAAGGAATTTGGGGTTTTCAATGGTCCAATCCAGTCCCATAGGCCTATACACATCCTCAAGCATCTACATGCCAAGTTTCAAGACTCACAATGCCAATTTGTGCAGTCAAAAGCCTCATTTGATCCACAGTCAACTGTAGGGGCAAAATGGTCATTTTACAGTCAAAAGTCAGAATTTTTGGTCAACACCTTATTTTTAGTTCATAATCATCATTTGATCAAGTCTTTATCATGATTCCACAAGGATGGCTCAAAAATCATCAAGATGCAAAAAGTTACTATTTTTGGACAGTAGAAAAGTCAACTGTATCTTGACCAGGGCATAACTTTTTTATGGTTCATCAGAAAAATCCCATCCAATGCTCATTTTGAAGGGGATGACATTTCCAACAATCCATCTTCACATTCCAAGTTCAAGAAATGCTCTTACAAAAAGTTATCAATTTCTACATTATAGGTCAATTCCAAAAGTCAACAAAATTGCACTTTAAGTCAAAGACCATAACTTGAGATTGGTAAATCCAAATGACATGCTACCAAAGGCATTGGTTAGAGGACTTCAAGAGCTTTCCAAAATGTCTAAGAACATGGTCATATGATCAAAATTGAGCAAGTTGTGCATTGGAGAAGTTGGGAAATTTTTTATGAATTTGCAAAAGTCAACTTTGCTCAAAACACTTTATTTTTGCTAATGGGCCTCAAATCTCTTCTTGAAACTTCATCCAAGGCCTATGCACGACCCATCAAGCTTAATTGAATTATTTTCTTATTTTTTATTAATTAATTGGATTTTTAATCAATATTAATTCATTTAATTAATTTAAATTGTAGGAAAATATAAAGATATGGTTTTTCAATCTTTTTGTGAAGCAAGAATGACCTAAAATGCTGGCAATTTCGTGCACCAAGTCAAAGATGCAATATCTCCAAATTTGGCAACTTTTTCCAATCATGAAGATTCAAAAATATATGATTTCCAATCAAATATTCAAATCATCATTCCATGGATTTTTGCTCAAGATTCTGACCTAATCTCATTCTCCTATAAATATACAAGCTAACCCTAATCATGCACACGTGAGAGAGCTGCAGAAAAAGCCATAACCATATTGAAAAAATTCAAGAAAATTGCAAAACTGATTTCTATATTCCAGGGCGATTTAAAGACTTTTATTGATTCTAATCTATTGCAGGAGTTCTCAGGGACGTTTTGCAATCAAAACCAAGCAGTGAAGCTCAAAGAATCATCAAGAACAGAGTCACGGTTTGCATTTTATTTTGAGAATTGTACAGGTTAATTCATGCATCATTAACATGATTTTGTGTTTGATTTGTGTTGCTAGGGACTGTACAAAGCTAATGGTATAGCTCAATTGAATTATAACGCCATAAATCACAAAATGCCATTGACGAATTTTAGGGTTCATAAGATTTCAAATTAGGGCTTTACAATCCAGAAACAATTAGGGTTCATAAGGCATATGGTTAGAATCGTTAAGACCAGACGAACACATTGGAACCCTCGCGAAATATTTATGTGCAGTGTATCTCTATTCGTTATTTTTCCTCATGGCATATTGTGGGGGTTAAAAACTCCCGCTATCTAATGTTATAATTGCAGGTACAAGGAAGAAGACGAGGACGTGTTGATACGTGGTTGGTTCGTTTGAAAAGGCGCACATGTTTTTGTTTTTTTCAGCATATGAATTGATTTATATATATTATATTTACTTGTTATTATATTATCAGATGTGCGTTCTAGTTCAATTGGCAAAGGCGTGGGAGCATTAACCATTGGGACCTGGGTTCGAATCCCAGGTCCCCCAAAATACTTGTTTCTATTTTTTCTTCACATAATCATGTGCAGCTTTCCAGGATATGTCCTACCACGCGCTTCAAATATCCAGGTGCCATGTGTCTGAGACTCAAATCTAATGGTCCAAAGCTGGATGACCATCATACTCCTAGTCAACACACGCGTAGAGAATCATTAAAGTCAAACAGGCTTGAGAGATTAATGGGCCAAAAATTTCTAAAAATACCTCCTAATGGCCCAACACCCCCTGGTTCATTCATTCTTTTCTTTTTATTTTGTTTTACTAATTATTATTATTAATTATTATTATTTTAATTAACATAATTATTTATTTTCATAATAAATTCAGAAAAACTAAAATATATTATTTTTATTATTATTATTAATTTCACCTTTAATTTATTATTTTTGTAAATAAATACTAACATAGATTAATTTAGCTAATTAGGTCAATTTTAATTTTTTTCACAATAAATAAAATCCATGTAGAATTAGGTTAATTAATATATTTAACTATTTTATTTTATTTCCTAAAAACATAAAAAACTTAAAAAATATTTCTTTTATTTAATTAATTAGGATTAGGTTTAATTAAATGCAAAAAGGACCAAAAACTCATTCTTTCTCAAAAAAAGGATCAAAACCCTAAGGACTTTTCCGATTCAATTTCTTTCACGCATATTATTTTTGATCATATTTATGTAATTGCTCCGAGGATGTAATAGTGTTAATTAGGACCTTTTTATCGCTTTCTTTAATTTTCTCGCATTTACTTTTCAAGGGTTGCTTTTGGCGATGTAAATACCCGACGCCTTGTAATAGCGTAGATTTATTTTCCGCAAATATAAACTGCTAGATGTATGTTAACTAGGCTATGCATGACAAGACTTATATCTGAAAATTAAAATCAACCCATAGCTCACCATAACATGTTCAAAGATAATTTAACTGAATCCTGACACACTCGCACATGCCACTCCTAGGGTACGCCTCACTTGGTTGCCTCGACGTGGCCATCGAGTATAGAGTGTTTTAGAGGACGCCCTCCTATCTAAAGATCCAAGTTGCCTCGAAACGGTTGCCTCGGATAAAAAGGATCTAGGACATTAGGGTTACCGCTAAGGCGTCCTACTATTGCTTTGGTGACCACACATGTCCCTATAATCGAATTGACCCGAAAAACTCCAACGGCGGTGCTACCTACTTCTCAATAGTGGGATAGTACTGTCTAAAGGACATTTACACAGCTTAATTTCTTTTGAGTAGGTAGAGGTTCTCAGGTACTTGCTCTTTCAAAATGAAAATACTTTTCGCACCTACACTTTTCAAACAAAAGTTTTCAAACAAACACTTCATACACTCTTGAGGACAGATACAAGAGTTAAAACGAAGTTTTCAAACAAACTTTTTCAAAACCCACAAACACAAGAAAAGCAAAAATCTTTTGAAAACATAGTGAGCAAGTGCCTAAGAGCCCGTCGATAACCACAGATAGAAAGGGTGCTAACACCTTCCCTTTCTATAATCTACCTCCCGAACCCGAGAAACATCTCGAAAAGGAATTTTGCTTTGCTTTTGTCCTTTCCTTGTTGGAGAAAATAAAATACGGTGGCGACTCTTGCTTACCGCGACATTTCGCGAACCAGCATTAAAAAATAGTCAGTTCTATTTCCACCGATCACAACTACCTTCAAGCCATCATCATTGCACCTGTCAACAAAAAGGAAGGAGAAGGAGATTAGAAGGGGAATTGGAAAACCGAAAAGGAATTAAATATGATCAGAATCACTGCGGATAGGTAAGCCTAATACTTATCTCTTTGGGTTTTCATTCCATGATGATTGGTGTTTAGCTGTATGATTGAGGGTTAATTTGGGGTTTCTGTGGTCATTAGGGTTAGGTTAGGGTTCATTAGCCTAGGATTAGGGTTCATCGCTGCTGAAGATTTCTGGGTTTGGAGGCTAGGGTTCATCATGAACCCTTAGGGTTCATAAGAACCCCGATGAAGATGCACTGTGGTTTATGATGGTTTCTTGAATTTGGTATGAAGGCCACTGGCGGGGCGATTTCTGGCATGAAGGAATTCTAGAGAGAAGGAAAAGCCTCTCTCTCTAGAAATAACAAAAAGGTTTTTGTTGTTTTGGGTAGAAAGAGAAAGAAAGGGAAAAAATGGGCCTGATGCCTGGAAACATGCTTTTATAAACCTTCCCCACACCAGCTGCAACATGCTTACCGTGCGCCCTCAACCCAAGCCTTCTGATCTTGATCAAACATTTGAAAACCCACGACACGTTGTAGCTCCATGCGCGTACACCACACCTTGTCCAATGAACCTCCCAAACGTTTGCGATCTCGAGCCTAAGCCCATCACTAATCACATCACCCATGCTTTTGATTTTTTTCTACAATGTTAGAAACCACACCCCCTGCATTCTGAGCCGAGTTCAATATCTGAACTTGAGACCTTGCTGAATAAATCCCCCAGATTTTCTAATGCATTAGAAATTGTACCACTCTGCGTTTTGGGCTTGAATTAAATATCTGAATTCAGGGTCCTACTTTCCACACCCCTTGTTTTACTTAACACAAATAAAATACACCCCCTTGCGTTTTTATTAAAATTAATTTATTTTTTATTTATTATTCATATTATTATTATAATTTTTATATTTAATATATTTATAATTTTTGAAGTTATTTTTATTATTATCATAAAATTCAAATATTTATTTTTTCTATTAATTCATTCTTTAATTACTTTTAAAAATTGCATTAAAGTGTTTTTTTATATTAATATATTTAAAAAATACCAAACCAACACTAAATCCTTTTTTTAGTAATTTAATTAAATCCAAGATAATTTTCAATAAGAATTATGGAGATACTTTAAATTGATTGCGAACTTCGTCTAACAATTCCGCTATTCACACACTCCGGCTTGGTTGAAGGCAAATTCAAAATATCTTCGCAATCTATAAAAAACACCAACCAACCACGAACTATGAATTGGGACTCTGATTCTTCATAAGAGGACACGTAGGCATACGACTGAAATCGTGACGAGTTCCCCTAATAAAAATTAAAACCCTATTTCCTAAAGATTGCAATTCTAAACCCTAGTATCCTTGTGAACAAGGTAGATGAGAAGTGCCTAACACCTTTCCTTCGTCTAAAAACAAGTCAACAACTTAGAATCTCTGACCAAATTAGGGTTATCCGTTATATTCCCTTCCCTAGGATAAAAATTAATGGTGGCGACTCTCATTTTAAAACCAGTTAAAACATCAAGTATCTCCAATTATCAATAAAATCGAGGGGGTAAACTATTAGTATTTTTTAATTTAAACTGGTTACATTATTTACACAGAAAATTAATAAAGTAACTTGTTTACAAAATACAATGTTTACCCAAAATATTAAACTAGTTGCATTGTTTATACAGAACATCAAAATGAAAATCAAAGTTGTCCATGAAGAACATATGTTGGATCTTCAAATCTTTGAAATCCATGGGAAGATCAATCGCTGCAAAAATTATGTTTTTAATTGCTTTTCCTTGCATTTGTTTCTGATATAAACAAAAAAAGGTTAGATAAATAAATAACTTTATATTCCAATCAACAATTAAGAACACAAACCTTAAACCCAAATAATTTTCTGCTCTTCCAATCTATCTCAGAGAACTCTTCATGACCAAGACTCTTCCAAATCTTAAACTGGAGGATAGTTTCAAGCGCTTCATGATGTTGTATTATGAATTTTTTATATTCATATTGCTCTTATAATGGAAGTTATTTAGGTTTCATGTGGATTAATAATGGAAGTGTCTTGAGCATTGATAGTGATGAAAATGGACGACAAGGATTTGATTAAGGACAGTGACAAATATCCTCAAAATTAACGTTAAAATATCCCCTCAGTTTTTAGAAAGTCTGAGGTGAAAGATTGTTGTTGTTATTATTATTATTATTATTATTATTATTATTATTAATGTTTAATTTACATAATTTACAAAGAATTTTAAAACACAATATTGCAACCAATCCAGATTCTTGAAGATAAACAAATCTTTGCTATAAGGAGTTATTGAGAATAAATTGTTTACAATAGATCTTTGGTAGAATCCTCAGAGATGTCATCGTCTTCAGAAACCTCAGAGATTTCATGGTCTTCAGAGTTCTGTTCTTAAGCGTTTCTAGATCAAAATTTTGCATGGAAATGTACAGTGGTAAATATTTTCTCAATCTGTCGCGGTTACATATTAGTTAGAATTAGGGTAAAATATGATTTACAAATTCTCAATTTCACCTCGGTTATTTTTAAAAACTGAGGTGACATTTGTTATATATATATATATATATATATATATATATATATATATATATATATATATATATATATATATATATATATATATATATATATATATATATATATATATATATATATATATATATATATATATATATATATATATATATATATATATATATATATATATATATATATATATATATATATATATATATATATATATATATATATATATATATATATATATATATATATATATATATATATATATATATATGACAATTACATTATTTACACAAAATATTAAAAATAAATGTTTACAACAAATCTTTTCTCTTTTGAATGAATATTTTCGCTGATATCTATCATCCAAAGGTTGAACTCCCTTCTTTGTGTAAGTTTAAGCAATAATATTAAAATACATTATTGAAACAGATGCAATGTCATCATAGTCGCCATTATTCTTGGAGAACAACAAATCTTTGTTGTAATCCAGACTTAGTTGCATACCCTTGTGTGGATGCTTTTTAAGCTCAATGCTTTGAATTCATCCATAAGTTATTTGTTCTAAACATTGAAAAATATTTTCTCTGCACCTGCAATCCATCATAGGAAGTTTATTCCAAAAATACAACAACAACATCAACACCATTATGTGAGATAAATTGCAAGGGTAGAAAAATGTTTTGTTCTGGATAGAAGAACATTGAAGATTTTTTCTGTCTTGCAATCCATCCCAAAGAATGATGCATGCGAGTTTGGGGCGGCTTCATATAAGTAAATATTAGGGTAAAATTTAACGAGTGCTTTTATAGTAAAATTGGATTATTTTATCCCTCGGTTATATCGAAAAAAAGGGGTTAGATCCTTTAGTTTACACTTATAAACAAATAAAAACATAAACTACAATAGTTGGGATTCAAAGCGTGTCTTGACTTGTCTTTCCCCTCGGTTATTTTAAAACCTGAGGGAAATTATGGATTTTTATTTTATAAATAATAAAATATGGCGCGCCTTGGAATTTTACCTCGATTTTTCTTTGGAAGAGGTGAAAGCTTCGTCATGAAAAGCGTTATTTGTTTTAGTGCATCTATGATGGATATGAGGAAACAAATGAATGAAAGTAACCATGAAATGGTTAATACGTTAACTAGGAAAATGGGTATTATATTCAATCCATTAATTACGAATTCTAACTAAAGTTGTGAGTCGTTAGCCAATCAGATGGCTCGAGTAGCCTATTTTTTTGGCGTTCCTCAGGTTCAAGCGCCACCAACTCCCCAAATTTAGAATGTCAGGCCAAACAAAATGCCTAAAAATGGAATAACCCTTGTTAATCAGAGACAACATTTGGGATTTTATCATCTAGGAAATACCCCAAATAGAGAGGGCGAATAATATATAGGTCGGAATAATCCTAGGCCAATAGAATTAAAAAATCAGGATGTTGACCAAGTACTTTCAAATGTCCAACAAAATAACTTAGGGGGACACAACAATATAGCCAACGTGGTCAAAAAGATTTTGGCCCAAAATGACTTTAATGTTGGCCTTCACTGGCCTAACTATGTGTCTCCTCTATTATAATATGTTTGTTAGAAAAATCTACCTAGGGGCTAGAAAGTTCCTAAATTCACTAACGAGTCTACAACCAAACATGTTTCTAGATACCAAACCGAGGTTGGTGAGATTGCAAATAATAAGAATTTGAAGATGAAATATTTCCAAAATTCTCAAACTAAAAATTCTTTCACTTGGTTTACCATACTCCCTCCTCAGTCCCCAATTAGAAAGAGTGCTTCATTAGTAATTCTACATAGGCCAGTAGAAAAATAAGCCTTAAGGAACTGGCCAGTGTTAGGCATAAAATGCCATAGTCGATTATTGACTATCTGAATAAGTTTAGAGTCCTAAAGGCAAGGGGTTTTACACAAGTCCCAAAATATGAGTTGGTCGAAATGATCGCAAAAGGTCTAAATTATTCAATTAGGGAAAAGTTAGACACTCAATACCTTAGTGACATGGCCCAACTAGAAGACAGGGTCCGCCAAGTCGAACATCTAAAACCTGGGAAGGCTTAATAAAATAAGTACAACAAAAAGGAAAAGATTGCATACATAGAAACAAATGGTTGTCTATCAGACATATTCGATGAATACATCAAACAGAGCAAAGTCCATAAGGAAAAATAAAGCCAGGAGCTCCGTACATATGTAAATTATTGAAACCATCAAATGGGAAAAATCCCGTCGAACCTAGCAAAAATGAAATATTTGTTACTAAAACATATACTTTTGATATAACA
Organism: Vicia faba; assembly: GCA_948472305.1. NCBI lineage: Eukaryota > Viridiplantae > Streptophyta > Magnoliopsida > Fabales > Fabaceae > Vicia > Vicia faba. The sequence continues at coordinate 801,055,078 of OX451739.1, read as the reverse complement.
AAATGTGACGAGATTTTTAGTTTGTTGGTCATTGATGGGAAGATTATAGTGACTTTGGGCCTAAACCTCCCCCACTGGAGCAAAGGAAAAAGAAAGGTTTTTGTAAGTACCATAATTTCTTAAGTCATAAAACTTCTCAATGTGTTTTTTCCAGGGACTTCGTGTAGAAAGCGCTGTATGAGGGACTGTTGTAGTTTAGAGAGAATCCTAAGGCTTCAATGCGGGTGGATAATAATACACTCCATGTCGAAGAAGCACACTTCACTTAGCCCATCGAGATCCTCCTGGTCGAGGCTGCTAATGGCCTAAACATGGAGGTTGAACAAGTTGGAGAAAATTTTGTAGAAGGCGAGGCTGAGAAGATAAAAATGGTGTTCCCCAGGCTGAAGAGGCACTTATCAAATTTCTAAATTGATGAAAATTAAGAAACTCCAGGACTATGTTATGCCTCAAGTGTAGCTCTATTTTCGATGAGGAAGTAGTGAAGAGTCTTAAATCCACTAGAGTTTCAGAACTCAGGAAAGGTAAAAAAGGTGGGTCAATCTCCAGATTTGTCTTCGAAAAACGAGGAGTTCAACATAGGAACCAGGAGTTCCATAGGAAATCTGGACACCACCACCAAATGACTTATGTACCTCCCACCAAAGGGGATCCATGGATCAAAGGGGATCAAACAAACATAAATGGAAGGTAGTGGATGCAGGGATATGATCTTCCTATCATGATAATTCTAACATGTCAAAGAGAAACTCAAATGTCCATTATAAATATAAAGGGAAAAATCCCAAGATGCGAACTCGATGGAGGTGTCATAAGAGAAATAAGAAGGTTTCATGATAAGCCTCAGTTTAAAACCACCTGCATAAAAGATAAGTGAAGCAGTTAAGAAACTAGTTAAAGAGAGGTTATCTCTGGCGGTTGCACCTAAGGATAAAAGTTACAATGACCCTATTGCACAAGATGATGAACTGATAACTGACAATTTCGACGTGGGCTTAGAAGATGATTTCTAAGTAACTTGCAATATTGTATCAGTTTTACCAGTGGATTATGATTGCATTTCATAAGTTTCAGAAGCAGAAGAGGAGTTTGTGTAGAATGAGGCGGCAAATAAAAAGCCTTTATGCTATTATGTGATGAATAAAGGCGTTGTTGAAGAAAAATAGGCCATATTTGAGAAACCAGATGCGAGAATGATGTATCAATTGAAACCATTGTTTATAAGGGAGAAGGTAGATAATAACAGGGTCAACAAAGTATTTTTTGACGTAGGAGCGACAATCAAATTGATGCCTCACTCCCTACTAAAGAAGATATGGAAGTATGATACAGACCTTCGACCACACAATATGGTCTTGTCTAACTATGAAGGCAAGATAAGCCATATATTAGGGGTAATACATGTTGAACTCTCAATTGGTACCTTAACTAGGCCAACACTTTTAATGGAGATTGCGTCCAAATAAAAATACAAACTATTGTTAGGACTTGAATTGATTCACGACATTAGAGCGGTCCCTTCGACTCTCCACCAGAGGATCTCCATATGGCATCTAGACTGTAACACCCTTCTAAACCCACATACATTTCGCATATATTTTACGAAATAAAATCAAATAAAATCACCAACAAGGGTGTCCCATCTTCACAAAAGCATCATATAAAACATCTTGCTCCATAACACAGGTTTTCAAAACATCTAAAAAAACTAATTCTTTAACATCATCATATATGAAAAATTCAAATTATTGCAGCCGAATCATAGTCTCAAATTTTTTATTGAAAATAATTCACAAAGTCTTCCTCAAACTTCATCGCTCATGACTCATAAATTAAACAACTAAATACCATGAAAGGTAACTCATCATCTCAAAATAAACAAGAAAACATAATAGTTTCACAACAAACATTCCCAACCCCCGATGTTATATATCATAGCAAGAACCTCTTATTCAACAGAAATAAATGACCCACTCTAAAGCTAATCCTCTAAGATTAAATGCACTAATCCTGATCACCTGCAAGTTACCCACGTATAATGGCAACTGAAATTCTGGTATAGTCAGAGCTCATATGTCTTATACGATGTCGAGACATCTGGTCTGACTGAAACATCATGGTAAGGTATAAAAATTAAGAAAAAGTACTGAAAAGTAAACCACACATCAAAATTGTTAACCCACATCGGAGACAACAACTCCTGCTCTAAGGGCATACCAAGCAGGAAGGAAATCCACTATTAGTAGTATCAACTTGATGTTAAAATTCCCCGTTTACAACTTCTCACTTAATCCCTACCCAATGAAACTTTTACCTAAGAACTTCTAGATATGATTATCCCCACTCACTTCCAATCACCTCAATGATGTTTAACAGTCAACAGTCCCAATTACTATATTGACAATTTTCTACCTTTATGAATATCACTCTTCAAACACCAAAAAAACAGGAAGACACACTTTCGTGACAATTCACTTAGCCAGGATTCTTGACTAAGAACACAACTTGGAGTTGCTTACAAGCTTCCTCCAAGAACAATATGAAGGCAAGATAAGCCATATATTAGGGGTAATACATGTTGAACTCTCAATTAGTACCTTAACTAGGCCAACACTTTTAATGGTGATTGCGTCCAAAGAAAAATACAACCTATTGTTAGGACTTGAATGGATTCACGACATTAGAGAGGTCCCTTCGACTCTCCACCAGAGGATCTCCATATGGCATCCCGACTGTAACTCCCTTCTAAACCCACATACATTTCGCATATATTTTACGAAATTAAATAAAATAAAATCACCAACAAGGATGTCACATCTTCACAAAAGCATCATATAAAACATCCTGCTCCATAACACAGGTTTTCAAAACATCTAAAAAAACTAATTCTTTAACATCATCATATATGAAAAATTCAGATTATTGCAGCGGAATCATAGTCTCAAAATTTTTATGGAAAATACTTCACAAAGTCTTCCTCAAACTTCATCGCTCATGACTCATAAATTAAACAACTAAATACCATGAAAGGTAACTCATCATCTCAAAATAAACAAGAAAACATAATAGTTTCACAACAAACATTCCCAACCCCGATGTTATATATCAGAGAAAGACCCTCTTATTCAAAAGAAATAAATGACCCACTCCAAAGCTAATCCTCTAAGCTTAAATGCACTAATCCTGATCACCTTCAAGTTAACCACGTATAAAGGCAAATGAAATTCTGGTATAGTCAGAGCTGATATGTCTTATACGATGTCAAGACATCTGGTCTGACATAAACATCATGGTAAGGTATAAACATTAAGAAAAAGTACTGAAAAGTAAACCACACATCAAAATTGTTAACCCAGTTCAGAGACAACAACTCCTACTCTGGGGGAAAACAAAGCAGAAAAGAAATCCATTATTAGTAGTATCAACTTGATGTTAAAATCCCCCATTTACAACTTCTCACTTAATCCCTACCCAATGAAATTTTACCTAGGAACTTCTAGATATGAGTATACCCACTCACTTCCAATCACCTCAATGATGTTTAACAAACAATAGTCCCAGTTGCTATATTGACAACTTTCTACCTTTATGAAGATCACTCTTCAAACACAAAAAAAAGACAGGAAGACACACTTCCGTGACAATTCACTTAGCCAAGATTCTTGACTAAGAACACAACTTGGAGTTGCTTACAAGCTTCCTCCAAGAAAAATACTCACTCTTTCTTCAAAGCATCAAGGAGAACACAATGACCCTCTCACATCCGAGTGGTTCACTTTCACAAACTCTCCTAGAGAGTGGCTACGGACTCAGTCCTAATGACTACATCTTGATAATTCATGGCTTGTCTTTTTTCTTAGGTTATAATGCTTATATTTATAAACTAGTACCAAACTGTATTTGGGCCTTCAATCACCGAAAATATGCTATTACAAATCTGCAGAAAATTCTGCACAACAATAGGTCTTAAATCGTTTGTTTCCTATACTATCTCCATAACTAGAAACTGCATAATCTTCAATATTTTGACTTGATTCTTCATGGCCTATTAAAATAGCGCCACATAAGATAATATAATATCCTATAATATATTCTGTCATTGTGACTTAACAGAATTAATAGATCTTTAGCTCAAGCAAGATGTCGAATGAACCTGCATTGGACATCTTCTTCAACATGTTGCTCCAGATGTTGAAATACTTCAACTCAACATGTCTCAACATAAAATAAAACTTGGTCCTGTTTAGCAAGTAGACACATCCTATCTAACATATTCCTGCTTTATTAGTTTTACCAAACATGATTCCAATTACATAAATTAGAGAATTAACAGCAACATTTCCAAGCAGAAAGGGTGAGTAATCATAATCATTATAAAAGACATAAGGAATAAATATAGTAGTTATAACACAACGACAAGACACCACATACCATCAAAACTTCATGTTATACCCACACCTTCAATTCATCATTCATTCATAACATCATCATATTATCATTTGTTGCACCCCAAAACTTGCCCTCTTATTTTACTCGAAACATACTCCTAGAGGTCCTCAATTGCTCAAGTTGACTAAGGATTGACCAGACAAATCCTCCTCCTAAGATAATGAGCCTCAAACTAGGGTTTCCCTCCTCATCAATATGTTTGAGTTACAAGGGTTCTAAATGGTTTCAATTGCCCTAATATGTCCTCAAGATCATCCATGCCAAGTTTCATGCCTTGCACAAGAAGTTTGCTCAGTCAACTGCTCAAATGCCTGAAAATCAACCACACTAGGTCAAAAGTCAATTGTGGCCCACATACAATCAAACTTTAAGATTTTTGGTCAACATCAACATTTTGAAGTGATATCCATCATTTTATCAAGTTTTGATCATGATTCCTCAAGGAATGCTCCTAATTCATCAAAACTCAAATGTTGCTAAATTAGGGTTCCTATAGGAAAAGTCAACCAAACTTTGACCAGGCATAACTTTCTCATACTTTATCAGAAATTTTTCATCCAAGGCTCATTTTGAAGAGAATCCAATTCCTTGCAACTTCTATTCATCCCTCAAGGTAAATAAATGCTTAAATCAAAAGATACAAGTTCCTAAATTATAGGTCATTTCAAAAAGTCAACAAAAACACCTTTTGGGTCAAAGCTCCTTACATGAACATGGAAGATCCAATGGAGATGAAACCAAAAGGGTTATTTAGAGGACATCCTAAGATTTCTAAAAAGTAAAATAACACTCTCTTAGGGTCAAAATAGAGAAAGATATGCATTCTCAAAGTTGGCCATTTTTGGAAATTTGCACAAAGTCAACAATGCCCAAAATTGCATTTTTTCCACATGGGCCCATCTTTTCAAGATTGAATCTCAGTCCTAGCATGGTCCACGACCTATGGGACCCTCCATGCCTTATTTATTTGTTTATTTAATTTATTTTTATTTTTATTCATTTAAAACTCAAATAAAATCAAATAAATCCAAATAAATCACATATTTTGTTTTAGGAATGATTTTTGCATTGAATGGAGATCTCATATGCTGTCAATAGCCAAAGAAATCGTGCAAGTCCAAATGGACACAAAATATCCACATATGGTAACTTTTCAAGATTTGATTTTTCTTAAAACCATGCCATTAATCTTTGGATTCTTGCCACAAATATTACCCTAATCTGATTCACTACATATGCCAATGTATTGCAACCCTAGAACATAGGTTTTTAGATGTGCAGCTGCCTCTAAGAGCAAGAACAAAGTGTCAATTTTTTATTAAAAAAGTGCATATCGGATTCCTTTGCACAAGCGAGTTCAAAGCATTTCAAGGACTAAGCAACAATCCTTGGACGTCTAGGAAGTTACCACACTCATTCCCCAGGCCTGTAGCATGAGAAACAACTCTCTACACTCACGATTTGTGTTCACTTTTTTTCAACTTTGATTCCATTTATTTACCCACTGTAAACATGATTTGATTGCATCTTCATATTCATCATCATGATAGGAACCTTTTTGAATGGTTTAATCAGATTTTAAGCGCATGTACAACCATTCGCCATTGTTAGGGTTCCGAAGCTCCAAATCGGGGAACTCTAACTAGAGGTAAAATTGTACAAAATTAGGGGTGCTATCATGCTTAGGAGATCGTTTATAGTCAATCCATGTCATTGGTTTGAATTTATGTTGCTTGTATCGTGTTTTAGAATGTTGCAAGGTTATAGCTATGGACAAAAACTGTCACTATAGCTTTTAGTGACAATTTTGTCTGTAGGTAAAGGTCGGGTATTAAAAACAACAGCCCCATGAACAAGAAGATCAGGTCACAACATCCCATTGAAGGGTTTGAATCCACGCGCTCTTTTTAGGCATAATGTTTTGTTTGGCTTATGTTTTATTTGTTTATTATATTAACAAATAAGCTTTCCAGCGCAGTTGGTCCAGGCGTTACCCTTTGAGCGGAAGGACCTGGGTTCGATCCCAGGTCTCAACATTTTCCTATTTTTTGAGTTATTTCTTGAATATTCCATGTGCCTCACCATCAATTGTCCAACATGCACCCATGATCTCAACCATCAAGTGCATCACGTGATCAGATCTAAACGTCCACAAAAGCAACGCATGGTGAACTCTCAGATGAGAGCCTCACTGGATCACGCGTAAGGCAGATGGGCCAGCTATTTCGGGCTTTGCATATTAAGCAAGGCACCCCCCAGTTTGCTATTTCATACCAGACCCATTTTAATTCTTTTTAATTTATTTATTTAATTATTGTTTTTTTAATTACTTTACAAAAATCATTGTTTTTTAAAAAAAATCACAAAACAATAGAATTAGGTTTTTTTTCTTAAAATAATTAATTTCATTAATTGATTATATTAGCTTAAATTAGGATAATTTAATTCCCTTCTCATAATTAAAATCAATTCAAGATTAGTTTTAATTTGCAAAAATTAATTATTTTCTCAAATAAAAAATGCAAAAATATTTTTCTTCTAAATCAATTAGATTCGTTAAACTTTAATTCCTCGTATTTAATTTCATTGCGCGTATTCCTTTGATTATTTTTTCCAATTAATGTAATTACTCTGAGGTTTGTAATAGTTAAAGTTAGGATATTTACTGCTTTTATTTCCCCAGTTTTGGTTATGTAATTCCCATCCCCCGAAGCATTGTAATAGTTAGACTCTAAATTTCTTGCACTTTATTTTCTGCTATTAATTAAACTGTCAGATGCTTGAGAATAAGATTGTATGAGAAAAATAAATCAATGTTTAAAGCAATAGAAAACCCTAACTATGCAAAGATAATTGACTGAAAAACAAACACTTGCACATGCTCACTCCTAGGGTTTTTCCCCACTTCGGTTGCCTTCAGAAAATAGTCACTATTCTCGAAATGTGAGAATTTCTAGTGGATGTACTCTAATTCAAAAGATCACTAGTCCCTTGATGACCCTTTAGACGTTGCCTCGATAAAAAAGTGATCTTATATCTTGCCCAGTTGCCTTAGTGATTGTAAACGTCCCTTTCGATAGTCCCTTAACATCCAATAATAGGGCTACCTACTCCTTAATAGTAGGATAACATTATCTAAAGGAAATTAGAAAATGAACAGTCTTTTTCGAGTAGGTAGAAACTTTTAAGTACTTGCTCGAAACAATCAATTTTTCACACTTACACTTTCAAACACTTTTCAAACAAAGTTTTCAAAAATACTTTATCACACTCTTGAGGACTGATACAAGGGTTACCATAAAGTGAAACACCGCACTAAGGCATTTTCAAAGCTTTTAAAAACACATACAAAAGAAATTTAAAAATGAGCAAGTACTTAAGAGCCCATGAAAAACCATGGATATAAAGGGTGCTAACACCTTCCCTTTCTATAATCTACCCCCTGTATCACAGAACTGGCGAATCTGCTGGGGAATACTGGAAAGTGGGGTTTACCTTAGGATCTAGGTCATTTTAATTGCTTCTTTGTTTGGTCTTGTTTGATTTACTTTTAAGGGTATTTGTTTGGGTTGTTTGGATCCTAAACTCGGATTGGGGAATTCCTTTTAGGTAAGTAGCAATAAACTGTAAGGGAGCTGTGCGGGGTATACTGACACAGTTGAAACAGTAGCTACGTTGATGCGGTACTTTGGTATGTATCGGTAGCCCTTGAGTAATCAAGGAGAATACGGGGCCGCTGCATGGTATCATAAAGCGTCAAACTGACCTTAGCACCTTAATTGACCAACTTGGATTTTTAGGACGTAGTGAGATAGCCGTCTTTGGTGTAAACCCAAAGTCGGTTGATACTCGATGCTACACTCATTGAGGTTTGACTCTTGAGTTTTGTTTGGTGGCAAGTCAATTGTCTATCGAAACGAAATTTGGGGGGAAAGATCAGTCATATTGAGATCCTTTAGAACCCGGTTACTATTATAGGACAGGTTGAGCCAACTAAACTTCAAGAGGGTACTTACCTACAAACCCTATGCAAGCCTAAACCTAAGGCTGCTTGTGTGACTTGTTTGCCTTCATTGTCTAACAACTTGAATTCTTTGCAGGGTTGTGTTTGTCACCTTACATTTTTTCTTAGCGCATAACATACACATCATAACATCATGCCACAACATTTTCTTAACCATTTCAAGGATCTCAAGGGTTTATGATGCATGTTATGATGAATCAGACGTATAGCAAGGGGCAAAGGGATTTATTTTCCTCTAGCCGATACCGTCAAAAGACCAAACACGACATCTTAAGTAAGGGGCTATGACCCACTTGATATGGTAAGTTTGACTCTTATAGAGGGACTCTCAATTATACAAAGTTCTTCAATCAAAGCTGCAAAATTTCAACTTATGACATTTCTTGTTTACCCCTTGAGATCCTTGAAAACATTGCATACATATATCATACACATCATTGCATAACAAGTCTTCCAGTACAGGTTTCTCATCTCTTTGCTATTTATTTCAGCAACAGAAATGGCTCTTGACCAAACAATCAAAGACCTTCAGGCTCAAAATGCCCAGTTTCAACAAATGTTCCTGACGCTGACCCAGGGGCAAGAAGACCTGAAAGCTCTGATCGGAAAAAAGAAGGCTAAGAGGGCAAAGAAACTAGTTCGTGTTTCGAAAATGGGAAGAAGAAGGCCAGCTAACCGAGCTCTAGATTTTGCAACCCCATCAAAGGGAGGAGGTAATCAAGAGGAAGAAGATGAGGAATCGGATGAAGGAGACAAAAATCCAACGTCTGAAGAAGATGAACCTGACTATGATGAGGATAAGTATCCTCCAGCTAATGAAAAATACAAATAGCTGGAGGATCAGCTCAATGCCATGGAGATCCAAAGGGTACCCGATATAGATTTCGAAGAGTTAGGCCTGGTTCCTGGAGTGGTCATCCCACCAAAGTTCAAGGTTCCCACATTTTCTAAGTATGACGGTGTCTCCTGCCCTAAGTTGCACTTAAGGTCCTATGTTAGGAAGATCTAACCTCATACTGCTGACCGGAAGTTATGGGTCCATTTCTTCCAAGAGAGTTTGACTGACACTCAACTAGATTGGTTTTACCAGCTAGAAGGAACTGACATACAAACCTGGGAAGACTTGGCTACTGCTTTCTATAAGTAGTACCAATACAACACTGACCTGGCACCGACTCGAGTACAACTGCAGAATATGTCCATGGGTTCGAAATAAGGGTTCAAGGAATATGCACAAAATGGAGGATTCTATCTGGAAGAGTAAAACATCCTCTGACTGATCGCGAAATGGTAGACATGTTCATGGGCACTCTGATAGGCCCATTCTTCAATTTGCTGATTAGGAGTTCCTCATCCGGGTTCACAGAGATGGTTCTGACTGGAGAGAGGATCGAAAGTGGTATCAGGAGCGAGAAGATCCCAATGGGTGTATCTTATAATGCTGAGAAGAAGCCATTTGGTGGTAAGAGGGAAGCCAATATTGTGTACAGCCAAAAGGGTCGTAATAAGATAGACTACCACAAGTCTGTGGGGGAAGTGTTGGTCTCTAATTCGGCACGCGTGCAACGACCATAACAACGGGGTAATCAGCGAAGGCAAGACGAGTGTAAGAGACAGTTTACCTAAATCAGCATTCCATTGTCACAAGCATTGCAACACATGTTGAAGATGAACTTGATTACCGTGATAGGCCCTCATCCAAACCCTAACACTTCCTCTCCTAACTATAATCCGGATGTAAGGTGTGCTTATCATTCTGGCAGCTCGGGGCACGATACTAACGATTGCTGGGCGCTGAAATACAAGATTCAGAATATGATCGACGCCAAGGAGATTGAGTTCGACCCTCCTGAGACTCCCAACATGATCACTGCTCCCATGCAAAATCATGGCTAGGATTTAAAGTATTTTTGTTCATTTGAATTCTCGAGTTGTATTTTCTTTGTTTATTCAAACAATTATTGTCATATCAAAGCTTTGTTATTTCATTAATGCATTACACATGTTTTTCTTGAATTAATTTGTTTTCATTATGCTTAAACTTCTTTATACTTCCTTTTTATGATATTCAAATCTTGATCAAAAGCTCTAAGCCTTAGAGGGAGGATGATGAAAACGATACCACAATCTCTACAGTATGCTTTTGAATAGACCTTGCTGAAGATGTACATGCATGGTTTCAAATCCCAAACAGTGGAGTTGTAAGGAAGATAATCCCTAGTCAACCCCTTTGAGCCAAAGATGTAGGAGTTTTTCTTTTCACACAAATTAAAACCCTAAATCATAACCGAGGGCAGGGTAGTTTCTCAGTCAACTCAGACGCGCATTTAATCGCAATCTTCCACTTCGTACACAATGAATGGCATCGAAGAGGTCCTTCCAAATCAAAATACAGTGATGTTTCCGTATAATCGTCAAGACAGAAAGTAATTATCTCTCAAAATAAAAGCCCGTTAAGTAAAAACCTATGAAGAGACTTAAGAGAAAACTGGGGCATCCTGTTGACTGTAATCACAAAAGAAACAGTTCAGGTAAAAGACAGGGATAGAAAAATCAAGAAAGAAAAGGTTACAAAAATGACCTCCTTCTTCAAACAAACGTTCAATTGCTGAACTATCACCAGAATATCAAGGACAAGATGCCAGACTCAATTGGGATTCAAAATGCACAATTAACTGAGCATAGGACTGAAGAACATCACGAAGAATGAGTGGGTACAAATAAATTTTGAGACATTATCCTTTGTTTCTTAAACGGTGAACTAGGCCATGTTACAACCCTTAAAATTCCTAGCTGAAGCATGGGTTAGTTCGAGAGCATATTGTTACAAAGGTATCCTGACTCCGGTAAGACATGCTACAAATCCTGAGTTGATATCACATTCTTGCAAATTTTGTTTTACTATACAAAACACATTTAAATATTTTTTTCTCAAGACAAACATGAGTTTTGCATTATTCAAATAACATTGTTTGCACATGGTTAATTGTTCAAATGGCAGATAAATTCACACAATGAATATTCAGTGAACAAAAACCATCTCAATGAAAAGGATCATCTCAAGTGGAAAAACACTTCCAACCAAGGGGGCACGACATGATCATTGTCCATCATCTGGGGCAGTCAGGTCAAGATTCAAGGAATCTCTCAACGATGCCAAATATCCAGAAGCAGGTCTCCATCTGAATCACTTGGGGCATTGGGTATGAATCCCAACAACGAGTCCTGTATGATCAAACAAACATCTTATGGCAGTATGGTAACACTCACCACTATGGACAGTGACAATTCTCTATATCCGGTGAACATGGACATAGTCGAGAAACACTACGCATAAACAAGGACCCGCTAGGTTGAATGGCCTAGGAAAAAATAAGGGCATCCCGGAGAACCAAAAGGGTTCGGGGAAAATTAGGGATAAAAACAAAAAAAATCTGTAAAACTGACAAGTTGAAAACCTGAAAAGGTGGCTTGGGCAAAAAAAGGGTATCCCGATGGACTGGAAATTTGAAAAGATAGTCCAGGCAAAAGTTAGGGATTAAAGCGTACGACTACGTTCTGTTATCTCATCACTTGTTTATCCAATAAAAGGTTTATCATCCTGATCAACATTTATCAAGAACCCCAGGAGTTAGGATGCCACTCAACTATCCACCAAGTCTCCACAGGTACCTTCTCCAGCAGGTACAGAGGCAGGGGCATCTTACACAAGGTCGCTGCTATATCCTCAATTTACAACCTAGTGGTGTCAGGTGTTCTTGTATCCACGACAAAACAGGAATTTCCAACTACTGTTCCGGCACCAGGTTTTTCCCAGTGAATTCGTGAAACTTCTCAAGATTCCCCAATAGGATTTCACAAAATCCTCAGGCAGTGCATAAAGCTTTCCTTCCCCAACAGAGTTTATTCCTCTAGCAGCGGAAGATAATCTCCCAGTAGTTCAACTTTAACAAAATCCGAAGACCTACATTCTTCATCGCCAGCTGCAATTAGAGATTTATTTTCCCTAATTCAACAACGCTGCAATGGAAAAACTGATACATTCACATATTGCATTCATACATCATTCTACAAATGTCATAGCATATGCAGTACAAATGCATACGACACCATTTCATTCATTTTGAGAACATCATTACATAATGCATTTCATACATCATGACATTGCATACAGCTAACACTTTACTTTTTCAGGAAAGATCAATCAACAAATATTTATCATCAACAATTTCCAACAGGTTCAAGATTAGCTCCTGAAATTAAACAGAGTAATTATCTGCGCGACCAAATACAGCTTTACACGGGCTCTTCACGAAGAAATCTTACACGGGTTTCTCCTAACTTCCAAATAGAGCTTTACACGGGCTCAACATGAATCAATCTTATAGTGGTTTCTTTTGACTTCCAAAAATAGTTTTACACGGACTTATCCTGAAGTAACCCTACCCAGGTTCCTTCTAAAGTTTTACACGAACTTATCCCGAAGTAACCCTACCCAGGTTCCTTCTGAAGTTTTACACGGACTTATTCCGAAGTAACCCTACCCAGGTTCCTTCTGAATTTTTACACGAACTTATCCCGAAGTAACCCTACCCATGTTCCTTATGAAGTTTTACACAGACTTATCCCGAAGTAACCCTACCCAGGTTCCTTTTGAAGTTTCACACAGACTTATCTCAAAGTAACCTTACCCAGATTCCTTCTGAATTTTTACACGAACTTATCCCGAAGTAACCCTACCCAGGTTCCTTCTCGGTTCAGATGCAGTTTTACCCGGACTCATCCTGAAGCAACCCTACCCAGGTTCCTTCTTACAATTTTCTGATGTAGTTTTACCCGGACTCATCCTGAAGCAACCCTACCCAGATTCCTTCTTACAATTTTCCGATGTAGTTTTACCCGGACTCATCCTGAAGCAACCCTACCCAAGTTCCTTCTTACAATTTTCCGATGTATTTTTACCCGGACTCATCTTGAATTTTAAAATCAAGAAAAATATTTTTAAAACAATTAAAATAAGGAAAACAATACAAAAATTATAAAAAATAACAAACATCAAAATAATAATATGAAAAAATATATACAGAGTCATAAATAATTCAAAGTATTTTTGTATATTTTTTTTCATAATTTTTGAATAAAAATAAGGAAAACAATACAAAAATTATAAAAAATAACAAACATCAAAATAATAATATGAAAAAATATATACAGAGTCATAAATAATTCAAAGTATTTTTGTATATTTTTTTTCATAATTTTTGAATAAAAATAAGAGAGTTATGAATTTTTGAAATTAAAACAATTTTTTTTAAAAAATTGCAAAATAAAATAAATCAAAAATAATATGAGGCGTTGGATCTGGCACATTAAAACACGCTGGCTCATCTAATGGTCAGGAGTGATAATGTATGGTGATCTATGATCGACAAGCACGCACTGAAGTCACAAAAGTCAGACCAATCACAACATTTCAATTGTCACACTCTCATTGGTTGAATAAGACACGTAGGTCATCTTCATCCTCCAGCTACCCTACAACTAGAGCGAGATCAAGATTCTAAAATCTGTAAATTTAGATGCTCATAGTGGTATCATTGGATGCGTCTCTTCAAGAGGATCAACATCATATCCTCGTGCCAAATTTATATAAAGCACAACTTACTCGATTTGGAAAAAACTAGAGAGTTTTGAAAATTTTGAATTAAAAAAACAGAAGCATCAAATTCATTGATTTAACAAAATTAAGTTAATAGCAAGAATTAACAAACATCATAGATCACTCCAGTAATTTGAGTTAGAAGAATTGTTTCCTTTCTCAACTTTTAGTGATCTTCCATTTAAAATTATCCTTAGACTTCTAAATAGAGCTTGTTAAAGACCCATTAGAGAGAATCATGGATTTGGATGCACTAAAAAATCTCAAAAAATTAGCAAGATATGGCCCTTGGAAGTCAACAAACCCTAACTCAGAGAGAGTCAAAATGACTTGAAACCCCTTTCAACTTTTGATGACTTTTCTTGCACAATTGGATCTTGTCATGTGAATAGAGGTTGTTGTTGATGATGATTAGAATCCATAGCAAAAATAACCAACTCAAAATGTTGAAAATTGAGAGATTAATTCACTTGTGATCACTGAATCTAGTATTTGCTAAATTAGGTCAAACTTGTTGAGTCAACCTTAAATCTTTTTGAACTTTCTTGGAAAAATAAGCATGGTGAATCATAATAGGTCTTGAAATGGTGTTGTATTGAAGCACACTTAAATATGGAGCTTAAGTATCAATGAAGCTTGTTGAAGAAGGCATGGAAGTAAACACATGAACCTATGAATCTTCTTGATGACTTCCACTACCAACTTTGAGGAGATCTTGACTTAAATAGAGTGAGAGAGCTCCTTGAACTACAAATATTTGATTCCATAGACATGACCTTGAAGCTTGAGCTATTTACATCCATTGAAGAACCATTTGACTGAGGACCAACCCTCGAACCCCAGGTTAGATGGTGAGATGAATGCAATTGTGATCACCTACAATATGACCATTCAAAGAAACACACACACACACACATATATATATATATATATATATATATATATATATATATATATATATATATATATATATATATATATATATATATATATATATATATATATATATATATATATATATATATATATATATATATATATATATTGATGTTAGTCTAAGAAAACATGTACAAGATATATAATTCAAGGTGCTTGGTGATTTCTTAAGAGCAAACTTAAAGATAGGATGAAGAAAGGGAGAACCAACCCCAATGTGTGATCTTAATGTATTGATAAAGTGAGATGATTAGAAATCTTAGGGGCAAAAATTGAGGTATAACACATAGTCTTCAGTATTTTGACTTGATTCTTCATGACCTATAAAATAGCGCCATATAAGATAATATAATATCCTAAAATATATTCTGTCATTTTGACTTAACAGAATAAACAGATCTTTAGCTCAGGCACAATGTCGAATGAACCTGCATAGGACATCTTCTTCAACATATTGCTCTAGATGTTGAAATAGTTCAACTCAACTTGTCTCAAAATAAAATATGACTTGTTCATGTTTAGCAAGTAGACACATCCTATCTAACATATTTCTACTCTATTAGTTTTACCATATATAATGCCAATTACATAATTCAAAGAATTAACTGCAACATTTCCAAGAAGAAAGGGTGAGTAATCATAATAATTACAAAAGACCTAAGTAATAAATATAGTAGTTATAGCACAACGACAAGACACGACACACCATCAAAACTTAATGTTATACCCACACCTTAAATCCATCATTTATTCATAGCATCATCATATCGTCATCCAACAATAATCATCAAGATATCATTAGTTCACATATTCACAAATCATAACTTAATCAATCATTATACAATGTCACATATAATGCAATGCAACATCATTGAGTCATGCAGGTGGTATAAAAATTTCACTGATGACTTAGTCATCGTTTCTCCAAAGATCCCACCTATAGGATCGATTTTTGCTTGGAACTAGAGCACTTCACAAAATTCTACTCAAATCCACACAAAGGGATTGAGGCCATCACTGGACTATTCGTCCTATAAACATTACTGGACCGAATTTCTAACAACATCATTGGACCGAGGTCTGAATCATATGCCGTGAATGCATGATGTGAAACATCTCAATAAAAATACATTCACTGCTATTCAAAACACATCATCATTCATATAATCATCATAATATCATAACAATATTCATATACACACGTCATCATCATAGTAATAATAATTCATCATATACATATACATCATAATAGAAAAATCACCAAATCAACTTATTCATCAAAACATAGACACTGGAAAACACATCATATGACTGATTTTATTCCACGAAAGTATAATTCATCATGTTAGCTTTCTAACACTTCAACTTGAGCGTCAAACAGAGTACTGAAACCCAAGTTACAAAACTTTTAAAATTCTCTTGTTGTCCCTCGCCTGAGGCTCGATCGAAGAAGAACACTACTCACATGACGAGGCTGGGGCAACATTCTCTTACTCATACAAAACTCTAGGGGTGTTGTTTTTCTCTTGGCTCCTTCGCCCAACGAAGCACATCGCTTGCCCAAGGAGACACCCCTTGCCTCTGCTTTTCCCGACGAAGCTTGGGTGAGTCACCACTCTCCATATAATTTATGGGGCCCTGTTTTCATCCCTTTCTCTTCTTATCGCACTCGCCCAGTGCAACAAGGGTGAAAATCCTTCGCCCAGCGACGTATCACACTTGCCGACGAGCCTGTGCGAATATGACTTCCCTGTTGCAATCCCTACACTGCACCAATCCAATTTTTACATGACTTCCTCACATTAAAAGTCTCAATTCACCATAGATTTACTTAGTTTCATCATACAACAACAAAACATCGTATTACACATCATAGGCATTAAATCATTACAAAAGAAACTTACAATTTCATCAATTTTCATTAAAGCATCATATTAACAACATTATCCGCAAAACCCCAACACAAACCTACAATTAACTAAACCTTGGATCTATTATAATAACAACGGTAAAATCCCCTTACCTTAGATTCCTAGCAGCAAATATTTCACTTCGCGTTCTACCAAAATCTCTACAATCCTTTGAGTTCATATGCCCTAGCTCTCCTTCACTGCTTCTCCGAAATTCTCATGATTGCACAGAATAAAAAGTAAGACACTCTTTTTTCGAGTTTAACCCTTGGACCCTTTCTATGGTCTTCCCATCTTACCCCCACTTATCCATTCATAGTTACCACGTTGCCCTCATTATTTCTACACCTTATACTTCTATTTATTTTCTTAATAATAATTCTAAATAATTAAAACTAATTATCTAAATTCACTAAAACACCCAATATCACTTCACATACATCAAAATGTCACATATAATCATAGATGCATCATAATTACTCATAATTATTTTAGGGTGTTGTAACTCCCCCCCCCCCCCCCACTTAAAAGAATTTCTGCCCTCGAAAATTACCCAGCGAAAACAAAATCAGATAAGACTCTCTCATTTGATTCTCATGTTCCCACGTCCAACTTTCACCACTTGGCCCACTCCACAATACCTTCACTAAGGAAATGTATTTACCATGAAAATTCTTCACTTCCCTTCCTTCTATTAGAACGGGTGATGCTTCAACAGACAGGTTATCTCTCACCTATACATCATCCATTTTGATCACATGCAAAGGATTTGGAATATACTTCCTCAATTTAGACACATGAAACACCTCATGAAGATTCGCAAGCGACGGCGGTAAAGTAATCCGATAGGAAACTTCACCTATCTTCTCTGATATCTGATATGGACCAAAAATATGCAATGTAAGCTTTCTCGACTTCAAAGCTCTACCAACACCAGTCACTAGAATAACTCTCAAAAACACATGATCATCTTTTTGGAATCCATGATCTTTTCTCCTCTTGTCATGGTAACTCTTCTGACGACTTTGAGAAGCTTTCATCCTCTCTTGGATTATCTTAATCTTTTCATTTGTCTCTGGCATAATCTCAGGTCCGAGCACAATGCTCTCGCCCGACTCATACCAATGCAATGAAGTTCTACACCTCCTACCATACAATTCTTCATACGGTGCCATCCCAATACTCGCATGGAAACTATTGTTGTATGTAAACTCAATCAATGGAAAGTGGCTTTCCCATACACCTCCTTCTTCCAACATGCAAGCCCTCAACAAATCCTCCAAAGAATGAATAGTCCTCTCTGTCTGACCGTCTGTCTGTGGATGATATGCCGAACTTAACCTCAACTTAGTACCGCAAGCATTCAGAAAACCTTCCCAAAATTTAGACGTAAACCTCAGATCTCTATCCAACATGATACTTGATGGTATCCCATGCAATTTCACAATCTCTTCAATATACATCTCCGCTAGTTTCTCTATAGGATGATTGACCTTCATCATTAAGAAATTAGCCGATTTAGTCAACCTATCCACTATCGCCCGAATTAAATTATTTCCCTTAGTAGTCTTCGGCAAAGCCGACATAAAGTCCATAGAGACACTATCCCATTTCCACTCTAGAATTCTCAAAGGTTGCATAAGACCCAAATGCTTCTGATGCTCAATCTTTGACTTCTAACAAGTCAAACAAGCATAAAGAAATTTGGAAACTTATTTCTTTATACCCGACCACCAAAACAACTTCTTGAGGTCTTGATACATCTTCGTAGTACCTGGGTGAATACTCACCCACTTATATGAGCTTCTTCAATAATACTCCTCTTAAGTTCTGGAACATCCAGAACACACACTCTATTTAAGAACCTCATCATGCCATTCTCATCAACTCTGAACTTACCTTCTTTACCTTGGTTAAATAAGGTTAATTGATCAACAAACTTCAAATCGAACTTCTCACATTCTCAAATTTATTCTATAATACCACTAGTCAGTTTCAACATTCCTAACTTCACACTATCAGGAGTCTCTTCACACACCACACTCATATCTCTAAATTTTTCGATCATTACTAACTCTTGAACCATAAGCATCGACATATGTAATGACTTTCTACTCAATTCATCTGCTACCACATTTTCTTTACCGGGTTGGTAACTCAAATCAAAGTCATAATCTTTCAAAAGTTCAATCCATCTTCTTTGTCTCATGTTCAACTCTTCCTGATCAAACAAGTACTTCAAACTCTTGTGATCGCTGAACACCTCAAATTTAGATCCAAAAAGATAATGTCTCCAAATTTTCAACACAAATACCAATCTGCCAACTCTAAGTCACGGGTAGGATAATTCCTTTCATGAACTTTCAGTTGCCTAGAAGCATAAGCAACAAATTGCCTATTTTGCATTAGTACACCACCAAGACCCATCTTCGACGCATCACATTACACCACAAAAGACTCACTCGAATTAGGCAAGAATAATACCAGAGCGGTCATCAATTTCTTCTTTAACTCCACACAACATCCCACACATAAGCTTGACCCTTTCGAGTCAACTAAGTTTACAATAATGCCAACTTAGAAAATCCTTCAACGAGCCTGCGATAATAACCTATTAGACTAAGAAAAATTTTAATCTCAGTCGCCGACTTTGAAGTTTCATATTGCAACATCGCATCAACTTTATAAGGATCCACAATAATCCCACCACTAGAAATCACATGGCCAAGGAAACTCACTTCCTTCAACCAAAACTCACACTTCGACAACTTTGCATACAACTTCTTCTCTTTCAACACTTGCAACACAATTCGCAAATGTTCAGCATGTTCTTCTTATGACTTAGAATATATCATAATATCATTAATGAAGACCACAACAAACTTATCCAGATAAGAATGGCAAGTTTGATTCATATACTCCATGAAAACACCTGGGGCATTAGATACACCAAATAGCATCATAATGTACTCGTAATGATAGTACCTTGTTCGAAAATCCATCTTTGGAATATCATCTGGTTTAACACTAATCTGATGAAAACTCCACCTCAAATCAATCTTGCTGAATACACAAGCACACACTAATTGATCAATCAAATCATAAATCCTCGAGAGTGGATACTTTTTCTTAACAATCACTTTATTCAACTGTCAGTAGTCTACACACAGTCTCATACTTCCATATTTCTTCTTAACTAACAACACAAGAGCACCCCACAGAGAAACACTCGATCAAACGAACTTCTTCTCAAGCATTTCTTCTAGTTGTTTCTTCAACTAATTCAGCTCTGAAGCTGACATTCAGTATGAGCCATTGACATTAGACTCATACCTGGCACCAACTCTATAGAAAACTCCATTTCATGTTTTGGAGGCAAATCACTTATATCATCTGGAAATACCTCTGGGAATTCACATACCACAAGCAATTCAACACTCACAGCTTCACGATCAACTTGCAATGACACAAACATTGCAAACATCAAGGCTTCGTTCCCCAAGAGTTCATTCACTTGCTTCATAGTCAGCAACATAATTTCTCCATTATCACCGAACTTAGGGAACCTCAAAGTCTTATTATAACAGTTAATGTGAACATAGTTAAACTCCAACCAACTCATTCCTAAAATAACATCAATTTGGTGCAAGGTTAGACACACCAAATCCATCACAAAGTTGTTACCATAAATGGTCAAAGGAAATCTCAAATAAAAATTAGTATTTTTAACAAAACCACTAGCATGAATATCTATTACCATACTACCATTCATATTAGACAACTTCAATCCTAACATGATAGCACATTCACGCGAAATAAACAAATGAGTAACACCAATATCAATAATAACAACCAATTCAACATTGTTAATAAAATAAGTACCTCGAATCAAGTTGTCCTTCTTAGCATCTTCTGATCCATTCAAAATGAACACTCTACTTTGGTTTGGGTAATATCATCCCTTTTTGGCTTCTAGCACTGGGTACTGATATGACCCTGTTCTCCATAATTAAAACAAGTCAGACCATCGTTCTTGCATTCAAGAGCATGATGACCCGTCTTACCACATTTGTAACATATCAAAACCTTATTCTCACATTCATTGGAATACTAACCTTGTTCACCACATCTATAACACTTGACAGGAACAAGAGTCCCTCCCCCACTTGTCTTCTTCCCATTGGAAACCTTATGTTTCCCTTTATCTTCTAAAGCATCATAAGGCTTCCTACGGTCTGGATATTGTTTTCCTCTCTTCTTATTCAGACTCTTGTTGTAAGCCTAATGAGATTTTCTATCTTCTTCATATATTCTTCAATTGTTCACCAACTCTAGGAATGCAGAGCTGATATCAAATTGCCCATTTGATCCCCAGACGCATACCATTCTAAAACTTGATGCACTTCGAGAACTCAGAAGTCACTTCACTGTAATATGGATAATACTTTTCCAGTTCCACAAACTTTGAAGCATATTCAGTCACAGTCAAATTTCCTTATTTCAAATCTAGAAACTCGATCTCTTTCTTCCCTTGCACATGCTCGGGGAAGTACTTCCTCAGAAACTCCCTGCTGAACACATCCCAAGTAACAACCTCACCCACCAGTGCCAATCTTTGACAGGTGCCGACCCACCAGTCATCGACTTCCTCTGCCAGTATATGCGTACCAAACTGCATCTTCTGTGCTTCTGAGTAATCCATGACCCGAAAGATCCTCTCAATCTCTTTGAGCCAAGTCTGTGCTCCATCAAGATCGTACCTACCTTTGAAATTTGGCGGGTGGTTCCTCTGAAACGTCTCCAAAACATGGGATCCATCATTCCCACCAGTATTAGGCTAATTTTTCACAGCCTGAGCAATAGCCTGCAAAGCAGCAGCAATTGGAGCATCGTTTCTTCCATCCATTCTACACATAGAAAGTAACGTCAGAAAACAACACATCGACAATGTACTCACACTAATTTACCAATAGGACATATACTTCATAAGAAAACCTGGTTGGATGGACCGAACTGCTCTGATACCACTAATGTAACACCCTTCTAAACCCACATACATTTCCCATATGTTTTACGAAATTAAATCAAATAAAATCACCAACAGATTAAATCATATAAAACATCATGCTCTATAACACGGGTTTTCAAAACATCTAATAACAACTAATTCTTTAACATCATCATATATGAAAAATTCAGATTATTGCAGTGAAATCATAGTCTCAAAACATCGTTATTGAAAATACTTCACAGAGTCTTCCTCACACTTCATCCTTCATGACTCATAAATCAAACAACTAAATACCATGAAAGGTAACTCATCATCTCAAAATAAACAAGAAAACATAATAGTTTCACATCAAACATTCCCAACCCCGATGTTACATATCATAGTGAAATTCTGGCAGCAGATACTCAATGTCACAGTGAATGTTATGACACCGTATCTGACTTTCTATAAGACAGTAAATAAAAACAGTAAAGAACACAGTCAATTGTTTACCCAGTTCAGTGTGAAACAACACCTACTCTGGGGGATACCAAGCCAGGGAGGAAATCCACTATAAGAGATATTAATTCAGGAATAAACCAACCAGTTTATCTCCTTCACTTAAGACCTACCCAATGCAACTTCAATCTAAGTTCAACTTAAACCTGAGTTCCTACTCACTCCCCCTCACTCATAGCAGTGATACTTAAAACAATTGACTAATGAAATAATGAAGACACTCTTCAGAACATACACTTGATTATGCTTCACAGCTTTTTAATCAAGTAACACAAACACTCGTGCTTCACAGCTTTGAGTGATACATAAACCTAACTTGACTTTGCTTCAAAGCTTTAGTCAAGAGACACAAAACACTCTTGCTTCAAAGCTTTGAGTGATACAAAAAACCCTTACAATCAAAACCTATTCCAAGTCACTTATCACAATGATACTTGCTTGGATTACAACAGTTAAAACTATACAGCTCCTAATTGATCTTCCGTCAAAAGAGTTACTTTGCAACCAACATTCCTGTTGAATATATATGTAGTTGTTTCTTCAGTTAGGGTTTCCACAAAAAGCTAGGGTTAATTAGGTTTAACCTTAAGACTTAGTCACAAGAATTTATCAACCAGATTAGGGTTGAGCTAGGTAAACCCAAAGTCCACGTGAGATTCTGTTCTGGAAGGAATGAGCCATCTTCCTGAAAAATCTCAGAATAAACCAAACTGCATATCTGTTAGATCAGTACAGGATGTCTTAACATTTGTTATGACATCAGAATTCCTGTTTACTGATTTTGGTAGAAGGAAATAAATGTGATCATTGCAAAATGCTCAGATACACACTCATAAACAGTAGCTACTGTATGCCATACTTTTTCTGCATAAAGTACCTAATAATCCAGAATGTTATGACATCAGTCATGACATTCACACACATGGTTTTACCAAAAATACATGCCAATAACTAAACAATTACACATAGAAAGACCCTCTTATTCAACAGAAATAAATGACGCACTTCAAAACTAATCCTCTAAGCTTCAATGCACTAATCCTAATTACCTGCAAGTTACCCACATGTAAAGACAACATTTCCAAGAAGAAATAATGAGTAATCATAATCATTATAAAAGACATAAGGAATAAATATAGTAGTTATAACACAATGGAAAGACACCTCACACCATCAAAACTTCATGTTATACCCACATCTTCAATTCATGATTTATTCATAGCATCATCATATCATCATTCAACAATCATCATCAAGACATCATTAGTTCACATATTCATAAATCATCACTTAATCAATCATTATGCAATGTCACATATAATGCAATGCAATGTCATTGACTCATGCATGTGGTAACAAAACTTCACTGATGACTCAATTATCATTTCTCCAAAGATCCCTACCA
The DNA here is from genome assembly GCA_948472305.1 of Vicia faba. Lineage (NCBI taxonomy): Eukaryota > Viridiplantae > Streptophyta > Magnoliopsida > Fabales > Fabaceae > Vicia > Vicia faba. The sequence continues at coordinate 801,031,186 of OX451739.1, read as the reverse complement.
ATAGGATTGATTCCCGCTTGGAACCAGAACACATTATAAAATTGCACTCAAATCCACACTATGGGATTGAGGCCATCACCAAACTATTTGTCCTATAAATTTCACTAGACCGAAGTCCTAACAACATTACTGGACCGAGGTTCTAATCATATGCCATGAATGCATGATACAAATCATCTTAATAGCAAAGTGAGCAATACTAGTCAAAACACATCATCATTCATATAATCATCATAATATCATCACACATATCATATTACACACGTCATCATCATATCAATAATAATTCATCATATACACATACATCATAATAGAATAATCACCAAATCATCTTATTTATCAAAACATAGACACTGGAAAACACATCATATGACTCATTTTATTCCATGAAAGTATTATTATCCTCATTATCTATCTAACGCTTCAAACGCCTCGTCAAATGGAGTCCTGGAACTCAAGTTACGACACTTTTAAAATTTTCCTACTGTCCCTCAGCTGAAGCTCACCTAGAGAAGCAGGTTGCTTGCCTGAGGCTCTCCTGAAGAGGCTGGGGCGACATACCCTTACTCATACAAAACTCCAGGGGCATTTTTTTTCTCTTGGCTCCTTCGCTCGACGAAGCGCTTCGCTCGCCCGACGAGACACCCCCGCCTTTGCTTTCCTTGAAAAAGTTTGGGCGAGTCACCACTCTCCATATAATTTCCAGGTGCCCTATTTTCACCCCTTTCCCTTTTCCTCACGCTCTCCCAGAGCAACAAGGGCAAAACTCCATCGCCCAGCGAGCATGCGCGAACAGATCTTCCCTATTGCGATCTCTACACTGCACCAATCCATTTTTACACCACTTCCTCACATTACAGGTCTCAATTCATCATATATTCACTTAGTTTCATCATAAAACAACAACACATGTTATTACACATCATAAGCCTTAAATCATTTCAAAACAAACTCACAATTTCATCAATTTTCATTAAAGCATCATTTTAACAACATCATCCACAAAACCCCAACTTAAACCTACAATTATCTAAATCTTAGATCAATTATAATAACAACGATAAACTCCCCTTACCTTAGATTCCTAGCAGCAAATATTTCACTCCGTGTTATACCAAAATCTCTATGTTCCTCTGAGTTCCTGTGACCTAGCTCTCCTTCATCGCTTTTCCCAAATTCTCATGATTGCACCGAATAAAGAGTATGACACTCCTTTTCCTAGTTTAACCCTTGGGCCCTTTCGATGGTCTTCCCATCTTACCCTCACTTATCTGTTCACTTACCACCTTTCCCTCATTATTTTTACACCTTATACTTCAATTTATTTTATTAATAATAATTCTAAATAATTAAAACTAATTATCTCAAATCACTAAAACACCCAATATCACTTCACATACATCAAAACATCACATATACTTATAGATGCATCACAAATACATCATAATCAATCAAATGATTAAATAAATACTTTAATTATTTTGGGGTGTTGCACCAATGGAATAATGTAAAATATTAAAGTTGATAAGATTTATTATAGGGTCGGCATTAATCATGTCGACAACAAAAACTTCAACAGGAATTTGGCCAAAATCCCCCCATGTAATCCGGCAAAGACAACATATACTCCCCATAAAGATGCATTGTAATTTCTAAACCTCCATCACACTCATGGATTTATCTAGGATCAAGAAATCATGGGAGATCCAAATGTCGAAGAAGGAAGCGTCATAGCCACTAGGTTGACAATGGTCAATTTTAACTATGACTGATTCGAGTGACTTGCCTCGAATTTCAGCTAATATGGATGAAAATATATTAAAAGCGGCTTTTGAAGCCAAAACTTCACAAAATTTGGCTGCTGAAGCCACAATAGTAGAAAACCCTAAAACAATGGGAAATAGCCATTTCGGCAAACTAGAAACTTCAAAAAGCATGAGGCTTAATTATATTTACGAAGAAGAGCCTTTAGGGTTTGAAAAAGACCCAATGAATTCCACGAAGAAAATCAAAGCCAAGACTCCTTGGAAGAAATTGATCTAGGGCGTGGAGCAATTAAGAGGCCTACACATATTAGTGCTAAAGTTGAACCAGGCCTGAAGGAGAAGGTGCTCAAGTTACTTAGAGAATTCAAAGATTGTTTCACATGGGACTATAATGAGATATCATGATTAAGTCGAGACATGGTGGAATTGAAGCTCCCAATTTGACTTGTTAAAAAATTAGTGAAATAGTTGCCAAGAAGATTTTCCCTTGAAATAATGTTCAAGATCAAAGAGGAGATCGAAAGACTGCTCAGAAGCAAGTTTATTAGGAAAACCAAGTATGTCAAATGGTTAGCAAACAAAGTTCACGTTATTAAGAAAAATGGAACCATTGGTGTGTTTATAGAATTTAGGGATTGAAATAATACTACACCGAAACATGATAACCTAATGTTATGGCATAAGTGTTAGTTGATTCGGCCGCATGATTTAATTTCTTAAGTATGCTAGATGGGTATTCATGGTACAATCAAATCTTCATTGTTGAAGAAAACGTACAAAAAACGACATTTCGATGCCCATGAGCCTTGAGGACTTATGAAAGGTGTTGTACCCCAAAATTTGCCCTCCCATATTCTTCAAAGTTTTGACAAGCATCATCTCAATTTGCTCAAATCTACTTAAGGGTTGTACAGTTCAAACACCCTCCTAAGCCAGTCAAATTAGGGTTTTGGTTCTTGCAAGGAAGTTGAGGTTTTCAAGGGCTCAATCAAGTCCCATATGCTCATATACATTGTCAAGCACCTACATGTCAAGTTTCAAGGCTCACAAGGTCAAGTTGCACAGTCAAAAACCCTAATTACTTCACAATCAACTGTAGGGGTAAATGGTCATTTGGCAGTCAAAAGTCAAAATTTTTGGTCCACATATTATTTTGAAGCCACAGTCATCATTGGATCAAATATTGATCATGATTCCACAATGGCTCAAAAATCATCAAGATGCAAAAGTTTCCATTTTTGGACAGCTGAAAAAGTCAACTGTAACTTGACCAAGGCATAACTTTTTCATGGTTCATCAGAAAAATCCCATCCAATGCTCATTTTGAAGGGGAGGACATTTCCTACAACTCATATTCACATTCCAAGTCCAAGAAATGCTCTCACAAAAAGTTATCAATTTCAACATTATAGGTCATTTTCAAAAGTCAACAAAAGGGCACTTTAAGTCAAAGACCATAACTTGAGATTGGTAAATCAAAATGACATGGGACCAAAGGCATTGGTTATAGGACTTCAAGACCTTTCCAAAATGTCCAAGAACATGTTCATATGATCAAAATTAAGCAAGATATGCATTGGAGAAGTTGGAAATTTTTTGTGAAATGGCAAAAGTCAACTATCCTTGAAACTTCAATTTTTGACAAAATGGCCCACTTTTTTCCACTTGATTCAGCCTTGTCATGCCACCCACGTGTCCCATGATCAATTTCAACACCAAATAATTATTTTTCTATTTTTATTTAATTTTTATGGATTTAATTTATTTTAATCCATAATAATGCAAGTAAATCTAAAAAAATTAATTAAATGGTATCTTATGGTTTGAATAGCCTTCATGAAGCATTTGAAACCTACCAATTTCGTGCTAAGCTCATTTAGGCATGAAAATTCAAATTTTGAACAAGCTTTGAAAGGCCTTTAATGGTGGTTAAGACAAAATCCAAAGCTTAATTGCAATGGTTAAAGGCTCCTAAATGTGACTTATTCTCACTCATTACTATATATGCAAGCCTTGCAAGCCTCATTCACAACCTAGAGTGTGCACAAACAGCCAGAGAAAAATCCAAAAAGTGTCAAAAAAAAGTGTTAGATCAAAAGGAGTGTTGCAAGAATTTTCAGGCCAAAAGGAGAACGTGACTCTCTTCTTTGCCATACTCTGAAGCTAAAGCAACCCTTGCCACGTCCTAAGGTCCATCATACCGCGCTGTGAGTTTTCCCAGGTCCCCCAAACGCTTGTTTCATTTTTTCTCTAACATATTCCCATGCAGCATTCCAGCGAAAGTCCACCATATGTCTCAAGCAATCAGCGTGCCATGTGTCCAGTCCTACATATCTGATGGCCAAAGAATGCAGACCATGGTGCTCATGAGTCAACACAGGCGTAGGCAATCAGGAAAGTCAAAAGGGGCTTGAAGGTTCATGGGCCTCACAATTCCATTAACACCTCCAATCTGGCCCACCCCCCCCCCCCCCCCCCCCTTGGTTTTGTTATTTCTTTTTATCTTTTTATTTTTTCTTTTCTTTTATAACTCCTTTTTTTTTATTAATTATTAGTATTATTAACATAATTAATATTTTCATAAAAAAATGCAAAAAAAGAACTAATATTATTATTATTATTATTAATTTCATGTTATTTTTGTAAATAAATACTAATAAATTGAATTAGTTTTAATTAGGCAACTTTAACCTTTTTTTCTTAATAACTAAAATAAATTTAGAATTAGATTTTTATTAAATTTTAATTTTAATTCCTTTTATTTTATTTCATTAAAAACATAAAAAATACAACAACATTTTTCTTTTAATAAATTAAATAATTAGTTTTAATTCCATTTCATTAAAAAAAGGACAAAATTCAATTCTTATTCAAAAAAGGGTCAAAACCCTCATGACGTCCCGATTAAATTCTCTCGCGCTTTAATTTATTTTCATTATATTTATGTAACTGCTTCTGGAAATGTAATAGTTAATTAGGACCTCTTTTACTGCTTTATTTATTTTCTCGCAGTTTATTTTTTCAAACGGGTTTTTTTTGGTTTTTGGCGATGTATAGACCCGCGCCTTGTAATAGTTAGATTTATCTTTCTGCAATTTACTTTCCGTACTCCTAACTGTTAAAAAATGCATGAAAGAATGTATGATAAATAAAATCAATCCGTAGCTCACAAATAACATACAAAGACAATTTAACTGAAAAACAACACACATGCACATGCCACCCTTAGGGTACGCCTCACTGGTTGCCTCGAACGTGGTCATCAAGTATAGGGTGTCTTAGAGGTTGCCCTTCTGTCTAAAGATCCCGTCGCCTCAAAATGGTTGCCTCGGATACAAAGGATATAGGACATTAGGGTTACTTCTAAGGTGTCCTACCATTGCTTCTGTGACCACACTGTCCCTCATAATCGAATTGACCCGAACACCTCCAACGACGGTGCTACCTACCTCTCAATGGTGGGATAGGAATATCTAAAGGACTCTTACACAGCTTAATTCCTTAGAGTAGGTAGATTCTCATGGGTACTTGCTCTTTTCAAACAAACAAAACAACTTTTCGCACCTACACTTTTGAAAGTTTTCAAGCAAATGTTTCATACACTCTTGAGGACAGATACAAGAGTTACTTAGAAAATTTTTCAAACGAAACTTTTTTCAAAACCCACACACACTTGAAAAGCAAATAAATTTTGAAAACATAAGAGCAAGTACCTAAGAGCCCATGGATAACCATGGATAGAAAGGGTGCTAACACCTTCCCTTTCTATAAATCTACCTCCCGAACCGAGAAACATCCTCAAAGAAGGAATTTTGCTGTGCTTTTGTCCTTTCCATGTTGGAGAACATAAAAGACGGTGGCGACTCTTGCTTACCGCGACATTTCCGAAACCAGCTTAAAAAACAGTCAGTTCTATTTCCACCGATCACAGAACTGGCGACTCTGCTGGGGAAGCTTATAAAAGTGAGGTGTACCTTAGGATTAGACCACTCTTATGTTTTCAATTGCCTGTTTTGATTGCTTTAATATTGTGGGCCTGTTTTGGGAGTTTCATAGATCCTAACCCGGATCTGGGGGATACCTTTTAGAAAGTAGCAACAAATTGTGAGGGAAATGTGCGGGGTATACCGACACGGTTAAAGCAGTTTGCTACGTTGATGTGGCACTTTGGTGAGTACCGGTAACCCTTGAGTCAAGTCAAGGAGAGTACGGGGCCGCCGCGTGGTGTCGTGAAGCATCAACTGACCTTAGGAACCTTACTTGACCATCCTGACCTCTTTAGGGGTAGTGAGATGACCGACTTTGGTGCAGTCCGAAGTTGGTTGATACTCGATACTACACTCATTGAGGGTTGTTTTCTTGGAATATTTTGATCGCCAGTTCAGTGGCTAAATCAAAACAATGAACATAGAAAACAACCCAATGATATTGAGCTCCTTAGAACCCGATTACTTTTGATAGGACAGGTTTTTGAGCCCACCAACTTCAAGAGGGTAGTACCCCAAACTTCATGCTGGCCTAAACTCTAAGGGCTGTCTTGTGTGACTTGTGTGCCTTCAAACTTGACTACTTGCATGCTTGTTATCTGACACACGGGTTCCTTGCAGGTTTTGTTTACAGTCCTTATTCTGGACTCATAACAGGGTTCACTTACATCACTCCATACATAACACAACATCATATCATCATACCATTGCATACATCCTGCATAAGGACTAATCCATTTCAAGGATCTCAAGGGTCTGTGATGCAGGTCATGATGAATCAAATGTCTAGCAAGGGGCAAAGGGGATTTACTTTCCTCTAGCCAAGGTTGTCAGGGGCTATGACCCACTCGATATGGTGAGATTTGACTCTTGAAGAAGGACTCTCAACAACACGAAGTTCCTTCCATCAAGCCACGAAATTCAAATTCTAACAAGTTTCTCTGTTTACCCCGCGAGATCCTTGAAAACATTGCATGCATATCATACATATCATTGCATTACAGGTACACTTTTACAGGTCACTTACCTTCTTTGCTGTTTATTTCAGCAATGGCTTCCCAACAAGATAACCAGGGTCTTCATGCTCAAGAGACTCAGTTCAGGGAGATCTTCCTAAGCCTATCCAAGGGGCAGGAAGAGCTGAGAACACTCCTCATAGGGAATTTGGTCAGGAAGAGTCCCGAAGACGACAAGGACGAACGACTGAAACATCTGCAAGATGAGGTGGATGTAATGAGAACCCAGATGCTGGGGCAAATGGCTCTTATCCAAGACTTATCTCAAAGACAAGGAGAGCTCAAGGTTCTAGTCAACCAACTACTTCGGGATAACCAACTGGGGCAAACATCTAAGGTTGAAGAGCAAGCCATCATTCAACCACCTGTGGGGCAAGAAGACAAGGGAAAAGCTCCTCAGTTTGCTTCGGGGTCACAAGCCCAGCATCAACCTCACCAGCGTCAACAAGGTAATTGGCGTAAGCAAAATACGTCTGGAAGACATTTCTCGGAGACTGGTGTTCCATCCTCACTAATACTGAAACGCTTGTTGGAGGTCAAGCTGATTGCTTTAAAGGATCCTCCCAAGAAGCTCAACATAACCTCCCTAAAGTACAATCCTGATGAAAGGTGTGCCTACCATTCTGACAGTCCTGGACATGACACTGACGACTGTTGGAGCCTGAGGAACAAGATCCAAGACTTGATCGACGGAAGGGTGCTGGAGTTCATGCCGGGAGGGAAAATGAAAATCTTCTGCTAAGGATCTTCCATCTGAAATGACTGGTGCAAACTAAGAAGCTTTTGTTCATTCGAATGTTCAAGTTGTATTTTTCTCTGATTGTTCAAACATTTGTTCATGTCAAACTCTTTTACTTTATCAATGCATCGCATATGTCTGTTTTGAATCAATATATTCTCATTCGCTATATTCAAACTGCTTTCATTTTTTGATGTCAACTCTCAATTAATAATTCTAAGCCTCTTGAGGGAGAATGACGAAAATGATACCATAATCTACAGTATGCTTTTGAATAGACCCCGCTGATGAGGTACAGACATTGTTTTAATTCCTAAACACTAGAGTTATAAGGAAGATAATCCCTCGTCAACCCCTTCGAGCCAAAGAAGTAGGAGTTTTTCTTTTCGAAAATTAAAACCCTTAATCATAACCTGGGGCAGGGTAGTTCTCTCAGCTGATCCAAGTGCATAACGAGTGGCACCAAGGAAGTCCTTACAAAACAAAAGACAGTGATGGTCCTGAATAATCATAAAGACGGGCAGTTATTATCTCGCAAAAATAAAAGCCCATTAAGACAAAACCTATGAAGGAGACTTACAAAACTGGGGCATCCCGCTGACTGTAACCACAAAGAAACAGTTCAGGCAAAATCTAGGGATAACACAATCAAATAGAAAGAGGTTCTACAAACCCTCAACTAAAAAAAAAGGGAAATGACTGCCTATTCAAAATGAATGCTCAATATCCGAACCATCATTAGAATATCAGGACAAAGACTCAAACAAGGTCTAACGCACGATCGGTTGAGTTTAGGTTTGAAGAACATCACGAAGAATGGGTGGGTACAGATAAATTTGAGCCTTTATCCTTTGTTTCTTAAACCGTGAACCAGGCCACGCTACAACCCTTAAAAGTCCTAGCTGAAGCATGGGTTTAGTTCGAAAGCATACTGTTACCAAAGGTATCTTGACTCCTTAAGGCTCGCGGTAAAATAACGAGTTGACATCACGTTCTACAAAATTCACTTGTTTTTATGAAAAAATGCATTTTCAAGACAGACATAAGCTTTGCATTTTTAATATAACATTGCTTGCATATGACTATTTGTTTGAACAACATAGAAGTTCGCACGACGAATGTCTAATGAACAAAAGCACTTCCAACCAAGGGGGCAGACACGATCATTGTCCATCATCTGGGGCAGTTAGGTCAAGATTCGAAGAATCTCTCAAAAGGCCAACCAGCTTGGGGAAAATCTCCATCTGGATCACTTGGGGCATTGGACGATCAAACGAAGATCTTCTGGTGGCATGGTAACACTGCACTACTGACAGTGACAACTCCCTACATCCTGAGAGCACGGACATAGTCGAAAAAACACTACGCATAAGCAAAGACCCGCTAGGTTGACACACCTAGGCTAAAATAAGGGCTTCCCGGCAAACCAAAAGGGTTCGGGCAAAAATAAGGGATGAAAATGAAAAAATCTGTACACCCGGCAAGTCGAAAACCTGAAAAGGCGGCTTGGGCAAAAATGGGTATCCCGGTGGACTGAAAACCCGAAAGGGCGATCCAGGCAAAAATTAGGGATCAAAGCGTACGACTATGTCCCGTCATCTCGTCACTCGCCTACCAGAAGAAGATTTGTCGAATCGGCAGTTGTCTAACACCTCACAAGGTATCTTCTTCTCTCACATCAGAAACAGAGGCAATAAGAGTTGCCCAAATGGTACAGTTGCTTTCCTCCAGGTACAAGGTAGATTCAGTTGAAGAATTTGACCAAGATATCTTCACTCCCCGTTGGGTAAGACCAGAATCATAAATACTCTCCCCAAGCAGAGTTGGTCTCCCGTCAGCCCTAACAAGGCACTGTATCTCCAGCAAGTCAGTCATGCTCTCCCCAAGCAGAGATAGGCTACTGTCAGCCTTAAGGAAGTTGAGTATCCCCAGAAGACCTCAACATTCCCCAGCGGAGTATGCAGATATTCCCTAAGCAAGCATCCCCGGCAGTCTTAAGATAAGATTGTTCCCCGGAGGAATACCAGACACCCCAGTGGAGCCACTCCCCAGTACAGTCTCAAAAGTCTCCCCAGGAGAGTTAAACCATCTCCCTAGTAGATTCTGGAAGCTTATCCCCAGTAGATTCTGGAAGCTTGTCCCCTGCAGAATACGAACGCGTCTCCCCAACTTTATTCAAAGGTTATACTCCACCAGAGCTTATAACTGGGTTGTCCTCAGCTAATTGCCATGGAAAGATCGTCCTCGAAGAAGTTCTTCCTATCCCCAGCGGAGTTCATCAAATCTTCCAACATAACTCATCAATGGTATCCCCGACGGAGTTATCATCAAAACCTCAGCGAAGTATCTCTTCCCACAGAGTATTCCCCACAGAGTAATCTCTCCAACAAGTTTATTCCCCAACAGAGTCATCTTCTCCTACCGGTTTATTCTTGCAACCATCATCCCCAGTGGAAATGAAGAACTCTACTCTTCAAAATCAGCCCAGGATTCAACAAGCTCCCGACATTCGTCAAGGATTTATTTTCCTGGACGAAAATACATTCATAAACATCACATTATCATACACCATGACGCATGCATATACGCATCATAACACACAAATCTCATTTATTCTTGAGAACATCTTAATATCATGCAGTTCATGCATCATGACACTGCATACAACTAACATTTTGCCTTTTCAGGAAAAGGTCAATCAAAAGATGATTACCATCTACCTCTACAGTTCCAGATCAACATTGGTAACAAGCCAGGAAAATTCTGTGGACGACTGATCGTGGGTTAATATCTGGAACCAGACAGGACAATCATCCACTTGATCATCATGAAGCAACCCTACACCGGTTCCTTCTCAACTTCAGATGTAGTTTTACACGAACTCATCATAAGGCAACCCCACACCGGTTCCTTCTCAATTTTCAGACATAGTCTTACACGGACTTATCATCAAAGTAACCCTACACCGGTTCCTTTTCTTTCAGATGTAGTCTTACACGGACTTATCATCAAAGTAACCCTACACCGGTTCCTTTTCTTTCAGAAGAAGTCTTACACGGACTTATCATCAAAGTAACCCTACACCGGTTCCTTTTCTTTCAGAAGAAGTCTTACACAGACTTATCATCAAAGTAACCCTACACCGGTTCCTTTTCTTTCAGAAGAAGTCTTACACGGACTTATCATCAAAGTAACCCTACACCGGTTCCTTTTCTTTCAGAAGAAGTCTTACACGGACTTATCATCAAAGTAACCCTACACCTGTTCCTTTTCTTTCAGAAGAAGTCTTACACGGACTTATCATCAAAGTAACCTTACCCCGGTTCCTCTAGAAGTCTTACACGGACCTATCTCAAGATGACCTTACCCCGGTTCATCAAGAAGTTTTACACGAACTTATCCTGCAGTAACCTTACCCCGGTTCCTCCAGAAGTCTTACACGGACTTATCTCAAGATGACCTTACCCCGTTTCATCAAGAAGTTTTACACGAACTTACCCTGCAGTAACCTTACCCCGGTTCCTCCAAAAGTCTTACACGGACTTATCTCAAGATAACCTTACCCCGGTTCATCAAGAAGTTTTACACGAACTTACCCTGCAGTAACCTTACCTCGGTTCCTCCAGAAGTCTTACACGGACTTATCTCAAGATGACCTTACCCCGGTTCATCAAGAAGTTTTACACGAACTTATCCTGCAGTAACCTTAGCCCGGTTCCTCCAGAAGTCTTACACGGACTTATCTCAAGATGACCTTACCCCGGTCCATCAAGAAGTTTTACACGAATTTACCCTGCAGTAACCTGACCCCGGTTCCTCCAGAAGTCTTACACGGACTTATCTCAAGGTAACCCTACACCGGTTCCTCCCAAAGTCTTACACAGATTTATCCCAAGGTGACCTTACCCCGGTTCCTCAAGAAGTTTTACACGAACTTATCCAAAAAAAAAACCCTACACAGGTTCTCTCTTTCCAAAAGATGAAGTTTTACACGGACTCGTCACCCAGAAACCCTACACAGGTTCTCCATTTCCAAGGATGCTGTTTTACACGGACTCGTCATCAATAAACCCTACACAGATGCAGCTTCACACGGGCTCATCATCAGTCAACCCTACACAGGTTTCCTTCTTTCCAAGATGCAGTTTTACACGAGCTCATCATCAGGAAACCCTACACAGGTTCCCTCTTTCAACTCACAAAATTACAACTCAACATACAGTCTCCAAATGGCATCTATAAGCCCATTCGCGACAAGGTTCTGTCACATATCCAGATGGCATCTATAAGCCCATCCTCCCATCCATCACATTTCCAAATGGCATCTATAAGCCCATTCCCGACAAGGTTCTGTCACGCCTCCAGATGGCATCTATAAGCCCATCCTCATATCCATCATCTCTCCAAATGGCATTTGTAAGCCCATTCCCGACATCACACTGCTGATATTCTACTATGTGAGTGCAAATTTCTGGGCACTCTAGTGTTCAATCATCTTCCACCTTCGGATCACGAAAGGCACGCAAGCCAATCTACGTCCTCAGGTATAATAAGATTGAACAGGGGCAACTATTGTACCCCAAAATTTGCCCTCCCATATTCTTCAAAGTTTTGACAAGCATCATCTCAATTTGCTCAAGTCTACTCAAGGGTCGCACAGTTCAAACACCCTCCTAAGCTAGTCAAATTAGGGTTTTGGTTCTTGCAAGGAAGTTGAGGTTTTCAAGGGCTCAATCAAGTCCCATATGCTCATAAAAATTGTCAAGCACCTACATGTCAAGTTTCAAGGATCACAAGGTCAAGTTGCACAGTAAAAAACCCTAATTGCTTCACAATCAACTGTAGGGGTAAAATGGTCATTTGGCAGTCAAAAGTCAAAATTTTTGGTCAACATCTTATTTTGAAGCCACAATCATCATTGGATCAAATCTTGATCATGATTCCACAAGAATGGCTCAAAAATCATCAAGATGCAAAAGTTTCCATTTTTGGACAGCTGAAAAAGTCAATTGTAACTTGACCAAGGCATAACTTTTTCATGGTTCATCAGAAAAATCCCATCCAATGCTCATTTTGAAGGGGAGGAAATTTCCTACAACTCATCTTCACATTCCAAGTCCAAGAAATGCTCTCACAAAAAGTTATCAATTTCAACATTATAGGTCATTTTCAAAAGTCAACAAAAGGGCACTTTAAGTCAAAGACCATAACTTGAGATTGGTAAATCAAAATGACATGGGACCAAAGGCATTGGTTAGAGGACTTCAATACATTTCCAAAATGTCCAAGAACATGTTCATATTATCAAAATTGAGAAAGATATGCATTGGAGAAGTTGAGAAATTTTTGTGAAATGGCAAAAGTCAACTATCCTTGAAACATCAATTTTTGACAAAAGGGCCCACTTTTTTCCACTTGATTCAGCCTTGTCATGCCACCCACGTGTCCCATGATCAATTTCAACACCAAATAATTATTTTTCTATTTTTATTTAATTTTTATGGATTTAATTCATTTTAATCCATAATAATTCAAGTAAATCTAAAAAAATTAATTAAATGGTATCTTATGGTTTGAATAGCCTTCATGAAGCATTTGCAACCTACCAATTTCGTGCTAAGCTCATTTAGGAATGAAAATTCAAATTTTGAACAAGCTTTGAAAGGCCTTTAATGGTGGTTAAGACAAAATCCAAAGCTTAATTGCAATGGTTAAAGGCTCCTAAATGTGACTTATTCTCACTCATTACTATATATGCAAGCCTTGCAAGCCTCATTCACAACCTAGAGTGTACATAAATGGCCAGTGCAAAATCCAAAAAGTGTCAAAAAAAAGTGTGAGATCAAAAGGAGTGTTGCAAGCATTTTCAGGCCAAAAGGAGAACGCGACTCTCTTCTTTGCCATACTCTGAAGCTAAAGCAACCCTTGCCATGTCCCAAGGTCCATCATACCGCGCTGTAAGTTTTCCCAGGTCCCCCAAAAGCTTGTTTCATTTTTTCTCTAACATATTCCCATGCAGCATTCCAGCGAAAGTCCACCATATGTCTCAAGCAATCAGTGTGCCATGTGTCCAGTCCTACAGGTCTGATGGCCAAAGAATGCAGACCACGATGCTCATGAGTCAACACAGGCATAGGCAATCAGGAAAGTCAAAAGGGGCTTGAAGGTTCATGGGCCTCACAATTCCATTAACACCTCCAATCTGGCCCACCCCCCCCCCCCCCTTGGTTTTGTTATTTCTTTTTATCTTTTTATTTTTTATTTTCTTTTATAACTCCTTTTTTTTAATTAATTATTAGTATTATTAACATAATTAATATTTTCATAAAAAAATCCAAAAAAAGAACTAATATTATTATTATTATTATTAATTTCATGTTATTTTTGTAAATAAATACTAATAAATTGAATTAGTTTTAATTAGGCAACTTTAACCTTTTTTTCTTAATAACTAAAATAAATTTAGAATTAGATTTTTATTAACTTTTAATTTTAATTCCTTTTATTTTATTTCATTAAAAACATAAAAAATACAAAAACATTTTTCTTTTAATAAATTAAATAATTAGTTTTAATTCCATTTCATTAAAAAAGGACAAAATTCAATTCTTATTCAAAAAAGGGTCAAAACCCTCATGACGTCCCGATTAAATTCTCTCGCGCTTTAATTTATTTTCATTATATTTATGTAACTGCTTCTGGAAATGTAATAGTTAATTAGGACCTCTTTTACTGCTTTATTTATTTTCTCGCAGTTTATTTTTTCAAACGGGTTTTTTTTTGTTTTTGGCGATGTATAGACCCGCGCCTTGTAATAGTTAGATTTATCTTTCTGCAATTTACTTTCCGCACTCCTAACTGTTAAAAAATGCATGAAAGAATGTATGACAAAAAAAATCAATCTGTAGCTCACAAATAACATACAAAGACTTTAACTGAAAAATAACACACTTGCACATGCCACCCTTATGGTACGCCTCACTGGTTGCCTCGAACGTGGTCATCAAGTATAGGGTGTCTTAGAGGTCGCCCTTCTGTCTAAAGATCCCGTCGCCTCGAAATGGTTGCCTCGGTAACAAAGGATCTAGGACATTAGGGTTACTTCTAAGGTGTCCTACCATTGCTTCGGTGACCACACTGTCCCTCATAATCGAATTGACCCGAACACCTCCAACGACGGTGCTACCTACCTCTCAATGGTGGGATAGGACTATCTAAAGGACTCTTACACAACTTAATTCCTTAGAGTAGGTAGATTCTCATGGGTACTTGCTCTTTTCAAACAAACAAAACAACTTTTCGCACCTACACTTTCGAAAGTTTTCAAGCAAATTTTTCATACACTCTTGAGGACAGATACAAGAGTTACTTACAAAATTTTTCAAACGATACTTTTTTCAAAACCCACACACACTTGAAAAGCAAACAAATTTTGAAAACGTAAGAGCAAGTACCTAAGATCCCATGGATAACCATGGATAGAAAGGGTGCTAACACCTTCCCTTTCTATAAATCTACCTCCCGAACCGAGAAACATTCTCAAAGAAGGAATTTTGTTGTGCTTTTGTCCTTTCCATGTTGGAGAACATAAAAGACGGTGACGACTCTTGCTTACCGCAACATTTCGCGAAACCAGCTTAAAAAACAGTCAGTTCTATTTCCACCGATCACAAAAGGCCTATGAATTCGATGTTTCATAATTTCATTTATACATTCATGCAATTTTACATCAATAACATAGTCATAAAATCCTCTCCAGAAAGTGGTCATTTAGACCATCTTTGACAATCCTTTGAAAGGATGAGGAAATATGGATTAAAAATGAATCCATTGAAATATGAATTTTGTGTGCATGCAAATAACTTCTTAGATTTTGTAGTGCACAAGAATGGCATCAAAATCAATCAAAACAAAACCAAAGCAATCTTTTACACCAAGCCTCCCTCGAAAAATAAATATCTCCAGTATTTATTGGAAAAAATAAACTTCCTAAGAAGATTTATATCTAACTTAAGTGGCAAGATGCAAGCGTTCTCGCCATTACTTTGACTTGGGAAGGAAGATTACTTCAAATGGGGAAGTGAACACCAGAAGGTTTTCAGAAAAATCAAGATGTATTTGATGAAGCCTCCCATTTTGTCACCCCTATTAGAAATAAGAGCATGAAATTGTACATTCTTCCATTAGATTCGACCATAGGCAGCATGTTAGCTCAAGAGGATAAGAACAACGTCAAAAAAGCCATCTAATATCTTAGTAGAATTCTAAATGATGTTAAAACCAGATATAATTCAATAGAAAATTTATGTTTTTCCTATACTTTTCATTTACTAAACTTAATCACTATATAAAGCTTGTTGATGTTTTTGTGTATTCCCATTTTGACATGCTTAAACATATCTCATCAAAACTTATATTGTATAGTAGAATCAGAAAGTGGGTGTTGGCTCTTACTGAATATTCATTAACTTACACTCCTTTGAGGGCCATAAAAGGCTAGATCATTATAGACTTTATAGTCGACCACTTGTTGGTCGAAGCGACATAAAATTATACTTTGATGGTTCCAGACACAAGGATGGAATTGAAATTGGAATCCTCATAATTTCTTAAAAGGACATATCGACCAATTTAGATATAAAATTGAAGGTCATTGCCTTCAGATTTTGTTGGACTTGGGTGAAAAAGAAGTTGAGACCAAAGGTGATTCAGAACTAGTTGTGAAGCAACTAAAAAAAAATATAAATGCATCAAGTAAAACATGATGATGTATTTTGTCAAAACAAAATCCCTCCTGAAACACTTCCACTTCATAAAAAATTGACCACTTACCTCGATTGGAGAAACAGGAAGTGAATGACTTATAAAAATTGCTTCAGGCTACAAAGTCTCTAAGGAGATACTAGACGAGTTGGATGAGATCAAAGATAAACTAATTGCGACTGGATGCTACCCATAAACATCATCAATTCTAAAACTTGTGGGGGGGGGGGGGCAGATGAGTTTGGAGTTAGACCAAACCTAAAGAGTTATGAAAATTTTTAAAATTTCGAAACTTTTGAAGTTTTTTCCATTGACTCAATGTCCAACAATGATGGCGAAAACAAATTGTCGAATATTTGGAAAATCCAACATGATCGACAGGTTGAAAGATTAAATATAAGGTCTTAAGTTATGTGATCATTGGAAACATATTGTTTAAGAAAACCCCTGAGGGAGTTCTTCTTAAGCGTCTCAGCGAAAGGGAAGCGTACTTTGTAATTTCTAAAGAACATAAAGGATCATGTGGCTCTCATCAGCAAGGCCAAAAGATGAAATGGTTGTTGTTTTGACTCGGGGTGTACTGACCATCCATGATAAGAGATTGGATAGATTTCATGAAGGGTTATCAAGAGTGCCAAAGGAATTCAGGTATCCAGCATGTGCCCGCAAGTGAGTTTCACTTGATAATCAAGCCATGGCCTTTCAAAGGATATGATTCATACATAATATGTGAGATTAAACCTTCATCATCAAAGGGGCATATGTATATCCTAGTCGAAATATATGACTTCATTAAGTGGATATAACATTTCCCTCTACCTAATATCGACTAGGGTGTAGTGATTAGTTTCATCCAAAGCTATATTATATATAGATTTGGGGTTCCTGAAAATATTACCACCATCCAAGGCTCGATATTTAGAGGTCAAAAGGTGGTAGATTTTGCCTCAAAAGTAGGGTTTAAATTGTCAACCTCAACACCCTATTATGATCAAGCCAATAGCCAGGTCGAAGCGACTAACAAGGTCATAATTGGTTTGATTAAAAAACACATATGCCAGAAGCCAAAAAAATTTCCATAAACACTAGACCAAGTGTTATGGGCATGTCATAATTCCCCTAAAGAGTGTACCAATTCCACACTCTTTCGACTCACTTATGGGCATGATGCAGTGCTACCTATATAAATATACCTTCAGTCATTTAAAATTCAAAGGAAAACTGAAATAAAAACTTAATATTATTGGGTTATGATGTTGGATAAATTGGTTGACTTAGACAAAGAAAGAGTGGTTGTTTTAGATGTGTTGATACGACAAAAAATGAGTAGCTAAAGCATATAACAAAAAGGTTAAAGAAAATACCTTTATGTCAGGAGACTTGGTTTGGAAAGTCATTTTTCCATGGAAAAAAAGGATGGGACCATGGGAAAATGGTCCCCTAATTGGGAATGACCATTATGAATCATACAAGCATTTACGAATAATGTGTGTGAAGTAGAATATTTGTCTCCTGAAGGTCAAGCCCTGCAAATAAATGGTAACTATTTAAAAAGGTACATACCTACATTAGAGTAAATACAAATAAAAGATGAATAGAAAATCATACTTCAATATAAAAAGACTAAGGGTTTTTTAGCCCAAATATCAAAATGCCACAAGAGGCATATTTACGATTATAAAACAACCATTGTTTATTAAATGACAAACCAAACGCAAGAATACAAGTTTTAAAATGGAAGAGAGGCTTTGAGTCTATCATATTGAACCCTTGATTCCACTTTTTGAATCCCAGTCAATGAAATGGTGGTGTTTGTCATACCCCAATTTTTGTGCCAGAGCCATTCATTCATTGCATTTGCATTATTAGTCGGCCATTCATGCATTTATGTTTACCAAAACTCAACTTAAATCAATATTTTCATCGTTTTAGAGTTAAATAATACTTGATATCTCACTTCATGCATTTTTATCTCTTTACACTACTTCATGCATTACGCCAAGTTGATTATATTTCAATAATATTGATATTTCAGTTCTACATGCAAAATGTTAAAAGTAATTCGACATTGTGCACAAAATTAATAGGTAAAATATTTTGAGTTCTCATCTTTATCTGACTCTTTTGTGAATCTATGTTACGCGTAAATCATGTTGGTATGTCCGCTTTATTTTTCGGTGCAGTTTGCAATATCTTTTTTATCTATCAGCGTCTGTTCAACCGGATATATTCTTATTCTCATTTTTATTTAGATTTTGATTTGTTGCAGTCTTTTCTATTAACCATTGTGAACCGTAGTTTATCTTAATGTGTTCACTTCCTTTTTTCAATTTATTAAGTGTCCTTTATTTATCTTTTTTGATTTTTTTTGGTTCTTCTTTTTTTATTCATAAAAATTAAAATAAAAAAGTTTTAGAATGTATTTCTTTTAATTCTTTTAGATTTTTAGGTTACTTTTTATCAAAGGGGGGGTGTTTTGGGTATTCTAAAAAATCAAAAACCCTAAATTATGGATATAAGATAAGGTTTGTAGAGAGGGAGTATGAGGTGGTTGGGAAAACAAAATTCATGCTAGGTTTGTGATTTAATAGTTGCCAAATTTTTTGGTAAAACAAATAGTTGACAACAATTCTATCAACATGTTCTATTTGGGAAGAACATGTTTTACAGCCTAATATTGAGCAAGATGTCATAACATCTTGACCAACTGGTACAACAGTATATGCATGTACTTATTTAACAAATGTTCTATCAGATGTTGTAACATGTTACAACATAACATCATATCAGTACAACTGGATATTTATCCTTGAATATTTGATTGAAAAATATGAGATTATGGATGTTCCTAGTACTCATAACAGGCGTAACCAGTCAAGGATTGTTAGGATTAATTGCATATCTGATTTATTTCATAAAAAGGATCTTTGAGACTCTTTAGGAAATATTTGTTTTTATTTCTATTTTCGTGAAGAATATTCTGCAGGGATTTAGAGCTGAAGATTATATCTAATTGAAGAGTCCAAGCCCAACTCTAGAAGCCCATATAAGGAGTCGTCCAAGACCTAGTTTTTAAGCATAGTTTTTATTGAAAAACCTTATGAAAAAAATAAGGGTTTAGAGTTTGATAGTCCTTAGGTTCTCAGTATGTTTTTTTTTGTATATCCCCATGTATCTTTGATCCATTTGAGTTGACTAATTTTTACTTATTTATCAAGTTATAGTTCTTCTTGAAGATTTTAAGAAAGAGTAGAGTATTGTTCTTAGTGAATCTTTTAAGCAAACTAAGTATTTGTAATTTGGAAGTGTGTTCTTCCTTTTTGCTTTCTTGAGACATTCCCTGGGACTGGGATTGTTTGATATCACCGTGGTGATTGGAAGTCAGAGGGGTTCTCATATCTAGGAGGTTCCTAGGTAGAAGTTGCAATGGGAATGGATTAAGTAGATGTTGTAAACAGGGGAGTTTAGCTTCTAATTAATACTGCTAATAGTGGATTTCCTTCCTGGCTTGGTAGCCCCTAGAGTAGGTGAGTTTACACCAAACTGGATTAACAATTATGTATGTTCTTTTACTTTCTACAAGTTATAATTCTGCATTGTTTCTATCTTGTTGTTGTTATGTCAACAGATGTCATAACATCTATTGTGACATTGTGTGTTGTTGACACATCTGTCTTGACTTCTATTATTGTGCGTGCCAGGATTTCAATTGGCATTAAGAGCAGACACCCTATTCTTTTTAATGGGTGAGATTCAGGGATATATTTTCTGGAACTATGGAGAAAGAAGGAGTATATAACAAAAGACCACCCATGTTGGATGGTTTAAATTATGACTGGTGGAAAGTTAGAATTTTAGCTTTTCTGAAAGCTAAAGACAACAAAGCTTGGAAGGCTATTTTAAAAGGTTGGAAGCATCCTGTTGTGAAGGACATTGACAAAGAAGGGAAATAATTTGGAACTAAAACTATGAAACCTGAAGAAGAATGGAATGAAGATGATGATAAAGAAGCTATTGGAAATTCCAAGGCTTTGAACGCTCTATTCAATGGAGTTGACAAGAATGTGTTCAAACTGATTAATACATGTAATGTAGCCAAGAAAGCTTGGGAAATTCTCAAAACAACTTATGAAGGTACCTCTAGAGTGAAGATTTCAAGACTTAAACTTCTCACTTCAAAATTTGAGAATTTAAGGATGGATGATGATGAGACAGTTCAGGAATATCAGATGGAGATTCTTGAAATTTCTATTGTATCCAGTGTATTAGGAGAGAAGATGTCAGAAGCAAAGCTGGTCAGAAAGACTCTTAGGTCCCTGCCTAGGATATTTGACATGAAGGCCACAACAATTGAAGAAGCTCGTGACATCAACAACATGAGAGTTGATGAACTTATTGGGTCACTCCAAACATTTGAATTGACTATTGGTGACAAGGTTGAGAAAAAGAACAAAGGCATAGCTTTTGTATCTAATGCTGAAGATGATAAATGCCAGGCTAAGTTGGACACTGATGAGGATATCTCTAATACAATTTTTCTTCTTGGGAAGAAATTCAATAGGGTAATAAAAATATTGGATATAAGAGGGAGACCAGATGTCTAGAACATCTCATATGACATATGTAACAATCTTGATTCTCAGAAGAAAACAAGATCAAAAGAGAAGCCAAGTCAAAACATAGGCATTCAATGTTTTGAATGTGAAGGATATGATCTTATTAGACCTAAATGTCCCAACTTCCTCAAGAAACAATAGAAGGGTTTCACTGCATCTTGGTCTAATGATGATAAGTCAGAAGATGAACACAATTATGAGTTTGCCAAACTTGTGTTGGCTCTATCTTGCAGATGGGAAAATAAAATTGAAGCTTGTGATGAGAATGATCTTCATGAAGAGCCGGATGTGTCCTACAAGGATAATTGTGCCAGGTGTGAAGAAAACTTCAAAAAGGAGGAAGAGAAAAGAAAGGTCATTTCTGATTTGGAAAATAAAAGGAAGCAACTCTTAAGTACTGTTTCTCATCTACAAACTGAGGTAACACACTTAAATTCCAAGCTTGATAACTTGACTGATTCCATAAATATGGTGAAAGAGAATGAAGATACCAGAGTTCATGATCAATATGATAATAAACTGAGGATAATGTTAGAAAAGAAGGTCTTTCCTTTGGAAAAGAAAAAAGAGATCAACATGACTGGTACAATGATCTTGGTAGTTGTAAGCAACTCATTAAGGATCCTTTCGAAGGGAAGGAAGAAACTTTGGAGCATATGGACAACAAGGAACAACTTGTTGTTATAAAAAGTAGTGGAATTGGAACTTGTATTATTTAAGAGTTATAACAATTACAGAAATGAAGGAATGTAGCTACTGCTGCATCTTTCCTCTATACTCAGAGACATGACATGCCTGGATAAATTTCTACTAACAAGCGATGGAAGGATGGTATTCTACAAGACAGTGAAGCTGGATACAACACTAAGGAATGCATAAAGCTCTTTGATAGGGGAAATGGGCTCTTTGACAGGGGAAAGAGGTGGAAAACCACTTGAAGCTGGTTAAGATGTTGTGTTTCCATCTGGTGCTCATGATTAGTGATTCTGATGTGTGCTTCCATCTTTGATATTGCTAGTGTGCAATATGTGTGTCTCCAATGGTATGTGTTTTTCCATCTGTTGTATTGCCTAAGTGCAATATGTTCTGAAGTACTATGTGTTTCCATTGTGTAGATTTACTTTGTTTCTTTTTGCCAATATTTTGGCTAAAATGGGGAGTAAAGTGTTCTGTCCTGATGTTACATCACATGTCTAGACATATTTATTTAGCACTGTAATAGGATTGTGTGCTACTGCTTTTGGGAGAGTACCTGTGGTGTTTTATTTATGGGGAGCGTGATTGTTCATGCTTGTGTGTGCTGAAGCTGATGCTGCTTCTGCTGTTCAACTGTAGGTTCCCTGGTGTGGGATTTGCCCTTGGGAGGGAGAACATATTATGTATGATAGGGGGAGTACTATACATGTCCGATTGTACAAGCTTCTGAGTTGTGTTGTGTTTATTTGTGATTTTATGCTTGGCAACAATTTTGGTAAAACAAATAGTTGACAAAAATGTCGAGCAAGATGTCATAACATCTTGACCAACTGGTACAAAAATATATGCATGTATTTATTTGATAGTTGTTCTATCAGATACTGTAACATGTTGCAATAAAACATCATATCATTACAACTGGATATTTATCCTTGAAGATTTGATTGAAAAATATGTGATTTTGGAGGTTACTAGTACTCATAACAGGCGCAACCAATCAATGATTGTTAGAAATAATTGCAGATCTGATTTAATTCATAAAAAGGATCTTTCAGACTTTTTAGGAAATATTTGAAAGATTAGTTTTTGTTTCTATTTTCATGGAAAATGTTCTGCAAGGATTTATAGATGAAGATTATATCTGATTGAAGAGTCCAAGCCTAACTACAGAAGATTATATAAGTAGTCGTCCAAGACCTATTTTTTAAGCATAGTTTTTATTAAAAAAACCTTATGAAAAATAAGGGTTTAGGGTTTGATAGTCCTTAGGTTCTCCGTGTTTTTTTTGTACACTCTCATGTATCTTTGATGCATTTGAGTTGATTGATTGTTACTTGTTTATCAAGTTATTATTCTCCTCGAAGATTTTAAGCAAGAGTTGAGTATTGTTCTTAGTGAAGCTTTCAAGAAAACTATGTATTTGTAATTTGGAAGTGTGTTCTTCCTTTTTGGTTTCTTGAGACATTCTATGGGATTGGGATTTTTTGATATCACTGCGGTGATTAAATGTGAGAGGGGTTCTCATATCTAGGAGAAGCCTAGGAGAAGTTGCACTGAGTAGGGATTAAGTGAGAGGTTGTACACGAGGGAGTTTAGCTTCGAATTAATACTGATAATAGGTGAGTTTGTACCGAACTGGGTTAACAATTCTATGTGTTCTTTTACTTTCTGCAAGTTATAATTCTGCATTGTTGTTATCTTGTTGTTGTTTTGTCAACAGATGTCATAACATCTGTTATGACATTGTGTGTTATTGATACATTTGTCTTGACTTCTGTTATTGTGTGTGCCAGAACTTCAACGCAGAAGCACGAAACAACCACACACTCCCTTCTTCTTTGATCCATATACTTTTGTCCACTCCCTCTGATCTTCCTCTTCCAGAAAATGACGTTTCGACCATCCTCTTGTCACTCTCCCACCATTCGTTCACCCTCACACCGTGAACAATAACACTCTTCCTTTCACCACTCTAACATACTCCCTCTATCACTGCTCTGATCCACACTGACGTTAAACTACAACAATTTCAGCTCCCACCTCACAACCACATTTCCTCCATCTCCACTTTTCTTCATACCCTCCTTCATCCACCTCCAACCTCACCCACTTTCTTCCATTCCACGAACTCCTTCCGTTACAAACCTTCTTCCGTGCTGCCAAGCCAGTCCGAAGCACTTCCACCTACAAAAACTATCAACATCCCCACCAAGCAACAACAACAAGCATAATCACATTCCTCCATTTTTTTGATAAAACATTCTTTCTCTATTTTCTTGGTTAGCAATTTTGAAATTAATTGAAGATTATTATGTAATTGATTTTTTGAACCATTGTTGGTGATAATATTGTTGGAGATAATAATGTTTTGTTAAAATTAATTGTTGGTATTGGGGTTGTTGAAGATGATAAGTTTGTTTTGAAATTATTGAGATAATTGTTGGTTTTGTGATGTTGTTGATGATAAGAATGATGGATAATTGTTGGAAATTAATTGTTCGTATGTGATATTATTGAGTTGTTGTCAAAACGAATGAAATTAGTGTTGAAGATTATGATGATGATGTTGTTATGAGTTGATTCTGAATAATTGGTTTTGTTAATTGTTTATTTTTATGATTGACATTAATTTTATATAACTACTTTGGAAGCAACATGTTAAATAGGATGTTCTAATATTGCTGAGGGAACATGTTGGACACAATCTCCTATCCAATTTATCCGACATCTTGTAGGTTACAACTGTACACTTGAATTTATTATGTTTTAACAGATCCTGGATATTATGGGAATATTAGGATATTCTATGTGTCGTCCAAGACCGTGGAATAAGATATTCCATATGAATTTAGACGATTAATTTGTTTCATTAAATGTTGAGACCTTTTAGGAAACAAATGATTGAAGTCCTATTTTTACGTAAAAGTTTCTGCAAATTTTCAGCAACTGACCAACTGCATTTTTTGAAGCCCAAATTTAGTCTATTCAAGGTTATAAAAAAGGCTACATCCCTAATACAAGTGTGGAACATATTATGGTGTTATAGTAATATTTTATGGTTTGTGTTATTGTCAATTGCGAGCCTCTCTAATATGATCTTGATATAAGAGTAGGATTGTCTCTTTGATTTGTAAGTTCTGCAATCATTCTTAAGCTTTTAAGCTTTGAATGATCTCGTGTCATTAAAGAGTAATTTCTGAATCATTCTAAGTAATAATTTTTTTTCATCAATGTTGTGATTGAAAGGGAATTAAGAAGGGTCTCATACCTAGGTTATCTTAGGTTGAAGTTAGGCATGGATAGTGATTATGTGAGTTGATTGTGAACTAGTGATAGTTTGATGTAGGTCTACAAACTAATACTATTTAGTGAACTTCCTTCACGACTTGGTAGCCCCCAAACATAGGTGTTCTTGTACACTGAACTGGGTTAACAATTCTGCGTGTTGTTTACCTTCTGCACTATTAATTGTATCGTAATTTGTTCATTATGTTTTGATAAGATATCAGTGTCTTGACATCTCTTAGGACATTTGATATCTGTATACTGAAATTTTAATTGGTATCAGAGCAGGCATGCTGCTCTGTATCTGGGTGAGATTCAGAGAAGATGATTTCTGGTACAATTGACAAGGAACGAGGATTTATGAATATACCACCCATTCTTGATGGATCCAACTATGACTATTGGAATGCTCGCATAGTGGCCTTTATCAAATCCATGGGAAGAAAGCCTATAATTCTGTAGTCAAGGGTTGGGATCCCCCAAAGGTCAGAGATAAGGATGGGAAGATTACTGATGTGCTGAAGGTCGAGGAAGATTGGGATGATGAAGATGATAAATTAGATCACATAAATTATAAATCATTGAATGCCATGTTAAATGGAGTGGATAAAATCATTTCTAGAACGATCAGTAGTTGCACTGTTGCTAAAGAAGCTTGGGAGATTTTGAAGACTGCTCATGAAGGAACCTCTAAAGTGAAGATTTCAAGACTTCAACTTCTTAATACCAATTTTGAGAACTTAAGAATGAAGGAGGATGAGAGTATTCATGATTTCACATGAATATTATTAATATAGCCAATGCCTCAAGTTTAATGGGGAAAATATGTCAGAAGCTAAGTTGGTGAAAAAAATATCAGATCTCGTTCAAAGAGATTTGACATGAAGGTGACTACCATTGAAGAAGCCCAATAAATAAATAACATGAAGGTTTATGAGTTTATGGGATATCTACAAACCTTTGAATTATGGATAAGTGAAAAGTCTGAAAAATACAAGACCATTGCCTTTGTCTATAATACTGAATACTCAGAAGATGATTGTGATCTAGATACAAATGAAGGGATATCTAATGCTATTGTTTTACTTGGAAGACAATTCAACAAAGTAATGAAGAAGATGGACTGGAAGTCAAGATCAAATGTCAAGAACAAATCATTCAACATCAATAAAAATTAGGACTTTGGAAGAAGATCCAGAACTGAAGACAAGTCTAATCAAGGGAAGGCAATCCAATGTCATGCATATGGTAGCTTTGGACATATAATAGCTAAGTGTCCCACTTACCTCAAGAAGAAGAAGAAAGGTATGTCTGCTTCATGGTCAGAGGAGGATTCCGAAAGTAATCCTGAAGATGAATCTGCTAAATAGGTGACTGTTTTAACTAAAGTTTGTGATTTTGATGAAGAATCAGACTTTGAAGAACTTACCTTTAGGGAACTTGCTGCTTCATAAAAAGAGTTGTGCCTCAGAAGTGAAGAAGTTTGTCAAGTAGGAGAAAAAAAAAACCATTGCCCGTCTTCAGGCATAAAAAGTGGAGCATATGCCCATCATCCCTGTTTTGAAGGGTGAAGCTATATTGCTTAAATCTCAGCTTTACAATATGACTAAGTCTATGAGAATTCTTAACAACAGTTATGATGTGCTGGATGAGATTCTTCAAACTGGAAAGAATGTTAGAAATGTCAGAGGAGTTGGATATGATAATCAAGCTGTGAAGAACAAAATAAAATTTCCTGAAGTAAAGTTTGTCAAAGAAAAAGAGAAGTAGGAACAAAAGATGTCAAACCAAGTGTTCCAACATGAGCAAAGACAGCAAAGTAACTACTCAGGATCCAAGACTCAAAGATGGAGAATTCATTATTGTGGAATGTTTGGTCATATAAAACCCTATTGTTATAGACAATATGGATATCCCAAACCTTTTATGCAATCCAGGAGAAAGCAGGTTGCTATTAAAGTATAAAAACAATGGATTCCCAGAAATAGTACCTATGGATTCATAACTCACACATCCCTCAGTGCCTCTGCTAGGGATGATTGGTATTTTGATAGTGGTTGTTCTAGACACATGACTGGTGTCAAGAAATTCTTGATGAACATTAGGCCCTATTCAATTAGTTATGTCACTTTTTGATATGGATCAAAAGGTGAAATAAAGGGTGTTAGAAAGCTGGATTATACAGAACAACCTAGTATTGATGATGTGCTATTTCTTAAAGGGATAACTGCAAATTTGATAAGTATTAGTCAACTATGTGACCAAGGTCTCAAAGCTAACTTCACTAAATCTGAATGCCTAGTAACAAATTAAAAGAATGAATTTATCATGAGGGCAACCTGATTAAAAGCTAACTGCTATCTTTAGAGCTCTCAAGAGATAGAGTGTCTTTCCACATGTTTAAAGTCACAAGAAGACGAAGCTAAGTTATGGCATCAAAATCTTGGTCACTTGCATCTCAAAGGTATGAAGAAAATCTTTCTAAAGGAAGTTGTTAGAGGTATTCCCAATCTAAAGATTCATGAAGGAAGAATATGTGGTGAATGTAAAATTGCAAAGCAAACAAGGATGTCCCATAAGAAGCTCTAACATCTGACCACATCAAAAGTGCTGGAGTTTCTTCATAAGGACTTCGTGGAACCTATGCAGGTTGAAAGTCTAGAAGGAAAGAGTTATGCATACGTTGTTGTTGATGACTTCTCAAGATTCACATGGGTGAGTTTCATCAAAGAGAAGTGTGATACGGTGGCATAACCGAATATTATATTGGTTTTGCATTTGTATTCCCAAATGTTGCGGTAAGCAAGAGTCGCCACCGACTTTTCTTTTATCCAAATTAAGGAAAGGGTGAAAAGAACAGAAAAAGACCTTTTCGAGAATTTTATGAGTAATGGGGGTAGATTATGGAAAGGAAAGGTGTTAGCACCCTTTCCATCTGTAGTTTCTACGGGCTCTTAGATGCTTAGCTCATTTTTGAAATACCTTGTGCTTTGTGTTTATCAAAAGTATTCGAAAATGCCTTAATGTGACGATTCTCTTTATGATAACTCTTGTATCAGTCCTCAAGAGTGTTGACAAAGCGAATGTTTTTGAAATGTGTAAGTGTAAAAAGTTTGTTTTATTTTAGCAAGCATCTAACAACTATCTACTTATACTCGAAAGGTTTATTCTTTTCCTCCTATCCTTTAGACAGCGCTATCCTACTATTAGTGAGTAGGTATCCCTATCGTTGGATGTTTGACGGACATTCAAAGGGGCGTTTTATAGTCACAAAGGCAACTTGGAGAGAAGCTTTAGTAACTACCCTAGGGTTTTAAGATCATATTTTTACCGAGGTAACGTCAAAAGGGTCATCGAGGGACTTATGATCTTTTTGGTTTTTTTTGTTTATTAAGAAAATACTTAAAATTAAAATGAGGAAGACTAAATTTAATCCTAATTAATTAAATAAAAGAAAAATGATTGTTAATTAAAATTAATTCTAATAAAACTAATTCTACTATTTTTTGTGTTTTTATTAAGAAAATATTTGAATTAAATAAACCTAAGTCTAGTTGATTTTAAATTGATAAAATGAAGTTAAAATAATTAATTTAAAATTAATTTAAGAAAACCTAAGTCTATTTAATATTTTTTATTTTTATGATTTGTTAAAAAAATGATTAAAATGAAATCAATATGATAAAACAAAAAAAATGCAAATGGGCTTGGTGTTATGCAGCCAAATGGGGTGCTGATTTGAAATTCGCTGAGCCCATAAGTGAGAGATCCAGAGGCTCTATTGGGATCCAATGAGGAGAAGCCTTGAGGGCGTATGGTGAATCTCACGTTGAAGCTCTTAGATCTAGATGTGTTGGCCTTAGATGGTGGTGATTTGAGGACATAGGGTGCGCGTCTGGTAATTGGAAGTATGAGATCTGCATACAAAGTTAGGAAAAAATGAAAATGCAAGAGGCAGGGGACCAACCCTTGACCTCCCACACACATAATGCCTTAACACCCTTCATTCTCTCCGATGAACCAAACTGATCAATGGTTAATATAACAAAATGGAAATAATATAAAATAAAACCAGTCAACTCCCAAATTCAACGCACGCGCCAACAAGGATTCAAATGGTTCTATAAGGAGGAGATGTTTGGCCACCAGAGTCAGCCCACGGGAGTCAACTCTCCGGTTGTCTTCTCTGATGGGAGAAAATCGGAACCAGAAAAAATAACATGCTTCACGATTTAATACCTAACCTACCCCCTTAAAATCTTCCCCTGATTCCAAATTTGGGGTTTTCTTGGCCTTAAAGTTCCTCAATCATGAGATTCAAAGGTAGAAAATCTAGATGCCCTAACAATGGTGACCTATGATCCTGGCACTATAGCTCACATGAAATACGTTAGAACATCAACAAACAACTATAATAACATGAATATGTGAAGAGAATCAATTTATATTACATGTAGAGAGAGTTTGAGATTATCAAAAATACCATAACAGAATGGTTAAGATCTGCTTGATCTGGGTGTGGAACTGTGTGCTAGAGGGTTGGGTTGAGTTCCTGGAAGCCTCAGGGATATGTTTGAATCCTTGGTTTGGACTAAGGAGGGCCGGAATTGGCTATTTGAGTTTCACAACTTTGTTGGATTTTTTGCAATTTTCGTGGCTCTTCTAGGCTATGTGTATGTGTGGGTTTGGTTTGTAGGGAGATAGTATATATAGAGGAGAGGGAGGGGACAAGGTAAGAAGGAAAGAAATCAAGGCATAAACATGTTGTTTAAAGCCATGATCACAATTTAAAAACTTACCAAAACTTGAGATTTCATGCCATTTTCATATTTGGATGAACCTGGACATCTTGGCACAAATTTGTGGGCTTCTAGGAAAGACAAATCATCAGCCCAAATTCCAAAGCCCATCTTTATACAATTTGTGCAATTTATTTTATATTTATTTGAAATAAATCAGAATAAATATTAACAAAATAGATAAAAATGGCAAGGCAATGTAAAAATGAGATTAGAGGTCCCTTAAAAGGTTGGGAAGACCTTTGAAGTCCAAGAAGCTAGGCCATAGACCTAAAAGTTCAATTTTGTCCAATGCACAATTCTTGAAATTTCCAAAATTTTCCCAACTTGGGCAAGCCATAACTTGCTCAATATTTATCTCATGATGATGATCTTATACTTTTCGGAAAGCACAAGATGTCTAATTCAATACCTATTTTGATCAATTTTGAATTTGAAGATTTATCTTGATGTAAATGGTCTTGACAAAAAGTGCCTTTTATTGACTTTCTGAAAATGACCTGTAATGTATGAGCTTGTATCTTTCAAATGGTGCATCTCTTGAACTTGAGGACAAAAAAAAGTTGTAGGGAATTGTATTTTCGTCAAAATGATCTTTGGTTGGGTAAAAATGGATGAAGTATGTGAAAGTTATGCCTGGTCAAAGTTCAGTTGACTTTTCCTATAAAAACCCTAATTTAGCAATTTTTGACTTTTGATAGATTAGGAGTATTTATTGAGGAATCATGATCAACCCTTGATCAATTGATGGATATAAATTCAAAGTGTTGATGTTGACCAAAAATCATAAAGTTTGACTGTATTTGGGCCACAGTTGACTTTTGACCTAGCACAGTTGATTTTCCAGCATTTGAGCAATTGGATGAGCAAACTTGTAGTGTAAAGCATGAAACTTGGCATGGACAATCTTGAAGGCATATTAGGGCCATGGAAAACATTTGAGACCTTTGGAGCTTACACATCTTGATGAAAAGTGAAACCCTAGTTAGAGGTTCATTGCTTAGGAGGAGAATTTGTCTGGTCAATTCTTGGTCATCCTTGAGCAATTGGGAACCTCAATGAGCATGCCTTGAGTAAAAGTGGGAGGCAAAATTTTTGGGGTAAACAAGAAGTTTTAAGTGTTTGAGGTCTTCAAAGAATTATGTCAAAGGATTCAAAGAGATAAGGATTGTGGTATTATCAAAATTAGAAGTGACCATGGGAAGGAATTTAAAAATAGCAGGTTTGATGAATTATGCATCTTTGAAGGAATTAGTCATGAGTTCTCTTCACCCATAACCCCCAACATAATGGTGTTGTGGAGCGCAAGAATAAGACTATTCAAGAATGTGCCAAGGTCATGCTTCATGCTAAGAAACTTCCATATAATTTTTAGGTTGAACCCATGAACACTTCCTGCTATATCCATAATAGAGTGACTATCAGATTTGGTACATCTATTAATCTTTATGAACTGTGGAAAGGAAGAAAGCCAACTGTGAAATATTTCCATGTCTTTGGAAGTAAGTGTTACATTTTGGCAGATCGTGAGCAGAGGAGGAAGATGGATCCTAAAAGTGATGAGGGAATTTTATGGGATACTCTATGAACAATATAGCCTATAGAGTATTTAATTCCATTACTAAGGTGATGATGGAGTCCATAATTTTTGTGGTTGATGACTCAACCAAAGAAGCTGATATCACATATGATGTTGAAACATTTTTTCCCATGAATGATGATGTTCGTGAAGATGTTTTTGACTCAAGTTCCAATACTAAACTTGAAGAGACTGATATAGCTGACAAAGGACCTTCCATTAGAGTTTAGAAAGATCACCCTACAGACCTTATAATATGAAATATGAATGAAGGAGTAAAGACCATATTAATTGAGTTTGTGTCAAATTATTTCTTTATTTCAAAAGTTTAACCCAAGAATGTCAAAGAGACCTTAACTAATAAGTTCTGGATCATGCTATGAAAGATGAGCTTGGTCAATTCAAGAGAAATAAGGTCTGGGACTTGGTATCAAGGCCTGAAGGGGTAAATATTATTGGTACTAAATGGATGTATAATAACAATTAAGATGAACAAGGTGTTGTCACCAAAAACAAGTCCAAACTTGTTTCTCATGGGTACACTCAAATTTAAGGAGTGGACTTTGATGAAACATCTTCTCCTGTAGCTTGTTTGGAATCTACCGGACTATTACTTGGAGTGGCATGTCTCTTAAAGTTCAAGTTGTTCAAAATGGATGTTAAAAGTGCCTTCTTAAATGGTTATCTTAATGAAGAAGTATATGTTGAACAACCAAAAGGAGTTGTTAATCCTTCTTTTCCAAATCATGTGTTCAAACTAGAGAAGGCATTGTATGGTTTAAAGCAGGCTCTAAGAGCATCATATGAGAGGTTGATTGAGTTTCTCATTAACTATGGATATAGAAAGGGTGGAGTTCACAAGACTCTTTTTGTCAAAGAGAAAGGTGGAAAACTTATGATATCTTAGATCTATGTGGATGATATATATTTTTTGGATGGATGTCAGATGAGATGGTCTAACATTTTTTCAAGAAGATGCAATTTGAGTTTGAGATGCGTTTGGTAGGTAAATTAACATTCTTTCTTGGGTTGCAAGTCAAGCAGATGGAAGACTCCATTTTCTTTGTCAAACAAAATATGCAAAGAATATTGTGAAGAAGTTTGGATTGGAGAATGTTAGTCACAAAATAACTCCTACTCCTACACATTTGAAGTTATCTAAAGATGAGAAGGGAATTAATGTTTATCAGAGTTTATATAGAAGCACAATTGGTAGTATTCTATATCTTATAGCAAGCAAGCCAAATATATATTTTGTTGTTGGAGTTTGTGCTAAATATCAAGCAGAATCCAAAGTCAGTCACATCAATTAAGTCAAACGGATTCTGAAGTATGTGAATGATACACATGAGTATGGAATGTTGTATTCTCATGATCCAAAATTCAATGTTTGAGGGGTTTTGTGATGTTGATTGGGTTGTTAGTGCTATTGATAGTAAGAGTACCTTTGGTGGATGTTTCTACTTGGGAAACAAATTGGTTTCATGGTTCAATAAGAAACAAAATTGTGTATCCCTATCTACGGTTGAAGTTGAATACATTGTTGCAGATAGTGTTGTTCTCAACTAGTTTGGATGAAACAAATGTTGTCTGAATATAATGGCACACGAGATGTCATGACATTATTCTGTCACAACGTGAGTGCTATTAATATTTCCAAAAATCCTATTCAGCATAGTAGGACTAATCACATTAATATCAGGCACTGTTTCATTATAAAACTTGTTGAAGACAAAGTCATAACTCTTGAGCATGTTAGCACTGAAAATCAGCTTGCTAATATTTTTACTAAGGCATTGGATGTTGTTCAATTTGAGAAATTTAGAGGGAAGCTTGGTATTTATATTTATGAGAATTTGTAGCAATTACACCCATTTATCTGGGTCAAGCAAAATCTCAAATTTCATCTTTCCCACACTTGCCCAAGCCCTCTAACTCAAAGTATCACTTGTTGGACAAAAACACGCTACTTTTACCAAACCCTCTGTTCCAATATCTCTTTCATCTTCCATCTCAAAAATTTGTGGTCATGTTTCCTCACTTGTGCTGCAACATTTCATCAACTCAAAACAAGGTCAAAGATGTCTCAACATTCATCATTCAAGCACATGCATGCATCATCTAAAGACCACCAGTCATCTTCATCAAATTCTAGGGCTGATGAGTCTTTCCAAATGATCAATCTCTCTGATCTTATGCTAGATGTTGCACCCTTATCCACTAATACTCCACCGTATCACAATGAAGGAAGGCCATTTGCTACTGATAATGTCAACACTTCTGGTAAGTCATCTTTCTCTCCCATTAAGTCTGATAGGGAGTCTAGGTTAAATAAGCCTGAGAGGATGAATCCTTCTGAATCCTCTATTGTTGATGATCTGTCTAAACCTAGAGGGAATATGCTGATAAGAACCTTATGAAGTTTGTTGCAACTGTGTTGGAGGAAGTTGGTTCAAATGCTGGCCTGATGTTCAAACATCTCTGCCAAAAGATGCTAGCCCTAATGGAAATACTAGTGGAAGATATGTTGATGCTTATTCTGAACGTGTTGCTCGTGAGATAAAGAGCAAGAAAAAGGAAGATATAGTTATCAATGTTGATGAACTAACATCTGATGAGGAACCCATTACCGAACAGTTGGCTCCTAGAATAGCCAAGATTTCAGAGAAGAAGAGGAAAAGCTATGATGTTTGAAGATTCTCTCACTAATGAGATCAAAGGAAGGTCAAGTGATGTGAAAAGCACTCCCTCTAGAAGTGTCAAAGGAAGATCTCATGTTGGTCCTACTAAACCATGGAGTAAAGTTGTTGTTCCTTCTAGAAAAAAGAAAAGTTGTGAGTTCAAGTGATTCTGAATTTAATGTTGAAGAGGATGTTCATGACATTATTACAATCAATAGATCTTCTTATAAGAAGGCTTGTGTTGGTAATCACAAGGTCTCTATCGACAAGGTGATTTTTAATTCTAAGGAGAATGCTGATAAATGGCAGTTTGTTATGCAAAGGAGGCTGGCCTTAGAAAGGGAATTAGGCAAGGATTTAAAAAAATGTAAGGATGTTATGAACCTGATAAAGGTGCTTGGTTTGATGGAAACTGTCACAAAACTTAGTCCTTGCTATGAAATATTAGTCAAGGAATTTATGGTGAATGTACCTAATTATTGTGATGATGTGAATAGTGAATACTACAAGAAACTGTATGTCCGAGGAAAGGTTGTGATTTTATCTCCTGTTGTGATCAATAATTTTTGGGCAGATCTGAAAAACCTCAAGCTGAGTTAGAGGTTACAGATGATGAAGTTTGCAAGGAGATAGCTAGTGGGTAAGTGAAGCACTGGCCAAATGTAGGTAAGTTGTCTACTAGAAAACTTAGTGTCAAGTATTCTATTCTTCACAGGGTGGCTACTATT
The DNA here is from genome assembly GCA_948472305.1 of Vicia faba. NCBI lineage: Eukaryota > Viridiplantae > Streptophyta > Magnoliopsida > Fabales > Fabaceae > Vicia > Vicia faba. Next base: position 800,996,532 of record OX451739.1, on the reverse strand, counting down.
AATTGGGTTCCCATTAATCATACCTCTACTATCTCTACTAGTCTTGGGAAATTCATCTTTTCTATTGGAAAGGAAATGGTTTTTGACTTTGGCAAATACATATTTGATCAAGCTCTGAAGCAAGCATCCTCATATGCTATGAAGTTTCCTATATGTTTCCCTCCCCTCATCCGTGGAATAATCCTGAAGCAGCACCCCTGATGTCTTATTGGCTATTGATAGTGTGAAGAAAAGGGAATCTCCTTTGACTCTACATTATACACTTTTTGGTGGCAAACATGTCCTGATCATTATTGTGACATCATCTCAGGTATCTGGTCCTGTAACTTCCGAGATAGGAATTATTTCTTATCTGAAAAAGAATTGCAGGGAGCTGGATGAAACCATAAAAGCTAGAAATGCTAGGAAAATTAAGCTTAGAAATTAATGAAGGATTTGATGGAGGAAGAAGAAAATTAGGCTGGATCTGCTGCTACTGACAACGATGTATCATATGGTGAAGAAACTGAAGATGGAAATGCTTCTGAGAAGATTGCATCTAATGGTGATGATGGTTAACAAAGTGCATCTGAGAGTAATGAGACTGATGATGAGAATAATTCGCCTGGTGGTGATGATGCTGATGGAGAAGAAAAGGATTATGAGATTATCTATGATGACGATGTTGCTACAGATGCTTGACTATGTTTTTTGTTTCTTTTCTTTATTTTGGTTAATTGGGTTTGTAAGGTATCGTAACCGGAAAAAGATAAAGAGTTGCCACCTTTAGTTTTTGTCCTAAGAATGAGGATGTAATGGGTAACCCTAATTTGTACAAAGATTCTAAATTTGTGAGTTGGTTAGACAAAGGGTAGGTGTTAGGGCCCCTTCATCTCCCTTATTCTCAAGGGGCTCCTTTTTTAGATCGTAGGGTAAATCGGGGATTTATACTTAAAAGTTTGTTATTTCTGGGTGTTTGAGAAAAAAATTTAGTTTTTTTAGTTATGAACTCGCTTTGGTTTCAACCACGTGCCTACGTATCTCTTTGTGAAGAGTCAGAGTCCAAATTTGTAGTTCGTATGTGTTTGGTTAGTTTTTTTATGGATTGTGTAAATGTTTTCAAATTATTCTTGAACCTTGTCTGAGTTTGAAAATAGCGTAGTCATAGACGCAGTTCGTAGTTAATTTAGAAAATATGTCCACAATCCTTTTTTTTATAAAAATAATATTGAATTTGAAGTTAATTTTGTAGAAAATGTTAGGTTTGATTGGTTAGATGTCTTGAATGCATGATGAAGTTTTGGAAAAAATAAGTTTGAATGATGAAAGAAATATTTGATGAGTTGATAAAAAGGGTTAGTATTTTAGAAAATAGTTAGTAAATAATTATTTCCTTATTATCAGAAATATATTGAATATTTATAATAATAGGCAAATATTTGTTTACATGATTTATTTATGATAAAAAATATGATTTTAAGGCAAATGATAAAAAATGATATGAGAGAAAAATTGATCAATATGAATAAATAAATAAAATAAATAATAAACAAAATAAATAAATAGTATATTAAATAAATAAATCAAATAAAAAATGGGGTGTATTTTCTATTCAAAAAGTAATACACGAGGGTGCAATTAACACAGGACATGCACAATAAGCAATCAAAACCCATTAGTGTAGAGGGGGGGTACTAATTTCAGTTGGGTGAGTAAAAGGGAGGGTGTAGAATGTACTGGGCTAAGACCAAAGAATTGTTTGGATCCATTGGTGTGGGGGTGTTACTTTTAGTTGTGGGAGTAATTTGGAGGTGCTACTAGTAATAGGCTTGGCCCATATAATCGTTTGATCCATTGGACAATGTGTGAGCGAGAATAGGGTGCTATGATGCATTAGCGAGATCAGAGCCATCTGATTTAGATCAACGAGACACCAAAGGTTAACTCTGGAGCGTTGATATGAAGTATAATCAACAAAAGGTTATGATCGCATGTTGACTGAAGGAGTATGTTAGCGCGTATGCACAGAACGGATGGAGAGAATATTTAAGGGAGTCCCCTTCGTAATGAATAATTTTTTTATTTCTCACTCTCTCTATATACATACTCCGTCTCTCACTACCCAAGGCTTAAAGAGAAGATTTTTCTTCTCTCTAGATTTCCCACACCAGAATTCTCCTCTGCTACACCGTCCACCCTGGAAACCGCCACCAAACCTAGTTCCCAGTTGAGGTTCAACCGGAGAATTTGTACCTTCAAGCTTGTAAGCCAAAATCGATCATGGGTGGCCGTTGAGGCCGCCGTCACAGATAAAGGTTCACGAAGAACCTCATATGTTTATAGAAATAGCCAATAAGCCTAGCAATTTCATACAGCTAACCTTCAGAACCCTGGTTATCCAAGAAGAACCCTAAGCAAAACCTAATGAACCTTGTTGTACCCCAAAATTTCCCCTCATGTTTTCCTAGGTTTTCTCTTATATGGGTGATTACAAACACTTGCTTAAAGAAAATAAGAACTTTGAAGAAAACCAAGGTGTTTTCGATTGGCATTGAACCAAGGTGTCTTCGATTGGCATTGGGGCAAGGTGTCTTCAATTGGTATCTGGATAAGGAGCTTCGATCGGGGGTCTAAAATAATTCAACACAAACTTGGTTCATAAGACTTCGACTGAGCATTGGTTGTTTCATGCCTGATTCAATTGACAAGGAAATGACTTTCCTTGTGCGTGCCCTCAGCATAAAAGGCCAAGACTTCTTCAGATTTTCCTTCAATACACTAGGCAATGGCCTCTTTTATGCTTGCTCTGGTCTCCCTCATGCTAGCATCCACAAGGCATTAGCTTCCTTTGTGCTAGTTTCGACTGGGCCATGGCTCCCTCTGAAATGGCTTGCTTTGATTCCACATCTAAAATCCTTAACACATAGTTTTCCACCTTTCGACACCTAGTAAGGCCTATTCGAAGGACACACAAATGATGCCTTCGAAGGACATGCATTTGGTCCAATCAAAAAACATGCAATGGTTGGAAAAAATTTTTGCTTGATGGCTAAAGCCTTACATACTACCATGCCCAAGCCTCCTGCACAATCACATTTATGACAAAAAAAGTTTCGACTGGCCAGAAAAGAGCTTTCGATTAGGTTAGTTGAAGAGTTTCAGATCAAACTACTAAGGCAAATAGTGGCTCAATCAAAGGCCACAATGCTGAGGCCTGAGGCAATTCGAAGGAAGGTGAGGAGGCTTCTATAAATCCTTCGATTGATAAAGAGCTGAAGCAGTATTCGACCAGTCAAAAGGAAGATTTGATGCTTTGATTGGTTTGAATTGAAGGAGAGGCAATCGAAGAAAGTAACGCTTGGGGGCTGATCAAAGACACTCTGGTGAAGAAAATTCTGAGCAATTTGAATTCGTACAAAGCGCCAATTATCACCTGTCCAAGTTCATTTCCAATTCCAAAATGGCATGAAAATTCTCTAAATGGAGATCTTTAAATTTTTCTGATTTTATTTTCAAAGCCATGTTTAATGGATAGTCTTTAAGGACATGTTTCTTTCCCATTTTCTTATCTCCTCCCAATCTTATAAATATAAGACACCAACACAAGCCAAAGGACAAAGACTACTTACATACGCACATAGACCTACGCCTACATACTACCTCATACACACACAAATTGCCTATCAAAAGAATACGCACACGCTGCCTTAGAAAACATATCAAAATTCTAACCAATTTTGTAGACACCCTCAGTCCAAACGAATACTATATTTGTGCTCCTGAGACTCCCTAGAGTCTACTCCAAGACAATCTACACCGAATCGAAGCATCTCATCCTTGGTAAACTTTCAAATTCATATTCATGTTTTCATGATATATTAATGTTTTCAAGTGTTTGATTTATGCCCAGGGTATGATATAGCACATCATTCACATGGAACATACAAAGATAGAGGTAACGATCTATGCTCTTCATCTAATCTCAAGAAACCATGGGTTTTAAGGCAAACAAACCCAGATTCAAACTCAAAGGAGTCGAATTAAGGGGAGGTCGAATTAGGAAAAAGACTTGGGTTCACACCCAGGCCATGCTTTTGTTTTGTTGACACTTTTTCTTGTAGATTTCGGTGCCTTCCGCCACATGCAATTCATCAGACGCCTCCAACAACATTCTTTGCTGGATCGAAGGCCGCATATATTCACAGGATCGAAGGCCATCCTTCAGAGGATCGAAGGCTATCCTTCACATGAATTGAAGACCACATGTCTTCACCAGATCGAAGACCATCCTTCATTAGGATCGCAGGCCATCATTTTTCTTTAATCGAAGGATTCTTCTTCTTGCATTTATTTTTATTTTTATTTTTACTCACTAATTTTAACTCAAAAATCAAATAAAATCACAAAAAACATTAGGTTAGTATTTTTTATAATTAAGTTTATTAAATAAATAAATTAATTATTTTAAACTTTTATTTAAATTAAAATTAATTAGACTTAGGCTTTGTTTTCTTTCATAAACAACCAAAATATTTTCTTTTCCTTAGGATTCTTAGACGTTTTTTTCAATTCGCGCACATTTATTTTCGCACTTTTCATATTATTGTAACTGTTCATGGGTTGTAATAGAATTAACTAGGACGTTACTTTACTGATTTCTTTATGTTCCCCCATTTTTTGAACATGTAAATACCCCCTCCCCAAAAGCCTTGTAATAGCGTAGGATTTACGATTCCCGCACTTTAAATTTTTGGAAAATATTAATTGTTAGTAACTAGGCTTGTATGGAAAGACTAAAAACAAAGCGCTAGCAAACCTAATACCAAAAAAGATAAATGAAATGAATTGAATCACTTGCACATGTACAACTCTAGGGTACTCCCACTTTGGTTTCCTTCGGAAAATAGTCACAACTCTCAAAGCGTGAGAGGTTTTAGTGGCTATCCTCTGGTTCAAAAAGATTATAAATCCCTCGATGACCCTCTAGACGTTGCCTCGGTAAAAATATGATCTTAGAACCCTAGGATAGTTACTAAAACTTCTTGCCAAGTTGCCTATGTGACAATAAAAACGTCCCTTTGAATGTCCCTCAAACATCCAACGATAGGGCTACCTACTCACTAATAGCAGGATAGTATTGTCTAAAGGATATGAGGAAAAGAACAAACCTTTTCAAGTATAAGTAGATAATTCATAGATTCTTGCTAAAAAAAACAAACCTTTTCGAGTATCATAAAGCAAATCGTCGCACTAAGGCATTTTCAGAATACTTTTGAAAACACAAAGCACAAGGTATTTAAAAAATGAGCTAAGCATCTAAGAGCCCGTAGAAAACTACGGATGGAAAGGGTGCTAACACCTTTCTTTTCCATAATCTACCCCCCTTACTCGGAAATTCTCGAAAAGTTCTTTTTTCTGTTCTTTTCACCCTTTCCTTTGTTGGATATAAAGAAAAGTCAGTGGAGACTCTTGCTTACCGCAACATTTGCAAACACAAATGCGAAACCAGTATAAATAATCGATTCTACCACTGTATCATAGAACTGGTGACTCTGCTGAGGAATCTATAAAAAGTGGGGTTACCTTAGAGCTTAGAGGGTTTTGCTTGGGTTTACATGTAAAGATCCTACACCCGGATCTGGGGCACCTTTTAGGTAAGTAGCAATATATCGTGGGGACTGTGCGGGGTATACCGACACAGTTGAAACGATAGCTACTTTGATGTGGCACATTTGTTTGTACCGGTAGCCCTTGAGTAGTCAAGGAGAATACGGGGTCGCTGTGTGGTGTCATGAAGCATCAACTGACCTTAGAACCTTTAATTGAACCAACTTAGCCATTAGGAAGTAGTGAGATAGCCGGCTTCGGTGCAGTATGAAGTTGGCTGATACTCGATACTACACTCGTTAAGATATGACTTATGGGATATTTTGGTCTTCAATAAAGAGGCTTGCGTTGAAACAATGGCCGATGAAGAAAGATCAGTGATATTGAGATTCCCTAAAACCCGGTTACTATTGATAGGACAGGTTGAACCAACTATACTTCAAGAGGGTACTTACCTATGGAATCCATGTAGGCCTAAACCTAAGGATCTGTTTGTATGATTGTATATATTTTTGTTTGTACATAACATTAGAACATCATAACATGGCATATCACACTAACCATTTCAAGGACTTTTAGGACTTATCTTTGTGTCTGTTTTGTAGGACATGGCTCCCATTCGCAGAAATACTATCCAAGTTAACCTTGTAAGGGTGCCTCCTCAACTCAAAGAGTTAGCATCAAGGGTTCCTGAGAATTCCCCACTCAATAAAAGACATGGTAAACTCCTCAGTTTGGTCACTTCAAGTCCTGAAGAAGACATAGTGAAAGTTCTCTTCCAGTTCTTTGACCCTTTACATCACTGCTTTACATTTCCCGACTACCAGTTGGTGCCTACCATGGAAGAGTTTTCTCAGTTATTGGGTGTGCCTATTCTCAATCAGCTACCCTTCAACGGTATGGAAAGAGACCCAAAGCCTGAGGAAATTTATCAAGCCATGTATTCACAATGGTACGACATTGTAATCAACTGGGAAACAAGAAGTGGTGTCAAAGGTTTTCTAGCCAAGTTCTTGTTTGAGAAAGCTCACTATTTTTGGGATACCCTGGACTTACAATCCTTTGAAGAGGCTTTGGCCCTTCTCATCTATGGGATGGTATTGTTCCCTAATCTGGACCAACTCATAGACGTGAATACGGTCAAGGTTTTCATGTCTCGCAACCCGGTGCCTACCTTACTTGGAGACATTCTGCACTCTTTTCACACTCACACTGTAAAGAGAAGAGGAACCCTCATGTGTTGCATCCCTCTGTTGGCTAGGTGTTTTATTTCGTACCTGCCCCGATCTGTGTTAAAGAATGAGCAAGGCATGCAGTGGTCTAATAGGATGATGTCTCTCACGCATTCAGATATTCACTGGTGTCCTTGATCTGTGGAAGACATTACCATCATTGATCGTTGTGGGGAATTCCCCAATGTCCCTCTCCTAGGCATTAGGGGAGGAATCACTTATAACCCTTGTTTGGCATTGCGCCAATTTGGGTATGCTAGGATGGATGGTCCTCATGATGTATTGGTTCAAGGCATTGTGTTCAACTACGAGGATGATGTTCAAGGGTACCGTCAGAGGTTCATCTGAGCTTGGGGCATGGTGAAAAGAATGGATAGCAAGACAATGGGGCATAAAAACTCCATCCCTTTGGAGCCTTATCTTAAGTGGGTGCGAGTGTTAGAACATAGTTTGATTCTACAACCCTTGGTTAAAGTTTTGATGATAACAAATACAAAGAATAAATAAATACAAAGAAATATATACAAAGAACAAATATGCTCCTTAAAATTATGCTTTGTATATGCAGAAGTTCTGATGGGATCAACATCATAAGATAAGAAATAAAGAATCTCACGCTGAAGCTATCAGATCATACGCTGAAGATTGGTGACCAGAACCTGCACTTAATGACAACAAACTCTGATTCTGAACAATTACATATCAACCAAGTCATCAATATTCGGAAGCGTCATCAGCAGTTAAGGAAAGAAGACTCTGAAGTGTTACTGTTCATTCAAGACAGAATTAATGCCAACGGCTTTCTTCAGACAAGATCTTCTACAAAAGGAAAGTGTGTTATTATCATTAAACTTGCTTTATGGACAACGTCTTTGCCTTGCCTATATAAACAAGTCTGCTTGCAAAAAGAAGCACGTACGTACGCACACATCAAATTTGCAGAGAATTCCAAAACCACGCATATTCAAGCTCTAGCAAATTTATTCTATTCTAAGCTTAATTTGTGTAATTATCACAGTTGTGATAAACTGTTTTGTTAGAAAACACCAACACATTCTTGTTCAATTATTTGTAAAAGATTTCCTTGAGATTAACCGGTTTTTGATTGTACTCAAGAAGACTTTAACAGTTGTTAAAGTAGCTGTTGTAATCTTTTGAGATTAGTGGATTAAGACCTCGTTGGAGAGAGGCAAAATCACCTTGATGGGTGGACTGGAGTAGTTTGAGATCAAACAAACCAGGATAAAAATACTGTGTCATTAAGCTATTTTTGATCTAAGTTTTCAATTCAACCCCCCCTTCTTGTGTTTTTCACATCTTCAATTGGCATCAGAGCGCCTGGTTCTGAGCTTAAACACTTAACTGTGTCAGTACAAGATCCAGCGTCAGAAAAACACTATGGTAGGACCAAGTCAAAACATCAGCAATGACAACAATGAAGAAAGGGACAAATTTAGTGGCAAACCTCCAGTCTTTGATGGAGATAACTTTGATTACTGGAAAGACAAAATTGAGAGTTTCTTTCTGGCCCATGATGCTGATCTATGGGACATGGTGACTGATGGATACACGCATCCAGTGGATGGACGTGGTCAGAAGATATAGAGAAAAATGATGTCTGATAAGCAAAAGCGTGAATTCAGAAACCACCACAAGGCCAGAACAATTCTCCTCAGCGCCATCTCATACTCAGAATATGAAAAAATATCAAATAGATAAACTGCCAAGAATATGTTTGAATCTCTGAGAATGACGCATGAAGGCAATATTCAAGTCAAAGAAACCAAGGCCCTTGCGCTCATTCAGAAGTATGAGGCATTCAAGATGGAAGATAGTGAATCAATATAAACTATGTTTTCAAGATTTCAAATTCTTGTTGCTGGTCTAAAAGTTCTTGACAAAGGGTACTCTTCTGCTGATCATGTTAAGAAGATCATCAGAAGCTTGCCAAAATAGTGGAGGTCAAAGCTCACAGCGATTAACCTAGCCAAAGATCTCAACAAAATCTCTCTGGAGGAACTTGTTAGCTCCCTCAGAAGTCACGAGATAGAGCTAGAAGCAGATGAACCTCAAAAGAAAGGTAAGCCATTAGCTTTAAAATCTAACAGAAAATATGACACCAAAGTTTTGCAGGCTGTGGAAGAAACCTCTGATGGATCCTCATCAGAAGAAGATGAACTGTCTCTCCTCTCCAGAAGGGTGAACCAATTGTGGAAGCAGAGGCAAAGGAAGTTCAGGAATCCCAGAAGATCAGAAAATCATAATGAATCTTCCTCCAGATACAGAAGGTCAGAATCCTCCTCTAGACAAAGAAGATTTGAAGGTTCTTCAGGATACAGAAAGCCAAACAACAAAGACATCATCTGTTAAGAATGTAACGAGAAAGGGCACTACAAAAGTGACTGACCAAAGCATCAGAAGGAGAAGCCTAAAAAGAAGTTTATCAAGGAAAATAAGAAAAGTCTCATGGCTACATGGGATGATTCTGACACATCTGAAGCTGACTCAGAATCAGATGATGAAAGAGAAAACATAGCTCTCATAGCAAACGTATCTGAAGACATTGAAGCTTCTGGTTCAGACTCAGAATCAGACATAAAAGAGGTATTCCCTGACTTTAATATAAACTTTACTAAGGCTGAACTAACTGAAAGCCTTAATGAAATTCTGGAAAGGTATCAGCAGATCAGAGTCAAATTCAGAAACCTGAAAAGGAATCTTGCTTCTGACTCTGATAAGACTGAGAGTCTCAGATTGGAGAATTCTGAGTTAAAAGAAAAATTTCAAAATTAGAAAACCAGTTGCAAAACTCTTAGAAGGAAACAATCCCTGAAACTCTCAGCAATGCTGATGAGATCATCAAAGAGTATGATCACAACTTTCAGAAGTTTCTTGCTAAAAACATAGACAGAAGCAAGATGGCTTCAATGATCTATGGAGTTAGCAGAAATGGCAGAAAAGGGATAGGATATCAAGGTAAGGTACCTACACCAAAAAATTCCATGGACTTAGTTATAAAACGCACTCCACTTGATTCACACTTTATATATGGGCACACACATGACATAAAATACACAAGTAGTGATTATTCTGTCAAACCAAAATTCAACCAGAGTTTTGGTAAAACTAACAAATCAGGACCCAAGAAAATGTGGGTACCTAAGGATAAAATAATACATGTGGCAGATATCTTTAGCATCAAAGCAAAGACACCAATCATGGTACCTATACTCTGGCTGCTCATGACACATGACGGGAAGAAGGCATATGTTCCAAAGCCTGGAACTTAAGCCTGGAGGCCACGTAGGATTTGGAGGAAATCAGAGAGGAAAGATCATTGGCTCTGGAAAAATAGGTAATGGAAATCTTCCCTCTATAAGTAATGTTTTATTAGTTGATGGATTAATGCATAACCTGTTATCCATAAGTCAATTAAGTGATAACGATTATGATATAATCTTTAATCAAAATTCATGCAAAGCTGTTAGTCAGAAAGATGGGACTATCCTATTTAATGGAAAGAGGAAAAACAACATTTGTAAAATCAAACTTTCTGAACTTAAAAGTCAAAATGTAAAATGTCTACTGTCTGTTAACAACGAGTAATGGATCTGGCACAGAAGATTGGGGCATGTTAGTATGAGAAGGATATCTCAGATTAACAAACTCAATCTGGTCAGAGGACTTCCTAACTTGAAGTTCAATTCAGATGCTCTATGTGAAGCATGTCAGAAAGGAAAGTTTGCAAAACCCGCTTTCAAATCCAAAAATGTTGTTTCCACCTCTAAGCCATTAGAACATCTACACATTGACTTATTTGGATCAGTAAAAACTACTTCAGTCAGTGGCAAGAAGTATGGGTTAGTAATCGTAGATGACTATAGCAGATGGACATGGGTAAAGTTCTTAAGACACAAGGACGAGTCACACTCTGTGTTTGTTACCTTCTGCAACCAAGTTCAGAATAAAAAGGATCTTAGAATCGTCAAAGTCAGAAGTGATCATGGTGGAGAATTTGAAAATAAAGATTTTGAATTATTCTTTAATGAAAAAGGCATTCTGCATGATTTCTCTTGTCCTAGAACTCCCCAACAAAATGGAGTTGTAGAACGAAAGAACAGAACATTGCAAGAAATGGCCAGAACCATGATCAACGAGACTAACGTTGCTAAGATCTTTTGGGAAGAGGTAATAAACACATCGTGTTACATTCAGAATAGAATCTCCATAAGATATATTCTGGAAAAGACTCCATATGAATTGTGGAAGAACAGAAATCCCAACATTTCTTATTTCCATCCATTTGGATGTACATGTTTTATTTTGAATACAAAAAATTATCTGAACAAGTTTGACTCTAAAGCACAAAAGTGTATTATGTTAGGATACTCTGAACGCTTAAGAGGGTACAAAGTATACAATACAGAAACACAGATTGTTAAAGAGTCAATCAGTGTTCGGTTTGATGATAAGCTTGACTCTCAAAAGTCAAAGCATAATGAATTCCTTGCAGGTATGGAAGTTGAACTCACAGGTACTGAAGATAACTCATCAGAGGCTCTCATCAGAACACTCCCTCAACATCAGAAAGAGTCACTACAAGCAATCCAGCACCTTCAGTTGATCAACTCCAGAAAAGACCATCCAGAAGCAGCATTGATCACCCAGAAGAAACAATTTTAGGAAGGAAGGAAGATCCAATCAGAACAAGATCTACTTTCAGAAATTCTGAAGAGTCTCTCATGGGACTGGTTTGTCTGATTGAACCAACAACAATTGATGAAGCACTTCTGGAAAATGAATGGATTATGGCAATGCAAGAGGAGCTAAATCAATTGACCAGAAATGACTTATGGGATCTGGTTCCCAAACCAAAAGGATTCAACGTCATTGGTACAAAATGGGTGTTCAGAAACAAACTGAACGAACAAGGTGAAGTCATCAGAAACAAAGCACGACTGGTAGCAAAAGGTTATAGTCAGCAAGAGGGGATAGACTATACAGAAACCTTTTCTCCAGTCACCAGGTTAGAATCTATCAGACTTTTAATATCATTTGTTGTTAATAAAGGCATCACTCCGTATTAGATGGATGTCAAAAGTGCTTTCTTAAATGGCTATATAGAAGAAGAGGTATATGTGCACCAACCCCATGGTTTTGAAAGTTCCAAAAATCCAGAATATGTTTTCAAACTAAAGAAGTCACTCTATGGTCTGAAACAAGCTCCCAGAGCTTGGTATGAAAGACTAAGTAACTTCCTGTTAGAAAAGGAATTCACCAGAGGGAAAGTGGACACAACCTTGTTCTGTAAGAAAGTTAAGAATGACATATTAGTGTGTCAAATTTATGTTGACGACATCATATTTGGATCCACTAAACCCTCTCTGGGAAGAGAGTTTGCTAAATGTATGCAGGCAGAATTTGAGATGAGCCTAATGGGGGAACTAAAATTCTTTCTGGGCATTCAGATAAATCAAACCCCAGAAGGAACTTACATTTATCAGAGCAAATATGTCAGAGAACTTCTGAAGAAATTTGATCTCTCAGAATGTAAGCACTCAAGGATTCCAATGCATCCCACGTGGATTCTGGAAAAAGAAGAGGTAGGAAAAAAGGTAGAATAGAAGGTCTACAGAGGTATGATTGGTTCTCTTCTCTATCTGACGTCTTCAAGGCCTGACATTCTATTCAGTGTTTACATTTGTGCTAGATTCCAATCAGATCCTAGAGAATCTCACTTAACAGCAGTTAAGCGAATTTTCAAGTATCTGAAAGGTACTGCTAATCTGGGTTTGTTTTATAGAAAATCAAATGATTACAACTTAGTAGGATACTGTGATGCTAATTTTGCTGGAGACAAAGTAGAACGTAAAAGCACTTCTGGAAGCTGCCAGTTTCTGGGAGAAAATCTGATCTCATGGTCCAGCAAAAGACAATCCACAATAGCTCTATCAACATCAGAAGCTGAATACATAGCAGCAGCTGGATGTAGCACGCAAATGCTCTGGATGAAAAGTCAACTTGAGGACTTCAATATATTTGAGAGTAACATCCCTATCCTCTGTGACATACTTCTGCTATTTGTCTTAGTAAAAATCCTATTTTGCATTCTAGGGCTAAGCATATAGAAATAAAACATCATTTTATTAGGGACTATATTCAGAAAGGGATCCTTAATTTAAAATTCATTGACACAAACCATCAATGGGATGATGTCTTTACAAAACCTCTTTCTGAAGATAGGTTTAACTTCATTCTAAAACATCTCAGCATGAAGCTTTGCCTAGAATAAACTATTTTATTTACATATCTTAACTTTCAGAATTTTGGTTATTTTCTGTGAACTGCTGATCAACCTGCCTTAAGATTTTTAGAAGTACATATTATATCATAATCTATCCATGAAGATCTGAGCGTTTCATTTCAAGGATAGAAGTGTGTTGTTCACGTAAGCAAACAATTGTCATCCATTCATCTGCTACCTTCTGAGGCTGAACACGCGTTCACTTTTCTGAAAGGTCAAAAGCGTTGATTGGGTGCATTGAGACACATGTCATGGGTAACCTTTCCAATATCTTTTTGAATCCCCTAAAATCAGCTGTCATTAATGCAAATAATCATTACTAATTATTTCTCTCTCTTGCAGTTTATGTTTTAAAAAATCTATTTAAACACAAGTTTCACTCTTTACACTCTTTCACTTTTACTCTCTCCATACACTCTAAGTATTTTCTGTTCGTACTTTCAAAACCTTTTCATTTTCTTCTCAAATTGCTTTTGTGAACATGGCTTCCTCAAGCGTCCCAAATACCTGTTCTCAGAGATTGATTCCAAGCCTGAGATTATCGTCAGATATTTGGATGCGTGCAAGGCAGATGGCACTGCAACAGGGTTAAATATTCAGGACTTGCAACAGGCAGCACCAAAAGTTATCTTGAAGAAGAACAAGAAAAGGAAGGCAGCAGCAGAAGGATCATCCCAGCGGACTCCAAAAGCTGCTAAAAAGAAAGGTAATCCTTCTTCTTTAACTGTTTTAGAATCAATTACTATATCAACATCTGAACCCTTACCAGATGTTGGTACTAGTTTGTTGATGTTTGAAACAGAAATGCAGAAATGGATAACCTTCCTGAAGCAAGCTAATCTTGAGATGACCAATCCTGCTGCCTCAGATTATCTTTGGACAAGTTTCAGAAAATGGATAAGTTCTAAAATACATAAGATTCAAGACCAAAGCTACAGACAGGTTCAACATAATTTCAGTAATCTGCTAAAGGTATTTGAAGACCAAGTTCTGAGCCAACTGCTCAAGGAAGAGATTCTCCCTCTGGACAATGCTCCCTGGCAGAACATCGTCCATTAGACAAAGTTCAACCAAAGTCAGAAGGTCTCACTCTGACTGTTGCTCCAGATGAGATGATTTCTATAGAGGAATTAGTTCAAAATGATCATGTTGCAGAATGCTCTGAGAAGCATCCATTTACTGAAGATTCTCCAGCTCCCTGCTATGAAAGGCAAACTCTGGAAGAACTGAAGAGAGCGGATATTGTTATTCAGGAAAGGATGGATAAACAGGATGATACAATCAAGGAAATCAAGAGCATGTTAAGAAAACAAGAGGAAACCAACACCCATATCAAGGGCTTGTTGGAAGCTTTGTTCACACGCCTTCCTCCTCCCTCTTATATTTTTCTTTTGTTTTTAAAATCTGTTTATCTGTAATATTTGTTCTACATTGCTGCTGTTCTGAACTTCGTATCATTGCTTCTTATTATTAATATAAATCCTTTTTAGCTCTGATTATATGTTCTTTTTGATAACTGAAAAAAAGGGGGAGAAATAATAAGATATTTTCAATAACGGTTTACTGAGACAAATTCTCAAACATTCTGAACTACTTAATTTCTTTCTTCTGAAAAGCTTGAACAAGTACAAAACTCTGATGAAAGACGCAGTTAAATTCTGATGCTCAAAGACTCATAGAATTAAAGGGAAGTAATCAACTCAGGGGGGGGGGGGGGGGGGTTTCTTCTTAATTCTATATTGTTTATTCTTTATTTTTAATTGAAAAATCTGGTTTTTGTCATCATCAAAAAGGGGGAGATTGTTAGAACATAGTTTGATTCTACAACCCTTGGTTAAAGTTTTGATGATAACAAATATAAAGAATAAATAAATACAAAGTAATATATACAAAGAACAAATATGCTCCTTAAAATTATGTTTTGTATATGCAGAAGTTCTGATGGGATCAGCATCAGAAGATAAGCAATAAAGAATCTCACACTGAAGCTATCAGGTCATACGCTGAAGATTGGTGACTAGAACCTACGCTTAATGACAACAAACTCTGATTATGAACAAAGACATATCAACCAAGTCATCAATATTCTGAAGTGTCATCAGCAGTTAAGGAAAGAAGACTCTGAAGTCTTACTCTTCATTCAAGACAGAATTAATGCCAACGGCTTTCTTCAGAAAAGATCTTCTACAAAAGGAAAGTGTGTTATTATCATTAAACTTGCTTTATGGACAACGTCTTTGCCTTGCCTATATAAACAAGTCTGCTTGCAAAAAGAAGCACGTACGTACGCACATATCAAATTTGCAGAGAATTCCAAAACCACGCATATTCAAGCTCTAGCAAATTTATTCTATTCTAAGCTTAATTTGTGTAATTATCACAGTTATGATAAACTGTTTTGTTAGAAATCACCAACACATTCTTGTTAAACTATTTGTAAAAGATTTCCTTGAGATTAACCGGTTTGTGGTTGTACTCAAGAAGACTTTAACATTTGTTAAAGTAGCTGTTGTAATCTTTTGAGATTAGTGGATTAAGACCTCGTTGGAGAGAGGCGAAATCACCTTGACGAGTGGACTGGAGTAGTTTAAGATCAAACGAACCAGGATAAAAATACTGTGTCATTAAGCTATTTTTATCTAAGTTATCAATTCAACCCCCCCTTCTTGTGTTTTTCACATCTTCAGCGAGCACACGCTCAAAATCTCATGATGTGTTACCCCGCTGTTCTACCCATCATTATGGAACCCATTGCAGATACAGATGTACCTCATACCATTCTCTATCCTAACATGCCAACTACTCTCGAGGAATTGCAAAGGTCTTGGGTTCAACTCAAAGAGGAAAGAGATACATTTGAAGCCCAGTTCTATGCAAGTGAGAAAAAGGTTTTGGAGCTTACAAGACAACTACATGAAGAATAAAGTTTGAATGCCTACATCGCACCAAAGAGGATGCGCTCATGGGAAGATTTTGTCCTGTTTGATTTAGGAGTTTTGTTTATCTCTGTTTCTTCCATTGTAAGCCCAAGAGGCATCATTATAATCATTTAAACTTATGAATGCAATTAATTTTTGTTCTCTCTTTGACTATGCATATTTAAGATCTTAAAAGTCCTTGAAAACATTGCATAAACATTATCACACATTTCATTGCATAATTAGGTATTTCAAGACAAGTTTCTTATTATTTTTGCTGTTTATTTCAGCAAAAGAAATGGCTCTTGAACAAACAGTGAAGGATCTCCAAGCTCAAAACGCTCAGTTTTAGCAAATGTTCATGGCTCTAGCCAAGGGGCAGGAAGATCTGAAAGCTCTGATCGTCAAGGAGAAGACCAAGAAGGAAAAGAAACCATATGGTGTCTTAAATGTGTGTAGAAGGTTCAGAGGGCCGCCCAAGCGAGCTCTAGATTTCACAACTACGTCAGATGAGGTAGAAAATCAAGGAGAAAAGCCCAAGGAAGAAGATAACAATCAAGGGTCTGAGGAAGATGAAGCTGACTATTCTGAGGAGCAGTATCCTCCTGTTGATGATAAATACAAACAACTGAAGGATCGACTCAATGCTATAGTGGATGGAATTTGAAGATCTAGGACTGAACTCAGGGGTGGTCATCCCACAGAAATTCAAGGTCCCTACATTTTCTAAGTACGACAGTGTCTCCTATCCTAAGCTGCATTTAAGGTCGTATGTCAGGAAGATTCAACCCCATACTACTGATAGAAATCTGTGGGTACACTTCTTCCAGGAAAGTTTGGCAGTGACTCAACTCGAATGGTTCTATCAATAGGAAAGAACCAACATTCGTAATTTGGATGATTTAGCTGCTGCTTTCTATAAGTAGTACCAATATAACGCTGACCTCGCCCCAACTCGTACACAATTACAAAGTATGTATATGGGTTCCGGCAAAGGTTTTAAAGATTATGCCCAAAAGTGGAGAGACCTTGTGGGAAGATTCCAGCCTTCGTTGTCTGATAGGGAGCTAGTGGACATGTTCTTGGGTACGTTGTATGGTATGTTCTTTAACCATCTGATTAGAAGCTCGTTTGCTGGGTTTACTGGATTAATCTTGATTGGTGAACGGGTAGAAGCGGGCATCAAAAGTGGTAAAATACAGAGAGATGCATCCTCCAGCACAAAAAAGAAACCTTTCACTGGAAAGATGGAGGTCAGTGCTACTTATAACCAAAGAAATCAAAACAAAAACTGAACATTGTCCGACAGTAGGAGCTGCTATGATTTTCAATCATGCATCCAACCAACAACAAAACACAACACAGGTCAGATGTGCTCAGAAGACAGTTTACCTGGATTAACATGACCTTATCCCAGGTCTTACCATATTTGCTGAAGTCCAATTTGGTGACTGAAGGAAGCTCCAAAGAATCCCAACACTGCATCTCCCCGCTACAACCCAAATGCTCGATGTGCCTACCATTCTGGAACTCCGGGGCATAATACAAACAACTGTTGGGCTTTAAATAATAAGGTACAGGATCTCATCGAGGCGAAGGAGATTGAACTTGACCTTCCAGAGACATCTAATGTAATAATTACGCCAATGCCCAAACATGGCCAATGTGTCAATGCTGTTTATAATGATCGGTTTGTTTCCTCCCTGGATGAATTAACTACACCTATTATGACTATTAAATAGGATCTATTGCGAGCCGGTTTATTTCCTGGTTGTGGTGAAGGTTGCCACTTATGTATGCCTCTACCAGATGGTTGTTGATTGTTAAATATGGGCGTCCAGCGCCTGATGGTTAACAAAGAAATTTTGTTCAAGAAATTTCCCTTTGTAAGAAATTTTTGTAAGGATATTTCAATAATTACCATTTTCGACAATCCTCCCAGGGTCTCCACCAAAAGACCCGTCAGGATCACATTCGTTCCCATGTTTTCTCCCTTGATCATCACCTTGCCGAGGCCAATACCATATTCCTCTGATAAAGTTGTTCGGAATTATGGGACTGACGTCTATTACCATGGCGTCAAGCAAGACCTATTGGCTGTTGAAGACAAAGTTGCTGAAGATACTGATCCTAACATCGACAATATCTTTGGGACCAGTAAAATTATGAGAAGTGGAAGAGTTTTCTCTCCCGAGATCTCTCCAAAGACTATTGATACTCCTGTGATTATTCCTGCTGCTACTCCTGCTAGTACTCACATTTCTACTCCTACTATTATCCCTGCTGTTGGATCGGCCAAGACTCGGGGCAAAGAGGTATTGGTTGAGCCTTTTCCAGACGAAGGCACACCAAGAAGTCATCTGTGAGAATTCTAAAAAGGAAATGGAAGAGATATTAAAGATAATCAAGAAAAGTGATTATAATGTCGTGGAACAATTGGGGAAGACCCCTTCAAAAATCTCAATGCTGGCCTTACTCTTGTGCTTTGAAGCCCACACTAAGGCTTTAGTAAAATTCCTGAAGTCTGCACATGTGCCTCAAGAGACCTCCGCTGATAAATTCGAGAATTGTGTGGCTAGTTTGACAGTTGACAATGGCCTGGAATTCTCTGATGCAAATTTAACTCCCAAGGGAAGGAAACACAATGATGCCCTGCATGTCTCCATTGAGTGCAGGGGTACTACATTAGCCCATGTTCTGGTGGAAACAGGTTCGTCACTGAATGTATTTCCCAAGAATGCTCTAGACAAGTTAGATTGCGAAGGACTCACACTAAAGCCCAGTAACATTGTGGTGAGGGCCTTCGAAGGTTCTAAAATAATGGTGCACGGGGAGGTAGAAATCCCTATCAAATGTGGTACTCATACTTTTGACTCAACTTTTTATGTGATTCACATCCGCCCATCTTACTCCTTTTTATTGGGTCGACCTTGGATCCATGTGGCTGGTGCTGTTACTTCTACCATGCATCATATGATGAAGTACCCAGTCAATGGAAATAATATCACAGTCCATGGGGAGGAGAAATACATGGTGACCCACCTGAACTCTTTCGGGTATGTTGAAATGTACGGCGAGTTTATCGAGACCCCTTGTTATAACTTTGAGGAGGTGCCACAGACAGTTGATGTGACTAAGACTGCTGCGAATGCTCCAAAGACTACCAGACCCCCGCTAAAGATGGCTTCTCTAAGGGATGCCAAAGCAGTAGTTGAAGAAGGTGGGTGTACCATTTGGGGCCAACTTCCAAACATTCCCTACAAATATGACAAGTTTGGTTTGGATTTTACTTCAGGAGTCCAGAAAGCTGTTCGTCGTGCTCGCACCGGGCGACCACCATTACCGATCAATAACCATGGAGTCAATACTTTGGAAGACAGTGATAGCGACTGTGACTTGAACAAGTGGATCTTCCCAACTGCCAGCGGTGTACTCAACAATTAGGAGGCTAAAGACTTCGTCCCTATTACTTTTATTCAAGAGTAATTGTCTTTTTGTTTTTGGGGATATGTAATATTTGAACAATTGAAAATTTAAAGCCTTGTGTCTTACCCGAGCTACAATGGTCTATTTTGTGAGGGTTATTGCTTCATTTTCACATGTCATTAATAAAACATTGGACATTTTGAATGCAACTTTTGCGCTCTTTGTTTTTTCTTTTCTACTTTTTACTTTATCAAAAAAATATACAGCTATGGTCTTACACACACCCACATATCAAACTGCAGATCCACATCCACTCTGGATCCCTTTGATAACCGTTCTGCTATTTCCAGTTATGACTTTGAAAATCCGATCTACCAAGCCAAGGACAAAGGTGAGGAAGATTGTGAAGTACCAGGAGAACTTGCCAGACTATTACAACAGGAAGAAAGGGCAATACAGCCTCATGAAGAGCCGGTTGAGACAGTTAACTTGTGTACTGAAGAGGACAAGAAAGAAGTCAAGATAGGTGCCGATCTGGAGCATAGTGTCAAGGAGAATTTAATTCAGATGCTACATGACTATGCTAAGGTCGTTGCCTTGTCATACGAAGACATTCCAGGACTCGACACTGATATCATGGTCCATCATCTTCCAACAAAAGTAGATTGCCCACCAATGAAACAAAAGGTTCGTCGTATGCGGCCAGAGATGTCCGAAAAGATCAAGGCTGAAGTCATGAAATAGTTCAATTCCAGTTTCTTAGATGTTACCTCTTATCCATAATGGGTTGCTAATGTTGTTCTGGTACCTAAGAAGGACAGTAAGGTACGTATGTGTGTGGATTACAGAGACCTGAATAGGGAAAGCCCCAAGGATCACTTCCCGCTTCCCCATATTGATGTTCTGGTTGACAACACCACACAACACAAGGTATTGTCCTTCATGGATGGTTTCTCCTGGTATAATCAGATCAAAATGGCACCTGAAGATATGGAGAAAATGACCTTCGTCACACAGTGGGGCACTTTCTGTTACAAAGTTATGCCATTTGGGCTAAAGAACGCCGAGGCAACCTATCAGTGTGCTACGGTAGCTTTGTTTCACGATATGATCCATCACGAGATAGAGGTCTACGTTGGTGATATGATAACAAGGTCTCAGACTGAAGATGAGCACCTCGATCACCTGCAAAAGCTATTTGAAAGGCTGAAAAGTACAAACTGAGGCTGAACCCGAATAAGTGCACCTTTGGAGTAAGATCTGGAAAACTCTTAGGCTTCGTTGTCAGCGGTAAAGGTATTGAAGTGGACCTTTCAAAAGTTAAAGCTATACAAGAAATTCCAACTCCTCGCACTGAGAAGGAGGTCAAGGGGTTCTCGGGACGTCTAAACTACATTGCCAGGTTCATTTCCCATCTGACCACTACATGTGAGCCAATCTTCAAGTTACTGAAGAAATATCAAGCAGTGAAGTGGAATGACGATTTCCAGAATACCTTTGACAAAATTAAGGAATATCTTCAAGATAATCCAATATTGAATCCGCCAGTTGAAGGAAGACCTCTGATCATGTACTTAACAATATTAGAGAACTCAATGGGTGTGTGTGCTGGGGCAGCATGACGAGTCTGGTCGAAAAGAGCATGCAATATACTACCTTAGCAAAAAGTTTACCGACTGTGAAACAAGATACTCACTGCTCGAGAAAACTTGCTGCGCTTTGGCATGGACTGCTCGTCGACTAAGATAGTATATGTTGACTCACACTACCTTGCTGATATCTAAAATGGATCCTATCAAGTAGATCTTTGAGAAGCCCGCTCTCTCCGAAAGAATAACAAGATGGCAAATGATCCTGACCGAATACGACATTCGGTATACAACCCAAAAAGCAATTAAGGGAAGTGTATTAGCTGATGATTTGGCTCATCAGGCTATGGACGACTACTGATCCATGAATTTTGAGTTCTCAGATGAGAACATCATGTTAGTAACTAATTGTGAAGAACCTGGACCGGATGAAGGACCTGAAAAAGGATCCCGATGGACTATGGTTTTTAATGGAGCTTCCAACGCACTTGGAAACAACATTGTTGCTGTGATCATATCTCCAGAATCCTGTCATACTCCTTTCACAGCCAAGCTATGTTTCAATTGTACCAACAATATGGTTGAATATGAAGCAGGCATCATGGGTCTCAAAGCTGCTATCGACTCGAGGATCAAATTCTTGAGTGTATTTGGAGACTTGGCCTTAGTAATCAGTCAAATCAAAGGACAAAGCATCCTAATTTTATCCCTTACAAAGAGCATCTGTTGACACTTATTCTGCATTTTGAAGAAATTACCTTTGATCATTTTCCACGAGAGGAAAATGAACTAGCGGACGCGCTAGCTACTATGTCATCGATATTCAAGGTCAAGTGGGATAATGAGGCTCCTGAGATAACTATTGAGAGAATGGATGAACCGACATACTGTCATGAGATTGATATTGAAGAAGTAGTGGACAAGCCTTGGTTCCATGAAGTCAAAAGATATCTCGAAGCCCAAGAGTATCATGAGGGAGCTTCAGTCAATGATAAGAAGTTCCTAAGAAGGTTATCTGCCAATTTCTTCCTCAGTAACAGGATCCTCTACAAGCGCAGTCATGATTCTACCTTGCTTCGGTGTGTAGACAAGAGTGAGACAAAAAAGATTATGCATGATTTACATGAAGGTACCTTTGACACCCATTCTAGTGGGCACACGATGGCTAAAAAGATCCTACAGGCAGGATACTATTGGTACACTATGGAAGCAGACTGTTATCAGCATCGCGAACTTGTCGCAAATGCCAGATCTATGCTGATAAAGTACACATGCCTCCGGTTCCTCTAAATGTCTTGACTGCTCCCTGGCCATTCGCAATGTGGGGCATCGATATAATTGGAGAAATCAGAGGTACAGCTTCTAATGGACACCATTTCATCCTGGTCGCCATTGATTACTTCCTAAAGTCCATCGAGGCAGCCTCATTTGCTTATGTTACCAAGAACGTGGTGGCTCGATTAATCAAACATAACCTTATCTGTCAGTACATGGTTCCAGAAAGAATCATTACGGATAATGGTACCAATCTCATTAACACTATGATCACCAAGCTCTGCATGCAATTCAAGATCCATCATCATAACTCTTCTCCTTACCGACCGAAGATGAATGGTGTTGTAGAAGCTGCTAATAAAAACATCAAAAATATAATACAGAAGATGACGGTGACATATAATGACTGGCATGAGATGTTACCATTTTCTCTTCATGGTTACCGTACCACGGTGCATACATCAACAGGGGAAACCCCTTTCTCTCTGGTGTACGGTATGGAAGATGTCCTACCCATTGCAGTCCAGATCCCTTCCTTGAGAATCCTGAAGGACGCAGGTTTGAATAAAGACGAATGGGTCCAGACTCGACTTGACCAATTAAACCTGATTGACGAGAACAAGCTCGCGGCTGTCTACCATGGTCAGATGTACCAAAAGCGTATGATCAAAGCTTTTAACAAGAAGGTCAGATGTCAGGTATTTTAGGCTGGTGACCTGGTAATCAAGCACATCATACAGCCGAAAGGTGATCCCAGGGGAAAATGGACTCCTATATATGAAGGGCCCTTTGTGATCAAAGAACATATTTTCTGGTGGCGCGATGATTTTAACCACTATGGACGGTGACGACCTTTCACACCCTGTAAACATGGACATAGTTAAAAGATATTATGCATGAACAAAGACCCTCTAGGTCGACTAGCCTAGGCAAAAATAAGGGCATCCCGACGAACCAAAAGTGTTCAGGAAAAAAATTAGGGATATACAAAAAAAATTGTACACCTGGCAAGTTGAAAACCTGAAAACGCGGCTTCGGTAAAAAAGGGTATCCCGGTGGACTGAAAACCCGAAAGGACGGTCCAGGCAAAAGTTAGGGATTTTAAGCGTATAACTATGTCCCGTTGGATCATCTTACAACCAATCTTCAGTATCAAATATCAAGCTCAAACGATACTAATCAATCCAATCAGCTTCGGACAAGCAACGAAAGAGATGAGACGCTCAAAGACATAAAGGAAATAGCAGAATGGGAACCCAATGGGATTATTGCACATATATGTTTTTCTTTGTACACTATTTTGCATTAGTTTCATTCTTACAATGGAATTCTCTTACTAGGATGTTCGTCTCCTTGTATAAAAACGCTTATCCAAGTTAATACAAAGCTATCTCTTTGAAAGTACCAAACTATTTGTTTTTATTTTTCTGCTTTGTTTGTAAAAACGTCCAGTGATTATTTTTGAACATATGCATTTGAATGTGATTACTGCTTACATATATATGCATAAAAAATAGAAATACATCTACTAATGGCTTTAAGAAACAAGACAATATCTAAGGGCCATCCACAAAACCCCCGCAGATATTTCCTCCAGCAGTTACCTTCTCCAGCAGGTACAGAGGCCGGGGCATCCTGCTACAAGGTCACTGCCATATTCTCAGCATGCAGCCTAATGGTGTCAGGTGTTCTCATATCCCCGACAGAGCAAGAATCTACGACTACCGCTCCTACATCTAAGAAAAGATTCCCCAGTAAATTCGCCAAGCTTCTCAGGATTCCCCAGCAGGATTTCACAAAATCCCTGAACAGTTTACAGATTTTCCCTTACCCCAATAGACTTTATTTCTCTAATCGCGGAAATCTATCTCCAAGCATGTCAACTTCAACTAAAATCTAAATACATACATTCTTCATCCCCAGCTGTAATCAGGGATTTATTTTCCCTAATTCTGCAACGTTGCAATAGAACAGCCGATACGTTTATACATTGCATTCATACATCATTTTACAAACATCATAGCATATGCATCACAAATGCAGATATCAAAATCTCATTTATTTTGAGAACATCATGCAATTCATACATCATGACATTGCATGAAATTGACCTTACCTTTCCAGGTTGAGTTCGCAGACAAACAAACAATATCAACTTACGCAGCAGGTCAAAGATTAATTCCCGAAACCACATGGGGAAACTATCTACACGACCAAGTGGTATGAACTCCCGAAGCAAGACGAGTTTACCAACAAATACAATAGGCCACAGATTAATGTCCGAAACCAGACGGGGAAACTATCTATGTGACCAATTTTGCAAAGTTCTGAACTAATAACTGTAACAAGCCAGGACAACTATCTGTGAACAACCGACTGTAGATTAATACCTGTAACAAGCCATAAAAACTATCTACATGAGGAGATTGAAGATTAACACCTGAAACCAGACGGGAAAACTATCTTTCTTTCTCAGGTCAGAGATTAATACTTGAAACTAGCCAGGAAAACTATCTACATGAGAAGATTGAAGATTAATACTTGCAACAAGCTAGGAAAACTATCTTTCTTTCTAAGGTCAAGGATTAATTTCCAAAACCAGACGGGAAAACTATCCATGCGACCGACAAAAAAAAGTTCCAGATTAATACCTGTAACAAGCCAGGACAACTATATGTGAACGATCGACTGTAGATTAATACCTGTAACTAGCCATGTAAACTATCTACATGAGGAGATTGAAGATTAACACCTGAAACCAGATGGGAAAACTATCTTTCTTTCTCAGGTCAAAGATTAATACTTGAAACTAGTCAGGACAAGTGTCTCAATGACCAACAAAAACAAGTTCTAGATTAATACCTGTAACAAGCCATGACAACTATCTATGAATGACCGACTGTAGATTAATACCTGTAACCAAACGGGATAAATATCTTTCTTTCTCGGGTCAAAGATTAATACTTGAAACCAGCCAGGACGACTATCTCAACGACCGATAATTTTCAAGTTCCAGATTAACACCTGAAACCAGCCAGGACAACTATCTGTGAATAGCTGATTTGTAGATTAATACCCGGAACCAGACAGGAAAACTATCTACACGACCAGATGAAGCAATTATACACGGGTTTCTACTCGTGATCTCCAGATGCAATCTAACACGGACTCATCCTGAAGCAATCTTACACGGGTTTCTTCTCATGATCTCAAGATGCAGTCTAACACGGACTCATCCTGAAGCAGCCCCATATAGGCTCCTTCTCATATATCTCTGGATGCAAACTAACACAGACTCATCCCAAAACATCCCTTCACGGGCTCTTTCTAATACATTATCAGGTAACGATTAATTCCATTATCCCTAACAAGTTACTGTGAAGTCTGAATTTCAACCAGAAAACAACAAACTCTCATCTCTCCAGTACAAAGATCACTCCTCAGTAGAATCTTGGACAACTGAAGCTCCTAGACTTTATTCCCCATAGAGTTTTTCTCAAGCAGGAGAACAACAGATACCCATATTCCCCAGCTGAGTCCTCCGCAGATAGCAGGAACAGGAATTCCCACAAAGAGACCTCTTATAAAGTTAACATCTACTTTGGATGGCATCTTTAAGCCCATCTCCGATGACCCTCTGTCATCTTCTCCAAATGGGATCTTAAAGCTCATTCCCGACATCATCAACCATCAGTGTTACTTCATACGAATGCAAATTTCTGGGCACTCTAGTGTTCAATCATCTTCCACCTTCAGATCACGAAAGGCAGACAAGCCAATCTAAATCCTAAAGTTTAAAAAGATTGAACAGGGGCAGTTGTTGTACCCCAAAATTATCCCTCTCATGTTTTCCAAGGTTTTCTCTTATATGGGTGATTACAAACACTTGCTTAAAGAAAATAAGAATTTTGAAGATAAATAAGGTGTTTTCGATTGACATTGAACCAAGGTGTCTTCGATTGGCATTGGGACAAGGTGTCTTCGATTGGCATATGAGAAGGTTGTCCTTTAATTGGTATCTGGACAAGGAGCTTCGACCGGGTGTCTAAAATACTTCGACACAAACATGGTTCACAAGACTTCGACTGAGCATTGGTTGTTTCACGCCTGATTCGATTGACAAGGAAATGACTTTCCCTGTGCGTGCCTTCAACACACAAGGCCAAGACTTCTTCAGATTTCCCTTCAATCCACTAGGCAATAGCATCTTTTATGCTTGCTTTGGTCTCCCTCATGCTAGCATCCACAAGGCATTGGCTTCCTTTGTGCTATTTTCGATTGGGCCATGGCTCCCTCTGAAATGGCTTGCTTCGATTCCATATTTAAAATTCTTAACACACAGTTTTCCACCTTTCGACACCTAGTAAGGCCTATTCGAAGGACACATAAATGATTCTGTCGAAGGACATGCATTTGGTCCAGTCGAAAGACATACAATGGTTGGAAATAATTTTTGCTTGATGGCCAAAGTCTTGCATACTTCCAGACCCAAGCCTCGTGCACAATCACATTTATGACAAAAGAAGTTTCGACTGGCCAGAAAAGAGCATTCGATTGGGTTAGTTGAAGAGTTTTAGATCAAGCTACTAAGGCAAATAGTGGCTCAATTAAAGGCCACAATGCTAAGGCCTGGGGAAATTCGAAGGAAGGTGAGGAGGCTTCTATAAAGCCTTCGATTGATAAAGAGCTGAAGCAGCATTCGACCAGTAAAAAAGGAAGAGTTGATGCTTCGAATGGTTTGAATTGAAGGAGAGGCAATCGAAGAAAGTAACGCTTGGGGGTTGATCGAAGACACTATGGTGAGGAAATTTCTAAGCAATTTGAATTCTTACAACGAGCCAATTATCACCTGTCCAGGTTCATTCCCAATTCCAAAATGGCATGAAAATTCTCTAAATGGCAATCTTTAAATTGGTCTGATTTTATTTTCAAAGCCATGTTTAATGGCTAGTCTTTAAGGACATGTTTCTTTCCCCATTTTCTTGTCTCCTCCCACTCCTATAAATACAGGACACTAACACAAGCCAAAGGATAGAGACTACTTACATACGCACACACACCTACACCTACATACTACCTCATACACACACATATTTCCTATCAAAAGAATACGTACACGCTGTCTCAGAAAACATATCAAAATTCTAACCAGTTTTGTAGGCTCCCTCAGTCCAAACGAATACTATATTTGTGCTCCTGAGACTCCCTGGAGTTTACTCCAAGCCAGTCCATTCCGAAACGAAGCATCTCATCCTTGGTAAACTTTCAAATTCATATTCATGTTTTCATGATGTATTAATGTTTTCCAGTGTTTGATTTATGCCCAGGGTATCATATAGCACAACATTTACATGGAACATATAAAGATAGAGCGCACGATCTGTGCTCTTCATCGAATCTCAAGAAACCATGGGTTTTAAGGCAAACAAACCCAGATTCGAACTCAAAGGAGTCGAATTAAGGGGAGGTAAAATTAGGAAAAAGACATGGGTTCACACCCAGGCCATGTTTTTGTTTTGTTGACACTTTTCTTGCAGATTTCGGTGCCTTCCTCCACAGGCAATTCATCAGACGCCTCCAACAACAATCTTTTCTGGATCGAAGGCAGGATATAATCACAAGATCGAATTCCATCCTTCACAGGATCGAAGGTTATCCTTCATATGAATCGAAGACCACATGTCTTCACCAGATCAAAGACCATCCTTCATTAGAATCAAAGGCCATCATTTTTCTTTAATCGAAGGATTCTTCTTCTTGCATTTATTTTTATTTTTATTTTTATTTTTACTCACTTCTTTTAAATCAAAAATCAAATAAAATCACAAAAACCATTATGTTAGTATTTTTTCTAATTAAGTTAATTAAATAAATAAATAAATTATTTTAACCTTTTATTTAATTTAAAATTAAGTAGACTTAGGCTTTGTTTTCTTTCATAAACAAAACCAACCAAAAGATTTTCTTTTCCTTAGGATTCTTAAACATTATTTTCAATTTGTGCACATTTGTTTTCTCACTTTTCATATTATTGTAACTGTTCATGGGTTGTAATAGAATTAACTAGGACGTTACTTTACTGATTTCTTTATTTCCCCCTATTTTTTAACATGTAAATACCCCCTCCCCAAAAGCCTTGTAATAGCGTAGGATTTACGATTCCCGCACTTTAAATTTCTAAAAATATTAACTGTTAGTAACTAGGCTTGTATGAAAAGACTGAAAACAAAGCGCTAACAAACCTAATAACTAAAAAGATAAATGAACTGAATTGAATGACTTGCACATGTACACCTATAGTGTACTCCCACTTCGGTTGCCTTCGGAAAATAGTCACAACTCTCGAAACATGAGAGGTTTTAGTGGCTATCCTCTAGTTCAAAAAGAACATAAGTCCCTCGATGACCCTCTCGATGTTGCCTCGGTAAAAATATGATCTTATAACCCTACGATAGTTACTAAAACTTATTGACAAGTTTCCTATGTGACTATAAAAACGTCCCTTTGAATGTCCCTCAAACATTCAACGATAGGGCTACCTACTAACTAATAGTAGGATAGCACTGTCTAAAGGATAGGAGGAAAAGAACAATGCTTTTCGAGTATAAGTAGATAGTTCATAGATGCTTTCTCAAAACAAAAAAAAAAACAAAACAAAACATTCGCACTTACACCAAAACATTTCAGAAACGCTTTCAAAAAAAATGCTTTATCAAGACTCTTGAGGTACGATACAAGAGTTATCATAAAGCGAATCGCCGCAATAAGGAATTTTCAAAATAATTTTCAAAACACAATGCACAAGATATTTAAAAAATGAGCTAAGCATCTAAGAGCCCGTGGAAAACTACGAATGGAAAGGATTCTAACACATTCCTTTTCCATAATCTACCCCCTTACTCAGAAAATTCTAGAAAAGATTTTTTTCTGTTCTTTTCACCCCTTCCTTTGTTGAATAAAAGAAAAGTCGGTGGCGACCCTTGCTTACCACAAAATTTTCAAACACAAATGCAAAACCAGTATAAACAGTCAGTTATGCCATCGTATCACAAACCCTAACCCTAATACAAAGAACCTTAAACTAGATGAAGAACCATAACCCCAAGGTGGATGAACCTAACCCTAGGGAGTAATCTTAACCCTAGCCAACCCTAAACCTAACCCAAAAAAACCCCAATTCTCAAAATTTTCAACAATTAAACACCAATCATAACAACAATTAACCATAAAAGCTAAGTGTTTTTCGAGTTACCGTCTGTGCAGTGATTTTTCTTGTATCTATCATTTTTGGATTTCTCCTTTCTCCTCTTTTAATCCCTCCTTCTTTGCAGGTACCAATTGAATGGAGGCTTATCTCAAAGGAGTTAGAGTTCTAATGATGAACCCTAATCCTTTTTCTAGATGGAGAGCTTTGTTAAGGGTAGGGAATGTGCAGCTACAATGCGAGGGTTTTTCCATGTTTTTTTTCCGTCCTTATTTATGTTTTAGTCTTAGGTTTAAATAGGTTTAGGAATTATCTAGATTAGGAAATTGGTATTTAAATTGTAGTTACTACTTACATTAGAAATAGATTGAAGATTGTAATCTTAGACTATTTAGGATTTGATTTGATTTGTAAATTAGTTTTAGGGTTTCCGGATTTGTGATGTATTGGGACAGATTTGTACTGTAAATTCAAAATAAATAAATAAACCGATTTTCTCAATCAAATATATTGAAAAGATTTGATTCACAAATATCTTGAGTTCTGGGATTTGGGTGACTTAGGGAAAAAGAGATGGAGGCTGCGCCATTTGCAAGTTAGGGTTGAAACCCTAGTTAACTTAGTCAACCTAATAGCATAATAAATGAATAATAGAAATAAAATTAAAACAAATAATTTAATATTAATGTAATAATTAAGAATAATAATATTAAGGATTTAACACAAAGGAAAAACGTAGACAAATAATTGGGAAGAGAAAGGTTGACTTCAGTTAATCCTGCAATAAAAATAATTTTATTTAAACACCAAACTCCGTGTGAGCCTTTTAGGAACTAAATGGGCCATTTAGCTAGTATAATGAGCCCCATAAAATATGAAATAAACCCCCGTAATAAGTTAATTAGATTAATATTTTCTTTACTACAATGAAAATGTCTTATGAACATTGCACAATAAATTAATATTTAGAAATAGCTAAAATGAAAGCTGGATGATTAATATTTAAATCTAATTAAATATATATACATGTAGAGAAAAGTTGAATGTTAGTATGCATGAGAAGTTAGTTTAAAAAATGAGAACAACTCAAATTTGTGTGAAAATAACCTAATAATCTTAGTAAAACAAATTTTGACTATAGCAACAAGGCGAGAACATTTGGAATATGACAACTGCCCCTATTTAATTTATCTTCAAATGAGTGTGTAAGAATATGAAGGTCTCACACATTCGGATCAGATGGTTATTAAATAATGGAAGACTCCAAGATTTTTACAAATGATTTAAAAGAGATAAAGTGTACGATAAACCAAAAAGTAAACAAGCAAAGGTGACAAAGTTAACTCACCAATGCCTAGAGCATGAACATGAATGACCTAGATACGAAGATGCATATAACTCGTTCATATCATAAGTAACCAGGAGAAGACAACGCAGACAACTCGTCAACATCTAGAAAAAGTAATCGCACATTTTGCGTATTTGCCACAACCTAGGGGGTAAATAATGCGAGTTTAAAAATGGATAACTTATTGCTACTTTGAGACTGATGCAACAAGCTATATTGCAGAGTTGTATATTTACTGCAACCTAGGGAGTAAATAACACAATTTTGATAATTACCTTATTAACGCTCGAGACTAACATAGTAAGCTACAGCGTAGATTTTCCTATTTATCACAGCCTAGGGGATAAATAACACAAATTTGGTAACTCATTGTCGCGCCGAGACTAAAACAATGAACTATATCGCAAAAAATAGATAAGTTATTACTTCTTCGAGACTGACGCAACGAGTTATATTGCAGATTTTTATATACCTACTACAACCTAGGGAGTAAATGATACGGGTTTGAAAATATCTTACTAAGGCTTCGAGACTAACATAGTAAGTTATATCATAAAATTGAGTATTTATGACAACCTAGAGGATAAATATCACAAGTTGGCTAATTCATCGTTGCTTCGAGATGGACACAATGAACTATATCGCAGATTTTCACATACCCGCCACAACCTAGGGGGTAAATAACACGAGTATTAACTCTATTTATGCCAATGGACTAATCTAATAGAGTCAGGTCCAGTGGCAAACTAGCTAAAGCTTTGAGACTATCATAGCAAGTTGTAGAGCATACTTGTATATTTATCGCAACCTAGGGGATAAATAATGTGGTTTTGATGTTTTAATTTGAGTTTGATAGTTGAATCTCAGATGATTAAACTAAAGAAATAAATCATAGGTATATCGCTTAACAAAGTTCCAATCTACTGGTTGTGTATGTTCTCAACCGAGGTATTTGTTGCTAATGGGGTGAACAATGTTAAAGCTTCAAATTTTTGGTTCACATAGATGTCTTAGTTGGTAATAGGCCCAAGATATTTCATAGTAGTCTTGGTCTAAAAAGTTTGAAAATGCAGTGTATGATGTATATGTATAATGCCCAAATTGATATGATGCCCAAATGATGATTGACATGATGCCTGATGGAGATTTTACTGATATGATACCCAAGTGTTTCGTATGTATATACACCAAGCGTTTATGATTTTTTTTGATAGATTTCTCCTTTTAAACCATTGGGTTTTCTAAGTAACCAAATTCCCAACGTTGTTTGTTGTTTTGTTATGATATCTCCAAGTTGATTAGTATTTTTATATAATGCGATGATTAATGTCAATGTGACATTGATAATTGTATCATAGGCGTGGGCATAGGCGTGGACATATGCGTGGATTTCTTTTGACGTTTTTCTAACCAAAATACTTTTTAATGCTTTGCCAAGTGCTTTTATTTAATGTCAAATCCCTAAAATAATTCTGACGCAGTGTTTACAAGAAATAATTGTAGTATTTTGAAAACAAATTGGAAAAATAAAAACGCACTTGAAACCGAATTGAAAGACAAATTGTTTTATTTAATGATAATTCCTTTAAATAGGCGAAAGTCCAAGATACAATTCCTAAAAAGAGGTAATTACAAAAAGTTAAAAAAAAATTGAAAGCAACAATAAAAATGATAATTGATACTGCTAATTCTCCAATGTCCTTTGATAAATCCAATCTCCTTTGCTTCTAAGTCGGATGATTTAGATTAATCATTCCCCTTGGTTGTAGTCGTAGTAATGAATTCTCGAACCGAAACCTATTTGTTCAGTTTTTTAAAATAAAATCCCTAACTTTTTCCTGTATCGCCCTTTCGGATTTTCAATCCACCGGAATGATCATTTTTCTTATATGTCTCTAATTTTTGCCTGGCTCTCCCTTTAGGGTTTTCAATCTGTGATACGGTGGCAGAACCGACTGTTAATATTGCTTTACGTTTTTTGTTCGCAAATGTCGTAGTAAGCAAGAGTCGCCACCGACTTTTATTTTATCCAATCAGGAAAAGTAAAAAGAACAAAAAAAACCTTTTTCGAGATGTTTCCGAGTACGGGGGGTAGATTATAGAAAGGGAAGGTGCTAGCACCCTTTCTATCCATGGTTTTCCATGGGCTCTTAGGTACTTGCTCGTCTTTTTAAAATTGCTTGTGTGTGTGCTTGTTTTGAAAATGTTTTACTTCGTGATAACCCTTGTATCAGTCCTCAAGGGTGTGACGAAGTTGTTTTTGAAAATTTATTTTGAAAGGTATTGGTGTAAAAAGTTTTGTTGAGCAAGTACTTAAGATTCTACCTACTCGAAAAAAGATTGTTCATTCTCGTTTCCTTTAGACAGTGCTATCCTATTATTAAAGAGTAGGTAGCCCCGTCGTTGGAGTTATTAAGGGACGTTCAAAAGGGACAAGTACAGTCACCTAAGCAATGAGTTGGAAACTTTAGTAGTAACCCTAAAGTCCTAAAGATCTTTCCGAGGCAACATTCGAATGGGACATTTGATCTTTTAGACAAGGGGGCAACCATTAAAATCTTCTATACTTAATGACTGTTTACCGAAGGCAACCGAAGTGAGGTAAACCCTTGGAGTGAATATGTGCATGTGAATTTTTCAGTTAATTAGTCTTTGCACATTAGGTGATCTACCGTTTTAATTTTCAAGCATCTTTCCATACAATCCTATTTAGCCATGCATCTAACAGTTAAAGATTGCGGAAATTTAAAGCGCGAGAAAATAAAACCTAGTTATTACAAGGCTTCGGGGAGGGGGATTAATTAACATAACCAAAAACCGGGGATTAAACAGTAAATTAAAAGCCTAATTTAAAGCTATTACAAACCATCAACAGTTACAAAATAATGAAAAAATAATTAACAAACGTGCGGCGAATTAAATGCGTGGACGATTAAAACAGACCTAAAAAACCTAATTGAGAAATTAGCTAGGTTATTTTTGAGAAAATAATTAATTTACGTACAAGGTTAACCCTAATTTCTAATCATTTTTAATTTATAAAATAAAGAATTAAATTGCCCTAAGTTAATTAAACTAAATTTTTTAAGAAATACAAATATTTTTATTAAAAAAAAGATTTTTGTAGTTGTTGTGATTTTTTGATTAAATAAAAATTAAAAAATAATTTTTGTGTTAATTAAGAAAAAAAGAAAATAATTAAAGAAAATAAATAAAGAAATT
Organism: Vicia faba; assembly: GCA_948472305.1. NCBI lineage: Eukaryota > Viridiplantae > Streptophyta > Magnoliopsida > Fabales > Fabaceae > Vicia > Vicia faba. Next base: position 800,962,428 of record OX451739.1, on the reverse strand, counting down.
AAAAAATAAAAAATAGAAAAAAAAGAAAAGAGAACAAATTGGGCCTGCTTGCTGAATGCCCTAGGGGGTGTATGTGGAATCAATTAGGCCCAAAGGTTGCTGAGCCCAATCCTAGCGCCTGGATCTAGTGTTGCTGCGTATGAGGGTGCACCATGAGTCTCCTTGGACTGAGCGTTGGATCTGGGTAGAAGCATATCCATTGGTTGGATGTTGGAAGTGCACGGTAGGCCTTTGGATGAGAACAAAATATAATTTGCAGAAGGAAAAATAGAAAACAATGTTGCTGGGACCTGGGATCTAACCCAGGTCCTTATACTCACCACCAATGCTACGTTGCCATCTTCGCTACACGTCTTAATTGTTAATATAATATCAATAATCAATATTATGTAAAACAAGTGGAATAGGCTGAGTGAAACAAAAATGCGTGCCAACCATTTGAATGGACCAGTCCTATAATGCCAAGTCATCATCTCCTTCATGGAGACCGTCGTCTTAGGCATTACCTTTTACCTACAGATAAACTCCTGTAGCCATAACTTGTGTACTTCAAAAATCAACACAACACAGGATAAATAAGATTAAAGACCATGGATCAACAGGATTTGGCCCTCTGATCATCATGGTGCCCTTCATTTAGGCTAATTATTCCTGTATTCAAAAACCCTAAAAATGCAAGGTGAACCCTAGCAATCGCAGATACGCGTACATGCGTCAAAGCTTCAATTAAATCATCCAAACATATCACAAATATGTCAATAATTATGAATACATCATCAAAATATGCTTATGGTGCAAGAATCGCTATAATCTCTTTTGAAATAAAGGGAAAATCGTATGAGTTACAGCGCGCGATTCTTGATGCTTCAGGCCTTGCAAATGATTAGGACAACTTCAGTGCACGCCCAGGATGCGATTGTTGGCCTTAAATTGCTTTGAAAGGTCATGTGGAGTGAAATTCGATCCCTACTTTTCGACAACTTTTTTGAGTTTGTTCTTGCTCTTTCACGACTGCCAAAAACCTTCTTTTATCCTTGGTTCTTATTCATTATATATGCTAGAGTGAATTAGGGTTGCGAAAACAGATGATATCTTTGGAATTTTGGAAGATTTGATTTGATTTTTCATCCATATGCAAACCTTCTATATTGAGCCAAATTATCCCATTTTTGTACCAATCATGCTTCATTCGATTTGTTCTTGATATCTCAGCATAATTTGATTGAGATCCTGTCCAAAAATCATATCAAAACATATCTTTGATATTATTTACCAATTATTTGATTTTATTCAATTTTTAATTAATAAAAAGTCAAAATAAAATGGAAAATGAAGCAAATTACATGTGGGTGGATATTTGGGTCGTGGACCATGCTATAAGTGAGGTTCAATCATGAAATGCTAATTCCATTTGGTAAAAAATGCACTTTTGAGCATATTTGACTTTTGGCAATTTTCCAAAAAAAGGTCAACTTTGACAAGGCATATCTCCTCCAATTTTAACCCTAGAGAGGTGTTATTTGACTTTTTAGAAAGCTTAGGATGTCCCCTAAGCAACCCTTTTGGTCTCATTTCAATTGGGTCTTCCATGTTCATATAATAAGCTTTTACCCAAAAGGTCTTTTTGTTGACTTTTCAAAAGGACCTATAATGTAGAAATTTATATCTTTTGATGAGTGCATATTTTGAACTTGTGGGCTGAAGATGAATTGTAGGGAATTTCATCCTCTTCGAAATGAGCCTTTGATGGAAAATTTATGATAAAGTATGAGGAAGTTATGCTTGGTCAAAGTTTGGTTGACTTTTCCCGAGAAACCCTAATTTAGCAACTTGTGGGTTTTGATAAGTTTGGGGCATTCCTTGAAGAATAATGATCAAACCATGATAAAATGATGAAAGTAACTTCAAAATTTTGATGTTTACCAAAAATCTTGAGGTTTGACTATATGTGGGCCATAGTTGACTTTTGACCTAATACAGTCAATTCTCGAGCATTTGAGTAGTTGACTGAGCAAACTTCTTGTGCAAGGATGAAACTTGATATGGATGATCTTAGGAACATATTAGGACCATGGAAAGCATTTGGGTCCTTTGTGGTTCACACATCTTGACGAAAATAGAAACCCTAATTTGAGGTATACTGCCTTAGGAGAGAGTTTCTCTGGTCAACTCTTGGGCTTCCTTGAGAAAATTGGGGACCTCAATTGACATGTGTTGAGTAAAATGAGAGGGAAAATTTTGGGGTACAACAGCTGCCCCTCTTCAATCTTCTTAAACCTGAAGATCTAGATTGGTTGTTCTGCCTTTCGTGATCTGAAGGTGGAAGATGATTGAACACTAGAGTGCCAAGAAATTTGCACTCGCGTGAAGTAACACTGATCGGAGATATAGGGAATGTGATTACAGATGAAATTTGGAAGTTGATGTAGACTCGTCGGAGATGGGATTAAAGATGCCATCCGGAAAAGATATCGATTGCATAAGAGATTTCTTTGTGAGGAGCTTCAGTTGTCCGTTACTCTACTGGGGAATGATTAAGGAGGTGGAAGTGAGTGATGTATCTAGTCAGGGTCCAGGTTGCACAACGACTTACCGAGGGAATGTGAAATCGATTGTATCTGATCAGGTCCAGGTCTTATAGCATTGTGGACTGTTGTCTGGAGAAAAGAGAGAAGGAACCTAGATAGTAGGGTTACTTTGAAATGAAAGCCTGGATAGTATGGCTTGAGAAGGAACCCGGGTCGTACGGTTGCCTCGAAATGAAAGCATGGATAGTAGGGCTGTGAGAAGGAACCTGGATAGTTGGGTTGCCTCAAAATGAAAGCCTGGATAGTAGGGCTGTGAGAAGGAACCTGGATAGTAGGGTCATTTTGAGATGAAAGCTTTGATAGTAGGGCTGTGAGAAGGAACCTGGATAGTAGGGTTGCCTCTAAATGAAAGCCTGGATAGTAGGGCTATGAGAAGGAACCTGGATGGTAGGGTTACTTCGAGATGAAAGCCTGGATAGTTGGGCTGTGAGAAGGAACCTGGATCGTAGGGTTACTTCGAAATGAAAGCCTGGATAGTAGGGTTGTGAGAAGGAACCTGGATAGTAGGGTTACTTCGAGATGGAAGCCTGGATAGTACGGTTGTGGGAAGGAACCTAGATCGTAGGGTTACTTCGAAATGAAAGCCTGGATAGTAGGGCTTGTGAGAAGAAACCTGGGTCGTAGGGTAACTTCGAAATGAAAGCCTGGATAATAGGGCTGTGAGAAGGAACCTGGATAGTAGGGTTACTTCGAGATGAAAGCCTGGATAGTAGGGCTGTGAGAAGGAACCTGGGTCGTAGGGTAACTTCGAAATGAAAGCCTGGATGGTAGGGCTTGTGAGAAGAAGTCGTAGGGTAACTTCGAAATGAGTTTGGGTAAAACATAAGAGGGAACCTGGGTGAGGTTGCTTTGTGATGAGTCGGTGTAGGACTTCAAAGGGAACCTGGGTAAGTTTATCTTGTGATGAGTCGGTGTGGGACTGCATTGGGCCACGCAGATAATTACTCTGTTTAGTTTCAGGAGTTAATCTTGGACCTACTAGAGATTATTGATGATAACCTACCTTCCTGAAAAAGTACAGGGTCAATTATGTGCGATGCATGAAATGCATTGTGTGATGATGTTCTCAAAATAAATGAGGTTATGCTGTTATGTAATGTGTATGTGCATGTCATGATATATGAACATGAAATGCTATTGTGATAATCCGAGTATGGGAAAATAAATCCCTGACTGATGCTGGAGAGTATTGGAAATGGTATTCTTGACTGTAGAAAACTATGGTTCTTATACTTCCACTGGGGATGGTGAACAAAGATGACTAACTGGGGATTTACGTCCATTCGGCTTGTGAATATTCTATCGGAGGAGACCATGTCTGAGGATAACTCTGCGGGGAATAACTCTGTTGGAGAAGAGATACTCTGTTGGTAGATCTGCTGATCTAGAGAAATAAATTCAGCTGGGCATGAATTTCCGTTGCTGGAGGTGATGAGCTCTTATTGGAGATTTAGCTTTCGTTGTGAGAGAAATAAACTCTGCTTGGGGAAAACGAAGAAATATGAACTGCTTGCAAAAAATCGGCTGGGGAACATATATGTCAGCTCTCTGTAGGAATTTGTTGGGGAACGTAACTTCTTGTTTTGGAGAGGCTGATATCAAGGTTGTGATTACCTCTACTCTGTGGGGAGTGAGGATGTCACGGGGTCGTATGTACTGATGACTGCGTTTCAAAAGCTATCTCTGCCTTGGCACCTGTTAGACTGAGTAACTATCGGGTTTGACATTTTTACTCCTATTTCATAAGTTACGAGGAATTGTCCTTCTGTTTCTTATGCAAATATTTATGAATAGAAATTATATTCAAATGCACATGTCAAGAATAATTCATTGGACGTTATCGCAAAACAAAACAGAAAAAAGAAAAATAGACACACAGTTTTGTACTTTCAAAAATGATTTGTATTGATTTGAAGTTTTGTCTGTAATAGGCGTTTTTGTACAAGGAGGTTGATGCTCTAGTAAGAGAATGTCGGCGTAAAAATAGAAACTATACAATAGTGTGTACAATGAAACAAAAACAGCTATGTGCAACAATCCCATTGAGTTCGAATTCTGCTATTGCCCCTATCTTTTCGAGCATCTCATCACTTTGCCGCTTGTCCGAAGTTGACTGGATTGATTGCTACCGTTTGAGCTTGACAATTAATATCTGAAGTCCTGATCGCAAGGTGATCCCTATGGAACATAGTGATACACTTTAATCCCTACCTTTTTCCTGGACCTCCCTTTCGGGTTTTCAGTCCAACGGGATACCCTTTTTTGCCCAAGCTGCCCTTTCGGGTTTTCGACTTGCCGGTGTACAAATTTTTTTTCATTTTCATCCCTTATTTTTGCCCGAACCCTTTTGGTTCGTCGGGAAGACCTTATTTTTGCCTAGGTATGTCAACCTAGCGGGTCTTTGTTCTATGTGTAGTATCTTTTCACTATGTCCGCATTAACAGGGTGAGAAAGGTCGTCACCGTCCATGGTGGTCAGGATCATGGCTCCACCTGAGAAAATGTTCTTAACCACAAATGGCCCTTCGTATGTGGGGGTCCATTTTCCCCTGGGATCACCTTGCGGTAGTATGATGCGCTTGATTACTAGATCCCCGACTTGATATTCTTGACGTCTGACTTTCTTGTTGAAAGTCTTGATCATTCGCTTCTGATACGTTTGACCATGGCAGACAGTAGTGAGTCTCTTTTCATCGATCAGATTCAGTTGATCAAGCCGGGTATGGATCCATTCGTCTTTGTTTAAACCCGCATCCTTCATAATCCTTAAAAAAGGGATCTGGACCTCGATGGGTACGACTGCCTCCATGCCATATACTAGAGAGTAGGGTGTTGCCCTTGTCGACGTTCGTGATGAGGTACGGTACCCATGGAGAGCGAATGGTAGCATCTCATGCCAATATTTGTATGTTACCATCATCTTCTGTATTATTTTCTTGATATTCTTATTAGCTGCTTCAACAGCCCCATTCATCTTCGGCCGGTAAGGGGAAGAGTTATGATGCTGAATCTTGAACTGTTTACAAAGATCGGTGATCATCGTGTTATTGAGATTTGTACCATTATCAGTAATAATTCTCTCTGGCACACCATACCGACAAATTGAGTTATGCCTGATAAACGGCGCAACGACATTCTTGGTCACAGTAGCAAAAGAGGCAACCTCAACCCATTTCGTAAAGTAATCAATAGCCACCAGAATGAAGTGATGCTCGTTTGACGTAGTAGGTATGGTCTGGCCGATCATGTCAATGCCCCAGATTGCAAAGGGCCAAGGAGCCGTCAAGACATTCAGAGGAACCAGAGGTACATGCACTTTATCAGCATAGACTTGATACTTGTGACAAGTCCGAGAGTGCTGATAACAATCTGCCTCTATAGTGGACCAGTAATATCCTTCCCGTAGGGTCTTTTTTGCCATGGTATGTCCACTTGAATAGGTTCGGAAGGTGCCTTCATGTAGATCTGCCATGATCCTCTCTGCTTCGCTTTTGTCTACACACCGCAGTAAAGTAGAGTCATGGTTGCACTTGTAAAGGATGCCATTATTGAGGAAGAACTTCGCAGCAAACCTTCTCAGAAACTTCTTATTATTGACAGATTCCCCCTCGAGATACTCCTGAGCCTCGAGATACCTCTTCACCTCGTGAAACCAGGGTTTATCCGCTACCTCTTCCGTCTCAATCTCACAGCAGTGTGTTGGTTCGTCCAACCTCTCGATGGTGATTCAGGGAGCTTCATTGTCCCACCTGACTTTGAACATGGAATACATAGTAGCTAACACGTCCGCTAACTGATTCTCCGCTCATGGGAAATGTTCAAAGGTTACTTCCTCAAAATGTGGCAGCAATGTCAGTATATGCTCTTTGTATGGGATGAGATTCGGATGCTTTGTATCCCACTCGCCTTTGATATGACTTATTACCAAAGGCGAATCCCCAAATACATTTAAGAACTTGATCCTCAGGTCAATAGCAGCTCGAAGACCCATGATGCAGGCTTCATACTCCGCCATGTTGTTGGTACAGTTGAAACATAAACGAGCGGTGAACGGAGTATGACAGCCCTCAGAAGATATGATTACAGAGCCAATGCTATTACCCAATGCGTTTGAGGCTCCATCAAAGTACATAGACCATCAGGATCCTTCCTCAGGTCCTTCATCCGGTCCAGGTTCTTCATAGTCAGTCACCAACATAACATTCTCATTCGGGAACTCAAAGTTCATGGACTAGTAGTCATCCACGACCTGATGAGCCAAATGATCAGCCAATACACTTCCCTTGATTGCTTTTTGGGTTGTGTATTGGATGTCATATTCGGTTAAGATCATCTGTCATTTTACTATTCTTCCGGAGAGTGCAGGTTTCTCAAAAATGTACTTGATCAGATCCATCTTCGATATCAACAAGGTAGTGTGAGTCAGCATATACTGTCTCAGTTGGCAAGTAGCCCATGCCAAAGCGCAGCAAGTTTTCTCGAGCAGTGAGTATATTGTCTCACAGTCGGTAAACTTTTTTCTAAGGTAGTATATTGCGTGCTCTTTTCGACCAGACTCGTCATGCTGCCCTAGCACACACCCCATTGAATTGTATAGCACTTTCAAGTACAATATCAAAGGTCTTCCTTCAACTGGAGGCATCCGAATTGGTGGTTCTTGAAGGTATTTCTTGATTCTTTTGAAAGCGGTCTGGCATTCATCATTCCACTTTACCACTTGATCTTTCTTCAGAAGCTTGAAGATTGGCTCACAAGTAGCAGTCACATGTGAAATGAACATGGCGATATAATTCAGGCGTCCTAAGAAACCTATAACTTCCTTCTCCGTACGGGGAGCTGACATTTCTTATATAGCTTTTACCTTTGCAGGATCTACTTGGATGTCTTTGTCGCTGACAATGAAACCTAGAAGTTTATCAGACCTTACCCCGAAGGTGCACTTGTTCGGATTCAACCTCAGCTTATATATCTTTAACCTGTCAAACAACTTTTGGAGATGATCAAGGTGCTCTTCCTCAGTCTGAGACCTGGCTATCATGTCATCAACATAAACTTAGATCTCATGGTGAATCATATCGTGGAATAAAGCGACCATGATGCGCTGATAAGTTCCCCAAGCATTCTTCAACCCAAAAGGCATCACCTTGTAGCAGAAGGTGCCCCACTGCGTGATGAAGGTTGTCTTCTCCATGTCTTCAGGAGCCATCTTGATCTGGCTGTAGCCAGAGAAACCATCCATGAGGGAGAAGATTTTGTGTTGCACGGTGTTATCGACTAGAACGTCAATGTAAAGAAGTGAGAAGTCATCCTTGGGGCTTACCCTGTTCAGATCTCTGTAATCTACACACATTCGTACATTACCATCCTTCTTAGGTGCCAGAATGACGTTAGCAACCCACTGTGGATACGAAGTGACATCTAAGAACCCTGCGTCGAACTGTTTCATGACCTCTGCCTTGATCTTCTCTGACATTTCGGGACGCATACGGCGGACCTTCTATTTAACTGGAGGACATTCTTCTTTAGTCGACAGGCGATGTACCACGATATCAGTGTCCAAACCAGGCATGTCTTCATAGGACTAGCCGAAGATCTCAACATAGTCGTGCAACATCTATATCAACCTCTATTTTACGCTAAGCTCCATATTTGCACCTATTTTAACCTCTTTTCTGTCTTCCTCAGTACCCAAATTCACTGTCTCAACCGACTCTTCATGAGGTTGTATGGCCCTTTCTTCCTTCTGTAATAGCCTAGCATGTTCTCCCGGCACCTCACAATCATTCTCACCTTCGTCTCCGTCTTGGTTGATCGGATTTTTGAAGTCATAACTGGCAATAGAAGAGCTGTTATCAATGGGATCTAGATTGGATATGGATCTGCATTATGATACGTGAGTGTGTGTAAGAGAATAGCTGTTTTGATAAAGTAAAAATATAAAAGAAAAACATAGAGCACAAAATTTGTATCCAAGAAACGTCCAATGCTTTATTTATGACAGGTGAAAATAACATATAGCAACCCTCACAAACAGAACCATCGTTCCCTGGGCAAGACACGAGGCCATAAAGTTTAAATTGTTTATTACAAATTCAGAAAACAAATAAGACAATTATTGTGGAATGAAAGAAACTGGTATAAAATCTCTGGCCTTCCAATTACTAGGTCCACCGTTGGTAGTTGGGTAAATACAGCTGCCAATGTCACAGTCTTCCTCGCTGTCTTCAATAGTGTTGACCCCACGATTGCTGATGTGTAGGAGAGGTCTTCCAGCCCGAGCGCGTCGAACAACCCTTTGAGCCCCTGTAGTAAAGCCCAAACCAAATTTGTTAATTTTGTGAGTAAAATCAGGGAGCTGACCCCAATTGGTACACCCACCTTCTTCAACTACAGCCCTGGCGTCCTTGAGAGAAGCCATCTTCAAAGGAGGTTTGTTGTTGGTGGTAGTTTCAGTTGATGCCAAGATCTGAGGGACCTCTTCGAAATTCTGACAAGGAGTCTCTATGAATTCCCCATCCATCTCTACATACCTGAAGGAATTGAGGTGGCTCACCATATATTCCTCTTCACCATGTACAATGACGATCTTCCCTTTTATCGGATACTTCAACATTTGGTGCAGTGTGGAAGTAACTGCCCCAGCCTCACGGATCCAAGGACGACCCAACAAATAAGAGTATGATGGCCTGATGTCCATCACATAAAAGGTGGACCCAAAAGTCTGAGAACCCACTTTTACATGGATGTCCACCTCCCCGTGCACCATTATTTTTGACCCGTCAAAATCCCTCACCATATGTTACTAGGCTTTAAGGTCAGACCCTCGCAATCCAACCGGTCCAACGCCTTCTTAGGCAGAACGTTCAACGAAGACCCAGTATCTACCAGCACATGAGCCATAGTGGTGCCCCTGAATTTGATTGAGACATGCAGAGCATCATTATGCTTCCTTCCTTTCGGTGTTAAATCGGCATCTGAAAAACCCATCCCGTTGTCAGCCGTCAAACTGGCTACACATTTCTTGAATTGGTTAGCTGAGGTTTCTTGCGGTACGTGCGCAGTCTTGAGAAATGCGATCAAAGCCTTTGCATGGGCTTTAGAACATAATAACAGAGACAACATGTATATCTTCGAGGGGGTCTACCCCAGCTGCTCAACCACGTTATAGTCGCTTTTCTTGATTATTTTCAGTATTTCCTCTATCTCTTGCTTAGAGGCTTCCATGACAATTTTTCTAGGTGCCTCCGTCCGGGAAGGCTCACCTATAACTTCTTTGACCCGAGCCCTAGATGGCTCATCAGTAGGGGTAATAACTGGAGTAGGAACAGGAGAAATGACAGGAGTGATGGTTGGAACAGAAGCTGGAATAACAGTAGGCTTATTGACCATCTTCGGGGAGATCTCGGGAGAGAAAACCCTTCCACTTCGGGTAACTTTGCTAGTCCCGACAATGTTACTGACATCAGGATCAGTCTAATCATTCTTCATATCTTGTTTGATGCCATGATAGTACACATCGACACCATAATGCCAGGGGACAGCCTTGTCCGAGGTATACGAGACAGGACCAGGAGATGTGATTATCAACGGAGCGACTCTTGGAACAGATGTAATCCTAACAGGTCTTCTCGAGGAAACCTTGGAAGGATTGGCGGAAATGGTTATGATAGCAATGTCTTCAATTGGAACAACATGAATCATAGTTTTTTCGAACAAAATCTCTCTACTATCCATCAGGCGCTGAATACCTAACTTCAACAAATAGCAACCAGAAGGCAAAGATGAACACATGTGGCAACCTTCACCACAACCCGGAAATAAACCGGACGATAACAAAATTTTCTTGACAGTCATGATAGGAGTAGAAACTTTATCAACAGAGGTAACGAACAAATCAGTATCAACAACATTAATTCCATGACCGTGTTTAGGCATGGGAGCAGTTATGACATTTGGCTTCTCCGGAGCATCAAACTCTATTTCCTTGGCTTTAATCAAGTCTTGTACTTTGTTTCTCAGAGCCCAGCAGTCATTTGTATCATGGCCAAGACTCTCAGAATGGTAGGCACGATGGTCGTTTGGGTTATACCGAGGAGATGTGGTGTTTGGATTCTTAGGAGCCTCTTTCAAAGTTTCCAGGTTAGATCTCAGCAGATGGGGTAATACTTTAGCCAACATCATGTTGATTCAAGTAAACTGTCATTGTGGTCTTTCCACCCTTTGTTGATTATTGCATTGTGGAGCAACTGCAGGCCTAGGTATCATTACAACACTTACTGTCTAACGGTGTTCAGCTCTACTTTGGCCTCTCGGATTGTAGATGACACTGGCTTCCTTCTTACCAGCAAAAGGCTTCTTTACCGAACTCGAAGAGGCATCCTTCTGTATTTTACCGCTTCGAATCCCAGCTTCTACTCTCTCTCCAGTTAGGATCAGCTCGATGAAACCAACTGACGAGCTGCCGATCAAATGATTGAAGAACGGACCAGACAATGTCCCCAGACACATATCAACCAACTCCCTATCAGACAACAGGGGTTGGACTCTCCCAGCCAAGTCTCTACACTTTTGTGTGTTGTCCTTAAAGCCTTCTACTGCACCCATGGATATACTCTAGAGTTGAGTATGAGTGGGAGCAAGGTCAGCGATGTATTGATACTGCTTATAAAAAGTAGCATCCAGATCTTCCGAATTTCGGACAGTGGCTCTCTCCAGTTGATAGAACCATTCAAGCTGAGTCCCTGACAGACTGTCTTGAAAGAAATGAACCCACAAATTTCTATCAGCGGTGTGGGGTTGAATTTTTCTGACGTAGGAATGGAGATGAATTTTTGGGCAGGACACCCCATCATACTTAGCAAAACCTGGAGCTTTGAACTTCTGCGGGATGACTACTCCCGACACCAATCCCAATTCTTCGAAATCCGGCCTAGGTATCCTCTGAACTTCCATGGCACTCAAACGATCTTCCAACTGCTTGTATCTATCCTCAACTGGAGGATACTGCTCATCATTGTAGTTGGTATCGTTGTCAGAAACTGCAGGACTGAGGTCCTTCTCCCCTATCTCTTCTTCTTGATTCTCCCCTTCCTTGGATGAAGAGCTTAGATCGACTTGTCGCTTCAACCGCTCTCCAAACCTTCTGCCCATATCCAGAATACCGGCAGCCTTCTTCTTTTTCTTTTTCTCTTTCAGGATGAGGGCTTTCAGATCCTCCTGCCCTTTTTCCAGACTTATGAACATTTGTTGGAACTGGGTGTTCTGGGCCTGAAGGTCCTTGATGCTTTGTTCGGAAGATATTTCTGCTGAAATAAGCAGCGAAGAAGATGAGAAACCTGTAATGGTACCTGTACATGAAACGTTATGAATGGGATGTCCATGCAATGATTTCAAAGACTTTGGGAAATTTAAATTTGCAAACCAAAATAAAACAAAGATTTTAAAAATAAAACTAAAACTAGAAAATAAATCAAAGTTCCCATGGATGCTTCCTCTTTGTGCCGAGATAATCATTGAGTCCTTTTTCCTCATGAAGCTGCTTTGTGAGCGCTAAAACCTTCCTCTCCTGAGCATGGAACTAATCCATGTAAGTATCCCGCTCCTCTTTCAACTGAATCCAATACCTCTGAAACTCTCCAAGATCAGTGGGCATATATGGATAGAGAACCGTTTAAGGAATACCCCTTTCCGTAGTGGGTTCCACAATCACTGGTAAAATGGCCACATAGGGCATCATAAGCTTCTGGGAGCGAGCTCGTACCCATTGGAGGTAAGGTTCCATAGGAATGGAAGCCTTTGGCCCCAAAGCCTTGGTGCCAGATTTGTTTACCATGCCCCAAGCTCGTATGAACCTCCGGAGATACTCTTGAACATCATCCTCATAGTTGAATACAATACCCTTGATAAGTAACTCATGGGGACCATTTCTTCGAGTGTAACCAAATTGTCGCAGAGCTAAACAAGGATCGTAGGTTATACCCCCTCTGATACCAAGTAATGGGACATTAGGGTACTCCCCGCAGCGGTCAATAATAGCAATGTTTTCCATAGCTCGGGAACACTAGAGAATATCCATGTGAGCGAGTGACATCATCCTTTATGACCAACCCAAACCTTCATCATTCTTCTATACAAACTTAGGAAGGTGAGAAATAAACCACCTCGACAGCAATGGCATACAACACATAAGAACCCCTCTTCTCTTCATGGTACGAGTATGTAGAGTGTGAAAAATATCTCCAAGCAAGGTAGGCACAAGGTTGTGGGAGAGGAAGATCTTGATAGCATTCACATCTATGAATGAGTCCGGATTAGGGAATAGAACTAACCCATTGATAAGAAGAGCCAAAACCTCCTCAAAAGCCTGAAAATCCATATCATCACAAAATAGTTGGGCCTTGTCTATCAGAAACTTGGTTAGAAAACTCTTGACTCCGCTTCTTGTTTCCCAATTAGATACCACGTCGGTCCTTTTCAGATGCAAAGCTGAGGTAATGACTTCTGGCTTAGGAACTTCTTCCAGACCTGTGAAAGGCAACTGTTCAAGAATGGGTATATCCAACAGATGAGAGAATTCTTCCATGGTAGGCACTAACAGATAGTCTGGAAAGGTGAAGTAGTGGTGCTTGGGATCAAAGAACTGAAAGAGTACACTCAACATATTTTCATCAAAGTTTGAATTAACCAGGTTGAGAAGTCGACCACGTATCTTAGTGCATGCAGAAGTTTTAAAAACCCTTGATACTAGCTCTTTGAATTGGGAAGGTATCTTCACAAAACTGATTCAGATAGTGTTTCTACGAACGGAAGCCATGATCTGCAAAACAGAACAAAGATATATTCCCTTGGTATTTGAAATGGTTAGTGCAACAAGAATGAATGTTATGTTATGATGCATGATGTCATGATAAACCACAAGTATAGCAAACACAAACAAATCACACCAAGTCTTTAGGTTTAAGGCCTTCATGAGGTTAAAGTTCATACCCTCTTGAAGTTTAGTTGGTTTCAAACCTGTCTTAAAAGGTAATCGGGTTCTAAGGGATCTCAATATCACTGACCATCCTTTATCGGGAATTGTCTCAGCTTAAGCAATCTTTTCTTGCGGCCGAAATATCCCGAAAGTCTGATCTCAATGAGTGTAGCATCGAGTATCAACCAATCTTCAGCTCTACATCGAGGCCGGCTATCTCACTACTTTCTAATGGCCAAGTTTGTTCAACTAAGGTTCTAAGGTCCTAAGTTACTATTACAACCATATTGAATGGATAAGAATGTACAAGAAAATGTGAAATGGACTTGTTTTGCTTAAGAAAAGAAATAAGTTTTGTTTAAGAATATATTTTTGATCTTTTTATTTTAAGAAATAAAATAAAGCATGTAAAATGTAAAATGTTTTTGATGTTTTTGATTAGTGAAAATAGAAGTGATAGAAAAAATAGTAAGAAAAATAAAATAGAATCAGCGCATTGCTGAACTAAAAGAGATCAGAAGTTCTGACTCTGGCGTGCTACAAAAACGGAAATTATATTAGTAGAAATAGGTAAAGTCAGAAGTTCTGGGTCCGCTGGGAACAAAGAAGATTTCAGAAGTTCTAATGCCACTGGCAGAACTTCGTCTCCCTCTCCATGCTGGTCAGAACATCTGCAACTTAGTCATTTCTCAACAAAACAGAAGAGGCGCACATAGCAGTTATGGCATGTTTCGTAATGTTTCAGAAACAAGAGATGTCAGAACTATAAATCAGAAGCAAGCATTAATTTTATAATCCTAATTCTGAGTCCTAATTTCTTCAAAAAAAGTTCTGAACTGAAATTCTCCCTACTTAGGAAGGAAAATACATGAAACCTCAGAATATGTACAACATCAGAATCAGGATGTCTACATTGTATTTTGAACATGCAAGTCTAACAATTCCTAAGTAATATGACGAGAGTCAGTAAAAGCTTACCTTAACGTTGTAAAATTTTCTGTGAGCTGGAGTATGGCTCTGACCGCTTGTGATGTTCTGGTCAGCTTCCTCACGTGCCCAGCAGGCTAGAAACCTTTAAATGGCTGGAAAATTCTGGAGCAGCCAAAGAGCAAAGTTTTGTCTTCTTTGAAGTGGATATGGATGGAAAATGTGTTACATTCTGAACACAGAAGTTAGGATGGTTTCTAAATGTATATCAGAAACTGTATGGACGGTTTTGGTCAAGAAATACTTGAGGAAAAAAAATGGAGTTTGAATGCAAGAACCAAAAGTTAACAGGTTTTTGTATTTTGTATTTGCAGTTTTGGACTCTTGGAATTTTAGTAGGGGTTTAAGGCTTTTTCTTTCTCAAAAATCCCCCCTTTTACAGTTTCCAATGGCTTTCAATTTATGGGCAAGGATATTGTAGCTTGTAGAGATCAAGGGTACAACTATCATATGCTCGGCGCTGACTTGTTCTTGAAGCAAGTTCAAATAGGTATGGTGATTAACAGTTTCTTAGTCGTGCCTAAGCTGGATTCGTAAGCGGGAATTATGGAAAAGTAACCTCAAAAGCAAAAGCAACGCTAGGGCCCAACCTATTTTTGTGTAAAAGTTGCTTTTTCCAAGACCGTGATGGTACTTTTATGCCAAACGTGGGGAAGTCCTTTGGATAAAGACCCAAAATTGGCTGTGAGCATTAAATGATGATGAGATCTATCAAACCAGAAATCCTGCAATGTGAGATTCTGCATAATTGCTTAATTCTAGATCAGAAGTTCAGCTTCAGCGTAACTTAGAATAAACATCTAACTTCTGATCTTTGTATCTCCTTGCTCCAGCATGTTTCTGAAGGAGTTCTCAGACTTTCCAGGAAGCTTACAGCAGGCTTTGTAAACTTCTTTGAATTACCCTTGCAAACTCTAACTAAATCTTTGTGAAAACAGGCCCAGAATTTATAACCCAACTCTATCTTGGAACTATCCAGAATTTGTTGAGTGCTTTAGTTTCATGGACGTGTCTTTGAGGAGTCATAACTTGAAATCCTAGCATTTCTAGGAGAAGTTTTATTCTGCAATGTTTCAGATCTTATTGGAGTCCATAACTCTTGTGTCAGAAGTTCTTCCAGAATCAACTTCCATCATGGTGAAAATATGGCCAGAAGTTCCGAGCTTGTCATATTTCTTAAACACTTAGAAAAATTCTAAGTATTTAGAAATTTGACTTTTCCAAAGTAATTTTAACTTTTGAATTTATTGATGAGACAAACTTCATATTTAAACATGTCTTGATTAAATATGATTCTGGAAACTTGATTTTGATCCAAAAGTCAAAGTTTGACTTTTTAGTATGTAAATGACCATTTTACCTTTGTGAATGACTTTCTTGACAAATTTGTAATTCAAGGCTTGAAATTGGATGGGAACAAACCTGAGGGTCCAGGGTGATCTTTTGAGAAATTTCTTAAGAAATGAGAGGGAAAATTTTGGGGTACAACAGTTTCCATTAAGATTCGTAGTGATGGAATCTCTGCTTCAACAGGGAGTACAAAATCCATGTTATAAATAAGAGAGAAAGGATTTACACCTTTCAAAGTACGTACTAAGGTATGATAGCCATGTAGAGTGAAGGGAAGAATTTTGTGCCAATCATTATATGTCTTCACCATTTTTTGAATGATTTTCTTGATATTTTTATTGGCAGCTTCGATGGTCCCTTTTACCTTGGGTCACTAAGGTGATGAGTTATGATGCTCAATCTTGAAATCATCGCATAACTCCTTCATCATTTTGTTATTCAAATTGGACCCATTGTCTGTAAAAATTCTGCTAGGAACCCCATATCTGCATATGATGTTTTGCTTAATAAACTGAGTAACCACTTGCCTTGTTACATTTTCATAAGACGTAGCCTCCACCCACTTGGTAAAATAATCAATGGCGACTAGTATGAATCGATGTCCATTGGAAGCCTTTGGTTCGATCATACCTATCATATCAGTTCCCCACATCGAGAATGGCTATGGTGAACTTAGGACATTGAGAAGAGTTGGTGGTACATGCACTTTGTCAGTATAGATTTGACATTTGTGACACGTGTTCGTATAATGGTAGCAGTCATCTTCCATCGTCAGCTAATAATAACCTGCTCTCAAGATTTTTCTAGCCATGGCATGTCCATTTGTATGAGTCCTGAAGGTTCCTTCGTGGATCTCTATCATGAGTGTATGTGCTTCATGTTTCTCGATGCACATGAGTAACACCATATTATAGTTTCTTTTGTATAACACATCATCGTTTAAGAAGAACTTTAGGGCTAGCTTTTATAGAGTTTACTTGTCTATAATTAAGGCACCTTCTTGGTACTCCTGCTTTTCTAGACATCTGTTGATATCGTAGAACCAAGGTTTATTATCTGGTCCTTCTTCCACTGCGAGACAATGTGAAGGTTCTTCAAAATGTGTGATCGTTATGCATGGTTCATGATTTGGCCAAGTTACTTTGAACGTGGCTGACAAAGTTTCCAAGGCATCTGCATCTGATTTTCTTCTCGGGGAATATGAGTGAAAGTGATTTCTATAAATTCTATAGCTAACTTCAAAACATAATCCTGATATGGAATTAATTTGGGATGCCGAGCATCCCATTCACCGTTAACTTGGTATATCACTAATATTGAGTCTCCATATACTTTAAGGTATTTGATTCTTAGATTAATAACAACTTCTAGATCCAATATACAAGCTTCGTATTCAGTAACATTGTTAGCACAATCAAAACATAACCTTTCAGTATAAGGTTTATGAAAATTCTTCTGAGAATTCAATACATCCCCAATACCATGTCCTAGTACATTTGAAGCACCGTCAAACATTAGTGTCCATCGTGCCCCTGGTTCAGGTCCTTTGTTGGGCCCTGGTATTTCGTAGTCACCTATAACCATGATGTCCTTGTCTGAAAAATCAAACTTCATTGGTTGATATTCTGCCAATGGTTAATGAGCCAGGTGATCTGCCAACATACTATCTTTGATTGCTTTTTTAGTAACATATTTGATGTCATACTCGGATAGAAACATCTGCCATCGAGCAATTCTTCCTGTAAGAGATGGCTTTTCAAACACATATTTCAAAGGATCCATTCTTCCTATTAAACACGTGGCATGAGTTAACATATATTATCATAGTAGTTTAGTGGCCCATGCCAGAGCATAACAAGTTTTCTCAAGGAGTGAGTATTGTGTTTTGCAGTCAGTGAATTTCTTGCTCATGTAGTAGATGGTGTGCTCTTTTCTACCCATTTCTTCGTGTCTCCCCAATACACATCCCATAGTTCCTTCAAGTACTATTAAGTACATAATAAGTTGTCTCCGAGGAACATATGGCATCATTATTGGTGGCTCTTGTAAATATTATTTTATTGTTTCAAAGATGTCTGACAATATTCATTCCAATCCACTGATTGATCTTTTCTGAGTATTTTTAATATAGGCTCGCATTTGGCAGTTAGGTGCGATATGAACCTTGAGATATAGTTTAATCGTCCCGAGAAGCCACAAACCTCTTTTTCTATTCTTGGAGATGACGTTTCTTGTATGGCTTTCACCTTGTCGGGATCTACCTCAATACCTCGCTGGCTTACACCAAATGCACATTTGTTCGGATTCAACTTCAGTCTAAATTTTCATAGACGTTTGAATAACTTTTGTAATTGAATGACGTGATCCTCCTTTGTGTAAGATTTGGAAATCATATCATCCACGTATACCTCGACTTATTTATGGATCATGTCATGAAATAACGTGACCATTGCTCGTTGATAAGTTGCCCTTGCGTTCTTTAAATCGAAAGGCATTACTTGGTAACAAAAGGTGCCCCAAGGAGTCATGAGTGTAGTCTTTTCCATATCCTCAGGTTCCATCTTGATCTGATTATATCCTGAAAAATCATCCATGAAAGAAAATACTAAAGCTTGAGTTGTATTGTCCACCAAAACATCTGTGAGGTAGCGGGAAATCATCTTTGGGACTTTCTTTGTTTAGATCCTAATAGTCTACACGCATGCATACTTTACTGTATTTCTTGAGTACTGACATGATGTTAGCTATCTAAGGTGGATAATCTTCCACGACTATGAAACCCGCGCCAAATTGTTTAAGGACTTCTTCTCGAATCTTGTTAGACATGTTTGGACGAGTTCTACTGAGTTTTTGTCTGACAGGAGAAAAACCTTCTTTTAGAGGTTGTTTATGCACCACGATATTTGTATCCAAACATGGAATATATCAGTAAGGCCAGGAAAATATATCCACGTATTCATATAAGAGCTTGATCATCCTTTCTTTAAAACTTTACTCCAAGGTTGAACCTATCTTGATCTCTTTTGGGTCATTTTCGGTCCCAAGAGTGATGGTCTCAATAGATTAATGGTACAATTGTATATTATCTTCCTTTTTCTCTAGTAACCTTGCCAATTCTTTGAAGAGTTCAATATCTTCCTCATCTTCCTCTTCAGCTTGGTTAATCGGTGCATAAAAATCATATCAGATTATAGTAGTATCATTATTGGTGAGTTTAGATGTAGATCTACACATTTTATCATGTTTTGGTGATTTTTAGAATGCGAAGAGAAATGAAACGGAAAGACAAGGATCTTAAATTGAATGCAAAACACAACTTTTATTAATTGAAAACATTGTTCAAAAATAAATGGGGGCCCTCACAAGCTACCCCTATGTCTCGGGTGGGACATAGGTTCAATAAAAACAGAAAAATTACTTTGGAAAGAAAAAGATCTTTGGAATCTCCACAGTTGTCCAATTCTTGAGTTCTTCTCCTGGAGCATATTCTCATATGAAGTTAGATGCTCCTTTGTTGTTTCCTTTGTTGGATACCATTGCCACTTTCCCACCATGCTCTACCCCTCTACTGACGAAGGTTTCATGTATGGGAGGAAATTTCCCTTTTCCTTTCTCGATAGTCTTTGACAGTTGATATCCCAAACCAAAGCGGTCTTTCTTCTCAGGTATCTCCACAAGCTTGCCCAAAACTTTAGATGTTCGATCCTCCATAGTTGTTTGTAAATATCTATATGATGGCATATATATTCCAGGTTTTGAAACTTTTGCTATCGGGAGTGTAACCACTATTGCCACTTCCAAGACTAGGAATGGCGTCACCACATAATCTTCTTCCACACTGATATATCTGTAGGAATCCAAATGACTTATGAAAATGTATTCTTCTCAATCAATTATCAACAATTTTCCTTCGACGAGGAACTTCAGTTTTTGATGTAGGGTTGAGGTAACAACTCCTGCAGCGTGAATCTAAGGTCGCCCGAGCAGGAAAGTATATAATGGTTCTATATCCATTACCTGGAAGGTGATGTAGAACATATGCAGACCAATCTTTATTGGGAGATCCACCTTGACAAACACAGTGCTTTAGGAACCATCGAAAGCTTTTACCACCATAAAACTTGGTCTTATAACGATGCCATCCATTGTTATTTTCATCAAGCTAGCCTTTGGTAGCACATTTAAGGAAGAACCAGTATCAGTGAGTACTTTGGATAGGCTAGTTGTTCCTATCTAGATTTAAATGTGAAACACCTTGTTGTGAGCTCTACCTTGTGGAGGTAACTCACTATCATTGAAGCCTGGGCATATTCATGACGTCAGATTAGCCACAACTCCATCAAACTGGTTTACCGCGATCTCCTTTGTAATGTGAACATAACTTAGAATTTTTATTAGAGATTCTCAGTGCTCCTCTGAATTGATCAGTAATGAGAATATTGAAATCTTGGATGGGGTTTGGTGCAGTTTATCCACCACCCTATAGTCACTCTTCTTGATCATTTTTAAGAATTCGTCAGCCTCTTGATCAGTGAATGTCTTACTCAAAGGTTATTTCCCCTGATTAGTTTCAGCCATAACCTTTCCCTTATCCTTCATCAAGGAATCATCCTTTTTGTGTTGATCTGGAGGGAATATGCGACCACTACGAGTCACGCCCCCAGTTCCTGCTATATTTATAACTGCAAGTCTTTGGCTCGTTGATGGTTCAAATTCTTGCTTTTTTCCATTGATATAGACAGTAGTTTCGTAACTCCATGGTACACCTTTGTCACTTTCATAAGGAGTGGGAGACGGCCCCCTGATCACCATGGTACTCTTTGGAAGTACTGGTATTATTACTAGTATTTTTGTTAAGACTCGCTCTCCACATGGAATGACAAGTGGTTTCTTTGCAGAACTTAGACCTTGCCAAGGAATCACCATTGGCCTTCTTGTATTCCCATCGGTTGCAGCTATGTATCCTTCATCAGGGTAATTCCCGAATTAGAGTATCCCTTGATCCACCAATTCCTTGAAAGTGTTTTTGAAAGCATCATTGTGTTCCAATATAAATCCATGCTTCAATAAATGCTCCTTTAACATATATATCATAGCTTTTACTCATTTAGTCTCTCTAAGATCAGTGGCTATCTCAATTGTGTTCACCACTAGACCACCATGTTGACGCATGGGGTTCGTCTTGATATTTGGTTTATCAAAAGTGATATCTTGGGAATCTAACAAATCTTGAGCTTTGTGTCTGAAGGCCCAACATGTCTCTATGGTATACCCTGGAGAATTAGCATGATACTCACACCTTTCATTTTCATCAAATTTTGGTGGGAGTGCCCCAATCGGAGGAGCGAGTGGATTCAGCTCTACCAAGGATACCTTGAGTAAGTGTCATAGTAATTGACTGTGTGGCATAGGGAGAGGATCAAATCTTCTCAGAGGCCTTTCGAACCTATTTTGTTCTCGTGGGATAACCAATTGTTGCTGCACTTTTTGGTGTGTTGCGACAACATTCATTTCTACTTCTTTCTTTTTCGAGAAGTTCAGAGTATGCTTCTTTGGGTTATAAGGAGTACTGGATGATGCCCCTTGTATCATTCCATTTTTCACACCAACTTCGATTTGTTTTCCAATTGTCACCAAATCAGAAAATCCATAGGAGATGCTTCCTAGTATTTTATCATAATATAAACCTTGTAGAGTACCCATAAACATGTCTACCAACTCCTATACAAGGAGTAGTGGTTGTACTCGTGCTGCCATTTCTCTCTATCGTTGGGCATATTCCTTGAAATATTTGTCCTTCTTTTGGGACAAATTATGAAGTTGCATGCGATTAGGAGCCATGTCCAAGTTATACTTATATTGTTTCAAGAAAGTGTTTGCAAGGTCTTCCCATGATCGGACATGTGCTTGCTCCAACTGCATATACTAATCTAACGATGTCCCACTCAAGCTATCTTGAAAGCAATGGATCATAAGTTTTTGATCATGAGCATAAGCATGAATTTTCCTACAGTACATGCGTAGATGATTCCTTGGGCACGTGAGTCCCTTATATTTTCCAAAGTCAACTACATTGAATTTTGGAGGAATCACCACATCTGGAACCAGACCCATTTCAAGAGTATCAACATCGAATGCATTATAACCCTCCACGACCTTCAATATTTCTTCAAGAGCTTTATACTGGTTAACTGCCATAGAATCTTCAACAGTCTTTGATTGGGGGCACTTGAGTTATGTCTTCTAAATCATGGTCTCCATATTGTAGGTATATGTAGTTATCCATGTTGTTGACTGGAATTTGTAAACTATAGGATTCCCCCACCTTCGGAGGAGGTGGAACGAAACCTTCAGTCATGATGGTCTCTTGTTGGGCGGCGGTTGACTTTGCGAGACTAGATTCTGGTTCATGTCTTGGTTAGTGACCAATGGTTTGGGCTATTTCTTCAAAAGCTACCTTGGGAATATGATCTTGCCTTTTTATGATGTTGTTAAAGGTGAGCATAACTTGACTCATATTATCCTTCACAGAATCGATGCTTCCTTTCACTTGTTCCAAGTCTTCTTGAAAAGAAACTTGATTTTGTTTGATTTTCTCCATTACTCTCTTTTGGTGAGCTCTTGTTTGATATGGAGATCGGGAAGGTAGTGTTGTTTTCCCAATGATTTAACTGGAGATGATATGAAACCATGAGTTTTTTGTATGAAATATGAAATGTGATGCTTGTAGTTTGGATGAATGCGTATGAATATGCTAAGAATTTTTTCGAATGTCTTATTCACGTAGGATTTCCTTTTATGATTCATTATTTTTTCAGGTTTTTATTTTTATTGGTGAGCATCCCAAAATGAATATGCAAATGAAATACTGAAATAAAAGTATTTTTATTGAATAATAAACATCATCCTTGAAAAAAAGGGAATACAATCCAAATATCGAAACAAATACTGAATGGAAAATATTGAAAGGGAATACTGAATCGAATGTCAAATACTGAAAGAAATAACAAAGGGAAACTAAATCAACTATGTACGTTTGCGGATCTCCTTCATAAAACCATCCACCATCTCCCTACAAAGCTTTAGGAAGTCTTCAACGTTCTTCAGAAGAGGAACCATCATGGCTTCTGCATCTCTCAAGCTTCTAGGATTGTCATCATTGAGATTCTTTGCTAAGAAGGCAAGCTTTGCATGCTTGTCTTTATACCTCAGATATTCCTTGTAAAGTGTATGGATTATGACCTTGTTGTCTTCTCCCGCTTGAGATATCTTTGTATACTAATCTTCCCAATATCTCTTTTCAACTCTCATCTCCTTATAGATTTCCATTTGTATAAGGAAATATTTCCGGAGTCCTTCTAATTCTTGATAGACTTGTTCATATTCCTCCACCTTTTGATTGAGAGATTCTTCTGCTATTATTTTTCTAAGGAATTCTCTCACTTATGCTTCTTGGATTTATTGGAGACTTGTGAGAAGGATTTGAATCTGGTTTGCTTCATATTTACCACCTTCTTGAAACCCTTGAATTTGGATTCTCTGAACCTCTTCCAATTATCTTTTTTCTTGTAATACCTTATCATACCATTTCATTAGCCTGGAAATTTCTCTTGCAGCATTGTCCAACTGTTGATTGTGGGAATCAAGATTAAAAGTAGCACTTAGCAACCCCTCGGTTGAATGATTTCTCTTAGACCTTTATTTTTCAACAAATTCACATTCGTTCTAAATCTGTTGGTCTTTCAGCACAAGTTCTTATTGTAACTGATTCTTCTCAATAGCAAGGTCATAAAGGTCGTGTTCAAGATTCTCCTTGTCCGATTGAGCTTGATCAAGGGAAATCATTAGCTCTTTTATCCCCTCTATTAAAATCTGAAGAGGATCTGGTACGTCTGGTGTATAGGTAAGATCAATATCAAATGGCAGTTTAATGATTCAAACCCTCTCCAAAACCTATTGAGTATAAGGTTCCCTTACTATCGCATTCTTCCTTCCAAATTCAGCACCTTTCTTGTGAACCCTACTCTAAGCTTGGATGACTATTGCAAGTAACTCAGGTCGCTAATACGCATATCATAAAGAATCAATTGTTGAAGTTTCTCGTCGAAAGGTTTATCTTCCAAAGGGTACCAAAGTTGATGTAAAGCCAAAGTGGGGTTATAGTTGATACATCCTCTTGTCCAAATAAGAGTAACATTTGGATATTTTCCACAACTATAAATAATATCGCTTATGTTTAACTTCCTAGCATACTATAAAACATAATCAACACTAAGAGCCCTCAACTTTGGGGACCATTCATTATTTGTTAAGTCCTTAACCATGTAGTCCTCTTTGTAGAGGTGAGAAATGAGTCAAGGGTATAAGAGAGGAATGCAATAATTTAGCACACCCATCCCTTTTTAGTAATGTGTATGAGGGGCGTAGTAAACATCAACAAGTAGGGTAGGAGTAGGATCAACAATTAAAACCTTTACGACCCAAAATACCTTAATTGACGTAAGATCAATATAATCGATGGTATTTAGAAATAAAACTAAACCAAAAATTAGTAGTGCCAAAAAGTCCACACAATCTTCCCATTCTTTATTATCATTAAAAGAAAGATCATTGGATTCTAAGTATTATCTTTTAACCCCTTGAACTTCACCATCTTTCTTATAATTGAGTACCAAATGAGTAAACGGTATCCTATCTCCTTAGCAAAATTTCTAATACAGATAGTTTATCCAATCCCTATGTAAGTTTTATATTTGATCTTAGAGAAATCCAAAATCCTATCAAATTCTTCCAAGGTAGGCGCTAGTTGAAAGTTCTAGATAGTGAAACATCTTAGCGGAGGGTCATCGAATTGAGCAAGGGCAGTGAGTGCCTTTACTTGCACAATTATCTTGGTTAACTTAAGGATATCCCCATAGAATTGAACAAACATCTTCATAGCTTTCTCTATTAGTTTCCCCCTAATCAGTTTGATCTTCTTCATATTAGGAACCACAACGCTAACTCGGATGGTTTGTTTCTTATCAGTATTCATCTTTATGATACTTACCAAAAACCTTTGATTATTTTTTCTTTAGAAATCCTGTGAATAAGACAACACAAATGCAAAAATAACGAATATTTTGAAAATTCAAGATGTATGTATGCATGGTGATGTAACATGGTGGTGGGACTATGCAAGATATCCTTAGTAGGTAGGTTCCTAGTTTCGTCCTACAGATATTCTACCCTCCCCATAAGGGTGGCTTCCTTAAGGGTATCATAGATAACACCAAAGGGAAAAGGCACAAGGGACTACCTTAAGTGGAGCCTCTTTGTAGACCAGGATATTTGTCTCTTAGGCTGTAAAATGTCTCACCATGAGATTTTATTTTAGGGTTATACCAAGAATCATTGGCCAAATCCCGAAGTCCTACCTCCAAGAGAGTCTATCCCTCTAAAATATATTCCTTGGAACTCAGCTGACTCTAGACGAAGTCATCACAAAAACTCATATGGATGTTAAACCCCTTTGGCCAATTGATAATCCTTCTTCTAAGGTTTGATTTTTTTTTTGAAATTTAAAACCCACCAACAACAATATGATAAAACATGATAATAATGCGATAAATAATAGATAAACAATAAACCAATAAATAAACATAGAGACATAAAGATGTTATAAATAAAAAGCACCCCAAATACCCTAGACCTAAAAGATATGAAAACTCTAAACCCTAGGGTTGTCTCCCTAGCAGAGTCAGCCACTGTCGTAACTGGAAAAATATAAAGAGTCGCAACCATTAATTTTTTTTCTAAGGACATGGAAGTAACTGGAAACTCTAATTTGTACAGAGATTCTAAATACGTGAGTTGCTTAGACAAAGGGAAGGTGTTAAGCACCCTTCATCTCCCTTAATCTCAAGGGTCCTTTTTTAGGTTGTAGGGTAAGTCAGGGATTTCTACTTAAAAGTTTGTTATTTCTGTGTGTTTGAGAAAAGAATTTAGTTTTTTTAGTTATGAAATCGCCTTGATTTTAACCGCGTGCCTACATATCTCCTTGCGAAGAATCAGAGTCTAATTTCATAGTTCGTATGTGTTTGGTTAGTTTTTTTATGGATTATGTAAATGTTTTCGAATTATCCTTGAACCTCTTTTGAGTTTGAAAAATAGCATAGTCATAGACGCACTTCGTAGTTAATTTAGAAAATATGTCCAAAATCCATTTTTTGAAAATAATATTGAATTTAAAGTTAATTTAGTTGAAAATGTTAGGTTTGATTGGTTAAATGTCTTGAATGCATGATGATGTTTTGGAAAAAATAAGTTTGAATGATAAAAGAAATATTTGATTAATTGATAAAAAGGGTTACTATTTTAGAAAATAGTTAGTAAATGATTATTTCCTTATTATTAGAAATATATTGAGTATTTATAATAATACACAAATATTTATTTACATGATTTATTTATGATAAAAAATATGATTTTAATACAAATGATAAAAAATTATATGAGAGGAAATTTGATCAATATGAATAAATAAATTAAATAAATAATAAACAAAATAAATAAATAATATATGAAATAATTAATTAAATAAAAATAGAGGGGTGTATTTTCTATTCAGCAAGTAATACACAAGGGTGCAATTAACAAGGGACATGCCAATAAGCAATCAGAACCCATTAGTGCAGAGGGGGGGGGGGTACTAATTTCAGTTTGGTGAGTAAAATGGAGGGTGAAGAAAGTACTCGGCTCAGCCCATACAATTGTTTGGATCCATTTTCATGGGGGTTTTACTTTTATTTGTGGGAGTAATTGGGAGACGATAATAATAATGGTCTTGGCCCAGATAATTGTTTGATCCATTGGACAAAGTTTGAGCGAGCGTAGGGTGTTAGGATGCATTAGTGAGATCAGAGCCATCTGATTCAGATCAAAGGGCCACCAAAGGTTAACTATAGAGAGTTGATCTGAAGTATAATCAACAGGCGATTATGATCGTATGTTGACTGGAGGAGTATGTTAGCGTGTGTGCACAGAGCGAATGAAAAGCATATTTAAGGGATTCCCCTTCATAATGACTATTTTTTTCTTTCTCCCTCTCTCTCTATACAAATTCCGTATCTCACTACCCAAGGCTTAGAGAGAGAAGCTCTACCTTCTCTCTAGATTTCCCACACATGAATTCGCCTCCTCCAAACCGTCCACCCTAGGAACCCCCCACCAAACCCAGTTCATGTTTGAGCTTCAATTGGAGAACTCATACTTTCAAGCTTATAAGCCCAGATCCACCGCAGGTGGTCATTGAGGATGTCGTCTCAGATAAAGGTTCGCTGGAAACCTCATCTGTTTTTGGAAATAACTAAGAACCCTAGCAACTTCATATAGCTAACTCTTAGAACCCTAGTTATCCAAGAAGAACCCTAAGAGAAACCTAATGAACCCTAACTATAATTCGAAGAACCCTAAACTAGATGAATAACCCTAACCCCAAGGTGGATGAACCCTAACCCTAACGAGGAACCTTAACCCTAGCCAACCCTAAGCCTAATCCAAAAAAAAACCTAAATCTCGGAAATTCTAACAATTAAACACCAATCATAACAATAATAAATCCTAAAAGCTAAGTGTTTTTCGAGTTACCGTCTATGCAATGACTCTTTTTGTATCTATCCTTTTCTGATTTCTCCTTTCTCCTCTTCTAATCCATCTCTTCTTCTTTTCCGCAGGTACCAGTTGAATGGATGCTTAGCTCAAAGGGGTTAGGGTTCTAATGATGAAACCCTAATCCTTTTTCTGGATGGAGAGCTTTGGTGAGGATAGGGAATGCACAGCTATAATGCGAGGGTTTCTCCATGTTTTTTCGTCCTTATTTCTATTTTAGTCTTAGGTTTAAATAGGTTTAGGAATTAGCTAGATTAGGAAATTTGTATTTGATTTGCAGTTACAACTTAGATTAGAAATAGATTAAAGATTGTAACCTTAGATTGATTTACGATTTGATTTATGATTTGATTTGATTTGTAAATTAGTTTTAGGGTTTCCAGATTTGTGATGTACTGGGACATATTTGTATTGTAAATTAAAATTAAATAAATAAACTAATTTTCTCAATCAAATATTTTGAAAAGATTTGATTCATAAATATCTTGGGTTCCAGGCTTTGTGTGACTTAGGGAAGAAGAGATGGAGGTTGTGTCATTTGCAAGTTAGGGTTGAAATGCTAGTTGACTTAGTCAAGTTAACAAAATAATAAATAAATAAATAAATAATACAAATAAAGTTAAAACAAATAATTTAATGTTATTGTAATAATTAAGAATAATAATATTAAGGATTTAACCAAAATCCAAAATATACAAAAATAATTGGGAAGAGAAAGGTTGACTTCGGTCAATCCAACAATAAAAATAATTTTATTTAAACATGAAACCCCGCGTGGGCCTCTTAGGAACTTAATGGGCCATTTAGCTAGTATAATGAGCCCCATAAAATATGAAATAAATCCCTTAATAAGTTAGTTAGATTAATATTTTCTTTGCTAAAAATGAAAAAGCCTTGTGAACAATGCACAATAAATTAATATTTAGAAACAGCTAAAATAAAAGGTGGATGACTAATATTTAAATCTAACTAAATATGAAAATGTATACATGTAGAGAAAAGTTGAATGTTAGTATGCGTGAGAAATTAGTTAAACAAATGAGAACAACTAAAAACAATGTGAAAGTAACCTAATAATCCTAGTAAAACAAATTTTGACAATTTCACTAAGGCTGGCAAATTTGGGGTATGACATAAGGGTTAAATTCCCAGACATATTTTAGCACCTTGTGTGCATATTTGTGCTAATTTTATTATGTGATGCTATGGTTCTTTAGGCTGATAAACCTTTGTCATGTTCTGGCTAAAAAGGGGGAGTAGTATAACCACTAACCACTAATTGGGCACATGTGTTTTTGAGGGGGAGAAGTGTGATTATCCATTGATTATGTAATAATTTATAGTATAACCATTAATCACAAACTTGCTACCTGTGCTTTTGAGGGGGAAAAGTGTGATTATCCATTGATTATGTGATGGCTCCTTTCGGGGGGGGGGGGGGGGGGGGGGGATTATGATTTTCTGAAATGTGTCTTAGAAAGATTGGGTTGCTGTGAAGAGATGTCAGACTTGATGTCCTGACATCAATTTGTCTAACTAAGAATTTATTTTTCTCAATATTGTTGTGTTTGCAAATTCCATCAGTCTATCTGACTAACAACCTGATATGCTTGTTCTACTGATATGCTCCTAATACCTCTGATATTTTTGATGTTAATTGATTTCTGCTGTTGTGTTTCTCATCTGTGTGTTTGATTTATTTTCAAACCTATGTTCTTGTTGGAATCCTAATTGTGGATTATAAATTTGTTTTAGCCAAAATTTGCCAAAGGAGGAGATTTTTAATTCTCTATTTTTATAATTGGCATTAATTTTGGTAAAACTAATTTGGAAGCAACATGTTAAATAGAACATTCTAATCTTGCTGAGGAAAATGTAGGACACGATGTCCTATCTAGTTTATCTGACATCTTATAGGTTACAGTTGTTCACTTGGATTTATTATTCTTTAACAAATTCTGAATATTCTGGGAACATTAGGATATTTTATGTGTCGTCAAAGACCCTAGAATCATAGATTCCACCCGACTTTAGAAGATTAATTTATTTCATTAAATGTTGAGACATTTTAGTAAACAAATGATTGAAGTCCTATTTTTATGCAGAAGTTTCTGCAGATTTTCAGCAACTGACCAGCCTATTCAAGGTTATAAAAAGAAGGCTACAACCCTAATACAAGTGTGGAACATATTGTGTTGTTACAGTAATCTTTTAGGGTTAGTGTTATTGTGAATTGTGAGCCTCTCTAATATCATCTTGGTATAAGAGTAGCACTGTCTCTTTGAGTTGTAAGTTCTGTAATCATTATTAAGCTTTTAAGCATTGAAAGATCTTGTGTCAGTAAAGAGTAACTTCTGAATCATTCTAAGTAATAAGTGTTTTTCATCACTGTTGTGATTGAACGGGAATTGAGAAGGGTCTCTTACCTAGGTAAGTATTAGGTAGAAGTTAGACACGTGTAGTGATTAGGTGAGTAGATTGTAAACTGGTGATAGTTTGTTGTGGGTCTACAAACTAATACTATTTAGTGAACATGCTCCTTGGCTTGGTAGCCCCCAGACGTAGGTGTTGTTGTACACCAAACTGGGTTGAAAATTTTGTATGTTATTTACTTTCTGCACTATTAATTGTATATTAATTTGTTCATTATATTTTGATAAGATATCAATGTCTTGACATCTCTTAGGACATCAGATATCTACATACTAGAATTTCAATTGGTATCAGAGCAGGCATCCTGCTATGTATCTAGGTGAGATTCAGGGAAGATACTTTCTAGTACAATGGACAAGGAAGGAGGATTTGTTATCATACCACCCATTATTGATGGATCCAACTATGACTATTGGAAATATTGCATGGTGTCCTTTATGAAATCAATGGATAGCAAGACCTTGAAATCTATAGTCAAAGGTTGGGATCCCCCAAACGACAAAGATAAGGATGAGAAGATTACTGATGTGATTAAGGCCAGGGTAGATTAGGATGATGAAGATGATAAATTAGCTCAGGGAAATTCCAAATCAATGAATGCAATTTTCAATGGAGTGGATAAAAGCATCTTTAGACCAATCAGTAGTTGCACTGTTGCTAAAGAAGTTTAGGAGATTTCGAAGACTACTCATGAAGGAACCTCTAAGGTGGAGATTTCAAGACTTAAACTTCTTACTACCAAGTTTGAGAACTTAATAATGAAGGAGGGTGAGATTATTCATGACTTTCACATGAATATCATTTAGATAGCCAATGCCTCAAGTTCCCTGGGGGAAAAGATGTCTGAAGCTAAGTCGGTGAGAAAAATTCTCAACTCTCTTCCAAAGACATTTGTTATGAAGGTGACTTCCATTGAAGAAGCCCAAGACATAAATAACATGAAGGTTGGTGAAGATTATGATGTTGATGTTGTTATGAGTTGATTTTTAATAATTAATTTGTTGATGTAAATGACATAACTGAATTACTGTTGAGGATGATGGGGATTCTTTGTTGGTAGTAGAACTTTTAAATTCATTGGAACTTTGATAGTAAGTGATGAATTTGTTGGTGTGGTTTACTTGAGTTGAAACATTAATTGTTGGTATGTCATTTGTGATGAATCAAAGATTACCATAATACTTGAACCGATTTGAATGAGTTTTGTTATCGATACCACGATCTTTGTGTTGTTCATGTTAAATTCAAGTTAGTTATAATGTGGATGCCATGCTTTACGTGTCATACCTATTAAATTAAAGTGAATTTTTGTATCGATACCATGCTACTTATTTTATCTATGTGAGGTTCGATTTCGATACCACATGACTTAATTAATTGGAAAGAAGTGTTGATGTTTTTTTTTTGTGATTCTTGAGACTTTGAACTTGAACGAAGGAACTTTTTGTGACATTGAATGTATCCACTTTAGTTTTGAACATGTTTTAGATGAGATCTTCGAGCTTTGTCTTGTATACATGGGGGCTTCCTGATTATTGATTTGAATGATTTAGGCTTGGTTTGAACTTGGTTTTTTATGTTTTCAAGTCGAATTGAGTCATAACTTGAGTTAGTACTAGTTTAATTTGGTTTTGATGACGTTAGGATGTAAGTTATTTTGGATTTGAATGAGGAATTCAATCATGGAATTACCTTGTGTTGCACCCCAAAATTTGCCATCTTCATCTTAATCTAAATGGGCTTATAATTCATCATAAAATACATACATGCATGTCTAGGTTCTATGCTTATGGAATCAAGCATTTTTCTCTATGAAAAGAGCTGCGCAAGATGACTGTTCCGTCAAGCAGCATTGTGAAGCAGAACTCGGGGTTTTTAGATTTAAATGAACTTTGCACGTGTTCCAAGCTATTCAATCAGAAAACAATCAATTCATTATCATATCAAGATCTTATTTGTCTTGCCATGCTTTGAATTGCACATAAAGTCAAGCGTTTCAATTGATTTGAGACAGTGTAGACAAAAATTCTCTATTTTGCGATTCGAGTTCAGAAACTCATAACTTGAGATCGGAAAATGGTTTAGGAATGGTTCTTCAGTCTTTGGGACTGTCTTGATATCTTCAGTCAATGGCTATTTTGTGAGGAATGTTTTTAAAAGCGCCAAATATCTGAAATCACATTATACAATGGATTTACTAGTTCGCTGGTTTTCAGATGCTTAAAAATTCGTAACTTCTGACCAGAAAATCATCTTTGTGTGGATCTTGGAGAATTTGAATCTTCTTGTTATTTCCTTCAATTTTCTTGTTCAGCTCGGAAGCCAATTCATTATGGAGGATCTCCTAATGTGCGAATCCTTTGAAGATATATATTGAAAATACAGTTAAAATAGTGTGTTGAACCGTTGTTTATCGGATATTCAAAAATTCATAACTTTTACCCGATTTGACGTTTTTGGATGGTTATTTTGGAAAAATATATGTCTTGATTTTATCTTCAATTTATATGTTCGGTTTAGAAGTTAATTCTTTGCAGAAGATATCCGAAAGTGCAAATTGTCAGAGAAAATTGCACCCTTAAATGGTTTTCTACCGGACTATTTTTTCGATATTGAAAAATTCGTAACTTTCTCAATTTTTATCAGTTCAGGATGATACTCGAAGTGTGAGATCACAAATTTGGTTAGCTATAACTTGCTTCAGGTCTCGAATTTGGATTACACTTCAAAGGCTTCGGTTTGTGGCTTGCTTTCTAAAGTGCGCATGGAAATAAGCTGAAATTTTCAATGCAGCCAAATAAGTGCATTGTTTCTCGCCATTTGAAAAACCATAACTCTCTCGATTTTTATTGTATCAAGGTGATTCTTTCCGCACGACGTCACAAATTTTGTCATCTACAATTTTGTTTCAAGTTGCACATCAGGATTCGACACCAAACTTTACGAGCTTGTGGTTTGTTTTCGAAAAGAACATAAAATAAGCTAAAAAATTGGCACTGTGAATTTTTACACCGAGTTCTCTTCGTTTAGAGCATTGTAACTTGCTCAAATTTTTTGGTATCAGAGGGATTCCTTTGGCATCTCATCATGAATTTCATCTCCAATTATTTTGTTCTAGGTCGCGCGTCAGGATTCTGCACCGTATGTCATGAGTTTATGGTTCGATCTTGACCGGTAAATGTAATAAGCCAAAAAATCAGCATTTACAGTTGCCAAAATGGTGTAGTGCTGTCAGTAATTTGCAAATACACCATAACATGTGATTTAATTCCGGCTAGTTGCATTTTTGAACTCGTTTGCACAATTGATTGATACCAGTACCAAATTTTGTTGATTTTAAGCCAATTTTGGAGCGTTTCATGTGTTACGTCACTGCTGCCCGAAGTTTACATTTGTGGTTCCAATGCACATTTTAATTCCATTTCTTCATGATTTAATCCCAAATTGAATTGTGATGAGAATGCATAGCTCCAATTTTTTTCTTGTTATTTCTAACATGTTTGTTGACTTGTGCAAGGGATTTCAATAGCGCTTTTAATCGATTACCTAACTCTTGGTTATTTGATTAAAGCATGCTATTCCACTCTATTTGTGGATTGATTACACTTCTGACGCGTTTGATTGTTGATTCTCATTCCATGATATATATATATATATATATATATATATATATATATATATATATATATATATATATATATATATATATATATGTTTTGTTTGTCTGGATTTGTATTTCGTGCAGGTTCATTGATTGACATTAGGACGTGTCTAACACACATTATCTTTGTCCTTTATTGATGCTTCGACGCATACTCTGACTATTTTGTTTTCTATGCAAGCTTGCACAAAGTTTTTTGGGTTTCTCAGTTATGCTTGCTTGCTACAAACTTTTGTTCGTTTGGTATCATTCTGATT
Source organism: Vicia faba (assembly GCA_948472305.1). NCBI lineage: Eukaryota > Viridiplantae > Streptophyta > Magnoliopsida > Fabales > Fabaceae > Vicia > Vicia faba. The sequence continues at coordinate 800,928,532 of OX451739.1, read as the reverse complement.
CTGGTTTAATTTTCCGCATTGTCTTTTCTTTTCCTTCCCATGATAAGTGGGAAAAGAGATGCATGACTGGGAGTCCCTACTTTAGGTGGGCAAATAAGTTTAAACTCCTCAAGTAAGGCGACGTTTGTTTTTGTTAAAAGTCCTAAAAAAGAGGCCATGTTTGTGTTTGTTTGTGTGCAAAAGACCTTGACAAAGGCAAATCCCGTTCCCCTCCCATTTCCCTTTAATATTTGAGCTTTCTATTTATTCAAATAAGTGGAACAACTGGTCCATAATTGACCCCCATGTTTTCCAGTCTGTTTCGTTCTTAGCTCGCATCATACAATGATGCTTTGAATCGTGCCCATTCTTGTCCACTGAGTCAAAGACAATGGAAAAGGATTCGTAACCAACCCCCATACTTTATCATTTATTTCGATGATGTTAGCTCACGTTTCTTTAAACGTTGATGCTCCGAGTTGTTACTAGATGTCGGTGATCGAGCAAATCAAGTGGAAAGAGTTCCTTACTCCCACTTTGAGATCCTTTGGACTCATTTGTTGTTATTAGCCCGCACTCGATTTTGTTTTTGGTCGACTTTGTTTGATTGCATTTTTGTTTTTGTTTTTTCTTTAAACCTTTTCATGCTCCCTTAGGATTCACTTGTTTTGTTTCTGATGCAAGTAAGACATTAAGATTTCAAAACATGCATGCTAACATAGGTAGAAGTTTCCCTTTCGAACCTCAACTATAGGATCAACCATTGTATAATAATATTAGGGATAGAGATAGATAGTTTCCCTTAGATGTTTTTCTTTCCATTTTTGCATGATTAAGACTAAAACATTTTTCTTTGGAAAATTCATAAAACATTTAACATTTCTTAAACCCTTTTTCAAGATAAAAAACACCAACCAACATAAACCTTTTTGTCTTCAGACTTTTTAATTTAAAACCTTTTCAAAAAGGACATGCTTCAATATCATCGTTCATAAAAAACATGCAACCAACCGAAAATTTTGAGCCAAACTACGGCGCTCTGATTCCTTGAAAGGGATACATAGGAATTTAGTCGCGGGGCCCAGGAGATCAAAACTTTGTAAATATTCCTTCTTTTCCCCGTGTTTTCTTTTGCATGCATTCCCTCTTTACATTTTCCTTTTAGCTCGTAAGTTTTAGATTAGAACACACTCTTTGATTACAACAACAAGAGTGGATCCCTTGGAGTACCACATATGTGAGGGGTGCTAATACCTTCCCCTCGCATAATATACTCTCTTAACCATATCTCTTAGTCGTTTGATAGTGATTTGACCCTTTTCAGGTTTACTCGATGTTTACCTTCCCCTACCCGTGGGATAAAACATGTTCAATGACGACTCCATTGATTTTCTCTCGATGATTTTCTGCCGATTGTTTCAACTGACGACTTCACTGGGAAATATTATTCAATTGTTGGTCCATCCTGGAGTCACTCCTAGCTTTTGTTGTTTTTTTTCATTGGGTGTTATCTTTATGCTTTATAGCTTGTCCATTTGTATATGTTTGAGCATGTGTATGCATTGCATTTTTATCGCTTTCCATATACTGGTTATTTGTTGTGCTGACTCTGTTGATTTTCCATGTTGGGTGGGTGTTACTGTTATACCCAAAACTTTACCCTCCTATTATTCAAAACATTCTCCTAGGGTTTTCAATTGCAAAAGGCTACTCAAGGTAGGACCAGACAAATCCTCCTCCTAAGCAGTTGACCTAAAACTAGGATTTTCACTTTTCTCAAGGAAGATTGATCTTATAATGCCTCAAATGGATTCCTTTGTTTCTCATATGTCTCTAAGAACCCTCATGCCAAATTTATAGCCTTGCATCACAAGTTTGCTCAGTCAATGGCTCAGATAATTGAAAATTAACTATGTCAGACAAAAAGTCAATTGTGGTCAACATACAATAAAACTTCAAGATTTTTGGTCAACATCAATATTTTGATGTAACATTCATCATTTGATCAAGGATTGATCATGATTCCTCAAGAAATTCTAGATTCATCAAAAGTCAAAAGTTACTAAATTAGGGTTTTCATAAGGAGAAGTCAACTGAACTTTGACCAAGCACAACTTTCACATGCTTCATCATATTTTTATCAACCAAAGCTCATTCTGAAGGAAATTCAATTCTCACTAACTTTTTGTCTCTAAGATCAAGTCCAAAAAATGCTTAATTTGAGAGATATGGGCCAAAACCTACAAGTCATTTTAAAAGTCAACAAAAAGACACTTTTTGTCAAGGCAACTTACATCATGATAAAGTCTTCAAATGAAAAAAATGATCAACATAGAGATTGTAGGGGACGTCTGGAGATTTCCAAAAAGTCAAAGATCACCTTCATATAATAAAAATTGAGAGAGTTAGGATTGGTGCAAGCTGGGAAATTTTAAGAAAATGCATGAAACCTAAATTGATCAAACTTGATTTTTTGGGCTAGTGGGCTTATGTTTCAAGGTCCAAACGAGTTTTAGACCTCATAGTGAACCTATGAATATATTCATACACACTTTTTGAATTTCATTCCATTTATTTTGATTTTATTTATTTAAATTCAAAATTAAATTAAATAAAATGAAGGCTTTCATACAAAGGTCCAAGCCCACTCTTCTTGACCTAATTTTCCTCTATATATTATCATTATTCAGACAAGACAAAGGAGACGAAACCTTGAAAGAAACCACCACCTTCCAAACTTCAAACTTTCTCAAACCCATGGAAAACTTCAAACCCTATTTGCATCCTTCCTCAAGGCCAAATACCTATTCCAACCGATCCCTAAAGCATTATAGGGTAAGACTGGATCGATGTTGATAATCCAAAGGGCTTGAAACACATAAACATGCATGATCATTTTTCATTCTTGCATGAAATTCATATTTTAATTTCTATCATGCTTTAAATAAAAACTAACATCACTAATGTTCTTATGAGATGTCAATATGCAAGTTTGAACCATCGCGTGGCCCCCATGATGCCAGAATCATGTGTTGCCATGTTTGCACTGTTTGACCTTGTTTGCGTCGTATCTCATCATACAGGATGATTTTTCCAAAACCAAGGGTACCATTGAATTCACAAGGACCAAATTAAGGGGTAGGGTACCTTTGAATCACTAACGTGCTTTATTTTGCAGGAACAAAAAACATGCTCTCTGGAGAAGACAACCAGAGCTACGGCTCTGGCGCCTCTCCGGCCCAGTCAATTTGGTTTATTTTATATTTATTTATTTCCATTGAATTACCGGATGAAACAACCACCCCAGTGGCAAGCGTGTGCATGTTAAGGCATTGGTATACAAGGGCGTGAGTTCAATCCCTTCTTTTTGATGTTTTTTTTGAAATATTTTTCAATGTTTTACACGTTTAATACATTTTGCGTAGTGCCTATTCTACTAACACAATGCAAGGCAGGAAGCAAAAGGCGTGGATTCAACACCCACCCCTGGAATTTGTTTTATTCTTTGTTTCTAACCTTGTTTTCATTGATTTTCCTTCCCTAATTATTTTTTGGCTAACCCTAACGTTTTTTGATTAACCTAAAAAACAAACTTTTTTGTAAACCCTAATTATTAGATTTAGGTTTAATTAACCCTTTTTTTAAATTTTAATTGATTAACCATTTTTTAATTAATTAGAATTTTAGGTTTTATTTTTCATAATCATAAATTTATTTTCATAAAATAATGACCAAAATAAACATTCTCTTCTCCCTTTTCCTATTCTTGTTCTTTATTTTCATTTAAATTTCTTAGATCAAATGTATAGGGCGTCTCCTTGAATGTAACAGTGTAACTTTATTTTTTTCGCGTTTTCCTATTATGTAATTTCTTCCGGGATGTAATAGTGTAGGGTTTTATTTCTTACACCTTCATTATTATGTAACTGCCCAAAGCTCTGTAATAGCATAGGTTTACATTTCCGCCTTTATCTTCTACTACTATATTTTCTATGCAATTGTTAGTAATTAGGGTTTGTATGGAAAGATAAAATCAACTGATAGCAAAACCCTAAATTCAAGACTAAATAACTGAAAACAATACACTTTTCACACTTACACTTCTAGGGTAGCCTCTCTTCATTGCCTTTCGGAATAACGATCATGTCCCTCCAAAATAGGGATGTTTTAGCAAAGACCCTCGAATAAAAGATCATAGTCCGTCGATGACCCTTTGATGTTGCCTTACGAAAAATGATCTAGTCCCTTACGAAATTTCTAAAACATCCTTACAGAGTGAAAAGATACCTCGAAGCTCAAGAGTACCACGAGGGGGCGTCTATCAATGACAATAAATTTCTACGGAGGTTCCCTGCCAAGTTCTTTCTGAGCAACAAAATTTTGTACAAGCGCAAGCACGATTCGACGTTGCTTCATTGTGTAGACGAGAAGGAAGCTGAGATAATTATGGAGGATATACACGAAGGGATCTTTGGTACTCACTCTAGTGGGTATACAATGGCTATAAAGATTCTGAGAGCAGGTTATTATTGGTCGACCATGGAAACTGGTTGCCATCATCATTCCAGAACCGGCGGCAAATGCCAGATATATGCCGACAAAGTACATGTGCCTCTCGTTCCTTTGAATGTCTTGATTGTTCCTTGATCTTTTGCAATGTGGGGCATTGATATGATTAGAGAGATTAGACCAGCCTCTTCTAATGGACATCGTTTCATCCTGGTCGCTATTGATTATTTCACAAAATAGGTTGAAACAACCTCGTTAGCTTTTGTTACCAAGAATGTTGGGGCTCGTTTCATTAAGCATAACCTAATCAGTCGGTATGGCATACCTGGAAGGATCATCACAGAAAATGGTACAAATTTCAACAATACTATGATCGCGGAACTTTGCATAGAGTTCAAGATTAAACATCATAATTCTTCTCTGTATCGATCAAAGATGAATGGCGTAATTGAAGCCGCCAACAAGAACATCAAGAAGATTTTGCAAAAGATGACAGTGACATTAAAATATTGGCATGAGATGTTACCATTTTCCCTTCATGTTTATCGCACCTTAGTACTTACATCAACTGGGGCATCCCCGTTCTCTCTAGTCTACGGTATGGAGGTTGTCTTACCTGTGGAAGTCAATATTCCTTCTCTAAGTATTATGAAATACGCATGTTTAGATGAATACAAATGGATTCATACTTGTCTTGACCAGGTAAACTTGATCGACAAGAAAAGGCTTGCAGTTGTTCATCATGGTCAGACGTAGCAGAAATGTGTGATCAAAGCCTTTAACAAGAAGGTCAAACATCGGGTATACCAGGCTGGTGATTTGGTAGTAAAGCGCATTATCTTACCACAAGGTGATACCAGGTGCAAATGGACTCCCACATACGAAGGGCCATTTGTGATCAAAAAGATATTTTTTAGCGGTGCTATGATACTTACCACCATGGACGTGAAGATTTTCTGCACCCTGCGAACGCGGACATGGTCAAAAAATACTATGCATGAAAGATAACCGCTAGGTTGATAGGCTTAGGAAAAAATAAGGGCATATCGACGAACCAAAATGGTTCGGGAAAAACTTAGGGATATATATATATGAAATTTGTACACTCGGCAAGTCGAAAACCTGAAAAGGCGGCTTGGGCAGAAAAGGGTATCCCGATGGACTGAAAACCCGAAAGGGAAGTCCAGGAAAAAGTTAGGGATTAAAGCGTACTACTATGTCCAGTTGGATCAACTACTTATAACAAGCCTTGTTATCAACGTCAAGTTCAAATTGTACAGACCAATTTAGTCAACTTCTTCCGACAACAAGGGATGTGATGCTTGAAGACATAGGGGCAATAGCAGAGTTGATAATTAATGGGATCATTTCTACATAGATGTTTCTCTCTTTTTTTATTTGTACCTTTCTTTATTTTTATGACAATTTTCTCTTACTAGGATCTTTGTCTCTTTGTACAAAACTGTCTATTTATAGGCAAACATTCAATATGAATATAATTCAAAATTCAAGTTTGATTTACTTTCTCTGTTTTGTTCGCAAAAACGTCCGATGACTAAATTGAATGAACATATGCATTTGAACATGATTGCTATTAACAAATATATACATGCAAACAGGAATACGCATTTACTAAAGACCCTAGGAATTGGGATAAAGTTTCAACTATTCTATAAATCCCCGCAGAGTCATCTTCACAAGCTCATCCCCCATCAGAAATCATTTCCTCAACACAGTTTACAGGAATTTAATTCTCCAGCGGAGTTTATTTCTCAAATACCGTAGAATCCCCAATAGAATTCACTTCTCTAATAGGGTTTATTTCCCCTGCATAGTTTATATCTCCGATTATTGCAAGTCCCCGAAAGGATTCTCTTCCTGGGCCAGATGTCGTTCAACTTTGTTCTCCCCAGAAGAATGGAAATCTATATCCGAAACTCGATCAGACGACTCGTCAGAGGATTATCCATCTCTTTTATCCCCAGTCGGGATATATAAGAATCAAATCCTTCAAAAGAACGATGAACGACCAATTTTCCCGAAATTCTTCTATCCCCAAGCAGAAGTCAAATGTCCCCAGCAGAATGTCCTCAAACAGAAATCAGGAATCCCCAGCGAAGACATTCTAAACAAGATTGAAGATTCATATTCTTCATTCCCAGTCACAGTCAGAGATTTATTTTCCATAGCCCAAAGATGTCAAACGGAGCTGCCAATACGTTCCAGTGACGTATCACACCCATACATCATTTACAAAATACCATAGCATATGCATACGAAACGCATATAGCATTCTCATTTATTTTGAGAGAATCATTATGCATTACATACATCATGACATTACATAAAAAAACTAACTTTATTTTCTTTCAGATTAGTTCACAAACAGACAAATATTGTCATTAACTTATCATCCTTCAGATACAATTAATTGACAATTTATTCTGATGATATTTTGGATACAGTCAAGAGTATACTGATTCCGATACGTAGTTTAGATACAGTTCAGATAGGACCAGGACATAGATCTATTCTGATACTCATTCCAATACATATTCCAGATACTATTCAGATACGAACAATACCTAGATCCATTTTGATATTCATTCCGGTATATATTTAGATACAACCAAGCATAGGCTCATTCTAATACAAATCTCAGATATAGTCAGGCAAAGACTCATTCTGATCCTCTTATAGATACAGTCAAGACATAGACTCATTCTAGAACATCATTCAGATACAGTCGCGACATAAGATTTATTATGATACTCCCTAACACGTCTGCTGGATATAGTCGGACACAAACTTATTCTAGTATACTTCTTACATACAATCGAACATAGAATCATTCTGATATTCTTATCAATAGTTACATTAGATGGCATCTATAAGCCCATCTCCGATGACACTATATCACCTATCCAAATGGCATATTTAAGCCCATTTAAGCAATACTATCAACCAACAGTGTCACTTCGTGAACATGCGAGTGCAAATTTCTGGATACTTAAGTGTTCAATCCTCTTCCACCTTTAGATCACGAATGGCAGACATGCTAATCTAACTCTTAAGGTTTAAGAAGACTGAACAAGGGCAGTTGTTGTACCCTAAAACTTACCCTCCCATTATTCAAAACATTCTCATAGGGTTTTCAATTGCTCAAGGCTACTCAAGGTTGGACCAGACAAATCCTCCTCCTAAGCAGTTGACCTACAACTAGAGTTTCACTTTTCTCGAGGAAGATTGATCTAATAATGCCTCAAGTGGATTCCATGGTTTCTCATATGTCTCTAAGAACCCTCATGCCAAATTTCAAGCCTTGCATCACAAGTTTTCTCAGTCAATGGCTCCGTTAATTGAAAATCAACTGAGGTCAACATCAAGATTTTGAAGTTACATTCATCATTTGATCAAGGGTTGATCATGATTCATCAAGAAATTCTAGATTCATCAAAAGTCAAAATTTACTAAATTAGGGTTTTTTTAAGGAGAAGTCAACTGAACTTTAACCGAGCACAATATTCACATGTTTCATCATATTTTTCTCAACCAAAGCTCATTTTGAAGGAAATTCATTTCTCTATAACTTTTTCTCTTTAAGCTCAAGTCCAAAAAATGTTTCATTTGAGAGATATGGGCCAAAACAATACAGGTCATTTTAAATGTCAACAAAAAGGCACTTTTTGTCAAGGCAACTTACATCAAGATAAAGTCTTCAAATGAAAAAAATGATCAACATAGAGATTATAGGGGACATCTTGAGCTTTCTAAAAAGTCAAAGATCACCTTCATATGATAAAAGTTAAGAGAGTTATGATTGGTGCAAGTTGGGAAATTTGGAGAAAATGCATGAAACCTAAATTGATTAAACTTGAATTTTTGGGCTAGTGGACTTATGTTTCAAGGTCCAAATCAGTTTTAGACCTCATAGTGAACCCCTGAATATATTCATACACCCCTTTTGATTTTTATTCCATTTATTTTGATTTTATTTATTTAAATTCAAAATTAAACTAAATAAAATCAAGGCTTTCATACAAAGGTCCAAACCCACTCTTCTTGACCTAATTTTCCTCTATTTATTCTCACTATTCAGACAAGACAAAGGAGACAAAACCTTGCAAGAAACCACCACATTCCAAACTTCAAATTTTCTAAAAACTAGGGCAAACATCTAACCCTATTTGCAGCCTTCCTCAAGGTCAAATACCTATTCCAATCTATCCCTGAAGCATTGTAGGATAAGACTGGATCAATCTTGATGATCCAAAGGGCTTGAAACGCATAACCATGCATCACCGTTTTTTGTTGTTGCATGAAATTCATATTTTACTTTCTATCATGCTTTAATCGAAACTAGCATCACTAATGTTCTTCTGAGATATCGATATGCAGGTTTGAACCATCACATAGCCTGCATGATGCCAGAATCATGGGTTTCCATGTTTGCACCGTTTGACCTTGTTTGCGTCATATCTCATCATACATGATGATTTAGCCAAAACAAAGGTAACTATTGAATTTGCAAGGCCCAAATTAGGGAGGTAGGTTACCTTTGAATCACTAGTGGCAAGGTATGCAAGGCAGGAAGCAAAGGGCGTGGGTTCAACACCCATCCCTGGAATTAGTTTTATTATTTTTTTTCTAACCTTGTTTGTCATTGATTTTTCTTCTCTAATTATTTTTTGGCTAACCCTAATTTTTTTTAATTAACCTAAAAAACAATCTTTTTTTGTAAACCCTAATTACTATATTTAGTTTTAATTAACCCTTTTTTTAATTTTAATTGATTAACCTTTTTTTAGTTAATTATAATTTTAGGTTTTATTTTTCCTCATCATAAATCTATTTTCAAAAAAAAATCACCCAAAAAAACATTCTCTTCTCCCTTTTCTTATTCTTGTTCTTTATTTTCATTTAAATTTCTTAGATCAAATGTATAGGGCATTTCCTCGAATGTAATAACGTAGCTTTATTTATTTTTTTGCATTTTTCTATTATGTAATTACTTCTGGGATGCAATAGTTTAGGTTTTTATTTCTCGCACCTTCATTATTATGTAACTGCCCTAAAGCTCTGTAATAGCCTAGGTTTAAATTTTCTCCTTTATCTTCTGCTACTTTATTTTCTATGCAATTGTTAGTAATTAGGGTTTGTATCGAAAGATAAAATCAACAGATAGCAAAACCCTAAATTCAAGACTAAATAACTGAAAATAATACACTATTCACACTTGCACCTCTAGGGTAGCCTTTCTTCGCTGCCTTTCGAAATAACGGCCATGTCCCTCAAAAATAGAGATGCTTTAGCAAAGACCCTCTAATAAAAGATCATAGTCCCTCGATGACCCTTAGACGTTGCTTTATGAAAAATGATCTAGTCCCATACAAAATTGCTAAAACATCCTTACAAGTTGCCCTCGATAACAGTACGATGACCCTTCACTTGTACCATCATATCCAATGGATAGGGCTACCTACCAATTAATGGTATGGATAGTACTATCTCTAAAGGAGAAGTAAAAGTACAAGAACTACTTTGAGTGGGTAGGATACTGTTGATCTCTTACTCACAAACATTTCAAAAACAATACATTTCACAGAACACTTTCAATAAATATTTTCAAAACACTTTGTATACACTCTTGAGGACTGATACAAGAGTTATTATGAAGTTTTCCTTACATTGGAAAATTACAAAATAATTTTCAAATCACAAACACACAAAAGCAAATTTTCAAGTGAGCTAAGCGATTAAGAGCCCGTAGATAACTGCGGATGAAAAGGGTGCTAACACCTTCCCTTTTCATAACTCAAACCTGAACTCAAAATCTATCAAGGTATTTCCTGTTCTTTTCACCCTTTCCTTATTGGATAAAATAAAATTCGGTGGCGACTCTTGATATCCACAACATTTTGGATAAAACCAAAAAACAAGTTAGTTCTCCCACGGTATTACAAAACTGGAGACTCTGTTGTGGAACTAAATTCAATAGGGGTTACCTTAGAGTCTTAGATCACTTTTACTTGCTTTACTTGTCTGCTTTGTTTGCTTTTACTTTAAGGGTTTCTTGGGTTTATATTCTTGCAATGATCCTACACCCGGATCTAGGGATGCCTTAGGTAAGTAGCAATAGATCATGGAATCTGTACGACATAAACCAATATGGTTTAAGTGATGGCTACGTTAGTGTGACACTTTGGTTTGTACCTATGTTCCTTGAGTTAGTCGAGGATAACATTGGGTTGCCGCGTGGTGTCATAAGCACTAACTGACTTTTAGAACCATAATTGACCTATCTTGGCCATTAGAAGGTAGTGAGATAGTCGGCTTTGGTGCAGTCCATAGTTGGTTAATACTTGATGATACACTCACCGAGATTCACCTTCAGGGATATTTTGGTGGCAACTCAGTTGTCGTGCTAAAATAAAACCTGCGACAAAGATCGGTGATATGAGACTCCTAGAACCCGGTTACTTTTTAGGACAGGTTAAGCCAACTTGAATTCAATAGAGAAGGGTACTGTTGTACCCTAAAATTTTCCCTCCCTTTTACTCAAGACATTCTCCTAGGGTTCTCAAATGATCGAGGTTTCTCAAGAATTGATTAGACAAATGATCCTCCTAAGCAAGGGGTTCACAACTAGGGTTTCATTTTTCTCATGTAAGATTGGGTTTCTAAGGTCACAATTGGTTTAAATGGTCTCTTATATGTCTCCAAGAATTCTCATACCAAGTTTCATGCTTTGCATCACAAGTTTGCTTATTTCTTGGCTATACCGTGGTGTTCCCTGAGAATAAGAATTTGAATGTTCCCTTAGGGTTTCTCGAATAGAATAGATTTCGAGTTAGACATTACGATATTTATCCATGCATGCTAACATAGGGTAGAGATTTCCATTTCCATCCTTGACATAGGGCCATTATTGTATGACAACACTAGGTTAGAGGTAGGCTACTCTCCCTTAGATATTTTCTTCCCATTTTGCATAATAGCATTTAAAACTAAAACTTATTTTATCTTGGCAAATGTATAAAACATGCTAAACATACATAAATCCTTTTCATGATAAAAAAATACCAACCAATTTATTTATTTTCGCCATTCGGCTTTTCTCTTCTAAGAACATGTTGATTCCTTTCCACTATAGTGTTTGAGTATCCAATGGTCGATCAGCGATGGAATGATTGAGTTTAGCATTGTTGATTTAAAAAATACAAACAAGCAAAAATTTGTGAGCCGAACTACGGTGCTCTGATTCCTTAAAAGGGATATGTAGGCATCTAGTCACGGGGCTCAGCCGAGAAAAAATTTGTAAATATTTCCTTCTTTTCCCCATGTTTTCTTTGAGTGCATTCCCTCTTAGTATTTATAGTTCTTAAGCATTAGATTGGACACACCCTTTGATTAGAACAATAAGAGTGGATCCCGTAGAGTACTACAGACGTGTGGGATGCTAATACCTTCCCCTCACGTAATCGACTCCCTTACCCAATCTCTCAGTCATAAGGCCTTGATTTTACCCTTTAGGTTTTTCTTTGATGATTTTCCTTTCCATTTATATGGGATAAATAAATACTCGGTGGCAACTTCATTGATTTTACCGCTACATAAAATGGGGACTTCACTGGGGAATTATTGACCAATTGCTGGTCCATCCCGTGAGTCACTCCTAGCTCCCGTTTTTCTTTTCTTTGGGTGTTTATCTTTATGCTTTTATAATTTATTCATTTGTATATATTTGATCATATGTATGCATTTCATTTTATCGCTTACTATATACTGGTTATTTTCGTTGTGCTGGTTTCTGTGTTTCTTGATGGGTGGGTGATACTATCAAGGTAAAAGGCCAGTATCCAGGCCAGAGTACGCTATCTAGGAAACTTAGGAATAGAGTAGAACTTGACGGATACCAGACAAAGGTCCTACTAGGGAGGTCATGTCATCTATGCTTGAATGAGGTTCAAATGGATTGTTATCGTCATCCACGCCTGTTGCTTGATGATAGTGCTTTCAGGCGAGCCCGTGATTTTGAGTTACCATTGATCTTACTATGACCTAGTCTTAACCAGTGAGTGGGAAGGGAATAATCTTTACAGGTACAGATGGTGACTATGTTCTGTTGGTGACTTTGGTTCTTTGGTGTTCTGAATTGGTCCGCACCTTTGATCTTATTACATGTGACTATGTTTATATTATTAGTCCAGCAACTACTCAATATTGCAGAAGCTTTAATCCCATATCTTTGCATCTATGGCCTGTTAATGTAATTATCAGCATACATGTTCTTCGTTTCCAAACATCACTTCTTTGATTCCAATTGTTAAGCCAAAAAAAAATAAACATTGAAAAAAATATAATAAACACATGAAAAAAATACATAATAATACCGTGGCTTAATACAGAAATCAAAGCGTAGAAACTTTTGGAAATGAAAACACGACATTTGTATTGCATGTCATGCATCATGTTACATTTAATTATGCATTTCATGAGTTTCCAGGAAGTCTTACCCAAGGTCCTTTGGTATTCATAATCAATTTGTCTCACTGATACAAGACTCGAGCCAACTCTAAGAAGAAGATGGAAAATCTTGAACAGGAGAATCGCAAACTGCGTGAAGAGGTTACCGCTTTAAGAACCAGAATGGTGAACTTGACTGCTTTGGTAGAGTCATTGGTGGCTGCTCAGAATCAGCCATCATCCCCTCCACATCCTCATGATACGCATCCACAACAAACAACAGTTTCTTTGAGGTTATGACAATTCCTGCCTCAGTTGCTCCGAACACTACCGCTTCTCAGCATCACATGCCTCCTGGTTATCCATGTGGAATTCCCGAAGGTTATATTCCAGAAGGATATAACCCTAGCGCTTAAGTTTCTCAGCCTGTTCAACAAGTTATGGTTTTTGCCCCTCCTGTGGTACACGTTACACCTATTGTTAACATGTTAACAATGAGATTTTCCATGCAATACCTCCATTAATGAATGAGTCCATGTTATTAATGATGTGGTTCATCATACAACTCTTCCACCAAGTGAAGGATTGGGATTCTACTATAGAATAGATGATTTCCAAGATCTGTTCAATGAGATGCGAGAGGAATGAAGGCCCTCAAGGGGAAAAGATTTGGTTGGACATAATGTAAGTGATCTATGGTTGGTTCCAAATGTAAAAGTACCTGCAAAGTTCAAAGTTCCTGAATTCGCAAAATATGGGGCAATACTTGTCCTCGTGCTCACCCTGTGATGTATATGAGAAGAATGTCCACTCAGACTGATGATCAGTGTCTACTAATCCACTTTTTCCAAGACAGTCTAACTGGTGCTGCATTGAAGTGGCACATAAGCTTGGATAGTATAGATATTCATGCTTTCAACGACTTGGGTAAAGATTTGTTAGGAAATACAAGTATAATATAGACATGGAACCTGACCATGATCAACTCAGGACTATGGTCCAGAAAGACAAGGATTCGTTTAAGGAATATGCACAGAGATGGCGTGAAGTAGCCTCCCAGGTGATCCCTCCAATGGAAGAGAAAGATATGACAAAGATCTTTCTAAAAACCCTAGGTTCCTTCTACTATGAAAGAATGGTGGCGAGTGCACCAAGTGATTTCACCGAGATGGTGGGTATGGGTGTTCGCTTAGATGAAGCTGTGAGAGAAGGTCGTTTGACAAGAGATGAAGGTTCTAGTGGTACGAAGAATCCATCATACAGATTTTCTGGAAAGAAAGAAGGAGAAAAAAATGTTGTTGTTCAAGAAAGAAGGGTTAAACCTCCTAGAAGACGTTATCAGCATCACTAAAAGGTTGCTTCGATAACTCTGGTTGTTAACGTAGCTCCAATTACTGTTGCATATAAAAGAGCACCCCAATAAAATAACCAAGGTCAGGGTCAGAAAAAGGAAGCTTCTGATCCTATCCCTATGAGATATGTAGAGTTATTTCCAATATTGATTCAGAAAAACTTAGTGCAAACCAAGAATCCTCCTACTACACCGTCACCTTTGCCATGGTACTACAAGGCATACCAGACTTGTGCTTTTCATCAAGGAGCCCCTGGGCATAATAATAAGAATTTCTACCCTTTGAAGTCTGAGGTTCAGAAAAGGGTTAGATCTGGCCTATTGTCCTTTAAAGATGTAGGTCCCAACGTGAAAGAAAATCTACTGTCCAAGCATGGAGGTGGAGAAACGGTGAATATGATTTCTGATAATCCGAGAGAATTCAGGATTTATGATATGAATATGATAAAAGGAGATTTGGTGAAGATGCATACTGACCTTTTCTGGTGCAGTTATTGAATGCATGACCATAAGATGTTCATTATCTGCAGCCGAAATAGCCGCAAATGTGATAAGGTAAAAGCTGATCTTCAAAAAGTGATTGACGAAGGCGTTGTTCGTATTATCAAGACCAAGGCTGAATGTGAAGAGGAAGTGAATATGGTGAATGGATGTCCTGGTGAGTTCCGAATTTATGACGTGAACGATATGGATGATAATTTGGTTTAGTTACATGCCAATTCTTGCTACATGCCAGGACAAGAGGTACATCAATACGGAGGTTGTCGGATCTGATGTAGGGACCCACGTGGTTGTTCCATTGTAAGGAGAGGTATCTAATTTCTTTTAGACGAAGGTACCATAAGAGTCACAAGAAATAGATATGGTTATATTGGAGTCAACATGATTGAAGACTATTCTGGTGAGATCATGTCAGATGATTAGTATGTTTCTGTCAATGACTTCTTTTCTGATGACGAGTCTAAGCCCGTGGGTGAAGATGATCTATCTAACGATAACTCAATGAATTTTGAATATATGAAAGAGGTAGGGGTGAATGTTATTATGACCCGTTTTGAAATTCCTACTCTATTGGAGATTACATATTACAACAAGCCCTCGGCAACTCCAGTGGTTATATGTTTGCCTGGTCGTGTCCCGTATGAATCAGACAAAGTTGTACCCTATAAATACAATGCGACTATCCTAGAGGACAGGGTGGAGATTCCGATACAACATTTAACCCATATGGAGAATATTGTTGAGGCTAGTCGAGTGACATATAGCGGCCATGTCTTTGCTCCTACTTTTCAAGGAGATGTTGACCATGGTAAAAAGGTTGTCGAAACCAATGTTAAACCTAAGAAGGTAGTAGGGGAATCCAGTGGCTCTACCTAGGAAAAAGAAGTTGATGATGTGCTGAAGATCATTAAGATGAGTGACTATAAGATTGTAGATCAACTATTACAGACTCCGTCTAAGATTTCTATCTTGGCATTATTGATGAATTCTACTGCCCATCGATAATCCCTGATGAGAGTGTTAGCTCAGGAGTTTGTTGAAAGAGATATGCATATGGATTAGTTTAACGATGTTGTCGGGAACATTACTTCTTGTAATAATTTGAGCTTTTGTGATGAGGAATTTCCCGAGGAGGGAAGAAACCATAATATGGCTCTACACATATTGATGAATTACAAGAATGATTCTTTATCCAATGTATTGATTGATAATGGTTCTGATTTAAATGTGGTACCAAGGAGCACTCTCTTAAAGCTTAAGTACCAAGGAGCTCCCATGCACCCTAGTGGCATCATAGTGAAGGCTTTCGATGGCTCGAGGAAATTAGTCATTGGAGAGGTGGATTTACCTATGCATATAGGTCCCAACATGTTCCAGATTACTTTTCAAGTGATGGACATTATTCCTGCTTACAGTTGTCTATTGAGGAGACCATGGATCCACGAGGCACGGGCTATTACATCGACTCTTCATCAGCAGTTGAAGTTTGTCCGAGAAGGAAAGGTGGTTATCGTGAATGGCGAGCAAGCTTCATTGATATCTCATGTATCTCCCTTCAGAATTCTAGAGGCTGACGACGCTGTTGTTGTAACACAGTTCCAAGCTTTATCCATCGATAATATAAGGAAGAATGAGGATTTTATTGCTTCATTTATAGATTCTCAACAGGTAGTGCAGAATGGCCCTAGAAAGACGTGGGGGAAAATTATTGATCCACCTGTGAATAAAAATAAAGTTGGTTTGGATTTCTCTGTGAAGAATAATAAAGGTGAAATATTGAAACCAAAGTCTGATTTTGGAAAGTATCAAGATATCTTCCACAGTGTCGGGTATCTTCACCCAACTACTCCAAATATCAATGCTATCCTTGAGGATGAGCCAGAGCAAGAGATACCAAATTTTGTGACGCATGGAGTGAGGGTCCATATTTTGGATCATTGTTGTTGTTCCTTATTGCATCAACATCTCAAAATAATTTGTATTTTGTTTATCTATCCAAAAATCCTTTCACTCTGCCCAAGGTGAAAGTGGTATTGTACGAACATGTCTTTTGTTTTGGACTTTCATATCATTAATAAAAGTTGTTTTTGCTTTCCAATTGTGTTTTATTTGTTGCTTTTTATTGGAAAATGGTAATAAAAAAACATTTCAAAATAAATTATAATCGTAAATAAATCTGCATAATCACTTATACATCGGTTAGTTTCTAAAATCAATCTTAATCATATGTGCAGATTAATTAAGAAAGCCGTTGAATACAATGACCTTGCGCCCTCTCCCAACTTCGAATATCATGTATATTTGGATAAGGAAGAAGAATATAATGAAATCCAAGAATAGGTTCCACGGTTGCCTGAGCGCGAGGAAAATACCATTCAGCAGTATAAAGAGCTGTTAGAGGTGATTAACTTGGGATCAGAGTAAGATCCAAAAGAAGTCAATATTGGAGCATTGTTTCATACTGCTGTGAAGAGAAAGTTGATTGAGCTATTGAAACAATATGTTGATATCTTTGCTTGGTATTACCAAGACATGCCTGGATTGGACACCAATATTGAGGAGGTCCACCTGCCGCTGAAGCCATAATATTCGCCAATCAAGCAGAAGTTGAGGAGAACTCATCGCGAAATTGCAGTGAAGATTAAAGAGGAGGTCTTGAAACAGATTGATGCTGGTTTTCTTGTAACATCAGTATACCCTTAGTGGATCGCCAATATTGTTCCAATACCAAATAAAGATGGAAAAGTCCGCATGTGCGTTGATTGTAGAGATCTAAATAAAGCAAGTCCAAAAGACGATTTTCCATTAGCATATCGATATGTTGGTGGATAGTATAGAAAAATTCAAAGTGTTCTCATTCATGGAAGGATTTTCCGGGTACAATCAAATTAAGATGGCTCCTGAGGACATGCAAAAACAATGTTTATCACACCCTGGGGAACATTTTGTTACAGAGTGATGCCTTTCCGGTTAAAGAACGTTGGTGCAATGTACCAGAGGGCTATGACAACCCTATTCTATGATCTGATGAATAAGGAAATCGAGGTATATGTTGATGATATGATTGCCAAATCTCAGACTGAGAAAGGGCATATGGAAGACTTGTTGAAGTTATTTCAGCGTTTGAGGAAGTATCTCCTCCATTTGAATCCGAATAAATGTACCTTTGGTGTTTGTTCTGGAAAGTTGCTAGGTTTCATTGTCACCTAAAAAGGAATTGAAGTTGATCCTGATAAAGTCAGGGCAATTCAAGAAATGCATGCACCAAGAACTGAAAAGCAAGTTAGAGTCTTCCTCGGGCGTTTGAATTATATTTCCAGGTTCATTTCCCATATGACCGCGACATGTGAACCAATCTTCAAGCTTTTGAAGAAAGATCAAGGGTGTGTATGGATCGAGGATTGCCAAAATGCATTCAAAAGCATTAAAGAGTATATGTTGAGCCTCCTATCTTGCTCCCTCTTGTTGAAGGGAGACCGTTGATTATGTATCTGACAATGTTGGATAATTCTATGGGTTGTATTTTGGGACAACAAGATGAAACAGGAAGAAAAGAATATGCCATTTATTATCTGAGCAAAAGGTTTACTGACTGTGAATCGCGATACAACATACTTGAAAAGACATGGTGTGCATTGGCATGGCCGGAAAAACGTCTAAGTCAATATATTTTGAATCACACTACTTAGTTCATATCCAAAATGGATCCAATTAAGTATATCTTTGAAAAGCCTGCTCTTACCGGAAGAATTGCTCGTTGGCAGATATTGCTGTCTGAATATGATATTGAATACCGTACTCAGAAGGTTATCAAAGGTAGTGTATTGGCAGAATAGATTGCTCACCAACTGGTAGATGATTATCAATATGTCAAATATGACTTCCCTGATGAGGATGTGATGTATCTGAAAGTCAAAGATTGTGATGAACCTTTTCCTGAGGAAGTTCTTGATCCCGAGACCTGATGGGGTATGGTGTTAAACGGATTTGTGGATGCTTGTGGAAAAGGAATTGGTGTTGTGATTATCACTCCTCATGGGTCTCATATCCCTTTCACTGCAAGGTTGACCTTGATTGTACTAATAACATGGCGGAGCATGAAGCATGCATCATGGGTCTTGAAGCGGCTATGGATCTCAGAATCAAAATCCTTGATGTCTATGGTGATTCATATTTGGTAATAAAACAAATCAAAGAATAATGGGATACTCATCGTACTAGTTTGATTCCCTATAAAGATCACGTAAAAAGATTATTACCCTTCTTCAATAAAGTTGAATTCCATCATATTCCTAGAGATGAGAATCAGATGACAGATGCTTTAGCCACTCTGGCTTCCATGTATCAAGTGAATGCTGGGAATGATGTACCTCGGATCAAAATTCGTCATCTCGATAGACAAGCACATGTGTTTGCTATAGAGGTGACGTCAGATGATAAACCATGGTATTATGATATGAAGCATTTCCTCCAGACTTAAGAATACCCATTGGATGCGTCCAACAAAGATAGGAAGACATTGAGAACGTTGGCGGGTAGCTTCTTCCTTAATGAAGATGTGTTATACTTGAGAAATTATGACATGGTCTTGCTCAGATGTGTGGATAGACACAAAGTAAACATGTTGATTTATGAGATCCATGAAGGTTCCATTGGTACCCATGCCAATGGACATTCGATGGTAAAGAAGATGTATAGGGAAGGTTACTATTGGCTGACAATGGAATCAGACTGTTATAAATTTTCAAAGAAGTTCCATAAGTGTCATATTTATGCTCACAAGATTCATGTGCCTCCGACACTTCTCGATGTTATTTCTTCCCCCATGGCCTTTTTCTATGTGGGGTATTGATACGATCGGGATAATTGAACCCAATCATCAAATGGACATCGTTTTATCTTAGTGGCAATTGACTACTTCACCAAATGGGTGGAAGTAGCTTCTTATGCTAATGTCACTAAGCAGGTGGTAGTGCGATTTATCAAGAATAATCTTATTTGTCGATATGGTGTGCCAAGCAGGATTATCACTGACAACGACTCAAATTTAAATAATAAGATGATGACAGAACTTTGTGAAGAATTCAAGATTGTCCATCATAATTTTTCTCCTTAAAGGCCTAAAATGAATTGGGTTGTTGAAGCTGCTAATAAAAACACTACGAAGATTATCCAGAAGATGGTTGTTACCTATAAGGATTGGCATGAGATGCTCCCTTTTGCTTTGCATGGGTATCGTACATATGTTTGCACTTCAACATGGGAAACCATGTTCTCACTTGTTTAAAACATGGAGACAGTGCTCCCTGTAGAGGTTGAGATCCCTTCTTTACGTGTAATAATAGAAACCAAGTTGTCAGAGGCTGAATGGGTTCATAACATATTTGACCAGTTAAATTTAATTGAAGAAAAGAGAATGACGACCTTGTGTCATGGCGAATCATATCAAAATAGAATGAAGAAATCTTTTGATAAGAAGGCCAAGCCTCGTGAATTCATAGAAGGCAACCTCGTGCTCAGAAAGATCATGTCTTTTAACACTGATTCTAGGGGCAAGTGGACTCCCAATTATGAAGGCTCATATATTGTCAAAAAAGCTTTCTCTGGCGGTGCATTGATTCTTAAAACTATGGATGGTGAGGAGTTCCCACCTCCTTTGAATGTTGATGCATTCAAGAAATACTTCGCCTAAAGAAATAAAAAAGGGCTCGCTAAGTTGAAAATCCGAAAGGGCGACTTATGCAAAAAAGAGTGTCTCGGTAGGCTGAAAACCCGAAAGGGCAGTCTAGGAAAAAATTAGAGACACAAACAGAATAAATTTTCCCGATAGGTTAAAAACCCACAAGGGCAACCTAGGAAAAAGTTAAGGATTTCTTGGCAAGTAACTGCACCAGACAAGACTTGATCATTGAAGTAACAATCTTCTCATATTCTCATCACACTTCAACTGAAGTCTCTGCTCAAGAGTTCGAAGTTAGTAGGGAAAATAGCGATCATTGTATTTCAATATATATTTTCCATATATTAACCATTTTCCAAACTTTGTAATCATCCTTGGATTCTCGCCGTTCACAGACTACCATTCTATTAATAAAGTTTGAGCCTTTATCCAATTCTTTATAGTCCTTATTTTATTTTGATTCCAAAGATTTCATTTATTACTGATAGCAATTTAAAAAAAAAACTTAATAATAAAAATATTTTGAAAAGAATTTACAAATTAATTTTTACTTCAAATTTTGTGATTCGAGTAGAAGAAAGGTAGTGATTCCAAGGATGGACGAACTCTGAAGTTTTGAAAAGATTTCCCAAGAAAGATTTCCTTGATTACACTTGTTGATATGTGTGTATTCCACTTGTGATATTTCATCTTTCCTTGAGATTGATGAATTTCATACCAGTTGATATATAGTTTGGTATTTGGGTTTACGATCCCATTTTCCCCTATTAAGCCTTGGATCATATTTTTTTTCTCCAAGTTATTATCTTTTGTTAGGTTCGTAATCCCATTCTCCCCAATCAAGTCTTGATGCAGGCTTCCCTGGCTGAGTGTGATTTCTTTCTGTAGTCAAGTGATGATCAAGCAGAGGGTGCATAATTATGAAGTATTTACTTAGTCGTCCGATTATTTTTCCATTTATGTTGAGAAGTGATGTAGAATCTCTTGCAGGATATTACGCTTTCCAATTATGACATTATTGTTGTTGCATCCGCCAAGTATCCAGACAAGGGCAGTATACCTTCTAAGAAGTGTTAAAATAGATGTCAACTCCTTGGATTTTCTCTCGCCATGTGCTGAGTTTGATTTAAAATCCCCATGAGCTGACCTATTACTGTTGTGACAACTTCTTAATTCCCTAGATGAGTCAAGGATGATACTTCCCTCTAAAGTTGTTATCCTATAAACTTTCATGATTCCTCTCCAGAGAAGTTTGCACGACTATTATCTTTAATTTTAAAGAATGTATTTGGGCTCCCTTCAGTGTTTGTGTGGTTTCCCTTTACCCAATGAAATTAGTATGACATCCCTAGTTTAAGTCTCGACGATTGTGGTTTTCATCTTTCTTAGCAAGGTCTGTATTGACATCCCCTGTTGAAGTCTCGACGATGTGGTTTTCACCTTCCCTAGCGGAGTTAGTTTTGGAATCTCCAATTGAAGTCTAGATGATGAGGCATTGTCTTCCCTGGTCAAAGTCTGTATGACACTCCCCAATGAAACCTAGAGAAGTTTATTATATCCCCATAACTTTATTTGTTGCTAGACAGATGGTGCTTTGATTGTTTTCAAGCCATGTTCTTCCTAGTGAAGTTAAGTTGTGAAGTAGGACTTTGTTTCCTCAATGGATGCTTAATCTCTTATGGTTCCTTTATCCTAAATGTGATTTAACCGAGTGTTGTCTTTATCCAATTTGGTGTCGTCTGGTTATCCCCAGTTTATTTTTGTTGTTTTGTCAGCATATACATGATAACATTCATACATCCTTACACATCATGCATATATGTATTTAAAAATTATTACTCATTTGCATTCATTGATGTTTTATTGACATATTCCCATATTTGCAGAGTTATGTTACCCTCTCTAGATTAGAGTGTTAACTTTAAAAGGAAAGTGTATATCCTTTCAATTTCTCCACTGAGTTATCCCTTGTGGAAGGATTTTTCTTTAGCTTTCCCATCCAGCTCATTATCTGGTTGGACTGTGATCCCCTTTTGATTTTATTTCTCATTAGGTGCTGTCTTGGTTTACTGTTTCATTCTGCTTTATTTCTGTTTTAAATCTATGGTCCCTACAAAATCAAGATTCATTTCCCACCAGTGCTATTGCAATTCCTTCTTAAACAGCAAGTGGCATGTCTCTTTATTTGAGCAACCTCTTCTTCCCAATAAGTCTTTTAATGCCAGAGAAGATGTTACTCTAATGAATGGTAGTCAGATCATTATGGGAGATAGTTCGTTATTGAGAATTGTATTTCGATGAATGGTAGTCTTTTCGTTATGGGAGATAGTTCGTTGTGAAGAATTTTTTGTTACTCCAATGAATGGTAGTCTCTTCATTATGGAAATAGTTCTTTGTTGAGATTTATACTCTAATGGATGGTAGTCTCTTTGTTATGGGAGATAGTTCGTTTTTGAGATGTTTTTACTCCAATGGATAACAGTCTTTTCATTATGGAAGATAGTTTGTTGTGGAGGTTGGTTGTGCTTCAATGGTAACGACAGTTCATTGAAATAAGCTCACAACAATTTATTACCATTTCCAAGTGAAATACCTTGGTTAAAGAAGAAACTGAGACCAGTTTGTGGCTTATAGTCAGGAATGAGGGGAGGTTTATCTCATTCTCCATCAAATGGTATCTCTTCGAAGAAGTCTCGCATAGAAGTTTGTTGTGAAATCATTGCAATTGGTAGTCTCTTTATTTAAGATAACTTGTATTTTTACCCTTTCCAGGTGAAACATCTTGGTTAAAGAAGAAACTGAGACCAGTTCGTGGCTTATGGTCAGGATCGAGGGGAGGTTTATCTGATTCTCCATCAAATGGTATCTCTTTGAAGAAGTCTCGCAGAGAAGTTTTTTGTAAAATCATTGCAAGTTGTAGTCTCTTTAATTGAGATAGCTTGTATTTTCATCCTTTCCAGGTGAAACATCTTGGTTAAAGAAGAAACTGAGACCAATTCGTGGCTTATCGTCAGGATTGAGGGGAGGTTTATCTGATTATCCATCAAATGGTATCTCTTCGAAAAAGTCTCGCAGAGAAGTTTGTTGTGAAATCATTTCAAGTGGTATTCTCTTTATTTGAGATAGCTTGTATTTTTACCCTTTCCTGGTGAAACATCTTGGCTAAAGAAGAAACTGAGACCAGTTCGTAGCTTATGGTCAAGATCGAGGGGAGGTTTATCTGATTCTCCATCAAATGGTATCTCTTTGAAGAAGTATCGTAGAGAAGTTTGTTGTGAAATCATTGCAAGTGATAGTATATTTATTTAAGATAGCTTGTATTTTTACACGTTCTAGGTAGAATGCCAGATTTTGGGAATCTCATTGTCGTTAATGCAGATTTCACCTTCAGTAAAAGTTGGTGCATCTTTTGTATCTCTACCACCTTCAGTAAACGTTGGTGTATTCTTAGATCCTCTACCTTCAGTAAAAGTCGGTATCTCACCTTTAGTAAACGTTGGTGTATCTTTTTAATCTCTACCTACAGTAAAAGTCGGTAGCTCACCTTCAGTAAATGTTGGTGTATCTTTTGAATCTCTACCTTTAGTGAAAGTCGGTAGCTCACCTTCAGTAAATGTTGGTGTCATTCTTTTATATCTCTACCTATAGTGAAAGATGGTAGTTTCACCTTCAGTAAGCATTGGTGTTATTCTTTGATCTCTACCTCCAATGAAAGTTAGTAGTTCTCCTTCAGTAAACATCGATGTATCTTCTGTTTTATTTACCTTCAATAAAAGTCGATATTTTTCTATGTTTTTTCTACCTTCATCCTTGTGTTGGTAGTTCATAATTATTCTTAGTCGAGGGTTATCTCTTTCTCCCCATTGGACCTTACTTCGATAGAGTTGAGTTGTTCCCAACCATAAGTGTTAAGGTCAAACCTTGTCTCCAGCCATAAGTACTAACGTAAAATTTTTGATTAGAAGTCATTAGAGTTGATACCAATCACTCATTTACTAGTCTCGATGTCGATGTTTACTGTCATATCTGAGTCGGTATTATCTTACCATTTCTATCCGCGCCCTTCGGGTTAGCGGTTTCCGATCCCCTGTGAGTTGATGTTACTTTGTTTTTTCTATCTCCTCTATGAATGGATAGTTCACAGTTATCAGTAAATCATTTTTATCTATTTCTTTTTCCTCAGTTATTGAGTTGATGTTATTTTGTCTCCTCTCTGGGCTTTACCCCAGTAAAGTTGAGTCTTCTTTTCCCCAGCGGAGTTGGTTTGTATCCAATGGATTCAAATTTCTATCCTTAGAGTCATGTTATTCCCCAGAGATTTATTTTCCTGGTCAGTTGCACCCCAAAAATTTCCCTCCCATTTTCTCCAAAACATGCTCACAAAGATCTTAAATACTCAAAGCTACTCAAGAGTTGATTGGTCGAACCTCCTCCTAAGAAAGGGTCTTCAACTAGGGTTTGGTGCTTCTCAAAGAATATTGGGTTGCAAGGATCTCAAATTACTTTCATGGTTCATCATAGGTCCTCAATAATGCTTATGTCAAGTTTCAAGTCTTACATCACATGTTTGTTCAGTTAATGGCTCAGAAGATTGAAAGTTAACTATATTGGGTAAAAAGTCAAATATGGTCAACATACAGTCAAACTTCAAGATTTTTTGTCAAAATCAACATTTTGAGGTAATATTCATTATTTTATCAAGGGTTGATCATGATTCCTCAAGCAAAGAGCTCAAATCATCAAAGGTCAAAAATTGCCAAATCAGGGTTTTGATTGGAGATGACTGATCAATGGCTTTTGGCCTAGTGCATGACCTAATGGATTAAAGCATTATATCAAGGTCTCAAATACAACATATTTACCTAATTACATGGCTCAAGACATTTCCAAAGATACAAGTGATTGATAGTTGAAGAATTGAATCAATTGATAAAAAGTCAACAGTCACACAAAAGTCAAACTTTGACTTTTTGGTCAACATTGGAATTTAGAACTCAAGAATCATTAAAACATTCAAAATTATCAAGTTTGATCATCAACTATAAAAAAAAAGTCAATAAAAGGTAAAAGTTGGAAAAACTTTCCAACACTTAGAATTTTTTTTAAGTGTTTTATTCTTAACAAAGTCATTACTTTATGGCCATTTTTCACTAAGATCTAAATTGATTCAAGGAAAACATTCAACATGAAAGTTGTAGGGATTAATAAATTTCACAACTTTGTTAATGTGGGATGATCCTCAAAAAGTTCTTGGATTAAGAGATATGGGCCCATGAAGTTCTGATACTTTTTATCTAACACTTAGAAATATTTTTGATAAGTTTTTCATCTCAACTTCTTGGCCAATTTTCACCAAGGTTCCAATTGATTCAACAAAAGTGTTCAACATGAAAGTTGTATACAATGTTTCAAGGTTTCCAAAATATCCAAGAGCATGAATTTCTCATACTTGAGCTAGGAGATTCGAAGAGAAGAAGTTGGCCATTCAAACTTGAATCATAAGTCATTTTTTGATGACCTTATGGCAGAAACTCCAACCATAGCTACAAGATCTCTCTTTTTAGGCTATGTTATCTCTAAATCTCTCAATAAGTAAGTAATTACACAGGTCCTAAGTGTATTACACAAGGATTAGAATCATTTTCCAAACATGATACCACTTATGGTTGAATTTGGAAAAGCAACATTTCCATTTGCATAAAGCTCAGAAGAAACCCCTAAAAGATTAGAAAATTAGGGCTAAGTTCCTTGATTTACTCTTTTATTCATCACGAAACTAGCTTGGTCTTTGTGCATTTTCAAACCAAATGACCAAACCATACTCCCATATGAAATGGGCTTGATTTCTGCAAGATAGAGGGACCATTTGCAACCTCTATAAATACCTTTCCATGCCCCAGAACTCAAGACAGGAAAAATTTCTCAAAAACCTCCATTGTTGCACATTTGAAGCTTCCAACACCCAACTTCAAATCCATTCGTGCGTTTTCCTCTTTTATAATTCAAACAACTTAGGTACATCATATAGAAGTTGTCCAAACACCTGAACAACTTCTAGAACATCTCCATCATCATCTTCCATTCTCAAAACCCGAGCACTACATATTGAGTTAGGGAGGATGATTCATTGAGTCTCAAAGAAATATAAGCATTGGAACAAGTTCAGGGAGATCCAATGAAGCTTTTGGAATCATTTATTTGCACCTGGAAGCATCCATACGCTTTCTGAGATTTCACTTCAAGAGGTAAGTTTTTCCAAATCGTGATACCTTCATACAAGAACAATTGGCATAAATTCCCTAAAGAGAAATGTAGATATCATCATTCTAAAGCTAACCATGTCCTTAAATTGCATTTTAATTAACTATCTGATGAGAATTTTGGAACTGGAGTTTCTGAACCATTAGGGTTTCAATTTGGTATTGTGCAAAATTTGTTTCAATATTTAATCTATAGCTTTTAAAAATTATATGGTTAAATTTCTTGTCAAAAATTAAGCAAGTTTGATGTTTACAATTTTCAAATTGATTGAGAAATGAAGAAGTTACATGTTTGATGATGGGATGACAGTCGTGAGGAAGAAGACGATGCCCATGGCGCCATTGTTCTGTTTTTTTAAAAAACTAGTTTATTATATAATTAATTGTTTGCATTTGTACTACTGGATGAAATAACCATCCCAAAGGTAGTAGGAAGCGTGCAAAGGCATTGGTGTTTCAGGGCAGGGGTTCGATCCCTGCCTCTGGCATTTTATTTTCTAACATTTTCCTTGCAGTTTCAGTACGAACAAGCTCAACACGCGCACCATGCGTCTCCAATCTTTTACCATTAGATCTCATCAAAAACAGATCCAACGCACCAAATGCATGCCCCATGATTCACCTTATGAAAGCCACCCCAACTGGATCTAGCGCAGACCTGGGCTTTGTCCAGTTTGGGCCTATATTTTTGCTTCTCTCTCACCCCCATTTTACTTGTTTGCAGGCCCATTTTAATTTTCTTTATTTTGTTTTAATCAACATTTTCTTTTCTTAATCAGTTTTATTTTAATAAAAAAAAATCATAAATTCGTAAAATCATAAAGAAATTAGACTTAGGTTTTTGGTTTATTTATTTTTTTTTTTTTTTGACAAATAAAAATTAATTAACTTAATAATATTTTGGTTTCATTTATTAATTAAATAATAAATTAATTAGAATTAGATTTTATTTTTATTTTACATTTCAAATATTTTTCAAAATAAAAACAACAAAAATATTTTCTTAAATGCTTAGATTTTTTTAGGGATTTTAATATCCTTTCCCTTTCCAATCTCTGTGCGTTTAATTATTTTCCGCCTTATTATCATTATGTAACTGTCAATAGTATGCAATAGATAAATTAGGACTTCTTTACATCTTTCCCCATTTTAAGGTTTGTAATTCCCCATCCCTGAAGCATTGTAATAGTATAGATTATTTCCTGTATTTTTACTTTCCGCAATTATGTATGAATGCATGTATATATTTAAATGTATAGTAATTAGGCGTGCATGGAAAGACATAAAAAACAAACATTAGAAAACCTAATCTCATGACAAATACTGAAACATAACACACTTCACATACACACACCCCTAGGGTGACCCTCACTTGTTGCCTCAAATTTAAATAATCATGTCCCTCGAACGTGGGATGCTTTAGCAAAGACCCTCGGTTAAAAGATCTTAGTCCCTCGATGACCATTCGATGTTGCCTTCGGTAAACGATCTTAGTCCCTTAAGAGAATTTCTAAAGCATCCTACAAGTTGCCTTCTATGACTGTATGATGACCCGCGCCTGTCCCTCGCATCCAACAATAGGATTCCTACTAACAAATGGTAGGGTAGCACCATATAAATGAAGAGGGAAATAATAAAGACTTCTTTGAGTTGGTAGAATGCTCGTAGTCGCTTGCTCACAAACTTTTCAAAACAAAATATCATTTCATAAAACAACACTTTCTTTCACAAATATTTTCAAAATGAACATTTTGTAAACATTCTCAACGATACGAGAATCATTACAAAATTGTGGCACTTAGGCATTTTCAAAATATTTTCAAACAGACAGAAGCACAAAGAATTTCTAAAAAGTGATCTAGCAATTAAGAGCCTGTAGAAAACTACAGATGAAAAGAGTGCTAACACCTTCCCTTTTCATAACCTATCCCCCTTACTCAAAAAATTCTCAAAACATCTTTCGTGTTCTTTTCACCATTTACTTTATTGGATAAAAGAAAAGTCGATGGCGACTCTTGCTATCTGCAACATTTGCAATAAAACACAAAACCTAAAAGTCAGTTCTCCTACCGTATGACAGAACTGGCGACTCTGTTAGGGACTACGTAAACTAAAAGTGGGGTTACCTAAAGATCTAGATCACCTTTATTGCTTTACTTGTTTTCCTTGTATTCTTTATACTTCTAGATATGCTTGGGTTTACTTCTTGTAGAGATCATATACCTGGATCTGGGGCATTTTAGGAAAGTAGAAATAGATTGTGAAGATTGTACGGTGTATACCGATACGGTTAAAGCGATGACTATGTTAGGGTGACACATTGTTTTGTGCCGGTGTCCATTGAGTCAGTCAAGGAGAATGCTAGGTTGCCGCGTGGTGTCATAAAGCACTAACTGAACGTAGAACCTTATTTGACACAACTTAGCCATTCGAAAGTAGTGAGATAGTCGGCTTTGGTGCAGACTGAAGTTGGTTGATACTGTCGTACCCCAAATTTGTCCTACCACGACGATTTTATTTTCTGAGATTAAAATAAAGAAAATATTTAATTAAAGACAGTGCAGTAGTATTTGATGGTCCATCTTTATCTGGTTAGGGGGTGTATTTTAATTCAAGAAAATGGGGCTTTCTAAATCGGAAAGATTCATAAATTCGTTCGGGAGGCATGTTTGCCAATGGCCCATGCAATTCGAAAATAAAACTTATTCAAGTAATTACTAAGTTATTAAATTATTAAGGTGACTTAATTTTAAGTTGCTATTAATTAAAAATTAAATAACTTAGCCCATTTTTGTCGTTAGTAAAATGGGAGGTTGAAATTGCAATATACAAAACCAATAGAATTGTGCCATTAACGTTTGGTTGTTGCTAGCAAAAAGGAGTGTGGTGTCCAAGTTATAGGCCCATTAAGTTTCTCTATGGCCCATCTGTTGTTTTTGGAAAAAAAAAGAAATATTTTATTATTAAAGAAAATGTGATATGTTTCTCTTGTTATTAAATTCTTTTTAAATAATGATTTCATTAATCCTTAACTAAAGATTATTTATTTATTAAAAGTTTTTTAGTTAAGTAAAACAGTATTGGGCCTGGTTAAAGAAAAATGTTTGCTGAATAAAAGAAAAGGACGTGCTGGGCTGAATTACAAGTTTTTTTTGCAAGGCCAATTGCATCAGAAAATTGTCTTGCTGTAAAAAAAAGAATGTCCTGGGCTGAACTAAGAAACTGGCACGCATGGCCCATATGTGAAACAGATACTGTGTAAATCAACCCAAAGATTTGAGCATGTTTTTTGCATCAACTGGCACTATAGAGATTAAACCAGAATCTAATCCTCTAAAACAAATCCTAGATTCTTTTTACCGTACAAAACTAAAATAGTATCGAATCAAATCCAAATTCAAATCTTTATTACAGTTAAACAACACAAAGTATACAAAGCAAATCTTGAGTCCTTAAGGAAATCAATTTCAAATCCCAAATCTCTATTGCATTAAAGTACACAATCAATCAATTACAGAATTCCAATCCCTAAATCTAAGCCCTAACAATTCATAACAGCATCCCTAAATCTCTGAAAACCCTAAAAATAATAGTTATAAATAAAGATAAAGATACAAAAGAAAGGAGAGGTTCGTTTACAGGAACAAGAACAAGAGCGACGACAATTGTTTTAGAGAAACAGAACAAGGCTGAGACGAAATTGGAGATGAAGAAGAGAATTTTGAGATGGAAATTCTGAAGCAAACCCTTGTCGTTGGAGATCCAGAAGAAGAGGAGATTAGAGTTTCCGGATCGAAAACCCTAATCGCTTGTCGTTGCCCACCGCGAGCCACCTCTAATTGCTCCGTCGCTCCATTACCACCGCTTCAAGCTTGTCACCATTTCTCTGTAACCTGCAAAGAAGATAGGGAAGAATAAAGGATTAGAGAACCGGATTCGGAGAACTCGGGATAGAAAATCGTGAATGGGGTAAAACAACTTAGCTTATTTTTTGTTTGATTTTTGTTTGTGGGTTGTATTGGGGTTTGGTTGGCGGTGGAGATAGGGTTGGCGTTTTAGTCGCTGCCGGTGGCGATTTGGGGAAGAAGATAAAGAAGGGTTTGAGAGAAGTGGAGAGGACGAAGAGATGAGTTCCTGTGAGATGTAATTGGTAATGAAAATGAACAAAAATTAAAATGAAAATTTATTATCCGTCTAGTCCTATACCTGTGCGCCCACTGTAACTAGCGTGCCCCTCTAATTAGATTCGTTTGATCATCATCAGAGGACCGTTAGGCCAAGGCTGTATCGTAGGCCCTCACTCCCTCACAACACAGGATCAAGATGACCCCCTTCAAATGCGTTGGGCCCAGCCCAACTATTATTCTCACCCCCTTCACCCCTGTTTACTAAACTGTGAATGAATTTGCACCTCCTCCCTGCCTGGAATGTCCTGGGCCTAGCCCAGCTTACTATTATCACCCCCCTTTATTTACTGGTCAACTATAAATACACCCCCCCTCAGATTTACTTGAATTATTATTATTTTTTATTATTTCTTTTATATCATTTTTGTATACTATACTTTAATAATTATTTATTTCTTTTTTCATTTATAATTATTACTATTAATTTTTATTATCATATTTTCTATTATTATTATTTTTTTTTATATTATCATTTATTATATGTAAATGTTATATTAGCATATAAATTATTTTCTCAAAAATTCATGTACATATATTATTTTCTCATATATTGCATTAAATATTTTTTATCATGCATTAATCAGGATTTTTTCAATTAATATTATTAAAAAACATAAACAAATCTCAAACTATTTTCGCGAGCAAATTAAGCTAATCACCAGTTTTTTTTTTGCAAATGGGTTTCAAGCTAATTTTGACTTACTGCGCACTCAGTCAAAATCTTTTCAATCACTACTCCTGACCGAGTGCGAAGTGATTCAAAATATGTTTGTAAACCCCTAAAAGACACCAACCCATACGAACTACGAATTGGGACTCTGATTTCTCATAAGAGGATACATAGGCACGCAATCTAAAATTGTGGCGAGTCTTGCTAATTAAAACTTAAAACCCTGTTTACCCAAAACTTAAACCTAGAGCTTAATATCCTTGTGAACAAGGTAGATGAAAGGTGCCTAACACCTTCCTTTCGTCTAATTGAGTCTGAAACCTAGAATCTTTGTCCGCGAATTAGGGTTTTCTATTAGGTTCCCTTCCCTAGGATAAAAACTAATAGTGGTGACTCTTGATTTAAAAACCAGTTGCTAAAGATACTCGATACTACACTTATTGAGTCGGACTCTCAGGATATTTCGGTCGCAAATCAAATGCTTGTTTTGAAAAAATGCATGAGAGGAAGATCAGTTATATTGAGGATCCTAGAACCCGATTACTTCTTTTAGGAAAGGTTGAGCCAAATAAAACTTTAAGAGGGTACTTGCCTATAAATTCCATGTAATCTTAAACCTAAGACCTTGTGTGTTTTTTTTGCGTATGATTAATTGTTCGAACATGACATCATAACATCATACCGTATCATTTTCACTAACCATTTTAAGGACCAAGAGATTTATCTTTGTTCTGTTTTGTAGGTTATAGCCTCCACTTACAGAAAAACTATCCAGATCATCTTTGTAAGGGCGCCTCCACGGCTTAAAGAGTTAGTCTCAAGGGTTCCCGAAAGTTCTCCATTCATCAAAAGGCATGGTCGAATTCTCAGTCTGGTTACCTCAGGTTTTGACGAAGACATGATTAGTGTTTTATTTCAGTTCTTTGACCATGTACATTACTTCTTCTCATTTCTAGATTATCAGTTGGTATCCACAATGGAGGAGTTCTCTCAATTACTGGGGGTACCCGTTCTTGATCAGACACCCTTAACCGGTTTAGAGGAGGCTCCGAGACCTGAAGATATTGCAGAAGCCTTACATCTGAAGCGGCCAGACATTGTATCTAATTAGGAAACGAGAAGTGGAGTCAAAGGTGTTATGGCTAAATTTCTAATGGAAAAAGCTCAATTTTTTCTGGATTCTATGAGTTTCTAGGCTTTCGAGGAAATCTTGGCTTTGTTAATCTATGGGATGGTGTTATTCCCTAATCCAGACCAACTCATATATGTGAATGCCTTTAAAATATTTCTCACCCATAACCCCGTGCCTACCTTTCTCAGAGACATTTTACATTCTCTTCACACTCGTACTATGAGGAAACAACAGACTCTTATGTCTTGCATACCTCTACTATCAGGGTGGTTTATTTCACACCTTCCCTGATCAGTAATTAAGAATTAACAAGGTCTGAGGTGGTCGCAAATAATAATATCACTTTCTCATTCAGATATATATTGGTGCTCCTAATCTCAAAAGGATATTACTATCATTGACCGTTGTGGGGAATTCCCTAATGTTCCACTCCTTGGAATTAGGGGAGGTATTACCTACAACCCTTCTCTGGCTCTATGTCAATTTGATTATGCTCGAAGAGATGGTCCTCGTGACATACTGATCCAGGGTATTATGTTTGATTACAAAAATGATCCCCAAGGTTATCATCAAATATTTATACATGCTTGGGGAATGGTGAGCAAAATTGGTAGTAAGTCTTTAGGACAGAAGAACCCCATCCCTCTGGAGCCCTACCTCAAATGGGTACGAGCTCTCGCTCAAAACCTTATGATGCCATATCCAGCTGTTCTACCGGTGATCATAGAGCCTATTGTCAAAGAAGACGTTTCTCACACTATCCTCCATCTAGACATGCCCACTGACCTCGAAGAATTGCAGAAGTCTTGGATCAACTCAAGGAAGAACGTGACACCTTTGAAACTCAATTTTATGCAAGTGAATAGAAAGCGTTGGAGCTCACAAAGCAACTTCACAAGGAGCAAAGCCTTAATGCATACATCGACACGAAGAGGAAGCGTCAGTGGGAGACTTAAGTCTTAGGTTTTAGAAGTTCATATTGTTGTCTGTTTGAGACCCTTTTGTTTTCATTGTAAGCCTAAGAGGCAATTGTAATCTTGAACTTACTAATAAAAATATTTGTTTTTGTTTCCTCTCGGTTAGAAAATTTAAATCTCCTAAGGTCCTTGAAAACATTACATCCACATATCATGCATCATTTTATAAACAAGTTTTCTAATAAAGGTTTACTCATCTATTTACTGTTTATTTCAATGTAAGATGGCCCTCGAAAAAGTTGTCAAGGATCTCCATGCTCAGCATGGACAATTTCAAGAGACTCTTCTGAATCTGGCCAAAGGGAAACATTAGATGATGATGCTCCTCTCCAAGAAAAAGAAGACTAGAAAGCCGGCTATCATCCTCAATATGGGGAGAAGATTCAAAGGTCCTGCTCAAATGGTTCAAGCGGACGATGTTTCCTCTAAGGAAGATGACAACCAAGAGGAGGATGGTATAAGTGTCAGGGGTTAAGGTAGAAATAACCAGGTTTCTGAGAATATTCCTGAAGATGAAGACTACTCCAATGAACAGTACCCTCATGCAGATGACAAGTACAATCAGTTAGTAGACCGTCTAAAAGCTATGGAAACCTAGAAAGTTCCTGGATTAGATTTTGGAGAACGAGGTCTGATTCCAAGGTTGGTCCTCCCTCATAAATTCAAGGTCCCCATATTTGCTAAATATGATGAGGTTTCTTGTCCCTAACTACATTTGAAGTTGTAGGTTCGAAAAATCCAACCTCATACTGCTGACAGGAAATTATGGGTCCATTTCTTTCAAGAAAGTTTATCCGGTACTCAACTTTAATGGTTCTACCAACTGGAAAGAACCAACATTCACACGTGGGAAGATTTGGCTGCTACTTTTTATAAGCAGTATCAGTATAATGCTCACCTTGCACTGACTCGTGTACAATTGCAAAACATGTCCACGGGATCGAATGAAGGGTTCAAGGATTATGCCCAGAAGTGGAGAGACTTAGCTAGAAGGGTCCAACCTCCCTTGTCTGACCGAGAATTAGTTGATATCTTCATGGGTACTTTGACAGGCCTATTCTTTAATCATCTGATTAGGAGTTCTTCATCTGGCTTTACTGAGCTAATTCTGACATGAGAAAGAGTTAAAAGTTGTATTAAGAGTGGGAAGATTCCAATGGCTGCAACTTCTAATGTTGTGAAGAAGTCGTTCGGTGGTAAAAAAAGAAAACAATGTTGTTTATGGCCAGAAGGACCATAGTAAAAATGACTGCCATCAGTCTGTTGGGCGGTATTGATCTCTAATCCAGCGCCTATTCAACAATCACAACAGGGCAACCGTCGAAGGCCATATGCTCCGTCAAGGCAGTTTACCAAGATCGGCATGCCTTTATCTCAGGCATTACAACATTTGTTAAAGGCTGAACTCATTTCACTGCGGGGTCCTCCTCAGAATCCCAACACATCCTCTCCAAAGTACAATCCAAATGCAAGGTGCGCATACCATTCCAACAGTCATGGGCACAACACCAACAATTGTTGGTCCTTGAAAAGCAAGATTCATGATATGATCGATAATAAGGAAATTGAGTTTGATCCTCCGGAGACTCCGAATGTGATTATCGCATCTATGCCTAAGCATGACAAAGGCATAAGTGTTATTGAAGATGTTTTGTATGTTACCTCCGTAAGTGATGTGGTTACTCCTCTCTCAACAGTCAAGGAGAATTTGCTACAAGCCGGTTTATTTTCGGGTTGTTTTAAATAATGTTATTGTTGTGCAGTTCAACCCAATGGTTGCGGGTTAATGAATGAACACGTTTAGCGCCTGATGGATGAACATGTAATTTTGATTGAGAAAGTTTTGTATGTTGAGATTTTATGTCGAGATTTGTCTGTCATATCTGGTACTCCTTTCAGGATCACTTCCAAGGGTCCTGTATGGATTACTTCCAATCCAAAAGTTGCTCCTTTAATCATTACAACACCTGGGCCCATCCCATATTCCCTGGAGAAGACTATTCCATGGAATTATGAGTCTGACGTCTATTAACATGACATTAAACAAGAGTTATCTGATGAAGATGATAAAGAGGCTCATCCCAATGTTGACAATATTGTGGGGACCAAAAAAGTTACTAGAAGTGGAAAGATTTTCTCCATGAAAATCTCTCCACCTGTTCAAGTCACAATTACCAAGACAACTACCAAGGCTCGGGGTAAAGAGCAAATGATAGAGCCTGCCCATATAGAGTTGCCAAAAGAAGCTACAGTCAAGGACACCTTTGGATAAGAGTTGGAAGTGGTTTTGAAAATCATCCGCAAGAGCGACTATAAAATTTTTGAACAGCTAGGGCATACCCCATCCTAAATCTCCATGCTATCTTTACTACTGTGTTATGAATCCCATGCACAGGCTTTAGTAAAATTCTTGAAGACTGCTCATGTGTCGCAAAAAATTTTGGCTGATCAATTTGGAAGTTACATAGAGAGTTTAACAACTGATAATGGATTAGACTTCTCCAATGTTGACCTGACTCCGGAGGGGAGAAATCATAATAATACCATGTATGTCTCCATTGAATGCAGGGGAACTACGTCGGCTCATGTGATAGTTGATATCGGCTCTTCTCTGAATGTTCTGCCAAAGGGTGCTTTTGACAGACTGGATTGTGAAGGGGTTGTGCTGAAACCCAGTAACATTATAGTTCGAGCCTTTTATAGGTCCAAAAGAATGGTACATGGAGAAGTAAAGCCCTTAATCAAAGTGGGTTCACGGATATTTGAGTCCACTTTCTATGTGATGGACATCCAGACAACTTATTCTTGTCTATTATGACGCCCCTAAATCCACGGGGCAGGTTCTGTCACCTCCACCATGCACCAGAAGTTAAAGTATCCTGTGAAAGGGAATATTGTTACTGTCAGCAGAGAAAAGGAGTACATGGTAAGCCACCTAAATTCATTCTGGTACATGGAGATGGACGAGGAATTCATCGATACTCCTTGCCAAACTTTTGAAGTAATTTCCCCTGTTGCTATTAAAGATGTTTATTCCATTCCAAAGACCACCAAGGTTCCCCACAAGATGGCTTCCTTAATATATGCCAAATGAACTATAGAAGAAGGTGGTTGTACTATTTGGGGTTAGCTTCCTAATATCCCTTACAAATCTGACAAGTTTCGTTTGGGCTTTACTACAGATGGACAAAGGGCTATTCGTCGCGCTTGAGCTGGAAGACTTTCATTCTATGTCAGCTACAATGGAGTTAGCACAATAGAAGATGTTAACAATGATTGTAATCTCAGCAACTAGATCTTTCCTACTAGGGACAACAAACTCAACAATTGGAAGGAGGAAGGCATTATCTCTATCTCCTTTACTCAGGAGTAATAGTTATTTTTGTTTTATTGCTTTAAGTAGTTTGGTTATGTAATTTCTTTTAAAAACAATGACTTTAAACCTTGTGTCTTTCCCGGGGCACAATGGTAAATTTGTTATGGGTTGTCATTTCATAAGTCATATTTTCATTTAATAGAAACATTGGACGTTTTGCATTCAAATTTTGGCTCTCTGTCTTTCTTTTACTTTATTTCACTTTCAAATAGATATGTTTTCTTACACACACCCACACACTACAATGTAGATCCCCATCCACTCTGGATCTCATTGATAACGGTTCTACTATAGCCGCTTATGACTTTGAAAATCTGATCTACCAACCTGAGGACGAAAGTGAGGAAGATTGTGAAATACCTGGAGAACTTGCCAGACTCTTAGTACAAGAAGAAGAGGCTATCATACCATATGAATAGTCAACCGAAGTTGTAAATTTGGGTACCAAGACAGACATAAAATAGGTCAAGATAGGCGCCAACTTAGAGGGCAGTGTCAAGAACAGATTGATTCAGATGTTGCATGACTATGTTGAGATATCTGTTTGGTCATACGAAGATATGCTAGGGCTCGATACTGATATTATGGTTCACCGTCTGGCGATGAAAGAGGGTTTTTCTCCGATTAAATAGAAGGTTCGTCGCATGCTTCCTAAGATGTCAGGGAAAATAAAGGATGGGGTTATGAAACAATTCAATGCAAGTTTCTTAGCAGTGACTTCATATCCTTAATGGATTTCAAATATTGTCCTAGTATCCAAGAAAGATGGCAACGTGCGTATGTGTGTAGACTACAAGGATCTAAACAGGGAAAGCCCCAAAGATGACTTCCCACTTCCATATATTGATGTTCTGGTCGACAACACCACTCAGCATAAGGTATTCTCTTTCATGGATGGTTTCTTAGGGTATAATCAGATCAATATGGCACCCGAAGACATAGAGAAAACTACCTTTGTCACATAATGGGGCACTTTTTGTTACAAGGTCATGCCTTTTGGGTTGAAGAACATCGGGGAAACTTATCAGCGGGCCATGGTAGCTTTATTTCACGACATGATTCATCATGAGATAGAAGTATACGTCGAAGACATAATAGCAAGGTCATAGACTGAAGAAGAACATCTTGATCATCTGCATAAGTTATTTGAAAGGCTGAAGAAGTACAAACTAAGGCTAAATCCGAACAAATGCACTTTTGGGGTGAGATTCGGTAAACTCCTGGGTTTCATCGTCAGCGGTAAAGGTATTAAAATTGATCCCACAAAATTTAAAGATATTCAAGAAATTACAGCTCCCCACACTGAGAAGAAAGTCAAAGGTTTCTCAGGACGACTGAATTACATTGCCCGATTCATTTCCCATTTGACTGCTACTTGTGAACCAATCTTCAAGTTGTTGAAGAAAGATCAAGAAGTAAAATAAAGTGACGACTGTCAAAGAGCCTTTGATATAATCAAGGAGTACTTACAAGAACCTCAGATTCTGATGCCACCAGTTGAAGGAAGACCTCTAATCATGTACCTAACAGTGCTAGAGAATTCAATGGGGTGTGTATTGGGGCAACATGACGAGTCTGGTCGAAAAGAGCATGCAATATACTACCTTAGAAAAAAGCTTACAAACTGTGAAACAAGATATTCACTTCTCGAGAAAACTTGTTGCGCTTTGGCATGGGCTGCTCGCCGACTAAGATAGTATATGTTAACCCATACTACTTTATTGATCTCTAAAATGGATCCCATTAAGTACATATTCGAGAAGCGGACTCTCTTTGGAAGAATAGCCCGATGGAAAATGATCTTAACAGAATACGATATTCAGTACACCACTCAAAAAGGAATCAAAGGAAGTGTACTGGCAGATCATTTTGCACATCAAGTTGTAGACGACTATCATTCTATGAATTTTGAATTCCTGGATAAGAACATTATGCTAGTTACGGATTGTGAAGAGCTTGGACCGTACGAAGGACCTGAGCTAGGATCCCAATGGACTATGGTTTTTGATGGAGCTTCTAACGCACTTGGAAACAAGATCGATGCTGTAATTATCTCTCCCCAGGGTTGTCATACTCCATTCACTGCCAGACTTTGTTTTGATTGCACCAATAATATGGCTGAATATGAAGCGTGCATCATGAATATTAAAATTGCTATTGACCTGAGAATTAAATTAATGAGTGAATATGGGGATTCATCCTTGGTAATTAGTGAGGTCAAGGGAGAACGGGATACGAAACACCCAAATCTCATTCCATAACGAGAGCATGTTCTAACCTTGATTCCGTACTTCGAAGAGATTACTTTTGAGCATATCCCAAGTGAAGAGAATCAGTTGGCGGACGCATTAGCTACCATGTCATCCATGTTCAAGGTCATATGGGACAATGAAGCTCCCAGAATTACCATTGAGAGGTTCTATGAACCGACACATTTCTACGAAATTGATACTGATGGAGTAGAATAAAAACCTTGGTTTCATGAAGTGAAAAGGTATGTTGAAGCTCTAGAATACCCTGAAAGGGAATTGATCAATGGCAAGAAATTCATGCGGAGGTTCTTGGCTAATTTCTTCTTGAGCATTGGAATTTTGTACAAGCGTAATCACGATTTAACTCTTCGCTATGTAGACAAGAAGAGAGTAGAGAAAAATATGGAGGATATGCACGGAGGCATCTTTGGTACTCACTTCAGCGGGCATACTATGGATAAAATATTCTAAGAGCATGTTACTATGGGTCGACTATGGAAACCGACTGTCACCACCACTCGAGAACTTGTCATAAGTTCCAAATTTATGTTGATAAAGTTCATGTGCCTCTGATTCCTATGAATGTTTTGATTGCTCAGTGGCCATTTGCAATATGGGGTATTGATATGATTAGAGAAATCAAGCCTACTGCTTCTAATGGATATCACTTCATTCTCGTCGCCATTGACTACTTCATAAAATGGGTTAAAGCAACCTCATTCGCCTTTGTTACCAAGAATGTGGTCGCCCGGTTCATAAAACATAATCTTATCTGCCAGTATGGCATTCCCGAGAGAATCATCACAAACAACTATACCAACCTCAACAACAATATAATCACTGAACTCTACACTCAGTTCAAGATCAAGCACCACAACTCTTCTCTGTATCAACCAAAGATTAATGGCGCAATTGAAGCCGCCAACAAGAATATTAAGAAGATCATACAGAAGATGGTTGTGACTTACAAAGACTGGCATAAGATTTTACCATTTTCTCTTCATGGCTATCGTACTTCAGTGTAAACATCATCTAGGGCAACACCATTCTCTCTGGTCTATGGTATGAAAGTTGTCCTACCTGTTGAAGTTCATATTCCTTCTCTGAGGATTATGAAAGATGCAGACTTAGACGAAGACCATTGGATTCAAACCAGGCAAAACCAGTTGAATCTGATTGACAAAAAGAGACTTGCGGTTTTCTGTCACGGTCAGATGTATCAGAAACATATGATCAAGGCATTCAACAAGAAAATCAAGCATTGGGTATACCAGCCTGGTGACTTAGTAATTAAGCGCATCATTCTACCACAAGGTGATCCCATGGGAAAATGGACTCCCACCTACGAAGGGCCATTTGTTGCAAGAAAGTATTTTCGGGAGGTGCTATGATACTAACCACCATGGATTGTGATAATTTTCCGCACCCTATGAACATGGACATAGTTAAAAGATACTACGCATGAAAACGACCCGCTAGGTTGACTAGCCTAGACAAAAATAAGGGCATCCCGACGAACCAAAAGGGTTCGGGAAAAAATTAGGGATATATATATATATATATATATATATATATATATATATATATATATATATATATATATATATATATATATATATATATATATATATATATATATATATATATATATATATATATAAGATTGTACACCCGACAAGTCGAAAACCTGAAAAGGCGGCTTGGGCAAGAAAGGGTATCATAGTGGATTGAAAACCCGAAAGGGTGGTCCAGGAAAAAGTTAAGGATTAAAAGCGTACGATTATATCCCATTGGATCACTTACTGCAAGCTTTATTACCAAATTCAAAAGTTAAAATGGTATATATCAGTTCAATCAACTTCTTCCGTCAGCAAATGATGAGATGTTCGATGACATAGGGGAAATAGCGGAGTTGGAACCCCACGAGATCATTTCCACATAGCTATATGTTTTATTTTCACTTTGTACTCTTTTCATTTCATGAAAATTTCCTCTTACTAGGATTTACGTCTCTTTGTATAAAATTGCCTGTTTATGGGCAAACTATCAATACAAATACACCCTAAAATTCAAACTTTTTATTTTTTTAGTTTTTTCTATTTTGTTTGCAAAAACGTCCAATGACTAAAATTTAATGAACATTTGCATATGAACACGATTAATTGTTAACAAATATATGCATAAGAACAGGAATAAGCATTTACTCAAGACTCTAGGAGTTGGGATAACGTTCAAGCTGTCCACAAATCCCCACATAGCCACTTTTATGAGGTTATCCCCACAGAGTAGTCTTCATAAAACAATATTCAACAAAGATATACCCCCCACAAAATAGGATACACCAATCATACTCACCAGTAGAACCCCCTAGAGGACAAAAGAATATGATCTTTTTCTCGGCAATATCACCCACCTATGGAGTTCCAATCAGTACAGTTCATGGAAGTTCTCTTCCCCAACCGAGTTTATTCCTCCAAAACTATAAAACCCCCTACAGATTTCTTCTCTCCAGCAGAGTTCATTTCCTCAACAAGGGTGTTCCCTCAGTAGAGTATTTCTTCGTCAACAGGGTATATTTCCCCACAGATTACAATCCCCCCAACTTAAGTCTATTCCTCAGATGGCTACGAATCACCAGCCAAATTCCCCCCCAATAAAGTCGCCACTATCCCTAGAGAGTTTCTACGGAACATGGAACCAAACCAGATATCATTCAAATTTATCCTCCCTAGACAATCCAGAAGGTTATCCATCTCTTTTATCCCCAATCAGGGTATATAAGAATTAAACTCCCTAGTAGAGCGATGAATGACTAATGTTCCTAAACTCTTCTCCCTCAAACAGAAGTCAACATTCCCCAGCGGAATTTCCTCAAACAGCAAGCAGGAATCCCCAACAGAAGCATTCTAGACAAGGTTGAAGATTACACATGTTCTTCATCCCCATCACCATTCAGGGATTCATTTTCCCCATCAAGATGTCATACGAAACTATTGATACACTTCCAACAACATTTCACATTCAAACATCATTTACCAATATCAAAGCATATGCATACGAAACGCATATAGTATAGTCTCATTTATTTTGAAAACATCATTACGCAATGCATTTCATACATCGTGACATCGCATACAACTAACTCTTTACCTTTTAAGGAAAGATCAATCAATATACAAACATCATTAACTACTTATATGACCTGACAGTCTTCTCCAAGGCTACATCTGACAAAGATATATTTGAGAAATTTCCTCAGAGGGTCATTCTCAAATAAACTTCTTCCGGCTCTAATTAAATCGGGCGTAGATTTATTTTGATGCTTCTTCTAGTTGAAGACGGCCATAGATAGCTTCTGGCTCAAATTAAATCAATGAAAGATGTATTCTGATACTTCTTCCATTTGTAGACGGACGCAGACATCTTCTGGAGATTAAATCAAGCATAGATTTATTTTGATACTTCTTCCAGTAGACATTTTTTGGCTCAGATTAAATCGACCATAGATTTATTCTCATACTTCTCCCAATTAAAGACGGACACAAATATCTTTTGGCTCAGATTAAATCAAGCGTAGATTTATTCTGATACTTCTTCCAGTAGAAATTTTATGGCTCAAATTAAATCAACCATAGATTTATTCTGATACTTCTCCCAGTTAAAGACAAATCCATACATCTCCTGACTCAGATTAAATTAAATGTTATATTTATTCTGATACTTCTTCTAGTAGACATTTTCTGGCTCAGATTAAATCAAGCGTAGATTTATTCTAATAATTTTTCCAGTTGAAGTCGAGCATAGACTTAGTCTAATTTCCATCAATAATTACTTTGGATGGAATCTATAAGCCCATCTCTAAACTCGGTGTTACCTCTCCAAATGGATTCTTTTATGCCCATTCCAGGTATAATCAAACAACAAAGTTACTTCGTGCACCGGTGAGTGCAAATTTGTTGGTACTTAGGTGTTCAATCATCTTCTACCTTTAAGTCACGAATGGCGTACATGCCAATCTAACTCTTTAGGTTTAAGAAGATTGAACAGGGGCAGCTATTGTACCCCAAAAGTTTCCCTCCCATTTTCTTCAAAACATGATCACAAAGATCTCAAATACCCAAAGCTACTCAAGAGTTGACTGGTCAAACCTCCTCCTAAGCAATGGTCTTCAACTAGGGTTTGGTTATTCTCAAAGAATATTGGGTTGAAAGGGTCTCAAATGACATTTATGGTTCATCAAAGGTCCTCAATAATGCTTATCTCAAGTTTCAATCCTTGCATCACATGTTTGCCCAGTCTATGGCTCAGAAGATTGAAAGTTAGCTATATTGGGTAAAAAGTCAACTATGGTCAACATACAGTCAAACTTCAATATTTGTTGTCAACATCAACATTTTGAGGTAATATTCATTATTTTATCAAGGGTTGATCATGATTCTTCAA
The DNA here is from genome assembly GCA_948472305.1 of Vicia faba. NCBI lineage: Eukaryota > Viridiplantae > Streptophyta > Magnoliopsida > Fabales > Fabaceae > Vicia > Vicia faba. The sequence continues at coordinate 800,884,749 of OX451739.1, read as the reverse complement.
GGAAATCCCTCAAATCATCAAAGGTTAAAAATTGACCAAATTAGGGTTTTGATTGAAGATCATTGACTTTTGGCCTAGTGCATGACCTAATGGCTTAAAGAATGAACTCAAGGGTTCAAATACAACATCTTGAAATAATTACATGGCTCAAGACATTTCCAAAGATACAAGTGATTGATAGTTGAAGAATTGAATCAATTGATAAACAGTCAACAGTCACACAAAAGTCAAACTTTGACTTTTTGGTCAACATTGGAATTCCGAAATCAAGAATCATCAAAACATTCAAAACTATCAAGTTTGATCATCAAGAATAAAAAAAAAGTCAACAAAAGTCAAAAGTTGAAAAAACTTTCCAACACTTAGAAAAATTTCTAAGTGTTTTGTTCTTGACAAAGTCACTACTTTATGACTATTTTTCACTAAGATCCAAATTGATTCAAGGAAAACTTTCAACATGAAAGTTGAAGGGATTACTAAGTTTTACAACTTTGTTAATGTGGGATGATCCTCAAAAAGTGATTGGATTAAGAGATATGGGCCCATGAAGTTCCGATACTTTTTATCTAACACTTAGAAATATTTTTGATCAGCTTTTCATTTCAAAAACCTCCATTGTTGCACATTTGAAGCTTCCAACACACAACTTCAAATCCATTAGTGCATTTTCCTCTTTTATCATTCAAACACCTTAGGTACATCATATAGAAATTTTCCAAACACATGAATAACTTCTGGAACATCTCCGTCATCATCTTCCATTCTCAAACCTGATCTCTGCACATTTAGTTGGGGAGGGTGATTCATTTATTCTCAAGGAAACATAAGCATTGAAACACATTCAGGGAGGTCCAATGAAGCTTTTGGCGTCATTTATTTGCACTTGGAAGCATCCATAAGCATTCTGAGTTTTCACTTCAAGAGATAAGTTTTCCAAACTGAGATACCTTTATACAAGCATCATTGGCATAAATTTCCTGAAGAGAAATGTAGATATCATCATTTTAATTAACTATGTGATGAGAATTTTAGAACTGAATTTTCTGAAGCGTTAGGGTTTCAATTTTTTACTGAGAAAAATTTGTTTCAATCTTTAATCTATATCTTTTGAAAATTATATGGTTGAATTCCTTGTCAAAAATTAAGCAAGTTTGATGTTTACTATTTTCAAATTGATTGAGAATTGAAGAAGTTATATGTTTGATGATGGGATGATGGTCGTGAGGAAGAAGAAGATGGCCAAGGCGCCATTGTTTTTTTTTTTAAAAATAGTTTATTATATAATTAATTGTTTGCATTTTTACTACCAGATGAAACAGCCATCCCAATGGTAGAAGGGAGCATGTAAAGGCTTTGGTGTGCCAGGGCAGGGGTTCGATCACTGCCTCTAGCATTTTATTTTCTAACATTTTCCTTATAAATTCAGTATGAACAAGCCCATCACGCGCACCATGCGTCTCCAGTCTTTGATCATCAGATCTCATCAAAGAAAGATCTAACGCACCAAACACACGCCCCATGATGCACCTTCTGAAAGCCGCCCTCACTTGATCCAGCGCAGACTTTGGCTATGTCCAATTTTGGCCTATATTTTTCTTCTTTCTCACCCCCATTTTACTTGTTTGCATACCCATTTTAATTTTCTTTATTTTGTTTTAATTAACATTTTCTTTTTTTAATCAGTTTTATTTTAATCAACAAAAATCATAAAATCATAAAATTATAAAGAAGTTAGATTTAGGTTTTTGGTTAATTATTTTTTTTAACAAATAAAAATTAATTAACTTAATCATATTTTGGTTTCATTTATTAATTAACTAATAAATTAATTAGAATTAGAGTTTATTTTTATTTTACATTTCAAATATTTTTCTGAACAAAAACAAAAAAAAATATTTTCTTAATTGCTTAGATTTTTTTAAGGTTTTTAATATCCTTTCCCTTTCGAATCTCTTCGCGTTTAATTTTTTTTCGCCTTATTATCATTATGTAACTGTCAATGGTATGTAATAGATAAATTAGGACTTCTTTACATTTTCCCTATTTTAAGGTTTGTAATTCCCCATCCCCGAAGCATTGTAATAACGTAGATTATTTCCCTCATTTTTACTTTCCATAATTATGTATGAATACATGTATATATTTAACTGTATAGTAATTAGGCATGCATGACAAGACATAAAAAACAAATGTTAGAAAAACTAATCTCAAGACAAATACTGAAACATAACACACTTCACACACGCACACCTCTAGGGTGACCTCACTTGTTGCCTCAGATTTAAGCAGTCATGTCCCTCGAACGTGGGATGCTTTAGAAAATACCCTCAGTTAGAAGATTTTGGTCCCTCGATGACCCTTCGATGTTGCCTTCGGTAAAAGAACTTAGTCCCTTACGAAAATTGCTAAAGCATCCTACAAGTTGCCTTTTATGACTATACGATGACCCGCGCCTGTTCCTCACATCCAACGACAGGGCTTCCTACTAACTAATGGTAGGGTGGTATCATCTAAAGTAAGAGTCAAAGAACAAAGGTTTCTTTGATTAGGTAGAACGCTCGTTGTCGCTTTCTCACAAACTTTTCAAAACAAAACATCTTTTCATAAAATAACACTTTCTTTCATAAATATTTTCGAAACGAACATTTTGTATACATTCTTAACGATACGAGAACCATTACAAAATTGCCAGACTTATGCATTTTAAAAATATTTTCAAACATACACAAGCACAAAGCATTTCCAAAAGTGAGCTAGCGATTAAGAGCCCGTAGAAAACTATAGATGAAAAGGGTTCTAACACCTTCCCTTTTCATAACCTACCCCCTTACTAAAAAAATTCTCAAAAGGTCTTTCCTGTTCTTTTCATCCTTTCCTTCTCAAAACCTAAAATTCAGTTCTCCCATTGTATTACATGGTCGAACTCTTTTTTTTAGTCTGTTGATTTTTTTTCCTTCTCAAGTGGCGTCTTGTTCACCTATGTGAAGTTTATCTTTTACACCCATAATCATAAACATCACATCGCATCTTAGGGCCAAAAATTGGGTTTGTTTTGTATTTAAGTATCTTCAATCGCATCGAAACGAAGATTTTAAGCTTCGTATCTCTGGATAAAAGCCACTTAAATAAGGGCAGCTGTTATACCCTAATTTTTCCCCTAGGATCCCTCATCACATCATATACATCTCATGCATATCATCGATTCCATGATTATGGGATCAAAGAGGTCTTTGGAATTAATTTTTTTTATGAATCAAGGTTGCTATCTTATTCAAATTTGATTCAACTGGTGTTCTATTCATTCTTCATATGAAACTAGGGTTTTGGATCGCAAGCATCATAAACATCTTCGCTAGCAGGGTTCCTCGAGATATCAGGTTGTCTTTATCAGAATTTCATCGGGAAAAGTGCTTTAGAGTTTACCATGTGCTCAAGATTTCATTATGTCTTCATTGAGAAAGGTCTGAAGCCAGGGTTTTGATTCTTCTCAATACTTCAAGTCATCTCCTCATCAATGTGCACCGAGAGCCAAAGAAATATGGTTTTCATCGTGCCTGAGTATTGGTGTTGGTTATTCGACAATGATTCTTATTTTTATTTATTTTTATCCTCAAGTCTAAAAGAATCATCATTCTCTCTATTGCAATTTATTTTACCCAAAAAATTTCCCCCTCTTTTCAAAATACATTTCTCACAAAAGATCTCAAATGCTCATGGATTCTCAAAGAGTTGATCAGACAAGCTCACCTCCTAAGCACTGAGACCACAAATTAGGGTTCTGGTTTTCTCAAGGATAAATGGACTTTTAATACCTAAAGTGACTTTCATGGTTCATTATAGGTCTTCAATATTTCTCATACCAAGTTTCAAGCCTTGCATTACAAATTTTCTCACTCAATTGCTCAGATGACTAAAAATCAGTTGTATTGGGTACAAAGTCAACAATGGTCAATATATAGTCAAACTTCATGATTTTTGGCCAACATAAACATTTTAAGATCATATTCATCAATTGATCCAGGGTTGATCACAATTCATCAAGAAAAGCATTCAAATCATCAAAGGGGTAATATTGTCAAAATTAGGGTTCTGACTGAGAATTACTGATCAGTGACTTTTGACCTAGTACATGACCTAATATCTTGAAGAATTATCTCAAGGACTCAAACAAAACATGTTGACATAATTCATGGCTCAAATCATTTCTCAAGATCAACAGATTGATAATTGAAATTTGATCAACTGATGAAAAGTCAACTGATACACAAAATGTCAAACTTTGACTTTTTGGTCAACATTGAATTTCAAAGATCAATATTCATCAAGACATTCAAAAATATCAAACTTGATCATCAAGAATCAAGAAAGTCAAGAAAGTCAACAAAAGGTCAATATTTTCAAGACTTAGAAAATTCTAAGTGTTTTTTAACCTTGATAACTTCACTACTTCCTGACAATTTTTCTCTCTGATGCAAGATGATTCGAAGAGAAGAAGTTAGACATTCATTCTTGAATTACAAGGTGTTTTCATGAAGAACACTTGATAAAATCTCAAGACATGATGCATAAATCTTGCTTTGCAGGCTTCTAACTTGTAAATCACTCCATAATTAATTGTTTACACAACTAATTGAGCCATTGTTCAAGCATTTGAGCCATTGTCCAAGTGGTTAATCCATTTTTTGCACAAAGTAACATTTCCATTTTAGAAAATCCAACTTTAATCACAATGTCAACTCCTTAAGCTTTGCACTTGTTCATTCTAATCACACTCTATTGTAAAGTGAAAAGGCAACCATCTATAACCTGTTAACCATCCTTGGAGTCTTTGTACTATACATTGGAACAAAATGTTTGAAGATTGCTTCAAAATCAAGTCACATAACCATAATATGTGATTCTTGATTTTTGACTACCTCAAGCTTAAAAACCTTTTGTCTATAAAAATAAAAGTCATTTGCACAAAAATACATGAAGCGCTCTCATACTCCCTCAAACCAGAATTTGCACAAAAACCTCCATAACTTGTCATTTCTGACTTTGAACACCAAATCTAAAATCCACTCGTATGTTTTCCATTTTATTCAATCAAACATCATCTATACACCATATAGAAGTGATCCAAACCCTTGGCCCACTTCTTTAATCCTTCCATCACCATCCACCATTTTCAAAACCCAGCTCTGCAACTTGACTTCTCCAGAAGAATCCAACCACTTTCAGCACAAAGCAAGAGTTACAATAGCTTCCTAGGAGTTCACTAAAGTTATTTATATCATCACAACACTTCCAGGGGTGCTCAAACTCCATACATGATTTCCAGTTTTGAGGTAAGTTTTCTCAATTTTGAACTCTCTCTAGAAGCATCGTTAGTGGTTACTTTGTGAATGAAAAATGTAAACATCATAGCCCTGAAGCTAACCATGCCTTTAGTTTTCATTTATGTTACCTAAGTGATGTGAATTTTAAGTTTGAACTTTCTGAAAAAATTAGGTTTTATTTGGTAACAAACAAAATTCATGTTCATCTTTGATTTATAACTTTAATTATTTCCATGGTTGAATTCGTGGTGAAAAATGGAGCAAGTTTCATGTTTACACTTTTGAAAATGGTTGAGAAATGAGCAAGATCAGAAATTCAAAAATGTAACAATGGAGGTTGGCCCAAGGAAGAATATGAAGTTGTGTTCAGGAACGAGTTTATTTTAAATTTATTGCAACTTGTATTATTAACGGATGAAACAACCACCTCAATGGAAGAGGAAGCGCGCGTAAGGAATTAGTGTGTAGGGACCTGGATTCGAGCCCTAGTGGTACTCTTTTGTTTTTTTTCACATTTTCTCCTTGCAGATTCAATACAAGCCAAGCACATGCGTGCACCATGTGCCTCTCACCCATACCACTTGATCCATGGACCATTAAATTCGGTGCTTCATAATGCAAGACCATGATGCATCTCCAAGAAGTCGGCCATATGGGATCAAAAACAGGCGCTGGACTCAGAACTCGAGCCTTATCTATTTTTTTGTTTTTACTTTTTAATACCCCCTTTTTAATAAAAACATCCAGGCCCATTTTCTTTCTTTTTTATTATTTTATGATTCAAATAAGAAAAAAAACCTTTTGGTCTGGCGCTCCATTTTCTATTTTAACCTCCTGATTACTTTTCAAACACCCCAGCCCATTTCTTTTTATTTCTCTAAATTTTTTATATTTCATTTATTTATTTATTTTTATTTAACCCAAAAATATAAAAATATATTTTCTAAAAATAATTAAATTTAAAATATTTTAATTTAAACACTTGTTTTATTTTTGTTAATATTTAGAACTAGATTTTGTTTATTATTCACACTTTAAAATATTTTTCTAAATTAACATTAACAAACATTATTTTCTTAACAAATTAAATTAGACTTAGGTTTTTTATTTTAATTAACTTAGATTTTTGGGTTTTATTAAATAGTTAATTAACTTTTCTTGTAATTAAAGTCAATTAGTTTATTAGGTTAATCTTTAAACCTTTCTATCAAAAACCCTAAAAAACAATCTTTTTCTTCCTCTTTACATTTTGTACATTCTATTCATATTCACTGGTTTGTAATATATAATTATGGATTTATTGCTTTCCTCCCTCTATTCACAAACTTGTACCCCCATTCCCAAAGCGCTGTAATAGCGTAGGACATTTAAATTCGACAGATTATCGCTTTCCTTATTATTGCTAGTAATTAGGGTTTGCATGAAAAATATAAAATCAAACATTAGAAAGCCCTAATTTAAAGACAAACACACTTTGCACACATGCACCTCTAGGGTTAACCACACTTGTTTCCTCGGATAAAAACAATCATGTCCCTCGAACGTGGGTTGTTTTAGCAAAAAACCCTCGGTTAAAAGATCATAGTCCCTCGATGACCCTTCAAATGTTTCCTTTAGTAAATGATCTTAGCCCCTTACGAAAATTGCTAAAACATCTTACAAGTTGCCTTCTATGACTGTACAATGACCCACACATGCCCCTCACATCCAATGACATGGCTCTCTACCAATCAATGGTAAAAAAGCACTATCCAAAGGAGGAGGAAAATAACAAAGACTTTTTGAGTAGGTAGATTGCTCGTAATTGCTTTCTCACAAACTAAAACCATTTTCACACCTCACACTTTCAAAAACAAACATCTTTCCAAACACTCCCTTTTGACAAATATTTTCAAAATAAAACATTTTGTATACATTCTCCACGATACAAGAATCATTGCAAAATTGCCATACTAAGGCGTTTTCAAAATATTTCCAAACAAACATTTTGTATACATTCTCAACGATACAAGAATCATTTCAAAATTACCACTTTCAAAACATCTTCAAAAAAATATCTTTCAACATACACAAACACAAAGAATTTTTAAGTGATCAAGCAATTAAGATCCTATAGATAACTATGGATGAAAAGGGTGCTAACACCTTTCCTTTTCATAACTTACCCCCCGAACTCAAGAAAAATTCTCAAAGGTCTTTCCTGTTCTTTTCACCCTTTCCTTTATTGGATAAAAGAAAAGTCGGTGGCGACTCTTGCTATCCACAACATTTGCGATAAAACGCAAAACACACAAGTCAGTTCTCCCACCGTATTACAGAACTGGCGACTCTACTGGGGACAAAATACTAAAAGTGGGGTCACCTTAAGAGCTAGATCATCTTTATTTGCTTTATTTGTTGGCCTTGTTTGCTTTACATTTGTGGGTTATGCTTGAGTTTATTACTTGTATAGATCCTATACCCAGATCTGGGGCATATTAGGTAAGTAGCAATAGATCGTGGAAACTGTACGGCATAGACCGATTTGGTTGAAGTGATAGCTACGTTAGTGACACACATTTGTGGGTACCAATGTCCCTTGAGTTAAATCAAGGAGAATACGGGGCCGCTGAGTGGTGTCATAAAGCACTAACTGACTGTAGAACTTTAGTTGAACAACTTGGCCATTAGAAAGTAGTGAGATAGATGGCTTTGGTGCAAGATTGAAATTGGTTGATACTCGATAGTACACTCATTGAGATCAGACTTTCGGGATATTTCGGTCGCGAAAACAGATTGCTTGTGCTGAAACAATGCCCGATGAAGAAAGATTAATGATATTGAGACCCCTTAGAAGCCGGTTAATTTTTAGGACAGGTGGAACAAACTTAAACTTCAAGAGGGTACTTACCTATAAACCCCATTCAAGCATAAACCTAAGGCCTTATGTGTTTTGTTTGTGTATGATTATTTGTTCATGACATCATAACATCATGCCATAGCACTTTTACTAACCATTTCAAGGACCTAGGGATTTATCTTTGTTTTGTTTTGTATATCATGGCTTCTGCTCGCAGAAATACCATCTGAATAAGCTTTATAAAGGTGCCTCCTCAACTGAAAGAGTTATCATCAAGGGTTCCTGAAGATTATCTATTTGCCAAATGATATGGTCGACTTCTCAATCTGGTTACCTCAAGCTTTAAAGAAGACATGGTATGTGTGCTCTTTCAATTCTTTAATCCTATGCATCATTGTTTCACCTTTCCCGATTATCAATTGGTGCCCACAATGGAAGAGTTCTTTCAGCTGTTAGGAGTACCAATCCTTAATCAAATACTATTCACTGGTTCAGAGGAAACTCCAAAACCTGAAGTTATTTCCAAGACTTTACATTTGAAGAGGTCTGACATTATAGATAATTGAGAAACAAGGAGTGGAGTCATAGGTTTTCTAGCTAAGTTTCTATTAGAGAAGGATAAAATGTTTTGGGAGGCTATGGATTTGCAACCTTTTGAAGAAGTCTTGGATCTTCTAATCTTTGGGTTAGTACTGTTCGCTAATCCAGACCAACTCATAGATGTGAATGATGTCAAAATCTTCCTTTCTCGTAACCTTGTGCCTACTTTGCTCGGAGACATTCTGCATACTCTTCACCCTCGTACCATGAGGAAGAGAGGGGCTTTTATGTGTTGCATATCGTTGCTATCTAGGTGGTTTATTTCACACCTTCCCCGATTAATTTTGAAAATGAATAAGGTTTGATTTGGTCTCAAAGGATGACGTCGCTCTCTTATTCTGATATCTTTTGGTGTTCCCGATCTCTGGAGGATGTTACTATCATTGACCTTTGTGGGGAGTTCCCTAATGTTCAACTACTTGGAATTAGGGGATGTATTACTTATAACCCTTGTATGGATCTATGACAATTTGGTTATGCGCGAAGAGATGGTCCTCACGACGCACTCATTCAAGGTATTGTATTCGACTACGAGAACGACGTTCCAGGTTATCATCGAAGGTTAATACATGCTTGAGGCATGATAAGCAAGGTTGATAGACTTTGGAGCATAATAATTCCATCCCTATTGAGCCTTATCTCAAATGGGTACGAGCTCGTGATCAAGGTCTCATGATGCCATATTCAGCTCTCTTACCAATTGTTGTGGAGCCTGTTGCTTTATGGGACATTCCTTACACCACCGACCTCGAAGAATTGCAGAGATCTTGGATTCAACTCAAGGGGGAACAAGACACCTTTGAAGCTCGATTCTACACAAGCGAGAAGAAAGTATTGGAGCTCACCAAGCAACTTCATGAGGAGCAAAGCCTGAATGCCTACCTCGACAAAGAGGAAACGCCCATGGAAGACTTAATACAATTGTTGTTTCTGTTTCTTTTTGGCTAGAAAATTTAAATCTCTTGAAGTCCTTGAAAACATTGCATATACATATCATGCATCATATCATAAGCAGGTTTTCTGATACAAGTTTCCTTATCTTTTTACTGTTTATTTCAATATAAGATGGCTCTAGAGAAAACCGTCAAAGATCTGCAAACTCAACACACACATTTCCAAGAGACTCTCCTAAACTTAGCTAAAGAACAACAAGAAATGATTTCACTCCTTGCCACCAAAAAGAAGACCAAGAAACGGGCTATTATTCTCAACATGGGAAAAAGGTTCAAGGGGCTCGCCCAACTGGCTCAAATAGAAGAGGCTTCTTCTAAGGAGGAAGAAAATCAAGACGAGGATGTTATAAGCACCAGGGATGGGGGTCGAAATAACCAGATTTCTGAGGACGAAGAGTACTCAAATGAGCAGTAACCCCTGGCGGAGGAAAAATACAAACAGCTAAAAGATCGACTTAAGGCCGTGGAGATCCAAACAAGGCCTGTTTTGGACTGTGGAGACTCGGGTTTAGTCCCTGGGATGGTCATTCCCCACAAATTCAAGGTTCATGTCTTTGCCAAGTATGATGGAATCTCCTGTCCCAAAATGCATTTGAGGTCTTATGTTCGCAAGATTCAACCACACACCGCCGATAAAAAGTTATGGGTTCATTTCTTCCAAGAGAGCTTATCTGGGACACAGTTGGAATGGTCTTATCAACTAGAAGGGACTGATATCCACACATGGGAGGATCTGGCTGCTTCCTTTTACATACAATACCAATACAATGTTGATCTTGCACCAACTCGCGTGCAATTACAAAATATGACTATAGGCTCATGCGAAGGCTTTAAGGAGTATGCTAAAAAATGGAGGGACCTGGATGGAAGGGTGGAACCCCCTTTAATTGACAGAGAATTAGTGGACATGTTCATGGGAAACTTGACTGGTCCATTCTTTAATTTGCTGAATAGGAGTTCTTCGTCAGGGTTTACTGAGTTGATTTTGAATGGTGAACGTGTTAAAAGTGGAATCAAAAGTGGGAAAATCTCAATGGCATCGACCACTGCTTCTGTAAAGAAACCATTTGTTGGTAAGAAAGAGGCTAACATTGTTTATGGACAAAGGAGCTGTATCAAAAATGATTGTCATCAGTCGGTAAGTTCCGTGTTGATTTCTAACCCAACCCCGGTTCAACGACCACAATGAGAAAACAATCAACAAAGGCTAAATACCTTGAGGAGATAGTTCACTAGGATCGACATGCCATTGTCTCAAGCTTTACAACATCTGTTGAAGGCAGATTTAGTAACGCTACGGGATCCTTCTTAAAATCCCAATACCTCATCTCCGAAGTATAACCCAAATGCAAGGTGTGCATACCATTTCAATATCCCTGTGCACGACACCAATGATTGTTGGGCCCTAAAAAGAAAAATATATGATTTAATTAACAACTGAGTGATTAATTTTGATCCTCCACAAACCCCTAATGTGATTACCACACCCATGCCCAGTCATGTTAAAGGTGTTAATGTTATTGACGATGTTTCCTTTGTCTCTACAATCAGTGATTGGACTACTCCCTTAATGGTCGTTAAGAAGAATTTGTTAAGATCCGGTTTATTTTTGAGCTGCCTTGAAAATTATCACCATTGTGCTTCCCAAGCTAATGCTTGTATGTGGCTGAAAAAAGGTATTCAACGCCTGATTGATAGCCATGAAATTATGTTCGAGAAAACTCCATCCACGAAGAGTTTTCTTGAAAGTATACCTCAAGAGGTGATACTTGAAGATGTTTCCATAACCACCATTTCAAATACTCCTATTAGGATCACTTCTAAAGGCCCTATAAGGATTCCTGCTGAGCAAGGAGTGGTTGCCCAGATTATCACTATATCGGGGCCAATCCCCTATTCCTCTGACAAAGTTGTGCCTTGGAACTATGGGGCAGAAGTTTATTATCATGGTGTCAAGCAAGAGCCATGGATTACTAAAAATGAAGATCTTGAAATTACAAACATTAAGGTTACTAGGGAAGGACAGATCTTCTCTCCAGAGATCTCTCCTCCAACAACTACTACAACACCTATTCGTATTCTTGCTGCTAGACCAACTGTTGATACCCGAGGTAAAGAGAAAGTTACTGAGCCTACCCTGGCGGAGGTACCCTCAAAATATGTTACAATTGAAAACCCATCTAGTCAAGAGATGGAAGAAATATGAAGATCATCCGAAAAAGTGACTACAAAATAGTTGAACAACTGGGGTAGACACCCTCAAAGATATCCATATTGTCCTTGTTGTTGTGCTCAGAAGCACATGCCCAAGCTCTGTCGAAATTCTTGAAGAATGCCCATGTACCACAAGAGACCACTGCTAATCAATTTGAGAATTGTGTTGCAAGCCTAACTGCTGATAATGGCTTGGGATTTTCTAATGCAGATTTTACTCCTGTAAGGAAGAATCATAACAAGGCTCTGCATATCTCTATCGAATGCAAAGGCACCACTCTGGCACATGTGTTAGTAGATATTGGGTCCTCCCTGAATGTTTTAACCAAAGGTGCTTTGGATAGACTGGACTGTGAAGGGCTGGTGATGAAACCCAGCGATATTGTGGTAAGAGCCTTCGATGGTTTGAAGAGAATGGTCTACAGAGAGGTTGATCTTCCAATCAAGGTGGGATCTGAAGTCTTTATTCAACTTTTTATATAATGGGTATCTGCCCGACCTATTCTTGCTTGCTAGGACGCCTATGGATTCATGGGGCAGGTGCGGTTACCTCTACATTGCATCAAAAGCTGAAATACACGGAGAAATGGGAGATTGTCACAGTATGTGGAAAGGAAGAATATATGGTAAGTCATTCGAATTCTTTCAAATATGTTAAAATGGATGGAGAATTCATTAAAAAACCCTTCCAGACATTTGAGGTAATCCCTCCAATTATTGTTGTTGCTAAAGCTATTATTCTTGAGGTATCTAAAAACACACCACGAATGGCTTCCTTGAAGGATGCTAGGGTTGTGGTAGAAGATGAAGGTTGCACTATCTAGGGACAACTTCTTGACATCCCCTACAAATCTAATAAATTTGGGTCGGGTTTTACTTCAAAGGCTCAGAAAGAGGTTCGACGTGCTCGTGTTGGGGGACCACCTCTCTGTATTAGCAACAATGAAGTCAATTCCCTAGGAGACACTGATAGTGACTGTGACTTAGACGATTGGATATTCCCAACTACTGACGGCAGACTCAACAACTGGATGGCTAAAGACTTTATCTCAATCTCCTTTAGGAAGGAGTAATTGTTGTTTCCTAATTTTATCGCTTTAAGAAGTTTGTCTGTATAATTTCTTTAAAAAAAATATCTTTAAACCATGTGCCTTTCCTGGGGCACAATGGTCCATTTGTTAAAGGTTGTCATTTCATATATCATATGCTCATTTAACAAAAACATTGGACGATTTTGCATTCAAATTTTGCGCTCTTTGTATTTCTTTTACTTTACTGCATTTTCAAATAGCCATGTGACCTTACATGCACACACACACGTTTGCAAATCCACATCCAATCCGGATCTCATTGACAACAATTTTTCTATTACCGTTTATGACTTTGAAAATCCAATCTATCAAGCCGAAGACGAAGGTGAAGAAGATTATGAGATACATGGAGAACTCGCCAGACTCATGATACAAGAGGAAAAGGCTAGCCAACCACACGAAGAACCAGTCAAAGTAATAAACTTTGGTACTGAGGCAGATAAGAAAGAAGTCAAGATTGGAGCCAACCTGGAAGACAGTGTGAAGAGCAGATTGGTTTGGATGTTGCACGACTATGTTGAGGTATTCTCTTGGTAATATGAAGACATGCCATGGCTCGATACAGATATCGTGGTTCATCGTCTGTCAATGAAAGAGGGATATTATCCGATCAAATAAAGGGTTCGCCGCATGCACCCTGATATGTCAGAGAAAATCAAGACTGAGATAATGAAACAGTTCAATTCAAGTTTCTTGCAGTGACTTTTAAATCCCCAATGGTTTGCAAATGTTGTTCCAGTTCCGAAAAAAGACGTTAAGGTCCATATGTGTGTAGACTACAAAGATTTAAATAGGGAAATCCCCAAAGATGACTTCCCACTACCATATATTGATGTTATAGTTGAAAAAACTACTCAACACAAGGTATTCTTTTTCATGGATGGCTTCTCGGGTTATAACAAAATCAAAATGGCGGCCGAAGACATGGAGAAAACCACTTTTGTCAAACAGTGGGGAACCTTTTGTTATAAGGTCATGCCTTTTGGGTTGAAGAACGCAGGAGCACTTTTCAAAGAGCTATGGTGGCTTTATTTCATGACATGATTCATCATGAAATAAAAATCTATATGGATGATATGATAGCAAGATCACAAACTGAGGAAGAGCACCTTATTCATTTGTAGAAACTGTTTGAAAGGCTGAAGAAAAACAAGCTGAGGTTGAATCCCAACAAACGCACCTTTGGGGTAAGATCTGGAAAGCTACTAGGCTTCATTGTCAGTGGGAAAGGAATTGAAGTCGATCATGTAAAAGTCAAAGCTATCCATGAAATGCCAGCTCCTCGTACTGAGAAGAAGGTTAGAGGTTTCTTAGGATGACTCAACTACATTGTCGGATTCATCTCTCACTTGACTGCTACTTGTGAGCCAATCTTCAAGCTACTGAAGAAAGATCAAGTAGTAAAATGGAATGACGAGTGCCAAGTAGCTTTTGACAAGATCAAAGAGTACTTACAGGATCCTCCAATATTGATGCCACCAGTTGAAGGAAGACCTCTGATCATGTACTTAAATGTGTTAGAGAATTCAATGGGGTGTGTGTTGGGCCAATATGACGAGTCTGGTCTAAAAGAGCATGAAATATACTACCTTAGCAAAAAGTTTATCGACTGTGAAATAAGATATTCACTGCTCGAGAAAACTTGTTGCGCTTTGGCATGGGCTACTCGCCGACTAAGACAATATATGTTGACTCATACCACTCTATTGATCTCTAAGATGGATCCCATCAAGTATATCTTTGAGAAGCCACCTCTCTCTGGAAGGATAGCCCGAAGGCAAATGATCTTAACCGAATACGATATTGAATACACTATACAAAAATAAATCAAAGGAAGTGTATTGGAAGATCATTTGGCACATCAAGCCGTGGATGACTACCAATATATGAACTTTGAATTCCCAGACGAGAATATCATGCTAATTATAATTGTGAAAAGCCTAGTTTGTATGAAAGACCTGAGCAAGGATCCTATTGGACTATGGTTTTTGATGGAGCTTCCAACGCACTGGGTAATAGAATTGGTGATGTGATAATTTACCCCGAAGGTTTCCATACGCCTTTCACTGCTAGGCTCTGCTTTGACAATACCAACAACATGGATGAGTATGAAACATGCATCTTAGGTCTTAAAACTTCTATTGACCTAACAATCAAATTCTTAAGCATATTCGGAGACTCAACTTTAGTAATCAATCAAGTTAAAGGAGAGTGGGATACAAAACATCCAAATCTTATCCCTTACAAAGAACTTGTGCTAACCTTGATCCCGTACTTTAAAGAAATCACCTTTGAACACATTCCGAGGGAAGAAAATCAGTTGGAAGATTCCCTAGCTACCATGTCATCCATGTTCAAGGTCAAGTGGGACAACGAAGCTCCCAGGATTATTGTCGAATGACTTAATGAACTGGCGCAGTGCTATGAGATTAACACTTATGGAGTAGAGGAGAAGCCTTGTGTTGTACCCCAAAATTTTCCCTCCCATTTTACTCAACATATGCTCATTAAGACCCTCGACTTGCTCAAGGATGCTCAAGAGTTTACCAGACAAACTCTCTCCTAAAGCAATGAACCTCCAACTAGGGTTTCCATTTTCATCAAGAATGGTGAGCTCCAAAGGCCTCATATGTTCTCCATAGTCCTAATATGTCCTCAAGACCCTCCATGTCAAATTTCAAGCCTTGCACAAGAAGTTTGTTCAGTCAACTGCTCAAATGCTTGAGAATCAACTATATTAGGTCAAAAGTCAAATGTGGCCCGCATACAGTCAAACTTCAAGATTTTTGGTCACCATCAACATTTTGAAGTGATATTAATCATTTGATAAAGGTTTGATCATGATTCCTCAAGGAATGATCCTAATTCATCAAAACTCAAAAGTTGTTAAATTAGGGTTTCGTAAGAAAAGTCAACCAAACTTTGACCAAACATAATTTTCTCATACTTTATCAGAAATTTCTCACCCAAGGCTCATTTTGAAGGGAATCCAATTTACTACAGCTCATCTTCATCCCTCAAGTTCAAAAAGTTCACTCATAAAAAGATATGAATTTCTACATTATAGGTCCTTTTGAAAATTCAACAAAAATACCTTTTGGATCAAAGCTTCTTACATGAACATGGAAGATCCAATTGAAATTAGACCAAAAGGGTTGTTTAGGGGACATCCTAAGATTTAAAAAAAGTCCAAGAACACCTCTCTAGGGTTAAAATTGGAGGAGATATGCATTGTCAAAGTTGACCATTCTTAGAAAATTTCCAAAAGTCAAATGTGCTCAAAAATGCATTTTTTGTCAAAAGGGCCTAACATTTCAGGATTGTATCTTGTTAAGGACCTGGTCCACGACCCGAATCAGCAGCCATATATTATTTTCTCTATTTATTTATTTTATTTTGAATTTTATTTATTAAAAATTACATTAAATCAAATAAATGACAAAAAATATAAAAGATTGATTTTTTGATCTGATTTTGGTAAGAATAAAATCTCATTAAGATGGCCTAACCAAATCAAATCGAATCAAGGCAATCTGAGGCAAAAAAAGCATGATTTGGCCATGTTTGGAATGAAAGAATATGACTTAAAGATCAAATAATTTATCCATCAACTCCCAAGATTGGATCCAAAATTGTTAACCTAATTAGACTCAATACATATATTGAGGCTTGTTTGAACCCTAGGGAGAGGGGAGAGAGGTGCAGCTACTCAAAAGATACCCTGTACACAAGCTTGAAATTCAAGGAAGAGTGACCATTGAGTTTGGATTTTGAGGTAGCTTCAAGAGGTTATAAAGGTTGCAACATATTCCTGGAGACACACTGAGGCTAATTGCATTATTCTCAAGTGTCAAAACTCTCAGAATCACGACCAATTCGATCACGGTTTGCATTTTGTTTTCAAAAACAATTATAGTCATACATGCGTTATAAATACTTTTTGACCATGAATTCTTGTTTGTATGGATGTTTAGAACATATTTGAATCACTAATTGCAAGTTCTGTGCATACATGGATAATTACCATTTTTAGGGTTTGAGGATGGGTTTCAGGGCTTTTTAATACTGCCAAAATCAGGGCACGAGAGGAGTATCACAGGGATTTAATTTATCATGCTTGTTTGAGTTCTTTTGAGATTCACAGGGATGTAGCTACAAACATCGTTTGTAGGTAAAGGGGTTTCACCTAAAACGACGGTCCCAGGAAGAAGAAGAATAGGTTGCACGATCCCAGTGGCCAATTTGAATTCACATGTGTTTTTCATTAGCACTGACCATTATTCCATATAATATATTTTGTCCATTCATGTAAATAAAAGACAACATGGCCAGGTGGTAAAGGGAAGCATTTGCAAAGGGTAAGACCTGGGTTCGATACCCAGGTCTGGAGTTTTTCATTTTCTCGTTTGTTCATTGCAGATCCAGCGTACCTCCTTGCCTAAAGCCCACCATGCGTCTCCAAAATTCAACCCCAAGATCTCATCATACAAAGATCCAACATCCAGTACATGCAGTTATACCGTGAACCATCATAAGGGAGCTACACTAGATCTGGCGCAGGCATGGGCTCAGTATGCATGGGCCTAACAAAAAATCAGAAATGCACCCCCCTTGGTTTGCTTATGCAGGCCCAATATCTCTTCTTCTTTTTAATTCTTTTCTTATTATTTTTAATTATGTTTTTTTAATAACACCATAAAAAATTCATATTTTTTTTATTAATCAAAGAAATCATAAAAAACATCAAGAAAACATTTTCCATAAAAATTATTTTATTAATTAATTAGTTTAATTAAGTTTAGGCAATTTAATTCTCTTTTCTGTTATAATTTAAAATAATTAGAATTAAGGTTTAATTTTGTACATAACCTAGTTTTTCCTTAAAAATAACATAAATACTTTCTCAAATTAGATTTTTAGGTCGTCTAATTATTTCTCGCATTTAATTTTCCGCGCGCTTTTAGTTTTCCTTTTTTATTATTATTTGTAACTGCTATGAGTTTGTAATAGATTTAAATAAGGTTTCAATTCCGCATTTTATTTTCAGTCAAAAATAATTATGTATCTTCCCAAGGCCATGTAATAATTAGGACTCTAACTTCTCTCATTTTAATTTCCGTAAACTATAAACTTCTTAGATGTATGTATAGGATTGTATGGAAAGATGAATTGAAATTAAAACGGTAGAAAACCCTAATTTTGCAAAGATAATTGACTGAAAAAAATACACTTGCACATGCCCACTCCTAGGGTTTACTCCACTTGGTTGCCTTGGAAATAATGGTCGTGTCCCTCGAACGTAGGGGTACCTTAGCAATGACCCGCGATCTGAAATCTTCATAAAGATCATAGTCCCTACTCGTCCCTCGAGTTGCCTACAAATTGATCTTATGACGATATTACCTTCAAGATGCTAAGATATCCTTACCTGTTGCCTTCAGAGACCGTTTCTTCCCTTCGAACGTCCCTTTAAAACTCCAATGACGGTGCCACCTATTCCTTAATAATAGGGTAGCGCTATCTAAAGGAGAATGAACAGACTTTTTTTCGAGTAGGTAGATTAGCTCCTAGGTACTTGCTCAAACAAAACTTTTCACATAAACACTTTTCAAAACAATTTTCAAAACAACTTCGTCACACTCTTGAAGACTGATACAAGGGTTATCACGAAGTAAAACTTTTTCAAAACACACACAAGCAATTTAAAAATGAGCAAGTATCTAAGAGCCCATAGAAAACTACGGATGGAAAGGATGCTAACACCTTCCTTTTCCATAATCTACCTCCCTTACTCAAAAACATCTCGAAAAAGATTTTTTGTGTTCTTTTTCCTTTTCCTTTGTTGGGTGAAATAAAAGTCGGTGGCGAATCTTGCTTACCGCAACATTTGCGAACAAAAAATGCAAAACCAGTATTAACTGTCGGTTCTGCCATCGTATCACAGAACTGGCGACTTTGCTGGGGACTATAAATAAGTGGGGTATACCTTAGGATCTAGATCACTTTGTAACTTGCTTGCTTGTCTTTTGCTTTGCCTGCTTTATATTTAAGGGTTTTTGTTGGGGTTACATAGATCCTATACCCGGATCTAGGGACACCTTTTAGGTAAGTTGCAATAAACTGTGAGGGAACTGTGCGTGGTATACCTACACGGTTGAAGCAGTAGCTACATTGATGTTGCACTTTGGTTGGTATCGGTTACCCTTGAGTCAATCAAGGAGAGTACGGGGCCGCCACGTGGTGTCGTGAAGCATCAACTGACCCTAGAACCTTTAATTGCACAACTTGGCCAGTATGACGTAGCGAGGTGGCCGGCATTGGTGTATTCCCAAGGTCGATAGATACTCGATGCTACACTCATTGAGGTTTGACTCTTGATATTTGTTTGGTTGTGAGTCAATCACCTATTGAACGAAGTTGGGGGAAAGATCGGTGATATTGATATCCCTTAGAACCCGGTTACTATTTATAGGACAGGTTGAACCAATCTAACTTCAAGAGGGTATGAACATAAAACTCATGCATGCCTTAAACCTAAGGACTTGGTGTGACATGTTTGATGTTTGCTATACCTGTGATTTTCTTACATAATCATGACATCATAATCATGACATTGTAATCATAACATCATAAGCATGGCATATCATGACTAACCATTTCAAGGATTTCCTAGGGCTCATTTTTGCTTTGTTTTGTAGGACATGGCATCCGCCCGTAGGAACACTGTACAGATCAACCTTGTTAAAGTGTCTCTCCAACTAAAGGACTTGGCATTAAGGGTTCTTGAAAGTTCTCATTTCACTAAAAAGCATGGTCAGTAGCTCAATTTGGTCACTACAAAACCTGATGAAGAATTATTAAAAATGTTGTTTTAGTTCTTCGATCCTGTGCACCATTGTTTCACCTTCCCGGATTACCAGCTAATACCTACCATGGAGGAATTTTCTCAGTTGTTGGGGGTGCCGATTATTGATCAGTTACCTTTCAACGGTACGGAAGAACATCCAAAGCCTGAATAGATTGCTAGATCTTTTTCCTTACAACTGTCTGACATAGTGACAAATTGGGAGACTAGAGGGAGTGTCCAAGGAATTTCGGTTAAGTTTCTGTTCGAGAAGGCTTATAATTTCTAGGATACCATAGATTTACATGATTTCAAAGAGGTGCTGGCACTTCTCGTTTACGGGATGGTACTTTTCCCTAATGCAGATCAACTCGTAGATGTGAGCACTATTAAGGTTTTTCTGTCTCAGAATCCAGTGCCTACATTACTCGGGGATATTCTACACTATGTACATGCTCTCACTATAAAGAGAAGGGGGCCCTCCTGTTTTGCACCCATTTATTGGCTAGGTGGTTTATTTCGCACCTACCCAGGTCTATTTTGAAGAATGAACAGGGTTTGAAATGGTCTCGTAGGATTATGTCCCTTAAGCATTCAGACATTCACTGGTGTTCACGGTTCTCGGAAGATGTTACCATCATCGATCGCTGTGGTGAATTACCTAATATCCCTCTCTTAGGCATTAGGGGAGGAATCACTTACAACCCTTGTTTGGCCTTGCGTTAGTTTGGTTATGCGAAAATAGATGGTCCACATTATACGCTTATCCAAGGAATTTCCTTCAACTATGAGAATGATGGTCAGGGATACCGCAAAAGGTTCATAAAAGTTTGGGGCATGGTGCATAAAATTGATAACAAGACGCTAGGGCACAAGAATTCCATTCCTCTTGAGCCTTATCTTCGGTGGGTACGAGCTCGCGACCAAAGTCTTATGATGCCTTACCCAGCTGTCCTACCAATAACTGTGGAGCCAACTATTGAAGGAGATATTACTTCCCTTGGTCATCATCCTGACATGCCAACTGATCATGAAGAATTACTGAAATCCTGGGTTTAACTCAAAGAGGAGCAGGACACGTTTGAAGCATAGTTTTATGCTAGCGAGAAGAAGATCCTAGAGCTCACTAGGCTACTTCATGAAGAAAGGAACATAAACGCCTATATTGCACCAAAAAGGATGCGCTCTTGGGAGACCTAGTTTCTTTTTAGCTTTAAGTCTTGTTTTGTTTAATTGTAAGACTAAAAGGTATTCTTAGTAACAATTCGAACTTATTAATGCAATTAACGTGTGTTTCTTTTGGTTAAACAAATCTGAGCCTTTAAGAATTCTTGAAATCATTGCATACGCATCTCATTCATAGCATCACATAAACAGGTATCATTACATGTTTCTCATCTCTTCGCTGTTTATTTCAGCAGAAATGTCTTCCGAACAAAGCATCAAGGATCTTTAGGCACAAAATGCCCAATTCTAACAGATGTTCATAAATCTGGAAAAAGGGCAGGAGGATCTGAAGGCCCTCATCCTGAAGGAGAAGAAGAAAAAGAAGAAGGTCACTGGTATTCTGAATATGGGTAGAAGGTTCAGGGGGGCGTTAAAGTAACAAGTCGATCTGACCTCTTCATCCAAAGAAGGGGAAAATCAAGAAGAAGAGACAAGGGAAGAGAACCCTAGTCTTGAAGTTTCTGACAATGATACAAACTACAACGATGAGTAGTATCCTCATACTGAGGATAGATACAAGCAGTTGGAAGATCGTATGAGTGCTATGGAAATCTAGAGAATACCCAGGTTTGATTTCTAAGAATTGGGATTGGTGTCGGGAGTGGTCATCCCGCAGAAGTTCAAGGATCCAATTTTTGCAAAGTATGATGGGGTGTCTTGCCCAAAACTCCATCTCCGCTCCTACGTCAGAAAGATCCATCCCCACACCGGTGATAGAAATTTGTGGGTTCACTTATTTAAAGACAGTCTGTCAGGGACTCAGCTTGAATGGTTCTACCAACTGGAGAGAGACAATGTCCGAAATTGGGAAGATCTGGATGCTGATTTTTATAAGTAGTATCAATACAACGCCGACCTTGCTCCTACTCATACTCAACTCCGGAGTATATCCATGGGTGCAAGTGAAGGCTTTAAGGACTATGCACAGAAGTGGAGAGTCTTGGCTGGAAGAGTCCAACCCCCATTGTCTGATAGGGAGTTAGTCGATATGTTTCCGAGGATGCTATCTGGTTCATTCTTTAATCATTTGATCGACAACTCGTCAGCTGGTTTCACCAAGATGATTCTAACTGGAGAGAGGGTAGAAGATGGGATTCGGAGCAGTAAGATACAGAAGGATGCCTCTTTGAGTTTGGTGAAGAAGCCTTTTACTGATAAGAAGGAAGCCTGTTCCATCTATAGTCTGAGAGGCCAAAGCAGAGCTGGACACTGCCAGACAGTAAGTGTCGTAATAATACCCAGACCTGCAGTTTCTCCACAATGCAACAATCAACATAGGGTGGAAAGATCACAACGGAAGTTTACCCGGATCAACATGGCGTTGGCTGCAGTTCTACCCCATCTACTGAGATCCAACTTGGCAACCTTGAAAGAGGCTCCCAAGAATCCGAACACCACATCTCCCTGATATAACCCAAATGCTCGGTGTGCCTATCATTCTGAGAATCCTGGCCACGATACCAATGACTACTAGGCTCTAATAAATAAGGTACAGGATCTGATTGAAGCCAAGCAGATTGAGTTTGATGCTCCAGAAAAGCCCAATGTCATAACTTCTCCCATGCCTAAGCACTGTCGTGGAGTTAATGTTGTTGATACCAATCTGTTTGTGACCTTAGTGGATGAAGTTTCTACCTCTCTTATGACGGTTAAGAAGAATTTGTTGTCAACCGTTTTATTTCTGGGTTGTGGTGAAGGTTGCCATATGTGTTCATTTCTGCCTTCTGGTTGCCATTTGTTGAAGTCCGGTATTCAGCGCCTGATAGACAACAAAGAAATTTTGTTCGAGAAAACTTTGATTCTCGTTGTTCCATTTGAAGACATTGCTATTATAACCATTTCCACCAATCCTTCCAAGGTCTCCTCGAGAAGACCTGTTAGGATTACATCTGTTGTAAGAGTCGCTCCGCTAATAATCACCGTTCCTGGTCCTGTCCCGTATGCCTCGGATAAAGCTGTCCCCTGGCATTATGGTGTCGATGTGTATTATCATGGCATCAAACAAGATATGAAAAATGAAGAGGTTGATCCTGATGTCAGGAACATTGTCGAGACCAGCAAGGTTACCCAAAGCGGAAGGGTTTTCTCCCCCGAGATTTCCCCGAAGACTGTCAATAGGACTGTTGCTATTCCATATGTTGTTCCTACGGGTACTCCAACTACTCCTTTTCTTACTCCAATTATTACTCTCTCCGTCGAGTCATCTGGGACCCGAGGCGAAGAAGTTATAGGTGATCCTTCCCGAACAGAGGCACCTAGGAAAATTTTCGTGGAAGCCTCTAAGCAAGAGATAGAGGAAATAATGAAAATAATCAAAAATAACGACTACAATATGGTCGAGTAGCTGGGGAAGACCCCCTCAAACATATCCATGTTGTCCCTTCTGTTGTTCTCTGAGGCCCATGCGAAGGCTTTGATTGCATTCCTCAAGACTGGCATGTGCCGCAGGAGACCTCAGTTGATCAATTCAAAGATTGTGTGGCCAGCCTGACTGCTGACAATGGGTTGGGTTTTTCAGATGCAGACTTGGCATTAAAAGGGAAGAAGCATAATGATGCTCTGCATGTCTCGATTGAATGCAGGGGCACCACTATGGCTCATGTGCTGGTAGATACTGGGTCTTTGCTGAATATTCTACCTAAGAAGGCGTTGGATCGTCTGGATTGCAAGGGATTGACCTTAAAGCCTAGTAACATTTTGGTGAGGGATTTTGATGGGTCGAAGAGAATGGTGCATGGGGAAGTGGACATCCCGGTAAAAGTAGGTTCCCAGAATTTTGAGTCCACTTTATATGTAATGGACATCCGATCGTTATACTCTTGTTTGTTGGGTTGTCCTTGGATCCATGAAGTTGGGGCAGTTACATCTACACTGCACCAAATGCTAAAGTATCCAGTGAAAGGGAAGATTGTCACTGTGCGTGGTGAGGAGGAGTATATGGTGAGCCACCTCAATTCCTTCAGGTACATAGAGATGGACGGGAAATTCATAGAGAGTCCTTGCCAGAACTTTGAAGAGGTTCCCTAGATCTTGGCATCGGCTGAAACTACTACCAACAAAACTCCTCTGAAGATGGCTTCCCTCAAAGACGCCAGAGCAGTGCTTTAAGAAGGTGGGTATACCAATTAGGGACAACTCCTTGATTTTACTCACAAAACTGACAAGTTTGGTTTGGGCTTTACTGTAGGAGCTCAAATGGCTGTTCGATGCGCTCGGCCTGGAGGACCTCCCCTACGCATCAACAATCGGGGAATTAATGCCATTGAAGACAGCGAGGAAGATTCATACATTGACAGCTAGATTTACCCAACTACCAACGGTGGACCGAGTAACTAGATGGCTAGGGACTTTATACCAGTTTCTTTTATTCCGCATTAGTTGTCTTACTTGTTTTGAGATTTGTAATAAACAATTTAAACTCTACAGCCTTGTGTCTTGCCCGAGGCACATTGGCTTTGCTTGTGAGGGCTATTATTTGTCATTTCATATATCATCAATAAAGAATTGGACGTTCTTTGCACACAAATTTTGTGCTCTCTGTTTTTATTTTCTGTTTTCACTTTATCAAAACAGCTATGCTCTTACACACACTCACGTATCATATTGCAGATCCATATCCACTCTTGATCCCATTGATAACAACTCTGATACTGTCCATTATGACTTTGAAAATACGATCAACCAAGTCGAAGATGAAGGTGAGGATGATTGTGAGGTGCCTGGAGAATTTTCTAGACTATTACAACAGGAAGAAAGGGCTATACAGCCTCATGAAGAGCCAGTTGAGACAATAAATCTTGGCATGGAGATAGACAGAAAAGAAGTCAAGATCGGCGCAAATTTGGAAATTAAGATCAAACAGCGGTTGATACAAATGTTGCACGACTATGTCGAGATCTTTGCTTGGTCATATGAAGACATGCCTGGTTTAGACACTGATATTATGGTTCATCGCCTGCCGACCGAAGAAGACTGTCCTTTGGTTAAACAGAAGGTCCGTCGTATGCATCCTGAAATGTCAGAAAAGATCAAGGCAGAGGTCATGAAGCAGTTCGACATAGGGTTCTTAGTTGTCACCTCCTATCCACAGTGGGTTTCTAATGTCGTTCCGGTACCTAAAAAGGACGGTAAGGTACGGATGTGCATGGATTACAGAGATCTGAACAGGGCAAGCCCCAAGGATGACAACACCGTGCAGCACAAAACTTATCCTTCATGGATGGTTTCTCTGGCTACAATCAGATCAATATGGCTCCTGAAGACATGGAGAAGACAACCTTCGTCACACAGTGGGGCACCTTCTGTTACAAGGTGATGCCTTTCAGGTTGAAGAATGTCGGGGCAACTTATCAGCGCGCCATGGTCGCTTTGTTCCACGATATGATTCATCACGAGATCGAAGTTTATGTTGATGACATGATAGCCAAATCTCAAACTGAGGAAGATCACCTTGATCATCTAAAAACTTGTTCGACAGGTTGAGGATATACAAGCTAAGGTTGAATTCGAACAATTGCACCTTCGTGGTAAGGTCTGGTAAACTTATGGGTTTCATTGTCAGCAACAAAGGCATCCAAGTAGACCCTACTAAGGTAAAGGCCATACAAGATATGCCGGCTCCCCATACAGAGAAGGAAGTTATAGGTTTCTTGGGACGCTTGAATTATATCGCTAGGTTCATTTCACATCTGACAGCTAATTGTGAGCCAATCTTCAAGCTTCTGAAGAAAGATCAAGTAGTAAAGTGGAATGACGAATTCCAAACACCTTTAAAAAGAATCAAGGAATACCTTTAAAAACTGCCCATTCTGATGCCTCCAGTTGAAGGAAGACCTTTGATATTGTACTTAACAGTGCTAGACAATTCAATGGGGTATGTGCTGGGGCAGCATGACGAGTCTGGTCGAAAAGAGCACGCGATATACTACCTTAGCAAAAAGTTTACCGACTTTGAGACAAGATACTCACTACTCGAGAAAACTTGCTGGGCTTTAGCATGGGCTGCTCGCCGACTAAGATAGTATATGCTGACCCACACTACTTTGTTGATATCTTAGATGGATCCAATCAAGTACATCTTCGAGAAGCCCGCTCTCTCTGGAAGAATAGCAAGATGGAAGATGATCTTAACCGATTACGACATATAATATACAACCTAGAAAGAAATAAAGGGAAGTGTATTGGATGATCATTTGGCTCATCATTCCATGGATGACTACCAGTCCACGAATTTTGAGTTCCCGGACGAGATTATTATGCTAGTGACTGACAATGAAGAACCTGAACCGGATGAAGGACCTGAAGAAGGATCCCGATGGACTATGGTTTTTGGCGGAGCTTCGAACGCACTCGGTAATGGCATTGGTGCTGTAATTATATCTCCCGAAGGTTGTCATACTCCTTTCAATGCCCGGCTATGCTTCCACTATACTAACAATATGGCAGAGTATGATGCCTACAACATGGGTCTCAAGGCCGCTATTGATCTCAGGATCAAGTTCCTGGATGTTTTCGGGGATTTAGCCTTTGTAATAAGTTAGATTAAAGGTGAATGGGATACGAAACATCTGAATATCATCCCATACAAAGAGTACGTATTGACATTTCTCCCACAGTTTGAGGAGGTAACTTTTGAACATTTCCCGCGAGAGGAGAACTAGTTAGCGGACCCGCTAGCTACCATGTCTTCTATGTTCAAAGTCAGGTGAGACAACGAAGCTCCCCAAATCACCATTGAGAGGTTGGATGAACCAGCACACTGTTGTGAAATTGATACCAAAGAGGTGGCAGACAAACCCTGGTTTCATGAAGTCAAAAGGTATCTCGAGGCTTAAGAGTATCCCGAAGGGGCATCTGTCAACAATAAGAAGTTTCTGAGAAGGTCTGCTGCGAAGTTCTTCCTCAGTAATGGAATCCTCTACAAGCACAATCATGACTCAACATTACTATGGTGTGTAGACAAGAGCGAAACACAGAGGATTATGACGGATCTACATGAAGGTACCTTCGGGACCCATTCCAGTGGACATACCATGGCTAAGAAGATTCTATGGGCAAGATATTACTGGTCCACTATGGAAGCCTATTGTTATCAACACACTTGAACTTGTCATAAGTTCCAAATCTACACTGATAAGGTGCATGTGCCTCTGGTTCCCTTAAACGTCTTGACAGCTCTGTGGCCCTTTGCAATGTGGGGCATTGACATGATCGAAGAAATCAGGCCTACCGCTTCCAATGGACATCGCTTCATCCTAGTGGCCATTTATTACTTCACGAAGTGGGTTGAGGCGGCCTCTTTTGCTACAGTAACCAAGAACATCGTGGCGCGTTTTATCTGACATAATATGATATGTCAGTATGGCGTGCCAGAGAGGATTATTACTGATAATGGTATGAATCTCAACAACACCATGATCACCAAGCTCTATAAACAGTTCAAGATACATCATCATAACTCTTCTCCCTACCGGCTGAAGATGAACGGCATTGTTGAAGCGGCTAATAAGAACATCAAGAAAATTATATAGAAGATGACGGTGACGTACAAAGACTGGCATGAGATGTTACCATTTTCCCTTCATGGATACCATTTTCCCTATGAGTTTGGATTTAATTTATCATGCTTGTTTGAGTTCTTTTGAGATTCACAGGGATGTAGCCACATACATCGTCTATAGGTAAAGGGGTTTCACCTAAAATGACGGTCACAGGAAGAAGAAGAATAGGTGGCACGATCCCAGTGGCAAATTTGAATTCACGCGCGTTTTTCATTAGCACTGACCATTATTCCATATAATATATTGTGTGTATTCATGTAAACAAAAGACAACATGGCCAGGTGGTAAAGGGAAGCGTTTGCAAAGGGGAAGACCTGGGTTCGATACCCAGGTCTAGAGTTTTTCATTTTCTCGTTTGTTCATTGAAGATCCAGCATACCTCCTTGCCTAATGCCCACCATGCGTCTCCAAAATTCAACCCCAACATCTCATCATACAAAGATCCAACATCCAGTACATGCAGTTATACCGTGAACCATAAGAAGGGAGCTAAACTGGATCTGGCGCAGGCATGGGCTCAGTATGCATGGGCCTAACAAAAAAATCAGAAATGCACCCCCCTTGGTTTGCTTATGCAGGCCCAATATCTCTTCTTATTTTTAATTCTTTTCTTATTATTTTTAATTATGTTTTTTTAATAACACCATAAAAAATCATATTTTTTTATTCATCAAAGAAATCATAAAACCATTTTCCATAAAAAATTCTTTATTAATTAATTAGTATAATTAAATTTAGGCAATTTAATTCTCTTTTTTGTTATAATTTAAAATGATTAGAATTAAGGTTTAATTTTGTACATAACCTAGTTTTTCCTTAAAAATAACATAAATATTTTCTCAAATTAGATTTTTAGGTTGCTAATTATTTCTCGCATTTAATTTGCCGCGCGCTTTTAATTTCCATTTTTTATTATTATTTGTAACTGCTACAAGTTTGTAATAGATTTAAATAGGGTTTCAATTCTGTATTTTATTTTTAGTCAAAAATAATTATGTATCTGCCCAAAGCCATGTAATAATTAGGACTCTAACTTCTCGCATTTTAATTTCTGCAAACTATAAACTGCTTAGATATATGTATAGGATTGTATGGAAAGATGAATTGAAATTAAAATGGTAGAAAACCCTAATTGTGAAAAGATAATTGACTGGAAAAAATACACTTGCACATGCCCACTCCTAGGGTTTACTCCACTTGGTTGCCTCAGAAAAAATGGTCGTGTTCCTCTAACGTAGGGGTACCTTAGCAATGACCCGCGATCTGAAATCGTCATAAAGATCATAGTCCCTACTTGTCCCTCGAATTGCCTACAAATTGATCTTATGACGATAGTCCCTTCGAGATGCTAAGGTATCCTTACATGTTGCCTTCAGAGTCTGTTTCGTCCCTTCGAACGTCCCTTTAAAACTCCAACACGGTGCCACCTATTCCTTAATAATAGGGTAGCGTTGTCTAAAGGAGAACGAACAGACTTTTTTTTGAGTAGGTAGATTAGCTCCTAGGTACTTTCTTAAACAAAACTTTTCACAAAAACACATTTCAAAACAATTTTCGAAATAACTTCGTCACACTCTTGAAGACTGATACAAGGGTTATCATGAAGTAAAACTTTTTCAAAATACACACAAGCAATTTAAAAATGAGCAAGTATCTAGGATCTCGTAGAAAACTACAAATGGAAAGGATTCTAACACCTTCCCTTTCCATAATCTACCCCCCTTACTCAGAAACATCTCGAAAAAGGTTTTTTTAGTTCTTTTTCCTTTTCCTTTGTTTGATGAAATAAAAGTCAGTGATGGCTCTTGCTTACCGCAACATTTGCGAACAAAAAATGCAAAACCAGTATTAACAGTCGATTCTACCACCGTATCACACCTTGGTTTCATGAAGTGAAAAGATATATCGAAGCTCAAGAGTATCCTGAAGGGGCATCAATCAATAATAAGAAATTCCTATGAAGGTTCTCTGCCAATTTCTTCCCGAGCAATGGGATTTTATACAAAAGCAACTATGATTCAACTCTGCTTCATTGTGTGGACAAGAAGGAAGTAGAGAAAATTATGGAGGACATGCACGAAGGTATCTTTGGTACTCACTCTAGTGGACATACTATAGCCAAGAAGATTTTGAGATCTGGTTACTATTGGTCGACCATGGAAACTGATTCTAACCTCCACTCGAGGACTCGCCATAAGTTCCAAATTTACACTGATAAGATTCATGTACCTCTAGTTCCTTTGAATGTCATGACTTCTCCTTGGACATTTGCAATGTGGGGTATTAGTATGATTAGAGAAATCAAGCCTACTGCCTCTAATGGACATCGTTTCATTCATGTCACCATTGACTAGTTTACTAAGTGGGTTGAAGCAACTTCATTTGCCTCAGTTACCAAGAACATCGTGGCCCGATTCATCAAGCATAACCTCATCTGCCGGTATGGTATCCCTGAGAGGATCATCACTGACAATGGTATCAACCTTAACAACGCCATGATCACTGAACTCTGCACACAGTTCAAGATCAAGCGTCATAACTCTTCTCCATACAGACCTAAAATGAATGGCACAGTGGATTCCGCCAACAAAAAGATAAAGAATATTATGCAAAAGATGGTGGTGACCTACAAAGACTGGCATGGGATGTTACCATTTTCTCTTCATGGCTATCGTACTTCGGCGCGAACATCAACTGGGGAAACCCCTTTCTCTTTGGTCTATGGCATGGAAGTTTTCCTACCTGTCTAAGTTCATATTCCTTCTCTAAGGATTATGAAAGAAGCAGATTTAGATGAAGACGAATGGATGCAGACAAGGTTGGATCAGTTGAATTTGATTAACGAAAAGAGGCTGGCTGATGTCTGTCATGGTAAGATGTATAAAAAATGTATGATAAAGGTATTCAACAAGAAGATCACACATCGAGTATACCAAGATGGTGACTTGGTAATAAAGCGCTTCATTCTACCACAGGGAGATTCCAGGGGAAAATTGACTCCTACCTATGAAAGGCCATTTGTTGTTAAGAAAGTATTCTTGTGCGGTGCTATGATGCTAACCACTATGGATAACAAAGATTTACCGCACCCTGTGAACGCGAACATAGTAAAAAAATACTACGCATAAGAATGACCTGCTAGGTTGACATACCTAGTCAAAAATAAGGGCATTCCGACGAACCAAAAGGGTTCGGCCAAAATTTGGGATATATGCAAAAGATTGTACACCTGGCAAGTCGAAAACCTGAAAGGGCGGCTTAGGCAAAAATGGTATCCTGGTGGACTGAAAACCTAAAAGGGTGGTCCAGGAGAAAATTAGGGATTAAAAGTGAATGACTATGTCCCGTTGGATCACTTACATATAAGCTTTATTACCGACGTTGAAAGTTCAAATGGTTCACTAAAATTTTTCCAATGAAAAGGGACAAGATGTTCAAAGACATATGGGCAATAGCAAAGTTTGGAACCCAATGAGATCACTTCCACATGGCTATACATTTTGTTTTCACTTTGTACTCTTTTCATTTCATGATGACTTCTTCTTACTAGGATTTCTGTCTCTTTGTACAAAATCGCTTGTTTATAGGACAATTATCAATACACATATACTTTAAAGTCCAAACTTTTTGTCTTTTCTATTTTTCTTGCAAAAACGTCTAATGACTAAAGTTGGATGAGCATATGCATATGAACATGATTAACTGTTAAGAAATATATGCATAAGAACAGGAATAAGCATTTACTCAAGATTCTAGAAGTTGGGACAACACTCAAGCTGTCCATAAACCCCCACAGGGCTACTTCAAAGAGACTATCCCCATATAGTAGTCTTCACAAATAAGGGTGAATTCCTTGTAATCTCCCCAACAGATTTCCCTAGGGAGTTCTAATCAATACACTTCCTAGAGATTCTCTTCTCCAGCTGAGTTTGGTCCTCCAAAATTGAAAAAGAAACCTTGCAGATTTTCTTCTCTCTAGAAAAATTTAATTTCCCTAGGAAAGTCTATTTCCTCAGCAAGAGAATTTCTCCATCAACAGGGTTTATTTTCCCAACAAACTACAATTTCCCTAGCTACTGCAAATCAGTGACGAAATTCTTCTCCAGAGTAAAGTTAGCATTATCCCCAGATACTTGTTGCAAAAGTTGGAATCTGACAAGATACCAATTAACTTTTATCCTCCCCAAATTAGTCGGAAGGTTATCCATCTCTTTTATCCCAAGTCAAGATATATAAGAATTACACTCCCCAGTAGAGCAACGGACGATCAAGGTTCCTAAACTCTATTCCCCAAACAGAAATCAATACATCCCCTGCAGAGTTCCCTCAAACAAGTAAAGAGGACTCCCCAGCGGAAGAATTCTAGACAAGATTGATGATACACATACTCTTCAGCCCCAACAATAGTCAGGGGTATATTTTCCCTGACAAAGATACACTTCAATAACATTTCACATTCATACATCATAGCATATGCATACGAAACACATATAGCACAATCTCATTTATTTTGAGAACTTCATTACGCAATGCATTTCATACATCATGAAATTCCAAACAACTAACTCTTTACCTTTTCAGGAAAGATCAATCAACAGACCGATATCATCAACAAATCATCAAAACAAATTATAGGACATTCCATGGAAAAAGACAGGTAAAATATCTACATGATGAACAATCCTTTCAAACTTCTGCTGGCTCGGATTAGATCGACCAAAGATTTATTCTGAAACTTATCTCAGTAGACCTTTGCGGTCTCAGATTAAATCGACCAAAGATTTATTCCGATACTTCTCTCAATAGACCTTTTTCTGGCTCAGATTAAATCGACAAAAGATTTATTCTGATACTTCTCTCAGTTAAAGATTTAAAGACATCAGTTGGCTCAGATTAAATCGGTCAAAGAATTATTCTGATACTTCTCTCAATAGACCTTTTCTGGATCAGATTAAATCGAACAAAGATCTATTCTGATACTTCTCCCAGTTAAAGACTTAAATACATTTTTTGGCTCAGATTAAATCGGCCAAAGATTTATTCTGATACTTCCCTCAGTAGAACTTTTATGTCTCAGATTTAATCGACCAAAGATTTACTCTGATACTTCTCCTAGTTAAAGATTTAAAGACCTCTACTGGATCAAATTAAATTGACCAAATATTTATTCTTATATTTCTCTCAGTAGACCTTTTTTGGCTTAGATTAAATCAACCAGAGAATTATTCTAATAATTCTTCAAATATAGTCGAGAATAGACTCATTCTGATATTTCTATCAACAGTTACTTTGGATGGCATCTTTAAGCCTATATCCAATGACTCTCCATCATCTATCCAAATGGAATCTCTAAGCCCATTCTTGATATAATCCACAAACAGTTTTACTTCATGCACAAGCGAGTACAAATTTCTCGGCACTTAAGTGTTAAATCCTCTTCTACCTTCAAGTCACGAATGGCGGACAAGGCAATCTGACTCTTCAAATTTAAGAAGATTGAACAGGGGCAGCTGTTGTACCCCAAAATTTTCCCTCCCTTTTCGCAAGACATTTCTCACAAAGGATCTCAGATGCTCAAGGACTCTCAAAGAGTTGATCAGACAAGCTCACCTCCTAAGCACTGAGACCACAAATTAGGGTTTTGGTTTTATCAAGGATAAATGTACTTTTAATACCTCAAGTGACTTTCATAGTTCATTATAGGTCTTTAATATTGCTCATACCAAGTTTCAAGCCTTGCATCACAAATTTGCTCTGTCAATTATTCAGATGACTGGAAATCAACTGTATTGGGTACAAAGTCAACTATGGTCAATATATAGTCAAACTTCATAATTTTTTGCCAACATAAACATTTTAAGGTCATATTCATCAATTGATCCAGGGTTGATCACAATATCTCAAGAAAAGCATTCAAATCATCAAAGGGGTAAAATTGTCAAAATTAAGGTTCTGACTAAGAATGACTGATCAATGACTTTTGACCTAGTACATGACCTAATGGCTTGAAGCATGATCTCAAGGAATCAAACATAACATGTTGACATAATTTCATGGCTCAAATCATTTCTCAAGATCAATGGATTGATAATTGAAATTTGATCAACTGATGAAAAGTCAACTAATACACAAAAAGTCAAACTTTAACTTTTTGGTCAACATTGAATTTCAAATATCAAGATTCATCAAGACATTCAAAAATATCAAACTTGATCATCAATAATTAAGAAAGTCAACAAAAAGTCAATATTTTCAAGACTTTTTAACCTTGAAAATATCACTACTTCATGATAATTTTTCCCCGTGATGCAACTTGATTCAAGGAAAAATTTAAACATGAAAGTTGTAGATATTGATGAATTATACAAATTTGTCCCTTAGGTTTGATGTCCAAAAATTGCTTGGATTTGAATTTATAGGCCCATGAAGTCATGACTTTTTATCAAAAACACAGTGAAATTTTCATCAAGTTAGGCAGATTTTTCATCCCAGCTTCTTGGAAATTTTTCACCAAGTTCCAAGATAATTTAGCCAAAATGGTCAACATGAAGGTTGTAGACAGTGCTTCAAGCTATCCAGAATGTGAAATAAATTGAAGAGGTCATGCTTTAGCTAGAATTTTTGAAGAGAAGAAGTTGGACATCCATTCTTGAATTACAAGGCATTTTCATGAAGAACACTTGATCAAATCTCAAGCCATGCTGCATAAATCTTGCTTTGCAGGATTCTAACATGCAAATCAATCCATAATTAATTGTTTACACAACTGATTGAGCCATTTCACAAGCATTTGAGCCATTGTCCAAGTGGTTAAACCATTTTTGGCACAAAGGTAACACTTCCATTTTAGAAAAGCCAACTTTAATCACAATGTCAACTCCTTGAGCTTTTCACTTGTTCCTTCTTATCACAATCCATTGTAATGTGAAGAAGCAACCATCTACAACCTATTAACCACCCTCTGAGCCTTTTTACTATGCATTGGAACAAGATGTTTCAAGATTTCTTTAAAATCAAGTCACATAACCATAACATGTGATTCTTGATTTTTGACTACCTCAAGCTTCCAAACCTTTTGTCTATAACAATAGAAGTCATTTACAAGCTAAGACACGAGTTCAATAAGCCCTGAAGCACTCTCATACTCCCTCAAACTATAATTTGCACAAAAACCTCCATAACTTGTCATTTCTGGCCCTGAACACCAAATCCAAAATACACTCGTGTGTTTTCCATTTTAATCAATCAAACATTATCTACACACCATATAGAAGTGATCAAACCCTTGAACCACTTCTATAATCCCTCCATCACCATTCACCATTTTCAAAACTCAGCTCTGCAACTTGACTTTTCCAGAAGAATCCAACCACTTTCAGCACCAAGTAAGAGTTGCATTAGCTTCCTAGGAGTTCAGTGAAGCTATCTAGATAATCACAACACTTCTAGGGGTACTCAAACTCCATACACGATTTCCAGTTTTGAGGTAAGTTTTCTCAACTTTGAACTCTCTCTACAAGTATCATTAATGGTTACTTTGTGAATAAAAAATGTAGACATCATAGCCCTGAAGCTAACCATGCCTTTAGTTTTCATTTATGTTGCCTGAGTGATTCGAATTTTGAGTTTGAACTTTCTGAAAAAATTAGGTTTTATTTGGTACCAAACAAAATTCATGTTTATCTTTGATTTATAGCTTTAGTTATTTACATGGTTGAATTCATGGTGAAAAATGGCGCAAGTTTCATATTTACACTTTTGAAAATGGTTGAGAAATGAGCAATATCAGAAATTCAAATATGTAACAATGGAGGTTGGCCCAAGGAAGAATATGAAATTGTATTCAGGAACGAGTTTATTTTAAATTTATTGCAACTTGTATTATTAACGAATGAAACAGCCACCCCAATGGCAGAGGAAGCACGCGTAAGGCATTAGTGT
Organism: Vicia faba; assembly: GCA_948472305.1. Classification (NCBI taxonomy): domain Eukaryota; kingdom Viridiplantae; phylum Streptophyta; class Magnoliopsida; order Fabales; family Fabaceae; genus Vicia; species Vicia faba. Next base: position 800,849,159 of record OX451739.1, on the reverse strand, counting down.
ATAGGGACCTGGGTTCGAGCCCCAATGGTACCCTTTTGTTTTTTCACATTTTCTCCTTGCAGATTCATTACAAGTCAAGCATGTGCGCACACCATGTGCCTCTCATTCACACTACTTGATTGGTGGAACATTAAATTCAGCCCTCCATAATGCAATACCATGATGCATCTCCAAAAAGTCAGCCATATGGGATCAAAAACAGGCCCTGGACTCAGAACTTGGGCCTCATCTTTTTTGTTTTTGTTTTTACTTTCTAATACCCCTTTTTACTAAAAATAGCCAGCCCATTTCTTTTTATTTCTCTATATTTTCTATATTTCATTTACTTATTTATTTTTATTTAACCCAAAAATATAAAAATATATTTTCTCAAAATAATTAAATTAAAATATTTTAATTTAAACACTTGTTTTATTTTTGTTAATATTTAGAACTAGATTTTGTTTATTATTCACACTTTAAAATATTATTCTAAAGTAATATTAATAAAAATTATTTTCGAAACAAATTAAATTAGACTTAGGTTTTATTTTAGTTAACTTAGACTTTTGTTTTTTATTAGATAATTAATTAACTTTTCTTGTAATTAAAACCAATTAGTTGATTAGGTTAATCTTTAAACGTTTCTACCAAAAACCCTAAAAAAATCTCTTTCTTCCTCTTTACATTTTATAAATTCTATTCATATTCAATGGTTTATAATAGATAATTAGGGCTTTATTTCTTTCCTCCCTCTATTCATAAATTTGTACCCCCCCCCTTTCCAAAGCGTTGTAATAGCGTAGGACATTTAAATTCCACAATTTATCACTTTCCTTATTATTGCTGGTAATTAGGGTTTGCATGACAAGATCTAAAATCAAACATTATAAAACCCTAATTCAAATACAATATACATTGAATCAAACACACTTTTCACACATGCACATCTAGGGTTAACCATACTTGTCTCCTCGGATAAAAACACTCATGTCCCTCGAACGTGGGATGTTTTAGCAAAAAACCCTTGATTAAAAGATCGTAGTCCCTCGATGACCCTTCAAATTTTTCCTTCGGTAAACGATCTTAGCCCCTAACGAAAATTGCTAAAACATCTTACAAGTTTCCTTCTATGACTCTATGATGACCCACACCTGCCCCTCACATCCAATGGTATGGCTCTCATACAATCAATGGTAAAAAAGCATTATCCAAAGGAGGAGGAAAAGAACAATGACTTTTTGAGTAGGTAGATTTCTCATAATTACTTGCTCACAAACTAAAACCATTTTCACACCTCACACTTTCAAAAGAAAACATCTTTCCAAACACTTCCTTTTGACAAATATTTTCAAAACAAAACATTTTGTATGCATTCTCCACGATACGAGAATCATTGCAAAATTTCCATACTAAGGCGTTTTCAAAATATTTCCAAACAAACATTTTATCAACATTCTCAATGATACGAGAATCATTGCAAAATTACCACTTTCAAAACATCTTCAAAAAAATATCTTTCAACATACACAAACACAAAGCATTTTTAAGTGATCAAGCAATTAAGAGCTCGTAGATAACTACGAATGAAAAGGGTGCTAACAAATTCCCTTTTCATAACCTACCCCCTGAACTCGAGAAAATATCTCAAAAGGTCTTTCCTATTCTTTTCACCCTTTCTTTTATTGGATAAAAGAAAAGTCGGTGGCGACTCTTGTTATCCTCAATATTTGCAATTAAACGTAAAACACCCAAGTCAGTTCTCCCATCGTATTACACAAGCTCATCATCATTTAGGGCTTCTCCTAACTACTGGTTCTACAAGACATTACTTTCAAGAGGTTTAGAGGATTTAATCAAGAACTTCTTTCTTGTGTTTTTACTCGTCAAATGGTTAAGGATTGGTCGAAGATTTCATCAAATCAAGATGCTTATTATTGTTTAGACTATGAATTAAGATCTCACCCAAATTTTCCAATAGGATTTGTGTTGCTTCTTGAATTTCAGATTTAATTGAAGGTTTATATTCATGAATCAAGATGCCATAAAAGATAAGATTGTGAATTCTTTATGAACAAAGTCATGTTGCATATTCAATTACTTTTTGCAAGTTGATCTGGTTTCATTCAAGTTTGCAAGACATAAATCAAATTTCACCATTTCAACATTCAAGCCTTAAATATCAAGTCCAAGATCATGTGGTTTATTTGGAAGAAAAACATACATCCTTATTCATTCAATTTAAAATACCAAGCCCATCATCCATTCTTCAAGGCTCATTCAAATGTCATTCCAAAGAACAAATGTTATTCAAATATTTCAATATTACATTCAATGTTCAATCAAGTTACAAAAGGATCTAAGATTCATATACATACATACATCATTTTAAAATGAAAAAAAAAGGCAAAAAGGAATGATAATACATATATGGAGTTAGGAGTCTTGAAGAAGAGAATAAGTTTGTATCAATTATTTGAATGTGCAAGTTTGCCTAAGTTTGATTCAAGTTACAAGGATTCATTTTTATCCAAATATGTAAGATACAAAATTACATAAGGCATGACCTATTCTAAAAATTCTTCATTTACTTCATGATTCAAAACTCTCCTCACTATGTTGCGAATCTTCACGATCTTGGTTAAGCGCATAAAAGCTTGCATCCTGCTTGAATTAATACTTGGGATTAGCCACTCAAGATAATCTTCATAAAAATCCAGACAAAAAACCATCTGTATGAAAACACATATAAAACAGTTCAGAAGATACGAAAAAATCAGGTTCAACCAAAAATCAGGGGAAATAGAAAACTCCAATCTCTGTATAAACTTTTCCCCTTTATTTCATATTTTGCGATTCATTATCATAGTAAATACACAGAACTTTCAGTTCATTTTTCTCTCCGACCCTGCATCAAATATAAAAAAAAGAGAGGATTCAATCATAAGCCAGTCTCTGCAAAAAAACCAGTTCAAGTATCTAACATCTTCAGTCCAAAACAATTAAGTGAATAAAACTGATTCATCATAAACTGCCTTGATGTCCAAAATAGAAAAAGAAGGCATACAAGGAAACCATTAAAAGTAAGAGTGAAACTGTGAGAATGGAAATCATTTTCAAAACATGGGTGACCTAAGCCAATTGCCACTAAAAGATTCAGTTGTATTAGAAATCATAACTAACTTTCAACTAACTTCTAATAGAGATCTCGTTGGCAGTTATCAATAGAATGAACAGAATTTAGCAGCCCTAACTGAAAAATCTACACCATTGATCTCTTAACTGTTTTTGACAATCTAATGTCCCGAGTTGATTGAGTTGTAATTGAATTCATAGAGCCATTCCTATATAATAGATAAAGGGTATACATAAGAGAAGGATTTATTTTTCACGATTGATACAAAAGAAGATAACATAAAATTGCAAGACTGAACTTTGAACTCTCTCTGCGATCTCTCACCCTCTCCTCCATCTTCATTTTTAACCTTCATTCTTCTCACTCTCTCCTTCATCTTGAATCTGTGTAGCACTTTCTCTCTTTGATCTAAGGATGAATCTCTGACCTTCGTTCATCATTATCCTCGTTCCTTCTGAGAAAACCTGCAATCTATTCTCTGTAAATCTCTATGCAATTTCACTTGCTTCAAGCATTGTTCTTTAACGTCTTCAATCATCATCAATAACTCTTCTTCTTTGAATCATCTCTCGAGCTTCATATCTGCAAATTCACAACAACATACTCAAAGAAGATAGGAGAATAAAACGAAATTCAAACAAATAATCGAGTAGAATACATATACTCAACCGTTAATCTCTGATTTTCTCTTCGATTTCATCAATTTTGAAGAATCACTGGAGTTCTCCAGTAGGTAAGTCTTTAACTGCTTGTCGTTTCCGCATCGCTATGTATGTAAATTTGTGGCAGATAGCTTTGTTGTTGTTCACTTCTGTTTTGGATTTCTCCAAAATTGCAACCGGGCCTTGAGAAGCGATGATGTCGAAATTGGAGATGAAACCGAATCTGAAGCAGCCGAAGCGTGAAATCACGAGCGAATGGAGAGGCAATAGCGTTGTGTTAAAGCACGATTGAAGGAGAATATTGGAAGCTGAGAGTTGAAACAAATCGGACAGAGTTGCTGCAAATAATGCCACGCCATTACGATCAAAGATGAGTGAAACAACCGGCTAAAAATCATCAAATAATTAAGTCGCCATCGAACGTCTTTTATCCCACATGTAGGGAAAGGTGAACATCGAGAAAACATGAGAAGGAAGAAGTCACAGTCTTGCGACCGAGAGATCGAGCAAGAGAGTATGTTACGTGGGGGAAGGTATTAGCACCCCACACGCTCGTAGTAATCTATGGTATCCACTCTTGTTGTTTATCTTATGGGTGTGTCTAATCTATGCGTATTGTTTACTACTGCTAAAGGGATAATGCATGCAAAAGAAATGAGAAAAGAATGTAGGGAAAATAAAATTGTACTCGCTTGGGCCCTACCCCAATGCCTACGTATCCTTTTTGAGGAATCAGAGCTACCGTAGTTCGGTTCACATGTTGTTGTTTGTTTGTGTTTTTTATGGACAATGTTAATTTTGCCTTCTTCCATAACTCGACCTTTAGAGACTTATGTGTTGGCACAAAAGTAAACTAATCATATCCTTACTTGAAAAGGGCTTTAGAGAAGAGGTGCTCGAGCGCACAAAATTTTTTGAGTTTGTTTGTTTTTTTTTTTTGTTACCTTGAAAAAGGGTTTAAGTGTGATTAGCATGTTTTATGATTTGCTAAAGAAAAAGGGTTTAGTTTTAGATGCAAGGATGCAAAAAGGGGGAGAAAAGAGTCTAAGGGATACTAGCCTATCTCTAACCTAATGTTGTCATACAATGATAGCCCTACATCAAGGATGAAAGGGGAAATTTCTACCTAATGTTAGCATGCATGGTTTGCAACCTAAGGTCTAACTTGCATCCGAACAGAGCAAGCACATCCTAAGGGAACATGGTATGTACAAGGTGTTGTACCCCAAATTTTGACCTAAGATACCATCTCCCATCTGCATCATTACATTGCAAGGGTTTTGACCTATTTTTATCAATTTTCAAAGCAGTTTTTAAATTCATAACTTTTTCAAGTCGAGAGCTGTTTATTTTTTGAACGCTAAATTTATTAATCGATCAATGCTAAAACAATGTTTATTTAATTATTTATTATTCTGAATTTAAATAATTGGAACTTATTTTCAGTTATTATATAAATTAAAGAATTATAAATAGTAAAGTAAATATTTGAAAAGAAGGTTATTAATTGATCAGACAATGTTTATTTAATTATTAATTATTCTGAATTTAAATAATTGGAACTTATTTTCAGTTATTATATAAATTAAAGAATTATAAATAGTAAAGTAAATATTTGAAAAGAAGGTTATTAATTGATCAGACAATGTTTATTTAATTATTTATGATTCTGAATTTAAATAATTGGAACTTATTTTCAGTTATTATATAAATTAAAGAATTATAAATAGTAAAGTAAATATTTGAAAATAAGGTTATTAATTGATCAAACAATGTTTATTTAATTATTTATTATTCTAAGTTTAAATAATTGAAATTTTATTTTCAGTTATTATAATTTAGAAGAATTATAAATAATGAAGTAAATAATTGAAGAGAAGTTAATTGATCAATGATATTTATTTAATTATTTATCATTCTAAATTTAAATAATTGGAATTGATTTTCAGTTATTATATAATTTAAAGAATTATAAATGATAAAATAAATAATTGCAAAGAAGGAAAGAATTAATTGGTAAAATATTGAAGTTTTATTCATTTTATTCTAATTGTTACAATTGTTGTTTAAATACCGTATTTATTTACAACGTATTTACAATGATAATTTTTACAATGTTTAAAATGAAATAAAAACTATCCTAATTTTTTTTCCTAAGTTCTAAATCTTCATCTTCTATCCAATGCTCATTTGATTTTACCTGCAAAGAATTAAAAGAAAAAGTCAGAAATAAATATAATTAAAAGCGGATAATTAATTTAGCGTTCATCATTCAAAGCAAACGGCTGAAATCAGTTTTTACCCTCTTTGCAAATCACGGGATTTCTCCCGGTTCACAAAAAGGGATGAATTTTTTTTAATTGATAAAAATGAATGCACAAGTTAAAACCATATGCACAAATTCAATTTTTTGTCAAAACTGCATAATTCAAAATCCACTGCATATTTCAAAAGCAAAACAGCATATGCATAGTCAAGTTACATGCTCAAAGCCAATATGCAACGTAAACTATCCAACATGGGGGAAGAGGCCAAAAACACAATGCTCCATGTTGTACCATGCAGTTGACAAAGAGAAATATGTGCAGTTTAAAACCAAATATGCAAGCAATATATTTCTAATTCTCATCATTTTCCAGCTTATGCTTTTTCAGAACCAAGTACAGTACATCACATTTTAATGTCAAACTGTATTAAGGAGAGAGAAGAGAGAAAGAGTGTGGGTTTTACAGGTTTTGGCTTAGGCAGAAAAGGGATACAAAACAGAACATCAGCATCCAGTAAGAAAAGGAAAGCATGAAAAAGGATACCAAACAAAACTGAATAAAACAGTGGAGAGGGCAGAGATATCAGGAAAAAATAGTAAAAATATTCAAAACCTGAGCCCTCAAGAATGGGAAGCCAGCAAACTGTTATAACAACAACAAACCCTTTAAGAAAGGTTAAGAGTCCAAAACCTGTTTTTCGAGCCTTATAATCAAAAAACTGTCAAACAAAAATACAAACAAATTCTCAAAGTCTCAAAGCAAAAACCTCAAGAACCTACTGTATCAAGACCAAAAACCAGTAACCATGGCCTAAAAAACCAGTAGAACCTGCTATCTCAAAACCAATAACCATGGCCAAAAAACCAGTATACCCAAAACCTGCATAAGCTTATAACCAGCATAAACAAATCTGAGCTAAAACCTTTCAAAACCTTCCAAACCTTAAAAGGCCATAACCTGCCCAAACCTATGGTCCAACAAAAAGCCAAAACCAACAAGCATTGAACCTGTCAAAACTCAACCATTACCAAACCTGTATCATCCTAAATAAAACCTGTTCAAACCTTACCATACAAACTGTCAAGCCCCAAACTGAGGCCATTCAAACATAAAGAAGCATATCATACCAGAAAACCTGTAAGCGCAGTAAACCTGTAAGCCCACCAATGCCCAAACCTGACCAAAGGCCAAGCTTAACCTGAGGCAAGCCTTACCAGCATTCAAACCACCCAGCAAACAGCCTCAGGAAATTCCATCATAGGCAAACGCATAAGGCAACAAAGAGACAGTTGAAGAAGAAAGTGAAACAATGAACAAGGCATACAAAATAGGCAACAGAAGTGAGGAATAGGAAACAAAAGAAGTAGACAGAAGCAACATTCAAGGCAACCAAACCCAAACATACAGAAGCGAAGCAAAGGAAGAAGAAGAAAAGATATCACGCAAAGGGTTTTCAAACTGTCATCATAAAACCCTAAAAAGAAATAAGAAACACAAACCTGGGTCTCCAAGCGCGCCGTCACTGTCTACCTCGCAGCTTGACCGCCACAGCACCCCCAACCTTCCTCCTCTGCCTCCAAAGGTAACATTTCTCCCTCTTTTTTCTGTCATATACCTCAAATCACCATAATAATAGGAAGTCAGAATCAAATAGATGAAAAATCACCACATGCAATTGAAATAAAAACCCTAACGAAATAGAACACAAAGTTTACCTTGAATCCGTCGCCCCTGGCATTTTCATTGGAGGGAAGAAGAGGTTGAGGACGCCGGTGGCCTTTGGGCAAAGGTAGAACTCAGGCGAAGGTGGGAGAGCCACGAAGAAGACGAATCAAGAACGCGTGAATGAACAAGCGGCGCTGTGAACCCTAAGCCAATGTCCCAAAAATGAAATAACTCGTTTAACCCTAAAACCTTGTTTCATGTGTGGCCTAACCCGGTTCCTGCCTAAAGCCCAACAAATTCCTTAGCACACCCCCATTTCTGTTTGTTTTTGGTTGGACCTTCTAAAAATCCTTTAGCCCATGCAATGGTTCACTGTCTTACCCCCCTTATTTCTTTGATACCTCTTTCTATTTACTTTCTTTTAGCCCCTTTTTTGGTTTGTTTAGAATGTTATTAATTTAGTTTAATTATAAAATTTAATCAAATAAGAAGTGTATTTTAATTAGACAATTTTAAATAATTTGATCTTTTTTATTAAGTTTAACTTTAGGTTTAATTTAGTAATTTTTAGTATTCCTTTTTTTAATTAGGTTTAAGTTAGTAGCTTTTAAAGATTTAATTTAGTTTAGAATTATTTAATAATTCTTAAATAATACTTATATTAATATTAAAAAAAAACATATAAAAATAGAAACTTAAAAAGCATTTTATTTTCTTTAATTAATTCCCTCGCTTTAATTAATATTAGATAAAAATATAAAAATGCATGTTCTTATCCTTTAGTTTGTCATTTAATCATTGTTTTGGTTATATGTCACTTAGCTATTTAATCGTTATCTATTTAATTTTCTGTTTAATTATTTCATCTTTATTTGATTATTCTGTTTATGTCTAAATCCAAGAGAAAAATGATTAAACTTGTTGACTTCATGTCCTCAAGTCCAATCACGCGAACATCTGCATTTCATTAAAACTTAAGACAATTTTTCCCCAAATATTCAATCTTTTCAAAATTTATACCTTTTAAGCCAAAACTTCGACATTAGGTCCTCGTACATTCAAAAACCCATCCGTACCCCTTTTCGGCCAAAACAATTTATTTTTAATCAAACAAACAAATTTTAATAAACAGATATTTCAAAAGGTTCCTATAGAGTACTATAGATACATTGGGTGCTAATACCTTCCCATTGTATAACCAACCCCCGAACCATAGATCTCTTTTCAAAAACGCCTTGTATTTTCATTACTTTTAAAGTATTATTTTACATTGCATATTTTAGGGTTTTATTTTGCTCTTTTCCCTTTTCCCTTGGAAATAATAAAGCGCGGTGGCGACTCTTGCTTTTGTGAGACGAATTAATCAATAATTCAATCTCCGATTTACCCCGCTACATTTTTTATCGCTACAGAATTGGCGACTCTGCTGGGGAAAGATTGACCTCTTGCTGGTCCATCCCTAAGTGGGTTAAGCCTAATTTGTTTTATCTGTTTTATTATTATTTGACTTGTTTGATTATGTGTTTAAATTGGGGTTGTTTGGGTTTTTTGCAAAGGACGAATCCTATACCCGGATTAAGTTATACTTAAGGAATAGGATGGGCGGTACAGTCATGTTAACTTTGAGGGAGTAATCCCGAAGAAGGAGGCATGAGATCCCCTACTCAATGGAAGGCCCTCTTGAACATAATATTTGTTTACCGAGTAATCGGGAAGACATTATTATTTTCGACCTGGGAGCCAGAGAAATTGAGGACCGTAGAACCCTAACCCATCTTGGCCTCTTTAGGTGTAGCACGGAGACTATAACGGAGTAATTCAGAAGTAGTTGTTACGCGATGCTACGCTCGGATGAGTTTCTCTCGAGAATATTGCTAATTATTGAGTAATCAAGACGTTGGCAATATTCGAAGGAGGAATGTGGACTCTGGGAACTCTTAGAACCTTGTCTTACAGGTGTGATTGAACCGTTAGTACATACCTTGGGGTGGGCTTTACCTTTGACTCCATGCTGAAACGTTGAACCTTTGAACCCCATGTTTGTGAACTTGTGTGTAACTGTTGCATTATCATTCATTCATGCATTTATCAACATTTTTGTAAAAAAACTTGTTTTTCAAGGAACTTAAGAATGATTCTTGCAGACATCTCAGGTATTATTATTATGGAATTTGGAAGGAGAAACACTCGATGTTTTAGTTTAAAGGAGCCCAAGATTGAAGAACTGAAGAGTTTGATTCCTAAGATCAAGAACCCGACGGATTTTCAGAAAAAGTATGGGTCCATTATACCTCTCATGAAGCGCAAGATGAAGGAAGGCATCCTTAATACGTTGGTCCAATTCTACGATCCTTTGTACCGATGTTTTACCTTTCCGGATTACCAGTTAATGCCCACCTTAGAAGAGTACTCCTACATACTTGGTTTGCCGATCACCGACTGTGTTCCTTTTTCTGGCTTAGAAGAGGAACCCAAACCTCACGAGATAGCGACCATCACCCACTTGAAGAAATCAGAGATAGAGGAGAACATGACTACAAAAGGGGGAATCTGAGGCTTGTCTACGCAGTTTTTGTTGAGGAAAGCTCGTCATTTCGCTGAGATAAAAGATACTTTTGCCTTTGAAGACGTCTTTGCTTTACTCGCTTATGGTCTATTCTTGTTCCCTAACAGTGATAATTTTGTGGATATCAACGCCATCAGAATTTTCTTGATTGGAAATCCGGTCCCTACGCTGCTCGAAGATACCTACTACTCCATCCATCTTCGAAACTCTTATCAAGGAGGGATGATTATTTGTTGTGCACCGTTGCTGTATCAGCGGTATGTTTCTCATCTACCTAGGTCTGATGTTTTCTGGGATCTCGAGAAGGAGCCGCGATGGGCGCCAAAAATTATGGCTCTCACTCATTTCGACATTGATTGGTATAATCGAGCTTACTATGACGTGAAGATCATCGATAACTGTGGTGCTTTTCCTAACGTGCCTCTTCTTGGTACGAAAGGTGGAATTAACTATAACCCTGTTCTCGCGCGCCATCAGTTTGGATACCCGATGAGGGACAAGCCAAACAACATCCATGTGAGTGGTTTCTTTTTATAAGAAGGACAAGATCACTAGGAAGCTAAGAGGGAGATCGAAGGAGCTTGGCGCCACATCCATAGGAAAGGGAGAGACATGTTAGGACATAGGGGTGCCGTTTCTTTGGAGCCTTATCTACAATGGGTCCATACTAGGGCTTGTGCTCTCAAGATGCCCTATAAACCTGAGAAACCTTTATTCCCTACCGTTGCATCGTCATCTGTTGATATCCCTATTGAGAATATGGGAGAATACCAAGGAAATCTGGCTAGGATGAAGTCTGAGAGAGATGCTTGGAAAGAAAAGTATAATATGTCTGAATATGAGAATCGGGTCCTGGCTCGACAACTAAAGGAAAAGGAGGATTTGCTATTTATTCAAGACGGCTGGTTCATTGATCGTGATGAGAAACTTCGTCAAAAGGATGCTTTATTGAAGAAGTATTCTAGTGAAAGGAAGAGAAAGAAGGAAGGTTCGGTAAGCGTGGCTCTCGTTCCTAATCCACAAAAGGAAATCGTTGATCGACTGGTAGCTGAGAAGAAAGAGATGGAAGACTTTTATGAAGAGAAGATCAGGAAGCTCCGGTTATAGTTGGCATTTGGTCCTTCATCTGATGATTTTGAGTGATCTTTACTTCTTAGTTTTATTTTACTGATGTCATTTTGTAAAACTCTATAAAAGGGCTTCATGTTCCGAAGTTGTAATTTACTGCTTTTATTATGGGCTTCATGTTCCAAAGTTGTAACTTACTGCTTTATTATGGGCTTCATGTTCCAAAGTTGTAGTTTACTGCTTTTATTATTGGGTTGTTATCCCAAAGTTGTAATTTATTGTTTTGTTGTTCCAAAGTTGTAAGTTGTAATTTACCGCTTTTGATTAATGGACTGAGTTTTTGTTGTTCCAAATTCCTTTACCATTGATGTGTGCAAAATTATTGAAGTTCCTTGAAAAAACTACTGAAATGAATTATCATTTGCATCACATATCATGCATCATCCAACATTCCACTTCACATGTTTTCTAGAGTCTTATCCTTGTTTCTTTTTCCACTCCAAAGATTGTTAAGCTGTCTCATCGATACGATACTCGAGCCAATCGTCAGAGGAAAATGGAAGATCTGGAACAGGAAAACCACGAGCTTCGTGAGGAGGTCACTACCCTTCGTGTCGGTATGGAAAAGTTAACTGCGCTAGTGGAAAGTTTGATGGCTGCTCAGAATCAGCCATCGACTACAGCTGCTGAGATTCAGACTTCAACTACTGTGGTTTCCGAGATTGTCACTGTCCCAACATCTGTGACTCAAATCACCTCTCCGCTTCAACATCAGATGCCAAAAGGTTTTCCGTGGGGAATGCCTTACAACTTTGTGCCAGAGGGGTATCAGCCTGTCGTACAACCTTTGTTTCAACCTACTTTGTCTCTTCCTTAACCAGAGACAACTGCCATGCCGACTGTAATCCCGTCTGTAACACCTTTCCCGCAACCGGTAATGACAACTGTCGCTCTTGTGGTTCACTCTGTGCCATACTTGAATGAACCTACTTATCCTGTCGAGCCTGCTGAAAGTTTGGGTCTTTTTGATAGAATGGAAGAATTTCAAGACCAATTCCAAGAAATGCAGAGGGAGCTCAGAGCATTAAAGGGGAAGGATTTGTTTGGAAAGAGCACTCATGACCTTTGTTTTGTTCCGAATGTCAAGATTCCAGCAAAATTCAAAGTGCCAGACTTCGAGAGGTATAAGGGTGATTCGTGTCCTCGGAGTCACTTGACTATGTACGTGAGAAAGATGTCTACATATTCTGATGATCACGACTTGTTGATTCACTATTTTCAAGACAGTTTGACGGGTGCTGCTCTAAAGTGGTATATGGGTTTAGACAGCATTCAGATCCGCAACTTCAATGATCTTAGCGAAGCTTTTGTCCATCAGTATAAGTACAACGTTGACATGGCACCGGACAGGGATCAACTCCGGGCGATGTCCCAGAGAGACAGAATCTTTTAAGGAATACGCCTAGAGGTGGCGTTAAATTGCTGCTCAAATCTATCCACCTCTTGAGGAGAAAGAGATGACGAAGATATTCTTGAATACTTTAGGTTCCTTTTACTATGAAAGAATGATTGCCAGTGCACCCAGTGACTTCACCGAAATGGTAAGCATGGGCATGCGGTTGGAGGAAGGGATTCGTGAAGGACGTTTGGTTAAAGAAGGAAGTTCGTCTAGCAGTACTAAGAAGTTTGGAAGTGTTTTCCCGAAAAGAAAAGAGCAGGATGTCAGCGCAATCTTCCCAGGGAGACCGAGGAGAGGTTACTCACACGTTACGGCTGTCACTCCGGCTGTCCGCCCAGCTTTGATGACTCCAGCTCATCAAACCCCACCAACTCAACAACGGCCATTTCAGCAGCAGCCTCGACAACAGGCTTATCCATTCAACAACCAGAACCATTCACCAAGAAAACCGCAATTCGATGCCATTCCCATGACTTATACTGAATTGTTCCCTGCTCTTATCAGAAAGAACCTCATAACGACGAAGCTTCCTCCTGTCGCACCAAATAGTACTTCTCCGTGGTACAAGGCGGATCAGTTTTGTGAATATCATCAAGGGTCGCCGGGGCACAACCTTGAAAATTGTTTTGCTCTAAAGGAGGACATGCAGAGGTTGATTAATAATGGTATCTTGTCTTTCAAGGATGTTAACCCGAATGTTAGAGATAATCCTTTGCCTCGACATGGGGCAGCCTCAGTGAATATGGTGGAAGGTTGTCCGGGAAAGTTTCGAGTTTTTCAAGTTGAACACATAAGAGAGTCGTTGATCAGGTTACATCAGAGCTTAAGAAGACTTGCCTTTGTTAGGCATCAGCATGATTATGATGTTTGTGAATTTTGTTCAAGAGAGGTTGATTGCCCTATTGTGAAGGAGGATATTCAAAAGTTGTTAGACCAGAGGGTTATCACTATTACATATGACAGAGATCCGGAGGATGAAGTGAATGTTATAATACCACAATTCAATTTGCCTGAATCAGTAGAGATCGTTTACGACATTCAGACTGCACCTGTTGCTCCTTTGATCATTTACCCACCTGGTCATGTGCCTTACAACTCAGACCAAGCTATACCGTATAAGTATAATGCCACAATGATTGAGAATGGGGTAGAAGTCCCTATACCAACAAGGCCATCTTTTGTTAACATCGTTGATGTGAGTAGAGTTACGAGAAGTGGACGTGTCTTTGCAGCAATACCTTTGAAGAGACCAGAAGTTCAAGTCAGGAGGCCCATACCGGCAGAAATTCCAGTAAGAAATGTTGAACCAAGGGTTGAGATAGGCCGATCCAATGAACCTATCCCACATCCCGATGATGATGAGATTCTGAAGCTTATCAAGAGAAGTGAATATAAGATTGTGGACCAACTATTGCAAACTCCTTCCAAGATTTCTTTACTTGCTTTACTGAGAGATTCTGGTGCCCATAGAGAAGCTTTGATGAAGGTCTTGGACCAGGCATTCATGGATCATGATGTGACTGTTGACCAATTTGATGGAATTGTGGGAAATATTACTTCGTGTAACAATCTTGGTTTCAGTGATGAAGAGCTTCCGGAGGAGGGAAGGAACCATAATATGGCTTTGCATATCTCAATAAGTTGTGGAAATGATACCTTATCAAGTGTGTTGGTAGATACAAGTTCGTCGTTAAATGTAATGCCCAAAACTACATTATCTCGACTCTCATATCAAGGTGCTCCCATGAAACCCAGTGGAGTAATTGTTAAAGCGTTTGATGGTTCTAGGAAGACTGTCATTGGTGAAGTAGATCTTCCTATAGTAATTGGCCCTCATACTTTTCAGATCACTTTTCAAGTAATGGATATTCGTGCCGCCTACAGTTGTCTATTGGGTCGTCCATGGATTCATGATGTAGGGGCAGTCACTTCCACGATCCATCAAAGATTGAAGTTTGTAAGGCATGGAAAGCTGGTAATGATTGGTGGAGAGCAGGCTATAGATGTAAGCCATTTGTCATCTTTCTCTTTTATTGATGCTGATGAGGATGTTGGAACCTAATTCCAAGCTCTATCTGTTGCTAATAATGAAGTGAAGAAGCAAGGGACATCTATTTCTTCTTTTGAGGATGCGTGACGAGTGGTTGAAAGTGGTTCGGCTGAAGGTTGGGGCCAGGTGTTGACTTTTCCCGAGAATAAGTCTGGAGAAGGTCTTGGTTTTCATCCCGTGTCTACAAGAATCAAGCAGGAAGTAGTTACTCGTCCGATACAAGAGGTTTTCCGAAGTGCAGGTTTTATCCATCCGACTCCTCCTGAAGTTGATGCTATAATAGGAGACGATTTTGAAGAGGATTTACCCGATTTTGTAACGCATGGAGTGGTTTGCCAGAACTGGATTGTTGTTGATGTTCCTGTTGTGATGCACATTTCTGAGTAATGTTTTGTTTTATTTTTGAAAAAATTTCGCTCTGCCCAAGGCGAAAAGTATATGTGTCGGGCTATGATGGAAATAAATCCTTTTTCTCTGCCCAAGGCAAAAGAGAAAATGTCTGGGCTCCTTGTTTCAAGTATTTCCCGTCATGAATAAAAATGTTATTTTGTCCACGACTGTTTTATTTTTCACTTTTTTCTGGGAAATAGTAATGAAAATTAATTGGTAGTAATAGGAAAATATAATAACATTTTGTTTCATTTATACAACATTCATATTAATCGATTTCTAAAATAAAGCATAATCATATGTGCAGATTAATCCATGACTTAACCATTGAAAACAATGATCCTATGCCCTCTCCCAACTTTGAATTCCCTGTGTTCAGAGCCGAAGAAGAGGATAGTGAAGAGATTCCTGATGAAATTTCCCGTTTGCTTGAGCATGATGAAAATATTATTCAGCCATTTGAAGAACCTATAGAGTTGATCAATTTGGGTGGTGAAGAAGATAAAAAGGAAGTCAAGGTCGGAGCATTGCTTATCCCAGAGGTCAAAGAGAAAATGTTGGAGCTTCTCAAAGAGTATGTTGATGTGTTTGCTTGGTCCTACCAAGATATGCCAGGTTTGGACAATAGTATTGTGGAGCATCGTTTACTGTTGAGACCTGAATGTCCGTCGATTAAGCAGAAGTTGAGAAGGACTCGTCCCGATATGGCTGAGAAGATCAAAGAAGAAGTTCAAAAACAAACTAATGCATGTTTCCTTGTTACATCGGTCTATCCTCAATGGTTAGCCAATATAGTGCTTGTTGCTAAGAAGGATGGCAAAGTTCGAATGTGTGTAGACTATAGAGATCTGAATAGAGCTAGCCCAAAGGATGACTTCCCATTACCGCATATTGACGTATTGGTCGACAGTACCGCAAAGTTCAAAGTCTTTTCTTTCATGGATGGTTTCTCTGGTTACAATCAAATCAGGATGGCAACAGAAGATATGGAGAAGACAACTTTCATTACACCTTGGGGAACATTTTGTTATCGGGTTATGCCGTTTGGTTTGAGGAATGCTGGTGCAACATACCAAAGAGCCATGACTGCTTTGTTCCATGATATGATGCATAAAGAGATAGAAGTGTATGTAGATGACATGATTGCCAAATCACAAACTGAAGAAGATCATTTGGAACATTTGTTGAAGTTATTCCAGCATTTGAGGAAGTATAAACTCCGTCTGAATCCCAACAAGTGCACTTTTGGTGTTTGTTCTGGAAGACTTCTGGATTTCATTGTCAGTCAGAAAGGTATTGAGGTAGACCCTGATAAAGTCAAAGCTATTCGGGAAATGCCCGCACCCAAGACGGAAAAACAAGTAAGAGGATTCCTTGGGAGACTGAACTACATTTCTAGATTTATATCTCATATGACTGCTACCTGTGGGCCTATTTTCAAGCTTCTCCGAAAGAACCAAGGATGTGTGTGGACAGAAGATTGTCAGAGAGCTTTTGATAGCATCAAAGAATATTTTCTTGAACCTCCCTTTTTGATTCCTCCAGTGGAAGGAAGACCTTTGATTATGTACCTGACTATATTGGAAGATTCCATAGGATGTGTGCTTGGTCAACAAGATGAGACTGGAAGAAAGGAACATGCCGTATATTATCTGAGTAAGAAATTCACAGACTGTGAGTCTCGATACTCATTGCTTGAGAAAACCTGTTGTGCCTTAGCTTGGGCTGCTCGTCGTCTGCGCCAGTATATGATTAACCACACCACTTGGTTGATCTCCAAAATGGATCCGATCAAGTATATCTTTGAGAAGCCCACCTTATCTGGGAGAATAGCCCGTTGGTAGATGTTGTTATCCGAATATGACATTGAGTATCACACTCAGAAAGCAATAAAAGGGAGTATTTTAGCCGATCATTTGGCTCACCAACCAATTGACGATTATCAATCCATCAAGTTTGATTTCCCAGATGAAGATGTTATGTACTTGAAAGCTAAAGATTGTGAAGAGCCGTTACCCGAAGAAGGACCTGATCCCGAATCCCATTGGGGTTTAATATTTGACGGAGCTGTGAACTCTTATGGAAATGGAATTGGGGCAATCATCGTCACTCCCCGAGGTACTCATATCCCGTTCACGGCAAGATTGAAGTTTGACTGCACGAACAACATGGCTGAATATGAGGCATGTATTATGGGTCTCGAAGAAGCAGTGGATCTGAGGATTAAGATTCTTGATATTTACGGAGATTCGGCATTGGTAATTAATCAAATCAAAGGAGAATGGGAGACTCGTCATCCTGGTTTGATCCCTTAAAGAGACTATGCTAGAAGATTGTTAACTTTCTTTAACAAAGTGGAATTACATCATATCCCTAGAGATGAGAACCAAATGGCTGATGCTTTAGCTACTTTGTCTTCAATGTTTCAAGTAAATGGTTGGAACGACGTGCCTACAATCCGGGTTATGCGCCTCGACAGACCTGCTCATGTGTTCTCAGTAGAAGAGGTCACCGACGACAAACCGTGGTTCTATGACATTAAACGTTTCTTCAAAGTCAAGAGTACCCGCCTGGGGCATCCAATAAAGATAGGAAGACGTTGAGAAGATTAGCAAGCAGTTTCTTCCTCAATGAAGAAGTTTTGTATAAGAGGAATTACGACATGGTCTTGCTCAGATGTGTAGACAGACGTGAAGCAGACATGCTGATGCAAGAAGTATATGAAGGATCTTTTGGCACTCATGCCAACGGACATGCAATGGCTAAAAAGATGTTGAGGGCTGGTTACTATTGGATGACGATGGAATCTGATTGCTGCAAATATGTGAATAAATGTCATAAATGCCAGATTTATGCGGACAAGATACATGTGCCACCGACCCTTCTCAACGTTATCTCTTCACCTTGGCCTTTCTCTATGTGGGGCATTGATATGATTGGAATGATTGAACCCAAAGCTTTAAATGGTCATCGTTTCATCTTGGTAGCGATCGATTATTTTACTAAATGGGTGGAAGCAGCATCTTATGCTAATGTAACCAGACAGGTGGTAGTCAGATTTATCAAGAATCAAATCATTTGTCGATATGGTATCCCGAGCAAGATCATCACTGATAATGGTTCGAATTTGAATAACAAGATGATGAGAGAGCTTTGTGAGGAGTTCAAGATCGAACATCATAATTCTTCTCCTTACAGACCGAAGATGAATGGGGTTGTTGAGGCTGCTAACAAGAACATCAAAAAGATTGTCCAGAAGATGGTGGTAACTTATAAGGATTGGCATGAAATTCTTCCGTTTGCTTTACATGGATACCGTACTTCATTTCGAACTTCAACAGGCACAACCCCATTTTCCCTAGTTTATGGTATGGAAGCAGTACTCCCCGTGGAGGTTGAGATTCCGTCTTTGAGAGTGTTGATGGAAGCTAAACTTTCTGAGGCTGAATGGTGTCAAAGTAGATATGATCAGTTGAATTTAATTGAAGAAAAGAGATTGACAGCTTTGTGTCACGGTCAATTATATCAGCAGAGAATGAAGAAGGCTTTTGATAAGAAGGTTCGACCACGCGAGTTCAGAGAAGGTGACCTTGTGCTCAAAAAGATATTATCTTTCCAACCTGATTCTAGGGGCAAGTGGGCTCCAAATTATGAAGGACCGTATGTCGTTAAGAAAGTTTTCTCTGGAAGTGCCTTGATTCTCACCAATATGGACGGTGAAGAGCTCCCGCGTCCCATGAACGCCGATGCAGTCAAGAAGTATTTCTCTTAGGTTTGAGTTGACAGTTTGCTAAGTTGAAAACCCGAAGAGGCGGCTTAGGCAAGCTTTTGGTCAGACTGGTCTTGGCATTTGAACACATTTCGGAATTCGAAGTTGTTAGGGAGAATAGTGATCATTGTTTTTTGTGTAACCCTTTCTTTCATGTACTATTTCCCAAACTTTTGTAAACCGTTGGAGTCGCATTGTTAGCGAACTACCATCTTATTAATGAAATTTAAGCATTTACCTTTTGTGGGAAAAATTTTAATTTTTACGACAATATTTGAAACAAAGTATTTAAAGTATTCTTATTTTTAAAATGTGTCGTGAATAATGAAAGGAATATTAACAGTTGTTCTGTGGATGGTCAAGCCATGAAATGCAAAACAGTATAGTAATTTATCCTTGCATGATGAACATGTTTTATTTCAAAATCGTCATGAGGTGTTGGTTGTGTAAGCTTGCGTTTCGCGTGGTACTAAGTTTGGTGACTCCCCAGTTGTTCCAGTTAAGCGTTGTTTTGGTTACCTTTATTTGAGCATATTTCTGAAGTGTGGTACGCTTGGTCTCGTGCCAGTGGTCTATTGGTACTAGAAGAATGGATTTGAATGCTTTTCTCCTTAGAAGATTTGAGCCTTGTAGCGTGGTACGCTCCGACGTTGCTTTGTGGTTCCAGTTCCAGTTATTTTATGTCTTTTTAAGATTGGCCGAGTATCTATCTTTTCGTGACATCTTATCGTCTTCAGGACATTCCATCTATTCGTTTTGTCAGCATAACATTCATTTACTCATTTACACTTACATCAGTATGCATATTCACATTTGCCGTTGATTTTGGGTTGTACTTTGTTTATTCATACAAGGTACAGTTTCTTTCCAAGTAGAAAGCTAGCTTAGGCAGAAAATGTGCTTCCTTTCTAAATTCCCCAACTGAGCTAATCCTCGTGGATGATTTTTGATCTAGCCTACCTTGTCCATTTCTGGATAGGATGAATCCCCAATCGAGTTACTTTCTCATTGGGTGGAGTCTTGTTTGACTGTTTTCTCTCTAGTTTATTCCTGGATGAAGTTGTTGTCTCTTGCATAGGCTATCTCATGATTTTCCCCAGTGAAGTCGCGACCTAGACGAATGATGCATTTATTTTGCACGTTTAAGTATGTGATCTCCTCGGGAAGGATGATTCATGGTTCTCTTTGACGAAGATTTTATTCTCTGCCAATATCATCGCATTTTCCTTCTGAGTTATTCTTCAGAAAATGACAAGCGGCGGTCTCTTCATGAGCAACTTGTACATTATTATTTTTGGAAAACGGTAAGCGGCAGTCTCTTCATGAGCAACTTGTACGTTATAGACATCGGAAAACGACAAGCGGTGGTCTCTTCATGAGCAACTTGTACGTTATTATTTTCGGAAAACGACAAGCGGCGGTCTCTTCATGAGCAACTTGTGCGTTATTATTATTTTTGGAAAACGACAAGCGGCGGTCTCTTCATGAGCAACTTGTACGTTATAGACATCGTTAGAAAACGGCAAGCGGCAATCTCTTTATTTGAGCAACTTGTACGTTATTATTTTCCTGGAATACAGCAAGTGGCAGCTTCTTTATTTGAGCAGCTTGTATGTTATTGGTATATTTTGGAAGACAGCAAGTGGCGGCTTCTTTATTTGAGCAGCTTGCATGTTATTGATATCCCTGGACGACAGCAAGTGGCGGCCTCTTTATTTGAGCAGCTTGTATGTCATAATATTTTTTGGAAGGCAGCAAGTCGCAGCTTCTTTATTTGAGCAGCTTGTGTATCTACAACCATATTATTATTTCAGCATTAATGAGTATATCTTTGGAAATCTCGCAGAGAAGTTTGTTATAAATCTTTACCTTCAGAAGTCGGTAATCCGTCGCCAGCAAATCTGATACTCTCTGTCTATCTTTGACTTTGAGTTGTGAGCTCACTGATATTTTTGGGTCAATAATCCGTTTTATGGCCTATGCAAGATACCTTCTTTGTTATGGTCAGAGGTCGTATTCCCTCAATTTTTATTCGCCGTCAAGAGTCTGTTACTTGAAGTCGATGGTTTATTTCCCCAGTATTGTATAATCCTTGTCCCTGTGTTTTGTTGGTGTTTGATTTCTCCAGCATTGTCTGGTTTCATACAATATCTTTCTATGTGAATTCAATCACTACATTCATATCAAACATAATGGCGGTATCTTAGGGCAAAAATTTGCGTATTATGTATTTAAGTACCTTCAATCTCGTCGAGACGAAGATTTTAATCTTCATATCTCCGGATAGAAGAAACTTAAATAGGGGCAGCTGTTGTACCCCAAATTTTGACCTAAGATACCATCTCCCATCTGCATCATTACATTGCAAGGGTTTTGACCTATTTTTATCAATTTTCAAAGTAGTTTTTAAATTCATAACTTTTTCAAGTCGAGAGCTGTTTATTTTTTGAACGCTAAATTTATTAATCGATCAATGCTAAAACAATGTTTATTTAATTATTTATTATTCTGAATTTAAATAATTGGAACTTATTTTCAGTTATTATATAAATTAAAAAATTATAAATAGTAAAGTAAATATTTGAAAAGAAGGTTATTAATTGATCAGACAATGTTTATTTAATTATTAATTATTCTGAATTTAAATAATTGGAACTTATTTTCAGTTATTATATAAATTAAAGAATTATAAATAGTAAAGTAAATATTTGAAAAGAAGGTTATTAATTGATCAGACAATTTTTATTTAATTATTTATTATTCTGAATTTAAATAATTGGAACTTATTTTCAGTTATTATATAAATTAAAGAATTATAAATAGTAAAGTAAATATTTGAAAAGAAGGTTATTAATTGATCAAACAATGTTTATTTAATTATTTATTATTCTAAGTTTAAATAATTGAAATTTTATTTTCAGTTATTATAATTTAGAAGAATTATAAATAATGAAGTAAATAATTGAAGAGAAGTTAATTGATCAATGATATTTATTTAATTATTTATCATTCTAAATTTAAATAATTGGAATTGATTTTCAGTTATTATATAATTTAAAGAATTATAAATGATAAAATAAATAATTGCAAAGAAGGAAAGAATTAATTGGTAAAATATTGGAGTTTTATTCATTTTATTCTAATTGTTACAATTGTTGTTTAAATACCGTATTTATTTACAACGTATTTACAATGATAATTTTTACAATGTTTAAAATGAAATAAAAACTATTCTAATTTTTTTTCCTAAGTTCTAAATCTTCATCTTCTATCCAATGCTCATTTGATTTTACCTGCAAAGAATTAAAAGAAAAAGTCAGAAATAAATATAATTAAAAGCGGATAATTAATTTAGCGTTCATCATTAAAAGCAAACGGCTGAAATCAGTTTTTACCCTCTTTGCAAATCACGGGATTTCTCCCGGTTCACAAAAAGGGATGAATTTTTTTTAATTGATAAAAATGAATGCACAAGTTAAAACCATATGCACAAATTCAATTTTTTGTCAAAACTGCATAATTCAAAATCCACTGCATATTTCAAAAGCAAAACAGCATATGCATAGTCAAGTTACATGCTCAAAGCCAATATGCAACGTAAACTATCCAACATGGGGGAAGAGGCCAAAAACACAATGCTCCATGTTGTACCATGCAGTTGACAAAGAGAAATATGTGCAGTTTAAAACCAAATATGCAAGCAATATATTTCTAATTCTCATCATTTTCCAGCTTATGCTTTTTCAGAACCAAGTACAGTACATCACATTTTAATGTCAAACTGTATTAAGGAGAGAGAAGAGAGAAAGAGTGTGGGTTTTACAGGTTTTGGCTTAGGCAGAAAAGGGATACAAAACAGAACATCAGCATCCAGTAAGAAAAGGAAAGCATGAAAAAGGATACCAAACAAAACTGAATAAAACAGTGGAGAGGGCAGAGATATCAGGAAAAAATAGTAAAAATATTCAAAACCTGAGCCCTCAAGAATAGGAAGCCAGTAAACTGTTATAACAACAACAAACCCTTTAAGAAAGGTTAAGAGTCCAAAACCTGTTTTTCGATCCTTAGAATCAAAAAACTGTCAAACAAAAATACAAACAAATTCTCAAAGTCTCAAAGCAAAAACCTCAAGAACCTACTGTATCAAGACCAAAAACCAATAACCATGGCCTAAAAAACCAGTAGAACCTGCTATCTCAAAACCAATAACCATGGCCAAAAAACCAGTATACCCAAAACCTGCATAAGCTTATAACCAGCATAAAAAAATCTGAGCTAAAACCTTTCAAAACCTTCCAAACCTTAAAAGGCCATAACCTGCCCAAACCTATGGTCCATCAAAAATCCAAAACCAACAAGCATTGAACCTGTCAAAACTCAACCATTACCAAACCTGTATCATCCTAAATAAAACCTGTTCAAACCTTACCATACAAACTGTCAAGCCCCAAACTGAGGCCATTCAAACATAAAGAAGCATATCATACCAGAAAACCTGTAAGCGCAGTAAACCTGTAAGCCCACCAATGCCCAAACCTGACCAAAGGCCAAGCTTAACCTGAGGCAAGCCTTACCAGCATTCAAACCACCCAGCAAACAGCCTCAGAAAATTCCATCATAGGCAAACGCATAAGGCAACAAAGAGACAGTTGAAGAAGAAAGTTAAACAATGAACAAGGCATACAAAATAGGCAACAGAAGTGAGGAATAGGCAACAGAAGAAGTAGACAGAAGCAACATTCAAGGCAACCAAACCCAAACATACAGAAGTGAAGCAAAGGAAGAAGAAGAAAAGATATCACGCAAAGGGTTTTCAAACTGTCATCATAAAACCCTAAAAAGAAATAAGAAACACAAACCAGGGTCTCCAAGCGCGCCGTCACTGTCTACCTCGCAGCTTGACCGCCACAGCACCCCCAACCTTCCTCCTCCGCCTCCAAAGGTAACATTTCTCCCTCTTTTTTCTGTCATATACCTCAAATCACCATAATAATAGGAAGTCAGAATCAAATAGATGAAAAATCACCACATGCAATTGTAATAAAAACCCTAACGAAATAGAACACAAAGTTTACCTTGAATCCGTCGCCCCTGGCATTTTCGTTGGAGGGAAGAAGAGGTTGAGGACGCCGGTGGCCTTTGGGCAAAGGGAGAACTCAGGCGAAGGTGGGAGAGCCACGAAGAAGACGAATCAAGAACGCGTGAATGAACAAGCGGCGCTGTGAACCCTAAGCCAATGTCCCAAAAATGAAATAACTCGTTTAACCCTAAAACCTTGTTTCATGTGTGGCCTAACCCGGTTCCTGCCTAAAGCCCAACAAATTCCTTAGCACACCCCCATTTCTGTTTGTTTTTGGTTGGACCTTCTAAAAATCCTTTAGCCCATGCAATGGTTCACTGTCTTACCCCCTTTATTTCTTTGATACCTCTTTCTATTTACTTTCTTTTAGCCCCTTTTTTGGTTTGTTTAGAATGTTATTAATTTAGTTTAATTATAAAATTTAATCAAATAAGAAGTGTATTTTAATTAGACAATTTTAAATAATTTGATCTTTTTTATTAAGTTTAACTTTAGGTTTAATTTAGTAATTTTTAGTATTCCTTTTTTTAATTAGGTTTAAGTTAGTAGCTTTTAAAGATTTAATTTAGTTTAGAATTATTTAATAATTCTTAAATAATACTTATATTAATATTAAAAAAAAACATATAAAAATAGAAACTTAAAAAGCATTTTATTTTCTTTAATTAATTCCCTCGCTTTAATTAATATTAGATAAAAATATAAAAATGCATGTTCTTATCCTTTAGTTTGTCATTTAATCATTGTTTTGGTTATATGTCACTTAGCTATTTAATCGTTATCTATTTAATTTTTTGTTTAATTATTTCATCTTTATTTGATTATTCTGTTTATGTCTAAATCCAAGAGAAAAATGATTAAACTTGTTGACTTCATGTCCTCAAGTCCAATCACGCGAACATCTGCATTTCATTAAAACTTAAGACAATTTTTCCCCAAATATTCAATCTTTTCAAAATGTATACCTTTTAAGCCAAAACTTCGACATTAGGTCGTCGTACCTTCAAAAACCCGTCCGTACCCCTTTTCGGCCAAAACAATTTATTTTTAATCAAACCAACAAATTTTAATAAACAGATATTTCAAAAGGTTCCTATAGAGTACTATAGATACATTGGGTGCTAATACCTTCCCATTGTATAACCAACCCCCGAACCATAGATCTCTTTTCAAAAACGCCTTGTATTTTCATTACTTTTAAAGTATTATTTTACATTGCATATTTTAGGGTTTTATTTCGCTCTTTTCCCTTTTCCCTTGGAAATAATAAAGCGCGGTGGCGACTCTTGCTTTTGTGAGACGAATTAATCAATAATTCGATCTCCGATTTACCCCGCTATATTTTTTATCGCTACACAAGGATAAAGAAAACAAGCTGATAAGTTCAAGAGTGCTCACCTAGAGAGATCCTATCTAGGTTAGCATGCCAAAGAAAGTCTAATAAACTATCCTATAGGGAACATACAATGAGAGCAAAGTCGTGATCTCAATTTCTAAATTGAGTGACATATCGATCAACAAGAAATAAAGGAAAGCAATAAAATCCTATATGGAGCATGCACTGAGAGCGAAGTCGTAATCTTAATTTCTAAATTGAGTGACTCATCGATCAACAAACAAAGAAGCAAACACTAGCACAACACATATAGCAAATGAAGTGCGGAATGCCTGTTACAGGTCTTTAAACAGCGACTTCGAGCACATGCTCTTTATTTCCTTCTTCTCATGGTATCTATAAAAGTGGTAAAGAAATATGATAAAGCGCAGAAATGAGGGATACAATGAGGTTATGATGACACCGAACGGAGAAGGTCCGTTGCCTCTTCAAAACCACGCAATAGATAAGAAAACTCTACCAAAACTTTCATGAATTCACTTGGAGAAGATTGTGCTCTTAGTTAGATTCAAAACTTCTCAAACCCAAGTCTCTTTTTACCTCAAAATCTCACACAAAATTGGCATTTAAATCTACCAAAAACATGGCTAAAATAACAACAAACAAAATTAATAAAAGAATTAAAATTCTATTATAATATTTTGAATTTTTATCATGTTTATTGTGCATATAAATAACATGTCAAAATTAATAGAAAATAAAAAATCTATGTAGCATTAGAAGAAAACTAACAAGAATATAAAAATGTGGGGGTGTTAGATCAGATAAGAGAGTGTAGAGTTACTGGCGTGTAGGCCTGGTTCCTTAAGCCCAACAAGAATGGTCCACCAAATTATTGTGTTTGAAATTCTATCAAGTTGCAGAAAAAAAAATAACATAATGGGCCCATGAAATTGGAGTATGCAGCTTGATCCAAGAGATCCTCACATTCAATCCAACATCAACATTAGTTCCAATCAGGAAAAAAAACGGTACCGCTTTGACTCTGTATGGTTTGTATTGTCACAACTCTTCAACTTCTCCCAAACACAACTCCCTTTGCAAAACGCGGAAGAAATCCCCTTCTCTCTTTCTCCTAGTAGAACACCGTCACCATGGTTGTATCTCCGGCGATTTCCTCCGCCTTTTTCCATTCTATGTCTTCTTCGTTCAAACTCTACATCTCTCTCAGATGCAGTCTCACTTCAATCGTCGTTTTCCACCATGTTCGCGTCGCCCCCGTACTCTCTACATCTCACCTCCGTTCAGATCCTTCATCTATCGTCTCCGGTTGTTTAGGTTTCATCTCGCTTC
The DNA here is from genome assembly GCA_948472305.1 of Vicia faba. Classification (NCBI taxonomy): domain Eukaryota; kingdom Viridiplantae; phylum Streptophyta; class Magnoliopsida; order Fabales; family Fabaceae; genus Vicia; species Vicia faba. Next base: position 800,822,379 of record OX451739.1, on the reverse strand, counting down.
CAACGGTGTTAAATGCTCACCAACTTCTCCTTAATCATTCGCAGATTCAAACAAACAGTAACAAACTTGTATGGACTATACATTAAAGAAGAGCGATGAAGAAGGAAGATTTGATTACCTACCGGAGACCGATCCGGCATGTCTTCAATAGTAGTGACGGAAAATCAACAAGTTAGGTATGTGTTTGATATTCAAATACTTCTCCGATTTTTGCTCTTTCTGACTTCTTCTTCAATTTTCACGTCTCTTAATTATTGCAGCATTGATGATGGTGAGATGTTGAAGCAGATGAAGATTAAGGTGGTCATTAAGGATAGTGTGACATGAAGATTGAAGATTGGAATTGCATATTCAAATTGATGATGAAAGTGCAGAATGAAGCGCTTGATGGAGCTTGAAGTGTGGTTATGGAAAAAGTGTATTGACGCGGTTGTAGAGAAAACGCAGAGGGAAGATTGAAGATGGAGATTTTTAAGTTGCTGGTGATGATTGAAGATGTAGAGAGTTGAGATGAAGTTGATGTTGAAGATCTTAGAGAAAGATGAAGATTATTGCTGGAGGATGATGATGAAGATGTTGTAGCAACTTGAAGATTGAAGGTTGATGAGGAATATCTTGATGCGGTTCAGAGAGAGAGAGGTGAGTTTTTTTCTCTAATTTTCTATGACTTTTTCTGTTGAATAATCGTTAATGAATCTTCTCTGCCATTCTGTGAATTTTCCCTCTTTTTGTTATTCCATTCTTCTGTAACCGAATCCTGTTGAGGTGCTATGAAGTTTTTGGAACTTGTTATGAGTTTTTTTTCTATTAGAGGTTAGGATATGGTTAGAGGATGAGAGTTAGGAGGGTGGGAGTTGGTTACAGGTCAGTTAGAAAACTGTTAGGATGAGAAAATTTGTTTGTTATGGAATTGGTTAGAGGTGGTTAGAGGAAGTTAGGAATTCTGTTGTGGGTTGTTGGATAATGATTTTCTGTTATAGTTTTGTTTTGATTCTAGAATTCAGTAAAGATGAGTTGTATTTTCCGACTTAATCCCTTCTCAGTTTCCAGCAGGCCAACTGTTATGTTAAGACATGAGCTGGTTTTCGTAGAAAACTGATTTTATATTCTGTTTGTCGGATGCCTAGCGAACTGGTTCCGCTTATCAACTTATGCAGGTCTGTTAGAAACTGTCGTTTGCTTGAACTTGTTTCAGATGAATTCTGGCTTTTCTTTGAACACCATGGGGGCGCCAACTTGAGTGTGTCGTCTTTTGAATTTGCAGGCTTATCAAAAAAGAGAATTGCTTGCTTATGACCAACTTAGTGTTACCTTTTGAACAAAATGATGCTTAGGTTTTTCTCTGCAAGTTTACTTCCGCGTCTGCATAAATAGGGATTTTAGAATGATTTTTAGGCATGGATTTCATGGGACAGAGGTGCATACTAACTTGGTATTTTTCCGGTCTTATTGCCTTGGTGTCGCAGGTTCAGAGATGTCAATATTTAAATGCTTTTGAACTCTGATGTATGAGTTAGAACATAGGTTGCAGTTTCAATTATAGGTTGCAGGGTCGTTTGAACTTTGGCTACTTGAGATTTGCTTCCTTAATGATGCAGGCTATGAATAGTTAAAGAACGACAGAGGGCTTAAAGAATTAACTTGGATAAGAAGCATTGTGTCAGGTTAAATGGAGACTTGACTCATGGTGTGAAAAGTAGGAAAAGGCTTGGTCATGGGACTTGGATTTATTTGTAAATTTGTAATATTTAGTGTATTTTCTTGTAATGATTTTGTAAAAATGAGTAATGATTGTGTGAAGTTAAATAGAACTTGAATGAGTTTTCTTGACCTTGGTAATGCCTTGGACACTTGAATGAATTTGTAAAAACCCTTGATGGACATTGAACTAAGTTGTTTGATTTTACAAACTTGTCTTGATAATTATGGATGACCTTAGAATAAACCTTGTTTTACTATAACCATTTTGCATTCAACTTGAGCCTAGCTTAATGTCATGACCATACTTCGTTAATGCTTTTATAATTTCACTTGTTCTTCAAGAAATCTAAATGCCCTTCTTATTTTGAAAACTCCAAACAAATTTAATCCATGACACTAGGTAGCACTTCAAATGACTCTAAATAACGATTCCATAAAATCCAAACCAAGTCAATCTCGCCTCCTTGAAACAACTCTTAATTTCCCTCTTAACCCTATCTTTTGTAATCGAAGTAACAAATAACAATGCCTTAGTCACGTCACACGTCCACAATATCACCTTTGTACCATGGCTTGCATTTTGCAATCCAATCCACACTATATCTTGATTTTATGGATAATAACAATGCCTTGAGGGTGCCTTGATGTATAAAAAGAAATATAATATGAAGCTCAATGAACCCTAGTCGATAGATGTTACAAATTTTAACATAGAATATGTGACACCCTAGTCCACTTATGCTTGATGAATTCTTGATGGAGGATGACATTGTAGCTTGATGAAGAAAGATCCACAACATCCATGAACACAAAACCAAATTCCACAATTTCACTGCCTTGGGAAAATAACCAGAAAAATCAAGCTTTATTGAATGAAACCTCAAATCAATAGGAACCCTAATTTGCAAGATTATTGATCCCATGCTAAGTTTTATCGATTAATGAATGAATGATGTGTTAGATGACCTAACGGGGGTTATGTAGGTAAGAAAAATGCGAGAATGCATAAGCAAGGTAAAAGTAAAGGGTAGGAAAATTTTGGGGTATTACAATGAGATCAAAAGATTCGGTAAGAATCACTAAGGCAATGAGAGAGTTGAGATAGTGCTTCACCGGAGTTGAAGCTAACAGAATCGCTGAAGCGACGAAAGGATGAATGGAGGAAGATGAAATGAATCAGACTGAGACAGAGGTATACTAGCGAGACCGCGTTGGGTGAAGGAGGGAGTGGAACGCCATCATTCCTTGAAAAGAATGGAGGAAGAAGACAATGTTTCACATTTGAGATGGAGAGTCCCCTTTGAACCCTAAGTAACTAGCGACACCGTTTTATCTCTTCACCATTTTATTTTTAATTTGTAATTTCATTTTGTTATAAATTGATGATAATAGTGAAATTAAAATTTTTTGGAATAACATTGCTGAAATAAAAATACTGGAAGAAAATTGAAGTGGACTTGGAGTAATTTGGTGGTGTGGATGACTGATTGGGCCGACCTTCATTCTCCATTAGGACCATTCTTTGTTTTTGGAGCATCATTGGCCTTGTGAACAAAAAAATTTATGCGGACTCATTGTGATGGGCCTCGACACAACATTAATTGTCCAGACACCTTAATTCAATTTCATACCTCCCTGACTATCCTATGTTTCTTTTTAGATTTAGGACTTACCTTTTAATTTTTTCTATATCTTTTTATGATAAAAAAATTACAAAATCAATAAAAATTTGTTAGATTTTTTATTTGATTTTTAGTAATTAAACCACGGTTATCCAATTAATTGAGATTTTGTAATTCACTTTTGCTTGTTGAGATTTGAGTCTTATGTAGGTTTATTGTATGATATACGGATATGCTCGAGATTTAAATTGTGGTTTATTTTCACATTGATGATGCTTCGACACTTATTTCGAGTATTTGATTTTTGACTCTTTTCTTAGATTGGTGAAGCTTTTGTGAAGATCGTCGGGTTACTTCATTTTGACACGCTTTGCTACAGATTGATATCCTTTTGGTATTTTCTCTTGTTTATCTCATTTCAGCATTTTATTGCTTTCTAGATATCAAGAGAAGTAAGAAATTCATTGCTTTCTATATGTCATGAGAAGTAGGAAATAAAGAGTGTGCGCTCGAAGTCGTTGTTTAAAGTCCTGTAGCAGGCACCGCTTTTTGTATGCTATTTGTGTTTGTTTAAAATCCTGCCTTTGAAGTAGTTATTTTGCACGTGTGTTTTCATTTGTGCCCACATTATATTACAAATAATAAAGTCCTCAAAAGGAGGCAAGCAGGGAGGGTCAATAATCGACCCCACATATTCTAGTTTGTGTCATCCTTAGCTCACGTTGTACGTCGATACTTCGGAGTCGTGCTGATCTTTTGTATCAAGTCCGTCAAGTGGGGAAGGATTTTGCAATTAAACCCCCATGCTTTGTCAGGAGTTTGCATTAGCCGATGTTGACACTCCGTGATTGTTTATATTGTCTTTTCTCGCCTACCTCGATCTTCTATATCTTGGTTAGGTGTTCAGTCCCTTTGGATGTCATGTTTTCTTTATTTCATCTATCTCTTGCTTGTTTGCTTCGAGTGATACGCTCCCCTTAGCTAAAACATTTCTCTTGTTTTAACCATCCCTTTGAGTCAGTATGTGCTACTTATGTTTGTGTGCTTTTGCCAAAGCACTGGTTTCTTATTTGTTGGTTATATCGTGGTATTCCCTGAGAATAGGAATTTGCATGTTCCCTTAGGGTTGCTTGATTAGAACAGATTTCGAGTTAGACATTAGGATAGTTATCCATGCATGCTTACATAGGGTAGAAACTTCCATTTCCATCCTTGACATAGGGCAATTATTGTATGATAACACTATGTTAGAGGTAGGCTAGTCTCCCTTAGATGTTTTCTTCCCATTTTGCATAATTTCATTTAAAACTAAAACTTCTTTTTTCTTGGAAAATGTATAAAAACATGCTAAACATACATAAATCCTTTTCATGATAAAAGAATACCAACCAATTCATTTATTTTCTCCATTCGACTTTTCTTTTCTAAGAACGTCTTGATTCCTTTCCACTACAGTGTGTGAGTCTCCAATGGTCGAGCAAAGGTGGAATGATTGAGTTTAGCATTGTTCATTTAAAAATACAAATAAACAGAAATTTGTGAGCCGAACTATGGCGCTCTAATTCCTTAAAAAGGAAACATAGGCATCTGGTCATAGGGCTAAGCCGAATGAAAATTTGTAAATATATCCTTCTTTTCCCTGTGTTTTCTTTCCATGCAATCCTTCTTAGTTTTTATAGCTCTTAAGCATTAGATTGGACACGCAATTTGATTAGAACGGAAAGAGTGGAACCCGTAGAGTACTACGAACGTGTGGGGTGTTAATACCTTCCCCTCGCATAATCAACTACCTTACCCAATCTCTCAGTTGTAAGGCCTTGATTTTCCCCTTTAGGTTTTTCTTCGATGATTTTCCTTTCAATTTATATAGGATAAATAAATACTCGGTGGCAACTTCATTGATTTTACCGCTACAATATTCTTAGCAAATTCAGACAAAAGCAACGAAAAAAACCATGTCCAAGAAACCTCCAAAAACTCACAAAATTTTCAAATCTAGGGCAACTTATAAAACCTATTTGCAGCTGTTTTCAATACATACTAACCATCCTATTCATTCCCGGGAAGATTAGAGGGTAAGATGAGATTGTTTGTAATGATCTAAAGGGCTCGAAACACCCTTGCATGCATCATCGTCCTATCATTATTTCATAGATTTATATTTTAATTTTCTTACTGTTTCGATTGAAGCTAACATTATTGATGCGTTTTTAAGGTTCATTAGTGCAGAACTGAACCATCGCAGGCGTCCCATGCTACCAGAATCGTGCATCACCATGATTGCACCAATTCATGTATTTTTGTCATAGCTCCCAAACCCTTGCGTTTCAGCCTAAAATAACCACTTCATTGGATTCGTAGGGCCTGATTTAGGGGGGTAGGGACCCCCTGGTTTGCTAATATCTCTTATTTCACTAGTCGAATGAAAAGGAGCTATCGGAGAAGACGATCGGAGCTAGGGCTCCGACGTCTCTCTTGTCTGTGCGTTTTTGTTTAATATTTGTTTTAATTGTTTCAGTTTAAACAACGGATGTATTACCACCCCAGTGGTTAAACGCGCACGCTTAAGACATTACTATTCCTAAGGCATGGGTTCGATCCCAACCTTTAGGAATTTTGTTTCTTTTTTCATATTTTCCTTGTTTTGCAGATTATAAAACACGCTGATGTTGTTCCTTGACACCAAGGTGCGCCTGGGCTAGTGGTGAATATGTTGGGTGAAAGTGCAAAGGGCGTGGCTTCAACACCCAGCCCTGGTAAATATTTTTAAAACCTTGTTTTCTATCTTTTTTTTACATTTTAAAACCCTAAATTCACCAAACCAAAACCCATTTTTCATAAACCTTAATTAGTCTTAGGTTTTTAATTTAATCAATCAAATTAGATTTTTTAGATTTTAATTTAATTAATCAACTTTCTTAATTAATTAAAATAAGTTTAGGTTTTTTAAGGTTTTTTAACTTAATTAATCAATTGTTTTTCTTTAATTAATTAAAATTAATTAAGTTCTTTAGGTTAACCAGCAAACTCTTTTTAATCAAAAATCACTAAAAAACTCGTTCGCTTTCCTATTTTACATTTTTGGCGTGGTTTATTATTCTCGCGTTTTCTTTTTGGATTATTGTAACTGCTCACGGTTTCTAATAGTAATTAGGTTTACTTTCCCGCACTATTATTATTTTTGTACTTCTTCCAAAGCCATGTAATAGTCTAGGGTTTTATTTTCTGCTTTTACTTTCCTCTTACTGCTTTTCTATTTTTTACTATTACTATTAGTAATTAGGTGATGTATGGCAAGATAAAAACAATCGGTAGCGAACCCTAATTTTCAAAGATAAATGACTAAAAATAATACACTCTTTACACTTGCACATCTAGGGTACCCACTCTTGTTGCCTTACGAATATCAATCATGTCCCTCTAACGTGGGGACCCTTTAGCATAGTCCCTAGAAAATAAAGGTCGTAGTCCCTCGATGACCCTTTCGATGTTGCCTTCAGTAAATGATCTAGTCCCTTACGAAATTGCTAAAGCACCCCTACGAGTTTCCTTCTATGACTGTACGATGACCCACGTCTGTCCCTTCATATCCAACGATAGGGCTTCCTACTAACTAATGATAGGATAGTACTATATAAAGGAGGAGGAAAAGTATTAGAAAGACCTTGAGTAGGTAGAACGCTCTAATCGCTTGTTCATAAATATTTCAAATGAAAACATTTCTCCACCAACACTTTTCTAAAATATTTTCTAAAACACTTTGTACGCACTCTCGAGGACAGATACGAGAATCATTACAAAGTCTTGCCTTACAATTGGCATTTTCAAATATTTTTCAAACACACATTCATAAAGAAATTTTTAAAATAAAGTGAGCTAGCGATTTAGAGCCTGTAGATGACTACAAATGAAAAGGGTGCTAACACCTTCCCTGTTCATAATCTAACCCCCGAACTCAAAATAATCTATAAGGTCTTTCATGTTCTTTTCACCCTTTCCTTATTGGATAAAAGAAAAGTCGGTGGCGACTCTTTCTATCCACACATTTGCGATAAAATGCAAAACAAGTCAGTTCTCCCACCATATTACAAAACTGGGGAATCTGCTGGGGAATTTCTAAAAAGAGGGGTTACCTTAAGGTTAGATAACTTTACTTGTTTTACTTGTTTTCTTTGTTTGCTTTTACATTTGGGGTTTTCTCGGGTTTTAATTTCTTGAAAAATCCTACACCAGGATCTGGGGACCCTAGGAAAGTAGCTATAGATCATGGAAACAATACGGTATAGATCGATATGGTTGAAGTGATGGCTACGTTAGTACGACACATTGGTTAGTACTGGTGTCCCTTGAGTCATCTGAGGAGAATACTAGGCTGCCTCGTGGTGTCATAAGCACTAATTGTCCTTTAGAACCTTAATTGGCCAAACTTGGCCATTAGAAGGTAGTGAGATAGCCGACTTTGGTGCAATCTGAAGTTGGTTGATACTCGATGATACGCTCATTGAGATTTGACTCTCGGGTTTTTTTGGTGGCAAGTCAGTTGTCGTGCTAAATGAAACCGGTGAGAAAAATCAGTGATATTGAGATCCCTAGAACCCAGTTACTATTTTAGAATAGGTTGAGCCAACTAAACCTCAAGAGGGTACTTACCTACGGACCCCATGCAAGCCTTAAACCTAAGGCTCTTGTATGCTTTGTTTGTGTTTGTTATCTGTTTAAACATGACGTCATAACATCATATCATGACATTTTCACTAACCATTTCAAAGATCTAAGTGATTTATCTTTGTTCTTTGTTGCAGGGTCATGGCTTCCAATCACATAAATACTACCCGAATCAACTTTGTAAAGGTAACTTCGAGGCTTTAGGAATTAGTCTCAAAGGTTCCTGACAATTCTCCATTCACCAAGAGACATGGTCATCTACTCAGCTTAATTACTAGCGGTTTCAAAGAACACATTATGAGTGTTCTGTTCCAGTTCTTTGATCCTAAACATCATTGTTTTACCTTCCCGGATTATCAGTTGGTGCCCATAATGAAAGAATTCTCTAAGTTACTCGGAGTTCCTATTCTTGATCAGAAAACTTTTACCAGTCTAGAGCAAGTTCCAAAATCTGAAGACATTGTAGCAGCCTTACATTTGAAACAATCGGACATCGTATCTAAATTGGAGACAAGAAATGGAGTCAAGGGTTTTCTTCCTAAATTCCTAATAGAGAAGGCTCAGTGATTTATATATGCCATGTGTTTTCATGGTTTTGAGGAAATTTTTGCTTTTCTGATCTATGGTTTGGTGCTTTTCCCTAACTCAGACCAACTCATAGATGTAAACGCCATCAAAACATTTCTTACCCATAATCTGGTGCCTACTTTGCTTGGAGATGTCTTGCATTCCCTTCACACCTGTACTATGAAGAAGCGGGGAACTCTTATGTGTTGCATGCCTCTACTTTCCAAGTGGTTTATTTTGCACCTGCTCTGATCAGTGATGAAGAACGAACAAGGTTTGAGGTGGTCTCAAAGGTTGATGTCACTCACTCATTCGGATATCCATTGGTGTTCTCAATCTCAGACAGATATCACTATTATTGATTGATGTGGGGAATTCCCTAATGTATCACTCCTTGGCATAAGGGGAGGTATTACTTACAATCCTTCCATAGCTCTACGTCAGTTTGGTCATGTGCAAAGAGACGGTCCTCATGATATTCTCATCTCGAGTATAGTATTCGACTATGAGAACGATCCTCAGAGTTACCGTTAAAGGTTTATATGTGCTTAGGGAATGATCAACAAGATTGATAGCAGAACCTCTGGAGCCTTACGTCAGATGGGCGTGATCTTGTGCTCAAAATCGTATGATACCATATCTTTCTACCCTACCAGTGATCTTAGAACTTGTTGTTGAAGGAGATGTTCCTCACACCATTCTTCATCCTGACATGCCTACCGACTTTGAAGAACCACAAAAGTCATGGATTCAACTCAAGGATGAAAGGGATATCTTTGAGACTCAGTTCTATGCTAGTGAGAAGAAAGTACTGGAGTTGACGAAACGATGCCACGAAGATCAAAGCCTTAATGCATATGTCAATACAAAGAAGAAGCACCAATGGGAGACTTGAGTTCATATTTTGCTTATTTTTAATTGTTTTTGTTGTCATTACAAGCCTAGAAGGCAATTATAATTTGAACTTGTTACTAAAACTTCTTTGTTCCCTTTTGTTTAACAAATTTAAATCCCACAAAGATCCTTGAAAACATTGCGCTTGCATTTACATATCAAACATATCATCAAATAACATGAACTTTCTATACATATTTTCTCATCTTTTTGCTGTTTATCTCAGTAAAAGATGGCTCTCGAACAAACTATGAAAGAACTTCAACCTTATAACGCTCAGTTTCAGCAAATGTTTCTGGGCTTAGCGAAGGGACAAGACGAGCTGAAGACCCTCATTACAAAAGGGAATAAGAAGAAGACTAAAACGCCAATAATCTTTCTTAATATGGGCAGAAGATTCAAGGGTCCCGTCAGAAGGGCTATAGATTTTGAGGTCCCCCTAAATGAAGATGATAACCAAGAAGAAGATGACAAGAGTGTGAAAGTTAAAGAGAATAACAACCTTGGTTCTGGCCAAGATTCTGATGAAGACTATTATGTTGAACAGTATCTGCTCGTTGATGAAAATTATAAGTAGTTAGAAGATCGCCTTAACGCCATGGAAATCTAGAAAGTGCCTGGACTAGATTTTGAGGAGTTGGGTCTAATTTCAGGGGTTGTTGTTCCTCACAAGTTCGAGACTTCTACTTTTTATAAATATGATAGTGTGTCTTGTCCCAAGCTTCATATGCGGTCCTATGTTCAGAAGATCCAACCTCATACTGTTGATAGAAAATTATGGGTTCATTTCTTTTAAAAGAGCTTATCTGGGACACAAATCGAATTGTTCTATCAGATGGAAGGAACAAATATACATACTTGGGAAAACCTGGCTGATGCTTTTTAAAAGAAGTATCAATACAATGCTGACCTTGCACCAACTCGGGCCCAATTATAGGGTATGACTATAGGCTTGAACGAAGGATTCAAAGAATATGTTGAGAAATGAAGAGATCTGGCTGGAAGAGTGCAACCTCCTCCTTCTGATAGGGAGCTGGTTGATATGTTCATGGGAACTCTGATAGGTCTGTTCTTTAACCATCTGATTGGAAGCTCCTCATCTGGTTTTACTGAGCTGATTCGAATTGGGGAAAATGTCGACGGTGGAATTCGAAGAGAAAAGATTCAAGTGGATGCATCTTCGAGTTTTGTAAAGAATACATTTAGCGGAAAGAAAGAAGTTAACGTTGCCTATGGCCAGAAGGGTCGTACTAGAAATGATCGCCATCAATCTGTAGGATTCGTGTTGATTTCTAATCATGCGTCTGTGCAACAACAACAATAGGGAAATTAGTGTAGAACAAACACACCTATAAGACAGTTCCCCAAGATCATTATGCCACTGTCTCACGTATTACAACATTTACTGAAAGAGGAACTGATTACGTTAAGGGATCCTCCTCAGAATCCCAACACCTCCTCTCCTTTCTACAATCCAAATTTGAAGTGTGCTTACCATTCCAATAGCCCCAGGAACGACACCAATAACTGATGGGCCTTAAAAACAAAATTCAAGACATGATTGACAACAAAGATATTAAGTTTGATCTACCTAAGACTCCCAACATAATTACTTCACCAAGGCCTAAGCATGACAAAGGCATAAGTTCTATTGATGATGTTCTTTATGTTTCCATTGTAACTGATTTGGCTACTCCCGTCTCAATTATCAAGAAGAATCTGTTACAGGACGATTTATTTTTGGGTTGTATTGAAAGATGTTACTGTTGTGCAACCTAACCCAATGGCTTCAAATTACTGAAAGAAGTCATTCAGCGCCTAATGGACAATCACATAATTCTGGTTGAGAAGATTTCATCTATGGAGAATCTTTTTTAAGACTTATTTGTAATATCTGACACTCATATCAGGATCACTTACAAGGGTCCTGTAAGGATCACTGCCAATCCCAAAGCTACTACTCTAATAATTACTACACCCGGACCTATTCCATATTCCTCGGATAAATTTATCCCCTAGAACTATGGAGCTGACGACTACTACCACGGCGTCAAGCAAGAACTATCAATTATTGAGAATGAAGTTACTGAATCTGCTGATCCCAATATTGATAATATTGTTGGGACTAGTAAGGTTACTAGAAGCAGAAGGGTTTTCTCTCTGGAAACATATCCAAAGATTGTCGCTACACCAGTTTGAGTTACAGCTGTTGAGCCAACTGCTGAAGCTCAGGGCAAAGAACAAATGATGGAGCCTGCCCAGACGGAGGCACCTAAGGAAGCTATAGTTTAAGATACCTCCAGGAAAGAGTTGGAGGAGGTGTTGAAAATCATCAGGAAAAGTGATTATAATATTGTTGATTAGCTGGGGCAGACCCCTTCTAAAATCTCCATGTTATCCCTGTTACTGTGTTCTGAAGCCCATGCCCAAGCTTTAGTAAAGTTCTTAAAATATGTGCACGTACCACAAGAGATTTTCGGTGATCAATTTGGAAGTTATGTTGCTAGTCTAACAACCGATAATGGTTTAGGTTTTTTCGATGTTGACTTGACTCCTGAGGGAAGAAACCATAACAAGGCCCTATATATCTTTATTGAATGCATGGACACTACTTTGGCGCATGTATTGATTGATATTGGTTCCTCTCTAAATGTTCTACCAAAATATGCTCTTGACAGACTTGATTTCGAAGAGGTTATACTGAAACCTAGTGATATTGTGGTCATAACCTTTGATGGATCGAAAAGGATGGTGCATGGAGAAGTGGACCTTCCGATAAAAGTAGGTACTCAAGTCTTTGATTCTACCTTATATGTCATAGACATCTGAATGACTTATTCTTGTCTAATGGGACGCCCCTAGATTCATAGGGCAGGCGCTGTTACCTCAACCTTACACTAGAAGCTGAAATATCACGTGAAAGGAAAGGTCGTTACTGTTTGCGGTGAAGAGGGGTATATGGTGAGTCATTTGAACTCATTTCGGTATGTAGAGATGGACGGAAAATTCATCGAGACTCCCCATCTGAATTTTGAAGTTGTCCCTCCTACCTCTACTGAAGACGTTCATGCTATTCCCAAGGTTACTAGGGTCTCACCCAGAATGGTTTCATTGAAGAATGTTAGGGCTGTAGTAGAAGAAGGGGGTTGCACTACTTAGGGTCAGCTTCCTGACATTCCATATAAATATGACAAATTTGGTTTGGGTTTCACTGTAGAAGCTTATAGAGCTGCTCGACGCGCTCGTGCTGGTAGACCATTCCGTGTCAGCAACAATGGAGTCAACACAGTAGAAGATGCTGGAATTCATTACGACCTTGACTGCTGGATCTTTCCTACCATCGGTGACGGGCTCAACAACTTGAAGACCGAAGACATTATTTCAGTCTACTTTATTCAGAAGTAATAGCTACTTTCTGTTTTTATTGCTTTCGAAGTTTTGGTTATGTAATATATTTTAAACAATAACTTTAAGCCTTGCGCCTTACCCGAGGCACAATGGTCCATTTGTTAAGGGTTTTCATTTCATAAACATATATTTATTTAATAAAGCATTGGATTTTTTGCATTCAAATTTTGCCCTCTTTGTCTTTATTTTTACTTTATTATGCTTTCAAAATAGCTATGTGTTCTTACACACACCCACACAACAAATTGCAGATCCACATCCACTTTGGATCCCGTTGACGACAATTCTTCTAATGCCAATTATGACTTTGAAAATTAGATCTACCAAGCCGAGTACAAAGGTGAGGAAGATTGTGAAATACTTGGAGAGCTTGCCAGACTACTAGTGCAAGAGGAAAAAGCTATACAACCACATGAAGAGCAAGTTGAGGTTGTAAACATAGGTACGATAGTAGACAGGAAAGAAGTCAAAATAGGGGTTAATCTAGAAGACAACGTCAAGAATAGGTTAATCCAGATGTTGCATGACTATGTCGAGATCTTTTCTTTGTCGTACAACGACATGCCAGGGCTCGATACTGATATTGTAGTTCATTATCTGCCGATGAAAGTGGGTTGTTCTCCGATAAAGTAGAAGGTTTATCATATGTGTTCCAAGATGTCCAAGAAGATCAAGGCTGAGGTTATGAAGCAATTCAACACATGGTTCTTAGTCGTTATATCATATCCTTAGTGGGTTGCAAATGTAGTGTCGATACCTAAAAAGGATGGCAAGGTGCATATGTGTGTAGATTACAGAGATCTGAACAGGGCAAGCCCCAAAGATGACTTCCCGCTTCCACATATTGATGTTCTGGTCGACAACAACGCTCAACATAAGGTATTATCCTTCATGGATGGCTTCTCAATATACAATCATATCAAGATGGCAACTGAAAACATGGAGAAAACAACCTTCGTCACACAGTGGGGCACTATTTGTTAAAAGGTTATGCCATTTGGGTTAAAGAACGTTGGCGCAATATATCCATGTGCCATGGTAGCTTTGTTTCATGATATGATCCACCATGAGATAGAGGTCTACGTCGATGAAATGATAGCTAGATTTCATACTGAAGAAAAAAATCTTGACCATCTACACAAGTTGTTTGAGAGATTGAAAAAGTACAAGCTAAGGTTTAATCCGAACAAGTGAACTTTTGGGGTGAGATCCGGTAAAATCATGGGTTTTGTTGTTAGTGGTAAAGGTATCGAAGTTGATCCCGCCAAGGTCAAAGACATTGAAGAAATTCCAGCTCCCCGTACTAAGAAGGAAGTCATATGTTTCTTGGGACGACTGAATTACATTGCCCGATTTATTTCCCATCTAACCGCTACTTGTGAGCCAATCTTCAAGTTACTGAAGAAAGATCAGGTAGTGAAGTGGAATGATGATTTCCATATAACGTTTGAAAAAATGAAGGAGTACTTGCAAGAACCCCTATTCTGATGCCACCGGTTGAAGGAAGACCTATGATCATGTACCTCACAGTTCTAGAGAACTCAATGGGGTGTGTACTGGGCCAACATGACGAGTATGGTTTAAAAGAGCATGTAATATACTACTTTAGCAAAAAGTTTACCGACTGTGAAACAAGATACTCACTGCTCGAAAAAACTTGTTGCGCTTTGGCATGGGCTGCTCGCTGACTAAGACTATATATATTGACTCATACAACTTTGTTAATCTCTAAAATGGATCTCATAAAGTACACATTCGAGAAACCCGCTCTCTTCGGAAGGATAGCCCGATGGAAAATGGTCTTAACAGAATACAAAATTCAGTACACCACTCAGAAGGCTATTAAAGGAAGTGTACTGGTAGATCATTTGGCGCATCAAGCCGTAGACGACTACCAATCTATGAATTTCGAGTTCCTGGATGAGAACATTATGCTGGTTAAAGATTGTGAATAACCTGGACCATATGAAGAACCTGAGACAGGATCCCATGGACTACGGTTTTTGAAGGGGCTTCTAACGCACTTGGCAATAGAATTAGCGTTGTGATTATCTCCCCTCAGGGTTGTCATACGCCCTTCACCGCTAGATTGTTTTGACTGTACCAACAACATGGAGTAATATGAAGCGTGCATCATGGGTATCAAAGCTGCTATTGATTTAAGAATCAAGTTCTTGAATGTATAGGGGACTCATCTCTGATCATCTGGCAGATTAAAGGAAAATGAGATACGAAGAATCCGAATCTCATTCCTTACCGGGAGCATGTGTTGACGTTAATCCCATACTTCGTGGAAATTACTTTTGAGCACATCCCACAAGAAGAAAATTAGTTGGCAGAGGCATTAGGTACCATGTCATCTATGTCCAAAGTCATATGGGACAACGAGGCTCCTCGAATTACTATTGAGAGACTAGATGAACCGGCACATTGATACGAAATTGATACTAATGGAGTAGAGGAAAAGCCTTGGTTTCATGAGGTAAAGAGATATCTCGAGGCTCAAGAGTACCCCGAGGGGGAATTTATCAATGACAAGAAATTCCTACGAAGGTACTCTTCCAAATTCTTCCTGAGTAATGGAATTTTGTACAAGCGCAACCATGATTTGACTATGTTTCATTGTGTGGACAAGAATGAAGCTGAGAAGATTATGGATGATATGCATGAAGGTATCTTTGTTACTCATTCAAGTGGGCATACTATGGCTAAGAAGATTCTGATAGCGGGTTATTACTGGTCGACCATGGAAACTAACTACCATCAGCACTCAAGAACTTATCACAAGTGTCAGATCTATGATGACAAAGTACATGTGGGGCATTAATATGATTGGAGAGATCAATCCTACTACGTCTAACAGACATCATTTCATCCTCGTCACCATTCATTATTTCACCAAGTGGGTTGAAGCAGCTTCGTTTGCCTTCGTTAAAAAGAATGTTGTGGCCCGATTTATTAAGCATAACCTCATATGTCGATATGGCATCCCAAAACGATTATCACAGACAATGGTACCAATCTCAACAACATTATGATCATGGAACTCTGCACGTAGTTCAAGATCAAGCACCACAACTCTTCCCCGTACTTACCAAAGATGAATGGTGCAGTGGAAGCCGCCAATAAGAACATTAAGAAGATTATCAGAAGATGACTGTTGTACCCCAAAATTTTCCCTCTCGGTCCTGAAGAATTTTCTCACAAGCTTTCTATTGGGTCAAGATTGCACAAGGTTTGATCAACAAGATACTTTCTCAACACTGATGACTCAAAGCTAGAGTTTGAATTTGCACAAGTACAATTAGACTTTTAATGCCCCATGTAGTTTCCATTGATCATATTGGGCTCTCAAGCATCAAATCGAATAAGATGAAACAATTCATTTTGTACCTAATCAAAGTTATCTTATGAACGAATGAAACAGACCCCCCAGTTGTACAAATAGCGCACGCGAAAGGCATTTATATATCAGGTCCTGGGTTTAAACCTTGGCAGGACCAGAACAATTTTTATCATTTGTTTGTTTCCTTTTCTTTTTAACAAACTTCCAACATTTTCCAACCAATCAAAACAACTCCTTTTGAGTCGATTTTTTACACACTATTTATTTAGAATGTTGCTTTTACGAATATATAAAAATATCACAAAAGATATTTTATTTTCATGATTATTTAAATTAACCAAAACCTTTCTTTAACAAAATCAAAACAAATTCATTTCCTTATTCATTCATGCCTTGTTCATTATATACATTTCAGTTCTTGTACATTTATTCAAATTCAATATGGTTGTAATAGATAATTAGGATTTAATTTCTTGCAAATCCCCATTTGTAAATTTATACACCCCATCCCCAAATGATGTAAAAGCATAGTAAATTTACTTTCCACAATTTATCGCTTTGATATAAATTATTAGTAATTAGGGTGTGTATGGAAAGATAAAATCAATGCTTAGAAAATCCTAATCCAAGATAAATCAAGCATGAAAAAATAAACACTTGCACACTTGCACCTCTAGGGTTAACTCCACTTGTTGCCTTGAGAAAATGGTCATAATATGCATGTGAGACATATTAGCAAAAACAATCAATTAAAATACAAGATCATAGTCCCTCGATGATGCTTCGAATGTTGCCTTAAAAAAGATCTTAGTCCCTCAAGAGAAATGCTAAGATATCGAACAACATTTCTATTCATGACTATAAGATGACCCACGCCCATCCCTTTACATCCAAAGATAAGGCTTCTTACCAATCAATGGTAAGATAGCAATATCAAAGGAAGGAATGAACAAAAAGACTTTTGAGTAGATAGAAAGTTCTTAGTTGCTTGCTCACAATCCATATTCAAAACAAAAATCTTTTCAAACACACAAAACACTTTAAAAACATGAAAATATTTTCAAAAAAAGTCCAACACTTTGTATGCATTCTTATAGAGACGAGAATCATTACAAAATTTGCATTAACGAAGGCGCTTTTCAAAAATACTTTCAAAACCCACCACAAACACATTTTCAAACGAAGCATTTTCAAGTGATCTAGCAAGAAACTAAGAGCCCGTAGATAACTATGGATGAAAAGGGTGCTAACACCTTCCCTTTTCATAATCTACCCCCCGAACTCAAGAAAAAATCTCAAAGGTCTTTCATGTTCTTTTCACCCTTTCCCTATTGGATAAAATAAAAGTCGATGGCGAATCTTGCTATCCGTAACAATTGTGATCAAACGCAAAACAACCAAGTCAGTTCTCCCACCGTATTACAGAACTGGCGACTCTGTTGGGGAATTTTACTTAAAAGCGAGGTTACCTTAGAGCTAGATCACCTTTAAAATGCTTTCCTTGTTTGAATTACTTGCTTTACATTTATGGGTCCTTGTTTGGGTTTTTGATCCTACACCTGGATTTGGGGAACCTTTTTAGGTAAGTAGCAATAGATTGTGGAAACTGTACGGCGTAGACCGATATGGTTGACGCAATGGCTACATTAGTGTGACACATTAGTTGGTACCAGTATCCCTTGTATTGAATTAAGGAGAATACGGTGCCGATGAGCGGCGTCATGAAGCACTAACTGACCATAGAACCTTAATTTAACAACTTGGCCATTAGGAAGTAGTGAGACACCCGAATTTGGTGTAAAGCTGAAGATTGGTTAATACTCGATACTACACTCATTGAGATCGGACTTTTAGGATATTACGGCTGCAAGAAAAGATTGATTGTGCTGAGACAATGCCTAAAAGAAAGGTCCGTGATATTTAGATCCCCTAGAACCCAGTTACTTTCTAGGACAGGTTGAGCCAAATAAACTTTAAGAGGGTACTTACCTATAAAACTCCATGCAAGCCTAAACCTAAGGAACTGTGTGCTTTGTTTGTATATGATTATTTGTACATAAATACTTGTTTACTTTGTTCACCTATACATAACATCATAATCATCATAACATCATAAGCATTCTTACTAACCATTTCAAGGATTTAGGAATTTATCTTTGTTCTATTTTGTAGGACATGATTCCCATTCATAGGAATACCACCCGAGTCAGCTTCGTGAAAGTGCATCCTTAACTTCAAGAATTAGCATCAAGGGTGCTTGTAGATTCTCCCTTCACCAAGAAATACGATCGACTTCTCAACTTGTCTACTTCAAACTTCCAAGAAGAAATGACGTGTGTGCTCTTCCAATTCTTTGATCCCATGTATCACTGCTTCACCTTGCCTGATTACCAATTGGTGCCTACATTAGAAGAATTATCTCAACAGTTAGTAGTGCATGTGCTTGATCAAATACCGTTCACCGGTTTAGAGGAGACTCCAAAGCCTGAAGCCATTGCTGAAGCCTTGCATTTGAAGAGATCCGACATTATAACGAATTGGGAGACGAGAAGTGGAGTTAAGGGTTTCTTAGCCAATTTACTGCTGGAGAAGGCTCGTTCATTCTGGGAGGATATAGATTTTTCAAGCTTTTGAAGATGCCTTGGCCCTTCTAATCTATGGTTTGGTTCTATTTCCCAATCCAGACCAACTCGTAGATGTGAATTCTATCAAGGTCTTTCTCTCTCGTAATCCTGTACCTACACTACTTGGAGACGTTCTACATTATTTCCATACTCGCACCATGAAGAAAAGAGGTACTCTCTTGTGTTGTGTTTACTTACTCTCTAGGTGGTTTATTTCGCACCTACCTTGATCAACGTTGAAGAATGAGCAAGTCTTGACATGGTCTCAAAGGATGATGTCACTCACACATTCCAATATCCATTGGTGTTCTCAATCCTTGGAGGACATTACTATTATCGACCGTTGTAGGTAATTCCCTAATGTCCCTCTTCTTGGAATTAGGGGAGGTATTACCTACAACCCTTGTTTGGCTTTAAGACAGTTTGGGTATGCGCGAAGAGATGGTCCCTATGATGCACTCATCCAAGGTTTGGTATTCGATTACGAGGGCGATGACCAAGGCTATCGTTAAAGGTTCATACGATCTTGGAGAATGGTAAACAAGGTGGATATCAAGACATTGGTGCATAAGAACTCCATTCCTTTGGAGCCTTTTCTTAAGTTGGTACGAACTCGTGCTCAAAGTCTCGTTATGCCATACCCTTCCATCTTACCTATCATCATGGAGCTTGTTGTCGAAGGAGATGTTCCATATACTGTCCTTTATCCTAACATGTCTACTTCTCTTAAAGATTTGCAAAGAGCTTGGATTCAGCTAAAGGAGGAGCGAGACACCTTTAAAGCACAGTTTTATGAAAGCGAGAAGAAGACATTGGAGCTCACGAGACAACTTCATGAGGAGAGGAGCTTGAATGTCTATATCGCTCCAAAGAGGAAGCATCCATAGGAAATTTGAGCCATTGCTATTGTATTTTAGTTCATTTTGTTTCTTTTGTTTCAATGTAAGCCCAAGAGGTATGTTATAATCAATTTGAACTTATTAATACAATTAATGTTTGTTCCCTTTTGTCTAAACAAATTTAAATCTTCTAAGTCCTTGAAATCATGTGCATACACATTTTCATGCATCATAACATAACCAGGTTTCCTTATCTTTATACTGTTTATTTCAGTAAGATGGATATCGAACAAACAGTGAAGGACTTGCAAGCGCGGAATTCACAGTTCCAAGAAACCTTGCTGGCCCTGACCAAGGGACAACAAAAGATGATGACACTGCTAACAACCAAAAAGAATACTAAAAAGAAGGCCTTCATCAACATGGGTAAGAGATTCAAAAGTCTGGTTCGTCAGGTACAGATAGTCGAAGAGTCGTCTAAGGAGGACAAAAATCAAGGCGAAGAGGAAAGGATCCCTCGTGTTAGGGGTGCCAATAATCAAGATTCCGAAGATGAAGACTATTTTAATGAGCAATATCCTCCAACCGAGGATAAATACAAGCAGATGGAGGATAGGCTAAAAGCAGTTGAAATTCAAGTCGTGTCTGGTTTGGATTTTAGTGAGTTGGGCTTGGTACCTGGGGTCGTCATTCCCCATAAACTCAAAATACAGGTCTTCGCTAAGTATGACGGGGTTTCCTTCCCGAAACTTCATCTAAGGTCGTACGTGTGCAAGATGAAGCCGCACACTACCGACAAAAAACTCTGGATCCATTTCTTCCAAGAGAGTCTGGTAAGGACTCAACTAGAATGGTTATATCAATTGGAGGGTTCCCGAATCCACACATGGGAAGATCTAGCCACTAATTTTTATCATTAGTATTAATACAATGCCGATCTAGCATAAACAAGAGTCCAACTCTAAGGTATGACAATGGGTACTAACAAAGGGTTCAAGGAGTACGCATAAAAATGGAGGGACCTTGCTGGTAGAGTCCAACCACCACTAACTGATAGAGAACTAATTACCATGTTCATGGGTACATTGACCGGCCCATTTTTCAACCTATTGATTGGCAGGTCTTCATTTGGTTTCACCGAGTTGATACTAACTGGTGAAAGGGTAGAAAGCGACATTAAGAGCGGAAAAATCCCAATGACATCTGCTTCCACATCCAACGCTGTAAAGAAGCCTTTCATTGGAAATAAGGAATAGAATGTTGTGTATGGGGAAAGGGCCCATGCAAAGAAGAATCACCGACCCTCTGTTAATGTTGTGTTAATCTCCAACCCTCCATCAACTCAAAGGCAATCATCCAACAATCAATGACCCAAAGTTCCTCGAAGACAGTTCACAAGGATTAGCATGTCACTATCCTAAGCCTTGAAAAATATGTTGAAGGCCAACCTAGTGACATTGTGTGATCCACCATCCAATCCAAACACTTCATCACCAAAATACAATCCTAATGCCAAGTGCGCATATCATTCAAACAGTACTGGACATGAGACTGATCAATGTTGGGCACTGAAGACCAAGATTCAAGATTTGATAGACAATAAGATAATTGAATTTGATCCACCAGCTACTCTAAATGTGAAAACCGCACCAATGTTGAATCATGGAAAAGGTGTTAACGCAATTGATGATACTACTTTTATTTCCTCCATTGAAGATTTAACAACTCTGTTAACTATTGTGAAGGTTAACTTGCTGAGAGCCGGGGTGTTCCTTGGTTGTTCTAAAGATTGTGTCTGCTGTGATCAAAAAGTAAATGGGTGCAAGCGGTTGAAGGAAGGTGTGCAATGCCTGATAAATAGCCGCGAGATTCTGTTTGAAAAGATTCCCGCCATCAAGAGTTTGACCAACAAGACTGAAGAGCTATCCATAATAACAATTTCTAATAAGCCTTTTAGGATCCCCTCAAAGGCTCCTATTAGAATTTCAAATGAACCGACCATCGCTCCTTTAATAATCACTGTCACTAGGCCTATCCCATGCTCCTATGACAAAGCAGTTCCATGAAACTATGGTGTTGATGTTTATTATCATGGGATAAAACAAGATTCTTGGATCAACAAAGATGAAGTTGATGTCATTAATATTGCAGGTTCTAGTAAAGTGGCTAGAACAGGGAGGATCTTTTCCCATGATATCTCACCACCAACTACTACAACTACTCTCGTTCACATAACCAATGAAAAGTATAGCACCAACACTAGAGGCAAAGAGAAAGAAGGTAAGCCTACTGGGATAGAGGTACCTACCAAAAATGTTGACACTGATGAACCCTCCATTCGAGAGATGGAGGAAATCCTGAAAATCATAAAGAAGAGTGACTTTAAAATAGTGGAGCAGTTGGGGCAAACCCCCTCCAAAATTTCCATGCTGTCATTATTACTCTATTCGGACGTTCATGCCCAGGCTATGATCAAGTTATTGAATAAAGCCCATGTGCCCCAAGAAACCACTGCCGACCAATTCGAGAACTGTGTAGCAAGTTTAACGGCTGACAATGGATTAGGGTTCTCTGACACTGATTTGACTCCTATGGGAAGGAACCACAATAAAGCATTGTATATATATGTTGAGTGTAAGGGGACAACCATGGCCCATGTCTTAGTTGATACTGCCTCATCTTTAAATGTGTTACCCAAAGGTGCTTTGGACCAACTAGATTGTGAAGTATTGGTATTAAAGCCAAGCGATATTGTCGTAAGGGCTTTCGATGGGTCTAAGAGAATAGTTCATGGAGAGGTGGATCTCCAAATTAAAGTTGGCTCACAAATCTTCAATTATACCTTTTACATAATGGACATACGTCCGACCTATTCTTGTCTGCTTGGAAGCCCTTGGATCCATGGGGCAGGGGCAGTAACATCCGCCCTTCATCAAAAATTAAAGTATCCAGTCAAACGGAAAATCGTTACTGTTAGCGGGGAAGAAGAATTTATGGTGAGCCATCTTGATTCCTTCAAGTATGTGGAAATGGATGGCGAATTCATAGAGACTCCGTGCCAGGCCTTCGAATTTGTTCTTCCTATGGTTGCCGCCACGAAAATATCCTCCAATATATCAAAAGCTATTGAAGTTATACCAAAAATGGTTTCGCTTAAGGATGCTCGTGCCGTGGTCGAAGATGGAAACTATATTATCTGGGGCCAACATCCCAACATTCCAATTAAAGCAGACAAATTCTGATTGGGTCTCACCATCAAAGCTCAAAAAGAAGTCAGGCGTGGTCGCGTGGGAAAGCCACCTCTCCGCATCGAGAATCATGAAGTGAAGGCTATGGAAGACTCTGATGATGAAAATACTTTTGAAGATTCGATATACCCTACGGTCGAAGGAAAGCTCAACAACTAGAAGGAAAAGGATTTCACTCCCATCTCCTTCATTGAGGAGTAATTACTGTTTACTATTTAATGTAATTTCAAGAACTTTTGTCTGTAATCATAATTTCCAAAACAATGGCTTTTAAGCCATGTGCCTTGCCCGGGGCACTATGGTCCATTCGTTAAGGGTTTTGTTCATGTTCATTTATCATATGATCATTTAATATAAACCATTGGACCTTTTGGTATTCAAACTTTTGTGTTCATTGTCTTTCTTTTCCTTTATTACATTTTTTATCAATAGCCATGTATCTTACATGCACACACTTACACACTTACAGATCTTCATCCACTTCGGACCTCATTGCCAATGTTCTACTATTTCCAGTTATGACTTCGAACATCCAATTTACCAAGTCGGAGACGAAGGCAAGGAAGATTGCGAAATAACAGGGGAATAGCCAGACTTCTGATGCAAGAGGAGAAAGCTATTTAACCTCATGAAGAGTCAGTCGAAGTTATCAACTTGGCTACTGAGACATATAAGAGAGAGGTCAAGATTGGTGCCAACCTAAAAGATGGTATCAAGAGAAGATTGGTTCAGATGTTACATGACTATGCTGAAGTGTTTGCTAGGTCATACGAAGATATGCCCAGGCTGGATACTGACATTGTGGTTCATCGTCTGCCAACGAAGGAAGATTGTCCTCCTGTTAAGAAAAAGGTTCATCGTATGCAGCCTGACATGTCTGAAAAGATAAACGCCGAGGTAATGAAGTATATTGATGCAGGTTTTCTGGATATCATATCTTATCCTCAATGGGTTGCAAGCGTGGTCCATGTGCCAAAGAAATATGGAAATGTTCACATGTGTGTGGATTATAGAGATCTGAATAGGGCAAGCCCCAAGGGTGATTTCCCTCTACCACATATTGACGTCTTTGTTGACAACACTGCTCAACACAAAGTCTTCTCCTTTATGGATGGATTTTCTGGCTACAACCAAATCAAGATGGATCTTGAAGACATGGAAAAGACCACCTTTGTTACATAATGGGGTACATTTTGCTATAAGTTATGTCGTTCATATTAAAGAATGCAGGGGAAACATATCAAAGAGCTATGGTAGCTTTATTTCATGATATGATTCATCATGAAATAGAAGTCTATGCGGATGATATGATTACAAGATTGCAAACTGAAGAAGAGCATCTTGATCACCTACACAAGCTGTTTGAGAGGTTGAAGAACTACAAGTTGAGGTTGAACCCTAATAAGTGCACATTCAGAGTAAGGTCTAGAAAGATTCTATGTTTTGTTGTCAGTGGTAAAGGCATTGAAGTTGATCCTGCAAAGGTAAAAGCCATTCAAGAAATGCTAGTCCCCTATTCTGAAAAGGAGGTCAAAGGATTCTTGGGTCGTCTTAATTACATTGATCGCTTCATCTCTCACTTAACTGCTACTTGTGATCTAATCTTCAAACTTATGAAGAAAGATCAAGTAGTCAAATGGAACAATGACTGTCAAGCTACCTTCGATAAAATCAAGTATTATTTGCAAGAGCCTCCTAACCTCATGCCTCCAGTTGAAGGAAGACCTTTGATCATGTACTTGACTATGCTAGAGAATTCTATGGGGTGTGTGTTGGGCCAGCATGACGAGTCTACCGAAAAGAGCATGCAATTTACTACCTGAGCAAAAAGTTTATCGACTGTGAAACTAGATATTCACTGCTCGAGAAAACTTGTTGCACTCTGGAATGGGATGCTCGCCGGCTAAGACAGTATATGTTGACTCACACCACTCTATTGATTTCTAAGATAGACCCTATCAAGTACATCTTCGAGAATCCCAATCTCTCCGGACGGATAGCTAGATGGCAAATGATTCTGACTGAATACGATATTCAATATACAAAACAAAAAGCCATCAAAGGAAGTATATTAGCAAATCATTTGGATCATCAAGCTGTTGATGACTATTAATCTATGAACTTTGACTTCTAGGATGAGAATATCATGCTAGTGACCGACTGTGCAAAATCTGGACTGTATGACGGACCTGAACAAGGATCCTGATGGACTATGGTTTTTAATGGAGCTTCCAACGCTTTGGGCAATGGAATTGTTGCTGTGATTATTTCTCCTGAAGGTTGCCACACTCCTTTCACTGCTAGATTATGCTTCGATTGTACGAATAATATTGCTGAATACGAAGAATGCATCTTGGGTCTAAAGGCTGCCATTGACATAAGGATCAAGCATTTGGATGTATTTGTAGACTCCGCTCTGGTAATTAGCCAAGTAAAGGGAGAATGGGACACCAAGAACCCTAACCCGATTCCATACAAGGAGCTTGTGTTAACTCTGATTCCATGCTTCGAGGAGATCACCTTTGAACATTTCCCTAGGGAGAAAAATCAATTAGCTGGTGCTTTAGCCATAATGTCTTCCATGTTCAAGGTCAAATGGGACAACGAAGCTCCTATGATTACAATTGAGAGATTCGACGAATCTGCGCACTGCTACGAGCTTGATACTGACGAAGAGAAACCATGGTACCATGAGGTGAGGAGATATCTTGAAGCACAAGAATATCCTGAAGGGGCTTCCGTCAATGATAAGAAATTCTTGCAAAGATTTTCAGCCAAATTATTTCTAAGCAACATAATCCTATACAAGCGCAACCATGATTCTACTCTACCCCGATGTATGGACAAGAAGGAGGCAGAGAAAATTATGGAAGATATGCATGATGTCCTCTTTGGGACTAACTCTAGTGGACACACTATGGACAAGAAAATCCTGAGGGCTGGTTACTATTGGTCCACAATGGAAATCGATTGTCATCATCACTCAAGGACTTGCCATAAGTGTATAATCTATGCTGACAAGGTCCATGTACCTCCTATTCCTCTAAATGTCATGACTGCTCCGTGGCCGTTTGCAATGTGGGGCATTGACATGATTGGAGAGATCAAACCTACTACCTCAAATGGACACGATTTCATCCTTGTTGCCATTGATTACTTTACCAAGTGGGTCGAAGCTGCTTTATATGCCTCAGTTACTAAGAACGTTGTAGCCAGATTCATCAAGCATAATCTCATATGCCGTTACGGTATCCCCGAAAGGATTATCACCGACAATGGAACTAACCTCAACACCGATATGATTACGATACTCTGCACTCAGTTCAGAATCAAGCATCACAATTCTTCTTCAAACAGACCCAAGATGAATAGAGCAGTGGAAGCTGCCAATAAAAATATCAAGAAGATTGTGCAAAAGATGGTGATAACATATAAAGAATGGCATGAGATGTTACTGTTTTCTCTCCATGGCTATCGTACTTCAGCTCGAACGTCAATTGGGGCAACTCCTTTCTCCTTGGTCTATGGCATGGAAGTCGTCTTACCTATAGAAGTTCAAATTCCGTCTCTAAGGATAATGAACGAAATAGGTCTAGGAAAAGATGAATGGATTCATACTAGATTGGATCAGCTGAACTTGATTGACGAGAAGCGAATGGCTGCTATTTTCCATGGTCAGATGTATCAAAAGCGTATGATCAAGGCGTTCAACAAAAAGATCAAGCTTCGAGTGTATCAAGATGGAGACTTGGTAATAAAGTGCATCATTCTTCCACAAAGCAACCCCAGGGGAAAATGGACTCCCACTTACGAAGGACCATTTGTTGTAAAGAAAGTTTTCTCTGGCGGTGCCATGATGCTGACTACTATGGATGGAGAAGATTTCCCACATCCCATAAATGCGGACATAGTTAAAAAATACTACGCATAAAATGACCCGCTAGGTTGACACACCTAGGCAAAAATATGGGAATCCCAGTGAACCAAAGAGGTTCGTGCAAAAGTTAGGGATATATTCAAATGTTTGTACACCCGGAAATTCGAAAACCTGAAAGGGTGACTTGGGCAAAAATGGGTATTCTGGTGGACTGAAAACCCGAAAGGGCGGTCCATGAAAAAAAATGAAGGATTAAAGCGTATGACTATGTCCCGTGGGATCTCTACAGCCAACTTTATTACCAAAATCCAATGTTCAAATGGTCCAAAATCAATCCAATTAACTTCGTTCGACAGCAAGGGTTTGCTCGAAGACATAAAGGCAATAGCAGAGTGGGGACAATGAGATCACTTCCACATGGATATTATTTTTGTTTTCACTGTGTACACTTTTCATTTCTTTTGGCGATTTCCTCTTACTAGGATTTGTGTCTCTTTGTACAAAAAAGCCTATTCATGGGCAAAACATCAATACAATTATACTTTGAAGTACAAACTTTTTTGTTTTTTCTATTTTGAGTGCGAAGATGTCCAGTGACTAAAATTGAATAATTATATGCATATGAACATGATTAAACTTTTAGCAAATATATGCTTCAAAACAGTGACAAGCATCTCCTTAATTGTATTTAAGATATCCCCAGAGTTATTTCATTAGCATTCTCCTCATAAATTTGGATTCATAAATTCCCCAGCCAGAGTTTCAATCTCCAGAAGGTCCTCTCCCCAGCTGAGTTGGCCTTAAAAGAGAGCCTTGAGAAATTCTTCTTAAGGAATATCCTCCCCAACAGTTCATCCAATATCCTTTTCAACAGGGTTCATTGCCCCGACAAACGGCAAAATTCCCCAGCTCGAGTTTATCTCTCCGACTATTGCAAATCAACGGACCACAACCCCTCTTTCGCAGTAGAATTTTCTACAATCCCCAGTAAGTTACTGTAAAGCCTGGAACCCGACCAGATAACAGTTAACTTAACTATCCCCAACAAGTTGGTGTGAAACCTGGAACCCGACTAGGTAACAACTAACCTTTAAGAGACAATTCCCCACCAGAGCAATGGAAGACTAGAAATACTGAACTATTTTCCCCAAGCAGAGATAAACACTCTCCACAGAGTCTTCTCAAACAAACCAATATTCCCCAGCGAAGTTTCTCCTCAAACAATAGACAGGGAATTCCCAATAGAAATTCTATAAACAAAGTTGAATATACACATACTCTTTATCTCCAGCAACATTTCGTGATTCAGATTCACAAAACTCCCTAGCATTTGTCAAGGATTTATTTTCCCAGACAATGATACACTTTAATAACATTTCACTTTCATACATCATATAACATACACATACAACATAATCTCATTTATTTTGAGAACATCATCACGCCATGCATACTTAAGCATGCAACTAACCCTCTTCCTTGCAAGAAAAGTCAATCAAGTCCTCTTCTGGATGGATTCACTTCTTCCAGTTAATAGTAGGCGACCAATCAGTCCTCTTATAGATGTATTCACTTCTTCCAGTTAATAATAGGCGATCAATCAATAACTCTTCTGGTTAGATTTATTTCTTCCAGTTAAAGACAGGAAAATCAAAGTCCTCTTCTGTTTAGATTTATTTCTTCCAGTTAAAAACAGGCGAATCAAAGTTCTCTTATGGTTAGATTTAGTTCTTCAAGTTAAAGACAGGTGAACAAAGACCTCTTCTTGTGAGATTTATTTCTTCCAGTTTAAAAAAGGCAAAACAAAGACCTCTTATGGTTAGATTTATTTCTTCCAGTTAAAGACAGGTGAATCAAAGACCTCTTTTGGTTAGATTTATTTCTTACAGTTAAAGACAGTCGAATCAAAGACCTCTTCTGGTGAGATATATTTCTTCTGGTTAAAAACAGGAAAAGCAAAGACTTCTTCTATTTAGATTTATTTCTTCCATTTAAAGACAGGTGAATCAAAGACCTCTTCTAGTTAGATTTAGTTCTTCCAGTTAAAGACAGGAAATTCAAAGACCTCTTCTGATTAGATTTATTTCTTCTAGTTAAAGACAGGAGAATCAAAGACCTCTTCTGGTGATATTTATTTCTTCCAGTTAAAGGAATGCGAATCAAAGACCTCTTTTGGTTAGATTTGTTTCTTCCAGTTAAAGACAGGCAAATCAAAGACCTCTTCTGGTGAGATTTATTTCTTCCAGTTAAGAATAGGCGAAACAAAGACCTTTTCTGTCACCATGGATGGCATCTGTAAGCCCATCTTCGACAACTCTCCATCATCTCTCTAAATGGTATCTATAAGCCCATTCCCAATTCAACATATCATCGAGTGTAAATTACTGAGCACTTTAGTGTTCAAGTCACGAAAGGCAGATCTTCTAATCTCACTATTCAAGTTCAAGAAGATTGAACAGGGGCAGCTGTTGTACCCCAAAATTTTCCCTCTCATTCCTCGAGATTTTTCTCACAAAATTTCTATTGGGTCAAGACTGCACAAGGTTTAATCAGCAAGATACTTTCTCAACACTGATGACTCAAAGCTAGAGTTTGAATTTGCACAAGTACAATCAAACTTTTAATTCCCCATGTAGTTTCCATGGATCATATTGGGCTCTCAGGCATCAAATCGAATAAGAGCAAGTTTGCTTTGATTCCTATGCTTCGATTGGGCATTTGGCTTCTTTTTTTGAAAGTTTGGTTCCTATGCTTCGATTGGGCATTTGACTTCTTTTGAGAAAGCTTGATTCCCATTCTTCGATTGGGCATTTGACTTCTTTTGAGCAAGCTTTATTCCTATGCTTTTATTGGGAATTTGACTTCTTTTGAGCATGCTTGATTCCTATGCTTCAATTGGGCATTTGACTTTTTTTTAGCAAGCTTGATTTCTATGCTTCAATTGGGCATTTAACTTTTTTTGAGCAAACTTGATTCCTATGATCCGATTTGGAATTTGGCTTCTTTTGAGCAAGCTAGGTTTTTAAGCTTCGATTGGGCATTTGGCCTCCTTCGATCAAGTTTAATCCACAAGCTTCGATTAGGGCATTGGTTTCCTTCCTTCAACCTGCTCCAATCCACCTCTCAACTTTCTTCGACCCACAAAGCAAGTTTATCTTCATACTTGCTTCGAACCACAAGGATAGTTGTTTGTGGAATTTGAAGTTTGGATATTTGAACTTTCAACTGATTACTCAAGATATGGTTTTCCAAGTCTTGAGATGCCTGAAAAAAATTTGTGAAGTAGGAAAGCAATCTAGAATTTCTTTCGTTTTGAATATACCATTAAGATCATCTTGCATACTCAAAGTGGTATATTCAGCTAAAGATGGCTCATTTGAAGGACTTGCAATTGGTGGGAACAATTAATTTTGTCTTCCCTTGAGTTTGGTCAAAGGTCGGACCTACATGAGCAAAACAAAAGGACTCAAAGTGGTATATTCAACTGAAGATGGCTCATTCGAAGGACTTGTAATTGGTGGGAACAATTAGTTTTGTCTGCCCTTGAGTTTGGTCGAAGTTTGGACCTACATGATCAAATCGAAATGACTCAAAGTGGTATATTCAGATGAAGATGGCCCATTCGAAGGACACACAATTAGTGGAAATGAATATTGCTTTGATGAGTCTGGTCGAAAGTTGTGGAAGGATGGAGTATTCAATTCAAGGAATCAAGTTTAAAATAGAATCCATAGGCCAGGCTACACGATCTTACTTTTCAGGCCTCAAACTTGTGCATCACTCCATAATTAATTGTTTACACAATTAAATTAAGCTCTTACCCAAGTGTTTTCCAAGCAAACTTTCCCTTAATGGCATAATGTTATCATTCCCATTTTTTAGAAAAGTTTTTTAGCCTTGCAACTGTCCCTTCTGCATACATGTCCCCTATAAACTAGAAGTAACAGGTCTAAGGCCTCCAACAACTTCAGACCATGCTTGTACAACATCTTGAAACTTGTTTTCTACTTTTCTTCAAAAAAAAGCAAGTCACCTTGTTACTACTGGTTTTGGGTTTTTTGTTTGCAAATGTACGGTAAGCACGAGTTGCCACCGTCTTTTATTTTATCCAACAAAGGAAAAGGGAAAAAGAACAGAAAAACCTTTTTCGAGATGTTTCTGAGTACAGGGGGTAAATTATGGAAAGGGATTATGTTAACACCCTTTCTATCAGTGGTTTTCCACG
The DNA here is from genome assembly GCA_948472305.1 of Vicia faba. Classification (NCBI taxonomy): domain Eukaryota; kingdom Viridiplantae; phylum Streptophyta; class Magnoliopsida; order Fabales; family Fabaceae; genus Vicia; species Vicia faba. The sequence continues at coordinate 800,791,363 of OX451739.1, read as the reverse complement.
GACTCTTAGGTACTTGCTCATTTTTTGAAAACTATTTGTGTGTTTTGAAAGTTTTTGTTTGCTTTATGGTAACTCTTGTATCAGTCCTCAAGAGTGTGATAAAGCGTTTTTTAAAAGAAGTTTGAAAGTGTGTAAGTGTGAAAAAGTTATTCTTGAGCAAGTACTTAAAAGTTACTACCTACTCGAAAAAGACTGTTCGTTTTCTTATTTCCTTTAGACAACACTATCCTACTATTAAGGAGTAGGTATCTCCATCGTTGGTGTTTGAGGGACAATCGAAAGGGACTTACGGTCACTAAGGCAACATGGCAAGAACTCTTAGTAACTGTCCTAAAGCCCCTAAGATCACTTTTTAACGGAGGCAACAGTCGAGAGGGTCATCGAGGGACTAGTGGTCTATTTAGACTCAAGGACAACCACTAAGAATTCTCACATTTCGAGAATTGTGACCGTTATTTTTCGAGGCAACCAAGTGAGGCATCCCCTAAGGGTGCAAGTGTGCAACAATGTTCTTTTTTCAAGTATTTATCTTGGAATTAGTGGTCTACAGGTTGATTGGTTTATTCTTGTCATGTGCGCCTAAGTTACTAACAGTTATATACATGCATATAAGAACTATAAAGCGAGAAATAATGTTCCTACATCTATTACAAGGCTTCGGTGTAGTTACAGTTATATCTGACTAAAATGTAAAGTGCGGAAAAATAAAAATCCTAATTAGGGCTATTACAATCCATAGGCAGATACATAATAATATAAAAATGCGCGCGAAATAATTACAAATTATAGATAGGTACATAATAATATAAGCGCGCGAAATAAAGAAACGTCTAAAAACCTAGTAAACAAAAATAAACAAAAAAAATCCTTTTTTGGTTTTGTGACAAGAGAATAATTAATTATAAATTTATTTTTAATTAAGAAAATAAAATTGGAATGAAATAAATCCTAATTCTAATATTTTATTTTATTTTTATTAAGAAAATAACTTAAATTAAAATGAACCTAAGTCTAATTTGATTTTAAATTGATAAAATAACACCAAAATAAATAATATAATTAAATCACCAAAATTAAAAATAATTAAAGAGAAAAAAAAATAACTCTATTATATGTTTTTTTTGTTTTTTATTATAAAAAGAAAATAAAGAAATTAATCCTAGATTCTAATTTACTCTTAATTTTGAAAGAACAAAGTTAAAGTTAATTAATTAATTAATTTTAAAAACTAATTATTTAAAAAAAAAACTAAATCCTAATTTTTTTGATTTATTTTGATTATTTTTTAGATTATAAATAAAATTAAATGTAATTAATATAGAAAAATCAAAATAAAAAAGAAAGCAAACAAACAAGGATTGGGCCCGGTGTCAAAAGATGGGAGTGTTAATTTTAAAATAACGCTTGGCCCGCTTATGAGAGCCCAGAAGCTTGGTTTGTTCTGGTGCCATTGGTTCATTAAAGACCCATCCTGGACCTCCAGATCTGGATCGTCTGATCTGAATTGATGGTGATCTAGTGGCTAAGGAGGAGGGCGTATAGTATGCATGTGGGTTGGTTCCACACCTGATCTGCAGGAAACAAATGATAGAAAATAAAATTCAAGGCCTGGGAATCGAACCCAGGCCCTCTAGTTTCTCAACCACGCGCTTTACCACTACACCATCTTATCCACTCGTTCATCTTAATCAACGTACAACATTAAATGTAAAACAAAGCAAAATGATTTTTTATTTATAAAAAAAGCGCGCGCTGAGTCATCATCTTCCTCATTTTCATATCAGACTTTTACTGATAGGCATTCCGTTGGTAAAGGCTTTAGTGACGGCTTTCCGTCGTAGCTATATCCCTGCAACATTCAAAAATGGAGAATACTGAAAATAAATTCCACATAAGAGCATGGTTAGACTGGAAATCTTCTTCTGTATACAATGGTACAACTAATTTTGTCCAATTTTATCTCTAGCTAGGGTTCTCCAATTTGGTGCTTCGGAACCCTAACCATGGAAATCAACTATACATGCACTTAAACCTTGATTAAATTATACAGAAAGGTTCCTATGATGATCATGAGTACAAATATACAATTAAATCAGGTTTACAATGCATGAATGATTGAAATCGAAACTGAAAAAATAAGGGGAAATCGTTAGTTGAGGGAACTGTTTTCGCATGATTTCAAAGGATAGCAAAAATTGCAGACACGTCAAGGAACCTCCAGGAGTGTGTTTGGATCACTTGTTTAGGCTAAAACCAGTTGGAACTTGTAATTCGAATTTTGACAGTTTGAGTTTTTTGGGTGATTTGTGAAGCAGTTTTTCAAGCTTTTTTCTCTCTATTTTTGGCCTAGACATATGAGGTATATATAGTAGATAGGAAGGGGACAATATTTAATGGAAGAAATCATTGCCATAACTCTTGTTTTCCAACAAAAATCTAACATATTCAAAGCTTTCCAATTTTTCTAAAACCTGCCTTATCCTTGCTTGAATGAACCTGGTCATGTTTGCACGAAATTTTGGGCCTCAAGACAAGTCAAAGAACCAACCCAAATGGCTAGGCCCATTTCCAATTATTTTATACCATTTATTTTGTATTTATTTGAAATAAATCAAAATAAATATGTAAAAAATAGGTAGAAAATGCAAGGCCATACAAAAATAAGATTAGAGGTCCTCTATAACCTTAAGAAGATATTTGAACCTTGAAATGTTAGGCCATTGACTCCAAAATCCAAATTTTCTCAATGCACCATTCTTGAAATTTCCGAAAATTTTCCAACTTGGGCAAGCCATAAATTTCTTAATTTTTATCTCATGATGATGATATTTGACTTTTTGGAAAGCCCAAGATGTTTACTTCAATCTCTCTTATGACCAATTTCTCATTTGAAATATTTATCTTGAGGTAAATTGTCTTGACAAAAAGTTCCTTTTGTTGACTTTCTAAAAAAGACCTGTAATGTATGAGCTTGTATCTTTTGATTGAGGCATTTCTTGACCTTGGGGGCTGAAGATAAGTTGTAGGGAATTGGATTATATTCAAAATGATCCTTTGTGGAAAAATTTCTGATAAAGTATGAGAAATTTATGCTTGGTCAAAGTTTGGTTGACTTTTCCTATAGAAACCCTAATTTTCCATTTTTGACTTTTGATGAGTTAGGAGCATATCTTGAGGAATCATGATAAACCTTTGATCCAATGATGGATATCACTTCAAAATATTGATGTTGATAAAAAAATCTTGAAGTTTGACTATATATAGGTCACAGTTGACTTTTGACCTAGCATAGTTGATTTTCCAATACTTGAGAAATTGTCTGAGCAAACTTATTGAGCAAAGCATGAAACTTGGCATGGATGATCTTGAGGACATATTAGGACCATTGGAAGCATTGGAGACTATTGGAGCTCAAACATCTTGATGAAAATGGGAACCCTAGTTGGGGCTCATTACCTTAGGAGGAGAATTTGTCTGGTCAATTCTCAGTCATCCTAGGGCAAGTTAGGGACCTAAATGGGCATGTGTTGATATAAAATGAGAGGTAAAATGTTAGGTTGCAATAACTTACCCTATTCAATCTTCTTAAACCTGAGGATTTAGATTGGCTTGTCTGCCTTTCGTGATTTGAGGATGGAATATGATTGAACACTAGAGTGCCTAGAAATTTGCACTCGCATGAAGTGAATGTCAACCCATAATATCGAGAATGGGATTATAGATTACATTTGGAAGGCGAAGGAGAATCGTTGGAGATGGGCTTAAAGATGCTCTCCAGAAAAGATATCGGTCGCATAAGGGATTCCATTGCGAAAATCCCTGCACGTGCCGTTGAGGAGAACTTCGCCGGGGAATGTTGACTTATGTTCTGGGAAATATATTCTAGGAGCTTCGGTTGTCCATTACTCTACTGGGAAAAAAGTGAACTATTATCTGGTCGAGTCCATGCTTCATAGTGACTTGTGGAGGATGATAAGGCTGATTGCTATCTGGTCGTATTCCAGGCTTCACATCGACTTACTGGGGAAATGTGAAATCGACCGTATCTAGTCAGGTCCAGGTTTTACAGTGTTGTAAACTGTTGTCTGGAGATAAAAGAGAAGGAGCCTGTATAGGGCTTTCTCGGGACAAGTCCATGTAAAACCGCGTCAGGTAATTCATGAAAAAAGAGCCTAGATAGTGGGGCTATGAGAAGGAACCTGGGTAGTAGGGTTACTTTGAAATAAAGCCTGGGTAGTAGGGTTGCTTTGTAATAAAGCCTGTGTGGTAGGTTTGTGAGAAGGAACCTGAGTAGTAGGATTACTTCGAAATAAAGCCTGGGTAGTAGGGCTGCTTCGAAATAAAGCTTGGGTAGTAGGGCTGTGAGAAGGAACCTGGGTAGTAGGGTTATTCGAAATAAAGCCTGGGTAGTAGGGATGCTTCAGGGTGAGTCTGAGTAAAACTACATCGGGAAATTATAAGAAGGAACATGGATAGGGTTGCTTCAGAGTGAGTCAGAGTAAAATTGCATCTGAACTGAGAAGGAACCTGGGTAGGGTTGCTTCGTGATGAGTTTGGGTAAAATTGCATCTGAACCGAGAAGGAAACTGGGTAGGGTTGCTTCGTGATGAGTTCGGGTAAAACTGCATAAGGAAATTATAAGAAGGAACCTGGATAGGGTTGCTTCGGGATAAGTCTGGGTAAAACTGCATCTGAACCGAGAAGGAACCTGGGTAGGGTTGCTTCGTGATGAGTTTGGGTAAAACTGCATCGGGAAATTATAAGAAGGAACCTGGGTAGGGTTGCTTCGGGATAAGTCTGTGTAAAACTTCAGAAGGAAGGATAAGGAAACCGTGTAAGATTGTGTCATGAATATCCCATATAAAGCTGTATTTGGAAGTCAGAAGAAACCCGCGTGAGATTGCTTGATGACGAGCCCGTGTAAAGATGTGTTTAAGAAGGAGAAGGAGAAACTCGTGTAAGATCGCTTCGTGAAGAGCCCGTGTAAAGTTGTATTTAGTCGCACAGACAATTACTCTGCTTAGTTTCAGGAGCTAATCTTGGACCTATTGGAAATTGTTGATGATAACTGTATGTTGATTGATCTTTCCTGAAAAAGTAAAGCGTTAGTTGTAAGCAATGTCATGATGTATGAAATGCATTGTGTAATGATGTTCTCAACATAAATGAGATTGTGTCATATGCATTTGTACTGCATATGCTATGACGTTTGTAGAAGGATGTATGAATGCAATATGTGAATGTATCAGTTGTTCTATTGCAGCGTTGTTGACATAGGGAACATAAATCCATGATTGCAGCTGGTAATGAAGAATGTAGGTCTTCGGATTTTGTTAAAACTAAACTGTTGGGAGATGATCTTCCGCTGCTAGAGGAATAAACTCTGTTAAAGAGGTAAAGCTATATGCACTGCTTGAGGATTTTGTGAAATCCTATTGGGGAATCCTGAGAAGTTTGAAGATTTCACTGGGGAAATCCTAATGTCGAAGTAGTAGTCGAAAATTCCTGTTCTGCCGGGGATACAAGAACACCTGACATTACTAGGCTGTAAACTAAGGATATAGCGGCGACCTTGTGTTAGATGCCCCTTGTGTGAGCGGCGACCTGCGGAGACTTTGTGGATGGTTGAGTGGAATCCTAACTCCTAGGGTGCTTGGTAAATGCTGATCAGGATGATAAACCTTCTACTGACTAAACAAGTGACGAGATGACGGGACGTAATCGTACGCTTTAATCCCTAACTTTTTCTTGGACTTTATTTTCAAATTTTCAGTCCACCGGGATACCCCTTTTTTTCCCAAGCCAATTTTAAGATTTTTGACTTGCCGGCTGTACATATTTTTTTTGTTTTTATCCCTAATTTTTGCCCGAACACTTTTTGTTCGTTGGGATGCCCTTATTTTTTCCTAGGCCAGTCAACCTAGCGGGTCCTTGTTTATGCGTAGTGTTTCCCGACTATGTCCATGTTCACCGAGTACAGAAAATTGTCACTGCCCATAGTGGTCAGTGTTGCCATACTGCCAGAAGATGTTTGTTTGATCATACAGGATTCGTTGCTGGGATTCATACCCAATGCCCCAAGTGATTCAGATGGAGACCTGCCCCTAGCTATTTGGCATCTTTGAGAGATTCCTTGAATCTGGACTTGACTTCCCCAGATGATGGACAATGATCATGCCGTGCCCCTTGGATGGAAGTGTCTTTCCACTTGAGGTGATCCTTTTCATTGAGAAGGTTTTTGTTCACTGAATATTCATTGTGTGAATTTCTCTTTCATTTGAACAATTAACCATGTGTAAACAATGTTTTTTAAAGAATGCAAAACTCATGTCTGTCTTGAAGTTTTTTTTGAAAATATGTTTTATGTAGTAAAACTAAATTTGCAAGAATGTGATATCAACTCAGGATTCGTTGCAAGTCCTACAGGAGTCAGGATACCTTTGTAACAGTATGCTCTAGAACTAACCCATGCTTCAGCTAGGATTTTTAAGGGTTGTAACGTGGCCTGGTTCACGGTTTAAGAAACAAAGGATAAAGGCTCAAAATTTATTTCTACCCATCCGTTCTTCGTGATGTTCTTCAGTCCTATGCTCAGTTAATTTTGGAATCCCAATTGAGTTTGGCATCTTATCCTTGATATTCTGGTGATAGTTCAGCAATTGAACGTTTGTTTTAAGAAGGAAGTCATTTTTGTAACCTTTTCTTTTTTGTCGAGGATTTGTAGTAACCTCTTTTTATTTTATTTTTCTATCCATGTCTTTTTCCTGAACTGTTTCTTTTGTGATTACAGTCAGCGGGATGCCCCCGTTTTTTCTTTAAGTCTCCTTCATACGTTTTGACTTAACGGGCTTTTCTTTTGAAAAATAATGACTGCCTGCTTTGATGATTATGCGGAACCATCACCATCTTTTAATTTGGAAGGACGTCTTTGATTCCATTCATTGTGTACAAAGCGGAAGATTATGACTGAATACGCGTCTGAGTTGACTGAGAAACTACCCTGCCCTAGGTTATGATTAAGGGTTTTAATTTGCGTGAAAAGAAAAACTCCTACTTCTTTGGCTCAAATGGGTTGACTAAGGATTATCTTCCTTATAACTCCACTGTTTAGGATTTGAAACAACACCTGTACATCGTCAGTAAGGTCTGTTCAAAAGCATACTATATGGATTATGGTATTGTTTTCGTCATCCTCCCTCTAAAGGCTTAGAGCTTTTGATCGAGAGTTCAATATCATGAAAAGTAAATATAAAGTAGTTTAAGCATAATGAAAACAAATTAATTCAAGACATACATGTGAAATGCATTAATGAAATAACAAAGTTTTGACATGACAATAATTGTTTGAATTAACCAAGAAAATACAACTTGAGAATTCAAATGAACAAAAATGATTTCAATCCTAGCCATGATTTGGCATGGGAGCAGTGGTCACGTTAGGAGTCTCAGGAGGGTCGAATTCAATCTCCTTGGCGTCAATCATATTCTGAATCTTGTATTTCAGCGCCCAACAATCGTTAGTATCGTGCCCCAGACTGCCAGAATGAAAAGCACACCTTGCATCACGATTGTAGTTAGGAGAGGAAGTCTTAGGGTTTGGATGAGGTCCTATCACCATAATCAGATTCATCTTCGACATGTGTTATAATGCTTGGGACAATGGCATGTTGATTTTGGTAAAATGTCTCTTAGGCTCGTCTGGACTTTGCTGATTACTCTGTTGTTGTGGTTGTTGTGCGCGTGCCGAATTAGAGACTAGCACTGCCCCCACAGATTGGTGGTAGTATGTTTTATTACGACACTTCTTGCCATGCACCGCATTGGCTTCCCTCTTACCACCAAATGGCTTCTTCTCAGCATTAGAAGACGCAGCCATTGGGATCTTCCCGCTCCTGATACCACTTTTGATCCTCTCTCCAGTCAGGACCATCTCTATGAACCCAGATGACGAACTCCCAATCAGCAAATTGAAGAATGGGCCTATCAGAGTGCCCATAAACATGTCCACCATTTCTCGATCAGTCAGAGGAGGTTGAACTCTGCCAGCTAGATCCCTCCATTTTTGTGCATATTCCTTGAACCCTTCTTTCGAGCCCATGGACATATTCTATAGTTGCACTCGAGTTGGTGCCAGGTCAGTGTTGTATTGGTACTGCTTGTAGAAAGAAATAGCCAAGTCTTCCCAGGTATGGATGTTGGTTCCTTCCAACTGATAGAACCAATCCAGTTGAGTGTCGGCCAAACTTTCTTGGAAGAAATGGTCCCATAACTTGCGGTCCGCAGTGTGAGGATGGATCTTCCTGACATAGGATCTTAAATGCAACTTAGGGCAGGAGACACCATCATACTTAGAAAATGTGGGGACCATGAACTTTGGTGGGATGACCACTCCAGGAACCAGACCCAACTCTTTGAAATCCAGATCAGGAACCCTTTAGATCTCCATGACATTAAGTCGATCCTCCAACTGTTTGTATTTTTCATCATCAGGAGGATACTTCTCCTCATCTTAGTCAGGTTCATCTTCTTCAGACGTTGGATTTTTGTCTCCTTCATCTGATTCCTCATCTTCTTCCTCTTTATTACCTCCTCCCTTTGATGGGGTTGCAAAATATAGAGCTCGGTTAGCTAGTCTTCTCCTTCCCACACGAACCTTTTTTTGTTCCTTCTTAGCCTTCTTTTTGATGATCAAAGCTTTCAGGTCTTCTTGCCCCTAGGTCAGAGACAGGAACATTTGTTGAAACCGGGCATTTTGAGCCTGAAGGTCTTTGATTGTTTGTTCAAGATCCATTTCTTTTGCTAAAATAAACAATGAAGAGATGAGAAATCTGTACTGGAAGACCTGTTATGTAATGATGTGTATGATATATGTATGCAATGTTTTCAAGGATCTCGCGGGGTAAACAAGAAAATGTCAGAAGTTGAAATTTGCATCTTTTGTTGAAGAACTTTGTATCATTGAGTGTCCTTCTACGAGAGTCAAGCTCTCCATATCAAGTGGGTCATAGCCCCTGACTCAAGTTGTTGCGTTTGATCTTTTGACATAATTGGATAGAGGAAAATAAATCCCCCCGCCCCTTGCTAGACGTCTGGTTCATCATAACCTGCATCACAGGCCTTCAAGATCCTTGAAATGGTTAAGAAAATGCTATGGTATGAAGCTATGATGTATATGCTATGCGTTAAGCAAAAATGCAGGGTAAGAAACCAATTAATTGGATTTATACAAACAAGGTCCTGCAAGGAATATAAACAAAGCCCTGCAATGAGTTCAAATTGTTAGGAAAAGAAAGGAAACAAGTCACACAAGTATCCTTGGGTTTAGGCTTGCATGGATTCCATAGGTAAGTACCCTCTTGAAGCTTAGTTGGCTCAACCTGTCTTAGAAATAGTAATCGGGTTCTAAGGAGTCTCAATATTACTGATCATCCTTTATCGGGCATTGTTTCAGCTCAGGCAATCTTTTCTTGCGGCCGAAATATCCCGGAAGTCTGATATCAATGAGTGTAGCATCGAGTATCAACCAATACTTAGCTTCATACCGAGGCTGGCTATCTCACTACTTTCTAATATCCAAGTTTTTTCCACTAAGGTTCTAAGGTCCGCTAGTGCTTCACAACACCACGCGGCGGCCATGTATTCTCCTCGTTTCAACACGAAGGATACCGGTACCAACCAAAGCGCCACACCAACACAGCCATCGCTTAAACCATATCAGTATATTCCGTACAGTCTCCACGATCTATTGTTGTTTGCCTAAAAAGTGTCCCCAGATCCGGGTGTAGGATCTTCAACAATACCCAAGCAAAACCCCTTAAAGATAAAGCAGGAAAAACAAACAAGAAAGCAATTTAAAAATGACCTAGATCCTAAGGTATACCCCTGTTGTACCCCAAAATTTTCCCTCCAATATTTCTCAAAATATGTCAAGAAAAATCTCCAAGTTGCTCAAGATAGCCCAAGAGTTGGTCAGACAAGCTCTCTCCTAAGGCAGTCTTCCCCAAATTAGGGTTTCACATTGCATAAATATCCTTGAGTCCAAGTGACCCCAAGTTCTCACCAATGTCCTAATATGTTCTCAAGATCATCCATGTCAAGTTTCAAGCGTTGCATAGGGATTTTGCTCAGTCAATTGCTCAAAGGTCCAAAAATCGACTGTGCTAGGGCAAAAGTCAACTGTGACCTACAAACAGTCAAACTTCAATATTTTTTGTCAACATCCTCATTTTGAAGTATATTTCATCATTTAATCAAGGGTTTATCATGATTCATCAAGGATTGCTCAAAATTCATCAAGATTCAAAAGTTGCTAAATTAGGGTTTTGTAGGAAAAGTCAACTAAACTTTGACCAAGCATAACATTCTCATACTTTATGAAAAATGATCCATCCAAAGCTCATATTGAAGAGGATGCAATTACCTACAATCCATCTTCATATCCCAAGATCAAAATATGCACTCACAAGAAGTTATGAATTTGGACATTATAGGTCATTTTGAAAAGTCAACAAAAACACCTTTTTTGTCAAAGCTTCATACATGAGCATGGAATATAAAAATAAGATGTGACGAAAAGGGATGATTATAGGACATCTCAAGCTTTCTAAAAAGTCCAAGAACACCTCCAAAGGTTCAAAATTGAGTAAGTTATGCATTGTTGAAGTTGGACTTTTTTGCAAAATTGCCAAACGTCAACTAACCCCAAAACTTCAAATTTTGCCAAATGGGCCCATTCTTTTTCACTTGTTTTGAGTTTGCATTATAGCCCACGTGCTCTAGCCTTTTCCATGTATCCATATCATATTTTTATTATTTAATTTGGTTTTATTTGAATTAATTCATTTTAAATCAAATTAAATCAAATAAAATCAAAAACATTGAAAACTAAAGATCTTATATCATTTCAGGTCTTGTTATACAGCTAGCACCCTTCCAAACTCGTATCAAAGCTTGTGGGCACAAAAAGATTCAAATCAAGCCAATTTTGGAAAGCTTTAAGGAAGCAAATCAAATCAAATCCAAAGCATTGAAAGAGGAAGATTTAGGCAAGGTTTGCAACCCTAATGTCTTGTACAATACATAAGGAGGCGAGGGAGACAAAAATAAGGGTTGGAGATCAAGCATAGAGGGAGAACAAAATTTGCAAAAAGGGCAAAAAGTGTGAGATCTAAACAGGGCTTAGAGGTATCCTCAAGGCTTTGTACATGTCTCAATCTCTTCCTGGAAATCTCAGGAACCTAAAGCAAGCAAAACCACACGCTTTCAGACCCTCCCAAGCGCTGTAAGTCATTCACGAAGCCGCCATGTTCTTGATTTCGTATTTTGAAAATTAGGCATTGTTAATATGAATTGATTGCATATTCTTGATCACCATGATGTTTGCAAGCTTTTGCCAATAGCCAATTGCATTTATATGACCTGTAACGAAATCCACCATTGTTAGGGTTTCGGTTTTCTTTTTGGGGTTTTTCGTTTCAGGAACAATTAGCCCTAATAATGGGCATGGTTGTGATCAGGAGAAGATGACGAATCTAACCATGGTCCTAGAACTCATTTACATGGCCTGTAGGAGATTTTTGAATAAGCTTGACTTGTAGCAACGGACAGCGTCCGTGGGTATAGCCCCTTTGATTTTTAGCCACGGTGCAGAGGACAGGGACGATGCATTGTCACGCCACCACTCGTCCATTCAAATATTGGCGTGTTTTTTTTATATTTATCCAATAATATTTGTTTTGATATATCATCATTTATTTGCATTATATTAACAATTGAAAATAAGTGCTTCAGTGGTAGGCGTGGCAGGAATTTCCCCTTGGGGCCTGGGTTCGAATCCCAGGTCCCCCTATTTTCTTCATAATATTTGTTTTTAGGTAATCTAGTGCATATTCATGCCAAGCTTCTACCATGGACACTCACCATCCAGCACGCCAGATGGCCAGATGGCCAGATCTGGTGGTCAAGCATTGAAGGCACACCATAGGCAAGTCAATGCTAGTGCACTGGATCAGAAAAAGTCAATCTAACCACCATTATTGGGCCAGCCAATTTCTTTCTACACCTCCAAAATCAGGCCCATCTCATCCTTTTTTTTTATATTTTGTATATTTTAGTTAATTATTTTATTTTATTTAATTTAATTACTAACCATTAAATCAATTTCTTTTTTATCAAAAAAATCACAAAAATATTTTTACCCAATTAAATTTCAGAACTTTGTTTTTTTTATTAATAAATATTAATTATTTAATTAGGTTGATTAATTAGGTAACTTTAATTTATTTTGCAAATCATAAAAAATCAATTAAAATAATTAGGTTTTAACATTAGTTTAATTATTTTATTTTCCTTCCTAAAATAACAAAAATTCCACAAATATGTCATTTAATATTTTTATTAATTAATTCATTTAATAATTAATTTAGAATTTAATTTAGGACTTAATTCCTTTTCTTAAAAATAAAAACAAAAAAAAACATTTTCTTTTAATTAAAAGGGTCAAAACCCTAATTTCGTGTTTGATTTAATTTCGTATCGTGCACTTTATTTTTCTTTATCCAATTAATGTATCTGCTCCCGGTTTGTAATAATTAATTAGGATATTTATTTTACCTCTTTTATTTTATTTTCAAAGGATTGCTTTTGGCGATGTAAATACCCGACGCCTTGTAATAATTTAGTTTAAATTCCGCACCTTTAATTTCTGCCAATATACAACTGCTAGATGTTTGATAATAGGATTTGCATGACAAGAATAAATGTTTAATTTTAAACAGTTAGATCACCCTTAATTGTGAAAAGATAAAAATAACTGAAATCAACACACCCGCACATGCGCACTCTTAGGGTACACCACACTTGGTTGCCTTCGTAAACGGTCATTGAGTATAGGTTCTTTTAGAGGTCGTCCTCTTCTCTAAAAGATCATAAGTTGCCTCGGAAAGGTTGCCTCGGATATCGTTGCCTCAAATAGATGATCTAAGACACTAGGGTTACCGCTAAGACATCCTAACATTGCTTTAGTGATCGTATGTCCCGCTTTCGAATTGACCCTAAAACTCCAACGATGGTGCTACCTACTCACTAATATTGGGATAACATTGTCTAAAGGAAATTAGCATAGAACGATTCCTTTTTAGAGTAGGTAGATTAGCTCTTAGATACTTGCTCATCCAAAACAAAACTTTTTCACACTTACACTTTTACGAACAAGTTTTCAAAAAACACTTCATTACACTCTTGAAGACGGACGAAAGAGTTAAATCGAAGTCAAAACAAAAACTTTTCAAAACCCACAAGCACAAAGAAATTTTTTTGAAAATGATGAGCAAGTACCTAGGAGCCCGTAGATAACTACGGATAGAAAGGGTGATAATACCTTCCCTTTCTATAAATCTACCCCCCGTACTCAGAAATATCTCGAAAAAAGGAATTTTTCTGTTCTTTTTTCCTTTCCTTGTTGGATAAAATAAAAGTCGGTGGCGACTCTTGCTTACCGCGACATTTTGCAAATACAAAACGCAAAACGCGAACCAGCATTCCAAAAAACAGTCAATTCTTCCCACCGTATCACAGAACTGGCGACTCTGCTGGGGAAATTAATAAGTGGGTGTACCTTAGGAATAGTTTATTATATTGTTTTCAATTGTTTGATTTGTTGGCTTTATCTTTGTGGGTTTGAATCAGAGTTACTATAGATCCTAACCCGGATCTGGGGATACCTTTTAGGTAAGTAGCAATAGACTGTGAGGGAATTGTACGGCGTAGACCGATACGGTTGAAGTAATAGCTACATTGGTGTGGCACTTTAGTTTGTACTGATATCCTTTATGGTGGAACAAGGAGAATATGGGTCAGCTAAGGGGTCATTAAGCACCAACTGACCTTAGAACCTATAATTGACCAACTTGGCCATAGAAAAGTAGCAATATGCTACACTCATTGAGACCAAACTCTCGCGATGATTCCGGTCGCAAGAAAAGGTTTCCAAACTGGAATTATGACCGATCAAGGGTGGTCAGTGATATTGAGATCCTCTAGAACCTGGTTACTATTACTAGGACAGGTTGAACCAACTAAATTGAAAGAGGGTAATACCTAAACTTCGTGCTAGCCTGAAATCTAAGGGTTACTGTGTGACTTGTTTGCCCTTACCATGTTTTCTATCTGTGAATACTTGTGGTGTGTTTCTATCATAACATCATGCATCATGACACTGCATGCATCTTGCATCAGACTAACCCATTTCAAAGACAGAGAGGATTCATCTTTGTTCTGTTTTGTAGGTCATGGCCTATATGCGTAGAAACACTATTCGGATCAGCTTTGTACAGATTCCTACTCAGCTTAGAGATTTGGTTTCCAAAGTTCCAGATACTTCCTCCTTTATCAGAAGACATGGTCACCTCCTTGGTTTGGTCACTTCCAAGATGGATGAGAAAATGATGAGTGTCTTGTGCAAGTTCTTTGACCCATTGCACCACTGCTTCACCTTCCCAGACTATCAGTTGGTCCCTACTTTGGAAGAGTTCTCTGATCTACTTGGTATTTCTATTCTAGAGCAAACTCCGTTTACAGGTTGGGAGAAAGCTCTTAGGCCAGAAGATGTTGCTACAACCCTACATCTGACAAAGGCTATGGTAATGTCTAACTGGGAGACTCGGAGTGGGACAAAAGGCTTCTTGGTTGATCAGGCTAATCAGTTTTGGGACAGTTTGGGTTTTCAAGCATTCGAAGACACCCTGGCTCTTCTCACATATGGTCTGGTTTTGTTCCCTAATTCAAATTCTTTCATCGACGTGAACGCAGTGAATATCTTCATGTCCCATAATCCAGTGCCTACTCTCTTAGGTGACATTCTGCATGCTCTTTATGCCCGTACTGCTCGGAAACAGGGAACCCTTATGTGCTGTGCACCATTGCTGGCGAGGTGGTTTATTTCTCACCTCCCCAAATCTGTTTTGAAGAACAAGGAAGGAATGGGTTTTGCCTACAAAATTATGTCCCTTGCTCACACGGACATCATCTAGAGTACTAAAGACATGGAAGAAGTAGCTATTATTGACCGGTGCGGAGAATACCCCAATGTTCCTTTTCTTGGAATTAGGGGACGGATCACCTATAATCCTTGTCTGGCCTTACGACAGTTTGGGCGAGCTAGAAAGGACGGTCCTCATGAGTTGCTGATTCAAAGTATTGTCTTTGACTACCAAGGGGATAGTGAGGAACATCACCGCAGGTTCATACGAGCTTGGAATAGGGTTAACAGGTCTGATCCGCATGAGCTTGGAGCAAAGACTTCTCTTCCAATGGAGCCATATCTCCGGTGGGTTCGATCCCGTGCCCAAAAACTAGGGATGCCATACGAAGCTGTCTTACCGGTAATTGTTGAGAGTACTGATGAAGAAGGGGTTCCTCATATTGTCCTCCACCCATACATGCCTACCGACATTGGGGCATTAAAGAGATCGTGGATCCAGTTGAGAGAAGAGCGGGATACTTACAGAGAAAAGTATCATGAGCAGGAGCGGAAGATCCTAAAGCTTACAAGGCAGCTGGAGAATGAGAAGGTCCTCAACGATTATGTCAGCACCAACGGAAAACGACCATGGGAGCGCTGATGTCTTTTGTTATTTCTAGTTTTGATTTACTTTTTCAGTTTTTCTTTTTGTAACGCCTTAAAGGCATTTGTCAAATATTGTTTCAAGTTTTTAATCTAATAAAAGTGTGTTTCCTTTTGGTTTACGAATTTGAATCCCTAAAGTCTTTGAAATCATATCATACGCATTCCATTCCCATGCACCTCATTACAGGTACCCGTACAGGTCTCTTATCTTCTTCGCTGTTTATTTCAGCATCATGTCTGCTGAAACATCAACTGATCAAGCTATCAAGGCTCTATAAGCTTAAAGTGCTCAGTTCCAGGAAATGTTCATGAACCTGGCCAAGGGGAAGAAAGATCTGAAGACTCTTATCTTGAAGGATAAGAAGAAGAAGAAGAAGAAGAAGAAGAAGAAGATAGTCCTCCTGAACATGGGTCACAGGTTTGGAAACAGGTTGCGAGAGGAAGTTGATTTGTCTCACTCATATGGAGGGGGAAAGAATCAGGAAGAAAGGAGGGCTCCTAGCCCTGTGGTTTCTGACAGCGAGACTGACTTTGACGAAGACCAGTATCCTCCGGCTGAGGATAGATATAAGCAACTCGAAGACCGTTTAAGTGCGATGGAGATCCAGAAGATACCTGGATTGGACTTTGGTGATTTGGGTCTAGCATCTAGGGTGGTGATTCCCCACAAATTTAAAGCGCTAGTCTTTGCTAAATACGATGGGGTCTCCTGCCCAAAGCTACACCTCCGTTCGTATGTTAGAAAGATTTAGCCATATACCGCTGACAGGAACCTCTGGATCCATTTCTTTCAACATAGTCTTTCAGGGACTCAACTTTAGTGGTTCTATCAGCTAGAAGGAGCTAGTGTCCGTAACTGGGAGGACCTTGCTGCTGCTTTTTACAAGCAGTACCAATATAATGCCGACCTCGCTCCTACGCGTACCTAACTTTAGGGTATGTCTATGGGTGCGAGCGAAGGTTTCAAAGATTACGCCCAGAAGTGGAGGGATCTTGCTGGTAGAGTCCAACCCCCGCTGGTTGACAGGGAATTGGTGGATATGTTTCTGGGGACCTTGTCTGGTCCGTTTTTCAACCATTTGATCGGAAGTTCATTGTCAGGTTTCATTGAGTTAATTATGAATGGGGAGAGGATTGAAGCCGGTATCAAGAGCAGAAAGTTACAAAAAGGTGCTTCGTCGAGTACCGAGAAGAAGCCCTTCAAGAAGGAGTCTAGTGCGGTTTACAGCTCTAGGAACCAAAGTCGACCCGAGCGCCGCCAAGCAGTTAATGCGGTAGTTATTTCGAGACCAACTGTTGCCACACAACGCAACAATTAGCCAAGAACAGAGAGGCCTCAAAGATAGTTTACTCGGCTCAGTATGAATTTATCCCAAATTATGTCGCAGTTGTTGAAGACTACCTTGGTGACTCTGAGGGAAGCCCCGAAGAATCCCAACACCACTTCACCGTTGTACAATCCAAACGCCCGCTGTTCTTATCACTCTGATAGCCCGGGGCATGATACCAATAATTATTTGGCCTTGAAGAGTAAAGTGCAGGATCTGATTGATGCTAAGGAGATCGAGTTTGAAGTGCTTGAGAAGCCTAATGTCATAACGACTCTTATGCCAAAACATGACGCGGGAGTAAACGCAATTGAAGATGATGATGAAGAGTATGATATTGACAGCTAGATTTACCCCACTTCCAACGGTGGCTTAAGAAATTGGACGGAAAAGAATTCCATGCCCGTTTATTTTATTAAGTAATAAGACTTTTGTTTCGAATTTGTAACAGACAATTTTTTTTAAACTTTACGGCTCGGTGCCTTACCCGAGACACCGTGGCTTTGTTTGTGAGGGCTTTATGTGTGTCATTTCCATATATCATTAATAAAAGCATTGAACATTTTCTTGCATTTCAAATTTTGCGCTCCTTGTTTTTCTTTTTATCTTGCAAAACAACTATTTTACACACACTCACATATACATGTCTACATCCACTCTGGATCCCACTGATAACGATTATGCTACTGCCAATTATGACTTCGAAAGTCTGATCAACCAAGCCGAGGAAGAAGGTAAGGATGATTGCGAAGTGCCTGGTGAACTTTCTAGATTGTTACTTCAGGAAGAGAGGGCCATACATCCGCATGAAGAGCCGGTGGAAACAGTAAATCTAGGGACAGAGGTAGACAAAAAAGAGGTCAAGATCGGTGCAAATCTGGAGTCTAGTGTCAAACAACGGTTGATTCAAATGCTGCGTGACTATGTTGAGATCTTTGCCTGGTCTTATGAAGATATGCCTGGGTTGGATACTGATATTGTGGTTCACCGGTTGCCTACCAAGGAAGATTGTCCTCCAGTGAAATAGAAAGTTCGTCGAATGCGCCCGGAGATGTCTGAGAAAATCAAGGCCGAAGTTATGAAACAGTTTGATGCCGATTTTCTAGCAGTTACTTCTTACCCGCAGTGGGTGACCAACGTGGTTCCGGTGCCGAAGAAGGATGGTAAGGTTCGATTGTGTGTTGACTATAGGGATCTGAACAGGGCAAGCCCCAAGGATGATTTCCCTCTGCCTCATATCGACGTTCTGGTTGACAACACCGCACAACATAAGGTTTTATCCTTTATGGACGGTTTCTCCGGTTATAATCAGATTAAGATGGCTCCCGAGGATATGGAGAAGACAACCTTTGTTACTCAATGGGGTACCTTTTGCTACAAGGTCATGCCTTTTGGATTAAAGAATGTTGGGGCAACGTATTAGCGCGCCATGGTCGCTTTGTTCCACGACATGATCCATCATGAGATTGAGGTATATGTTGACGATATGATTGCAAGGTCCCAGACTGAGGAAGAACACCTTGACCATCATCAGAAGCTATTTGACAGGTTGAAGTTGTACAGGCTGAGGTTAAACCCGAACAAGTGCACCTTCGGAGTGAGATCTGGTAAGCTGTTGGGTTTCATTGTAAGTGATAAAGGTATTCAAGTGGATCCTGCAAAGGTGAAGGCTATACAGGAAATTCCAGCTCCTCGAACTGAAAAATAAGTCAGAGGCTTTTTGGGACGTTTGAACTATATTGCCCGATTCATCTCACACCTGACTGTTACTTGTGAGCCGATCTTCAAGTTGCTGAAGAAAGATCAAGTGGTAAGATGGAATGATGAATGTCAGGCCGCTTTCGAAAAGATCAAAGAATATCTCCAAGAGCCTCATATTCTGATGCCTCCAGTTGAAGGGAGACCTTTGATCTTATACTTGACAGTACTCGATAATTCAATGGGGTGCGTGCTGGGGCAGCATGACGAGTCTGACCGAAAAGAGCATGCTATTTACTACCTTAGCAAAAAGTTTACCAACTGCGAGACCCGATACTCGTTGCTTGAGAAAACTTGTTGCGCTTTGGCATGGGCTGCTCGCCGGCTGAGACAGTATATACTGACTCACACCACTCTATTGATATCAAAGATGGATCCAATCAAGTATATCTTCGAGAAGCCTGCCTTGTCCAGAAAAATAGCAAGATGGCAGATGATCTTGACTGAGTATGACATCTAATACACGACCCAAAAGGCAATCAAGGGAAGTGTGTTGGCAGGTCATCTGGAACATCAGGCAGTGGATGATTACCAGTCTATGAACTTTGAGTTTCCGATGAGAATATCATGATAGTCACTGACTGTGAGACACCTGGACCGGATGAAGGACCTGAGGAATGATCCCGGTGGTCTATTTACTTTGATGGAGCTTCAAACGCTTTGGGTAATGGCATTGGCGCCATGATCATATCTCCTGAAGGCTCTCATACTCCGTTCACCGCCCGACTATGTTTCAACTGCACCAACAACATGGCGGAGTATGAGGCATGCATCATGGGTCTTCGAGCAGCAATTGACCTAAGGATTAAGTTTTTAAGTGTATTAGGAGATTCCACTCTCGTGATTAGTCAGATCAAAGGCGAGTGGGATACGAAACACCCAAATCTTATTCCTTACAAGGAGTATGTGTTGACGTTGCTTCCCAACTTCGAGGATATCACCTTGGAACACTTCCCTAGAGAGGAAAATCAGTTGGCGGACGCGCTAGCTACGATGTCTTCTATGTTCAAAGTCAGATGGGACAATGAAGCTCCCCATATTACCATTGAGAGGTTGGACGAACTGGAACATTGCTGTGACATTGAGACTGAAAAGGTAGCTGATAAACCCTGGTACCACGAGGTGAAGAGGTATCTTGAAGCTCAGGAGTACCCCGAGGGTGCATCTGTTAATGATAAGAAGTTTCTGAGGATGTTCGCAGCGAAGTTCTTCATCAGCAAGGGCATCCTTTACAAGCGTAACCATGATTCAACCTTACTGCGTTGTGTGGATAAGAACGAAGCAGAAAGGATTATGGTAGAGTTACATGAAGGTACTTTTGGAACTCATTCCAGTGGACACACCATGGCGAAAAAGATCCTTCGGGCAGGATATTATTGGTCCACCATGGAAGCCGACTGTTATCATCATTCTCGGACCTGTCACAAGTTCCAAGTCTATGCTGATAAGGTGCACATACCTCCAGTACCTCTGAACGTCTTGACATCTCCTTGGCCTTTTGAAATGTGGAGCATCGACATGATCGATGAGATCAGACCTACTGCATCTAACGGGCATCATTTCATTCTGGTAGCTATTAATTACTTTACGAAGTGGGTTGAGCAGCTTCCTTTGCTACTGTAACCAAGAACATCGTGGCACGGTTCATTCGGCACAATCTGATTTGTCGATATGGTGTACCAGAGAGGATCATTACTAACAATGGTACGAATGTCAATAATAAGATGATCACCGAGCTCTACAAGCAATTAAAGATACAGCATCATGACTCTTCTCCTTACCGGCCGAAGATGAATGGGGCTGTAGAAGCGGCTAATAAGAACATTAAGAAGATTGTGCAGAAGATGACGGTGACATACAAAGATTGGCACGAGATGTTGCCGTTTGCTCTTCATGGGTACCGTACCTCAGCACGGACGTCAACAGGGGCAACACCCTATTCCTTGGTATATGGCATGGAGGCCGTCTTGCCCATTGAAGTTCAGACACCCTCTCTTCGGATTATGAAGGATGCAGGTTTGAGCGAAGATGACTGGATTCAGACCCGGCTTGATCAGCTGAACTTAATTGACGAGAAGAGACTTACTGCTATTTGTCATGGTCAAACGTATCAAAAACGGATGATCAAGGCATTTAACAAGAAAGTCAGACGACAAGAGTATCAAGTTGGGGACCTGGTCATCAAGCACATCATACTACCTCAAGGGGATCCCAGGGGCAAATGGACCCCTACTTACAAAGGGCCATTTTTGGTTAAGAACATTTTCTCAAGAGGAGCTATGATTCTAACCACCATGGATGGTGACGACCTTCCTCACCCCGTCAATGCAGACACAGTGAAAAGATACTACGCATAATCAAAGACCCGCTAGGTTGACTGGCCTAGGCAAAAATAAGGGCTTCCCGGCGAACCAAAAGGGTTCAGGCAAAAATAAGGGATGAAAATGAAAAACTGTACACCCGGCAAGTCGAAAACCTGAAAAGGCGGCTTGGGCAAAAAAGGGTATCCCGGTGGACTGAAAATCCGAAAGGGCGGTCCAGGAAAAAGTTAGGGATTAAAGCGTAACACTATGTCTCATTGGATCACCTTGTAAACAGACTTCGGTATCAACTATCAAGCTCGGACGACGATAATCAGTCGGATCCACCTTCAACCAAGTAGAAAAGTGATGAGATGCTCAAGGATATAAAGGCAATAGCAGAGTTGGAACCCAGTGGGATTATTCAGATAGCTGTTTTTATTTGTTTTTCACAAATTGTATAAACTCTATTGATCGGCGGGGTTCTCTTACTAGGACGTTAGCCTCTTGTACAAAAAACGCCTATTTACAGGCCAAACTTCAAAATCAATACAAGTCATTTTCACGAATAAATTTCAAACTGTTTTCCTTTTTCTGTTTTGTTTTGCAAAGAACGTCCGATGTTCAGTTTTGATATATGCATTTGACATTGATTGATGCTCATAAATATTTATATGCGAAACAAAAGACAATTACTTATAATATCAAAAACAGGGGAAAACGAAAAATGTCCAAACCGTACAGTTGCTCTGTCCACCAGGTATAGGGATAGACCTAGATGGAGGAAACGATTGAAAGTACATTCATTCCCCACAGAGTAAGAGAAAGACAGTGGTGTTAGCTCTCCCCACCGAAGACTCGCAACTATAACTGAATCGATAATATTCTCCCCAAGCAGAATTTATCTACCATCAACACTAAGAAGTCTTGTCATCCCCAGCGGAGTATATAAAATAAATATATATATATATATATATATATATATATATATATATATATATATATATATATATATATATATATATATATATATATATATATATATATATATATATATATATATATATATATATATATATATATATATATATATATATCCCCAGCGGAGTATATAAAATATATATATCCCCAGTGGAGTTTGAAAATTTTTTATCCCTAGTGGAGTTTGAAGAATTATCCCCAATAGAATCTAAAAGGGCTATCCCCAGTAAAGTCGCAACTGGAAAATCATCCCCAGCGGAGTTCTTTCCTTTCACAAATAGAAATTCAATCCCTAACAGGTTCCTTATCACCAGCTACGGTAATTTATCCCCAGCTGAATTTATCAACGGAATCCTCCGACAGAGCATCTCTTCCCCATAGAGTCATTCTCTCGTCAGTTTATTCCCCAGCGAGTTATCCTTTTCTGCAGGTTTATTCTCACAACTATTTTCATCCACTATCTCCAGCGGAAACGAAGAATTCCATTCTTTTCTCCAACAACAATCTGGGATTTATTTTCCCCAACTAAAAATATCACATTTTCATACATCATGACATGCATACGCATCATACAACACAATCTCATTTATTTTGAGAACATCATTGCTTGATACATATCATGCATTACATACAGCTAACCTTTACCTTTCAGGAAAGATTTTCACAAAATTCAAGCTATGAAGCTTTTACATCAGTTGAATTATAGACGATGTTCCTAAATCTCAGCGAAGTTATTGAATTACAGACGAGTTCCTAAATCTCAACAATGTTGTTCTCAAGTTGAATTACGGACAAGCTCCTAAAATCTCAGTGAAGTTGTTGAATTACAGATGATGTTCCTAAATCTCGACAGATAGTTCCTCAAGTTGAATTACGGACGGGCTCCTAAATCTCAACAAAGTTGTGGCAGTCGAATTACGGACGAGTTCCTAAATCTCGACAGATATTACCTCAGTCGAATTACGGATGAGCTCCTAAATCTCGAAATATATTTCCTCAAGTTGAATTACGGACGGGCTCCTAAATCTCAACAAAGTTGCGGCAGTCGAATTACGGACGAGTTTCTAAATCTCGGTAGATATTAGCTCAGTTGAATTACGGATGAGCTCCTAAATCTCGAAATATATTTCCTCAAGTTGAATTACGGACAGGCTCCTAAATCTCAACAAAGTTGCGGCAATCGAATTACAGACGAGTTCCTAAATCTCGGAAGATATTACCTCAGTCGAATTACGGATGAGCTCCTAAATCTCGACAGATATTTCCTTAGTTGAATTATGGACGATGTTCCTAAATCTCAGCAGAGATGTTTCTCCAAGTTGAATTACGGACAAGTTCCTAAATCTTAGCAAAGATATTACCTCAGTCGAATTACGGATGAGCTCCTAAATCTCGACAGATATTTCCTCAGTTGAATTACGGACGATGTTCCTAAATCTCAGCAGAGATGTTTCTCCAAGTTGAAGACAAGCTCCTAAATCTCGACAAAATCAGTTGAATTACGGACAAGTTGCTAAAACTCGACAAAATCAGTTGAATTATGGACGAGCTCCTAAATCTCGACAAAGTCAGTTGAATTACGGACTAGCTCCTAAATCTCAGCAAAGATGTTTTCTTAGTTGAATTACGGACGAGCTCCTAAATCTCAACAAAAGTTGTTCCCTCAGTTGAGTACGGACGATTGAAGTTCCTAATTATCAACAGAGACGACTCACCAGCAGAATGACGGACGACGAAGCTCCCAAATTTCTATCTCTCTCCACGAAAGATCAGACTTCCCCAGCGGAATCTTCCTCAACAACAAGTATACAAGCTCTCGCTAAGGAATCTCTTATGCGATCGACACTCCTCCAAATGGAATCTGTAAGCCCATTCCCGACGTCTTAAGACAATTATCGCTTCATGCGAGTGCAAATTTCTGGGCACTCTAGTGTTCAATCCACTTCCACCTTCGGATTACGAAAGACACAAAAGCCAATCTGCATCCTCAGGTTTAAGAAGATTGAACATGGGCAGCTGTTGTACCCCAAAATTGTCCCTCCCAAATTTCTCAAAATATGTCAAGAAAAATCTCCAAGTTGCTCAAGATAGCCCAAGAGTTGGTCAGACAAGCTCTCTCCTAAGGCAATCTTCCCCCAACTAGGGTTTCACATTGCATCAAGATCCTTGAGTACAAGTAACCCCAAGTGCTCACCAATGTCCTAATATGTTATCAAGATCATCCATGTAAAGTTTCAAGCCTTGCAGAGGGATTTTGCTCAGTCAATTGCTCAAAGGTCCAAAAATCGACTATGTTAGGGCAAAAGTCAACTATGACCTACAAACAGTAAAACTTCAAAAATTTTGTCAACATCCTCATTTTGAAGTATATTTCATCATTTGATCAAGGGTTGATCATGATTCATCAAGGATTGCTCAAAATTCATCAAGATTCAAAAGTTGCTAAATTAGGGTTTTGCAGGAAAAGTCAACTCAACTTTGACCAAGCATAACTTTCTCATACTTTATGATAAATGACCCATCCAAAGCTCAATTTTAAGAGGATGCAATTCCCAAGATCAAAATATGCACTCACAAGAAGTTATGAATTTGGACATTATAGGTCATTTTGAAAAGTCAACAAAAACACCTTTTTTGTCAAAGCTTCATACATAAGCATGGAATATCAAAATGAGATGATACCAAAAGGGTTGATTATATGACATCTCAAGCTTTCTAAAAAGTCAAAGAACACCTCCAAAGGTTCAAAATTTAGGAAGTTATGGATTGTTGAAGTTGGACTTTTTTGCAAAATTGCCAAAAGTCAACTATCCCCAAAACTTCAAATTTTGCCAAATGGCCCCATTCTTTTTCACTTGTTTTGAGTTTGCATTATAGCCCACGTGCTCTAGCCTTGGCCATGTGTACATATCATATTTTTAATATTTAGTTTGGTTTTTATTTGAATTAATTCATTTTAAATCAAATTAAATCAAATCAAATTGAAAACATTGAAAACTAAAGATCTTGTGATCATTTCAGGTCTTGTTATACAACTAGCACCCTTCCACACTCGTATCAAAGCTTGTGTGCACAAAAAGATTCAAACCAAGCCAATTTTGGAAAGCTTTAAGGAAGCAAATCAAATCAAATCCAAAGCATTGAAAGAGGAAGATTTGGGCAAGGTTTGCAACCCTAATGTATTGTACAATACATAAGGAGGCGAGGGAGACAAAAATAAGGGTTGGAGATCAATCATAGAGGGAGAACAGAATTTGCAAAAAGAGGAAAAAAGTGTGAGATCGAAGCAGGGATTAGAGGCGTCCTCAAGGCTTGGTACGTGTGTCAATATCTTCCTGGAAATCTCAGGAACCTAAAGCAAGCAAAACCACACGCTTTCAGACCCTCCCAAGCGTTGTAAGTCATTCACGAAGCCGCCCTGTTCTTGATTTCGTATTTTGAAAATTAGGCATTGTTAATATGAATTGATCGCATATTCTTGATCACCATGATGTTTTCAAGCTTTTTCCAATAGCCAATTGCATTTATATGACCTGTAACGAAATCCACCATTGTTAGGGTTTCGGTTTTGTTTTTGGGGTTTGTCGTTTCAAGAACAATTAGCCCTAATAATGGGCATGGTTGTGATCAGAAGAAGATGACGAATATAACCATGGTCCTAGACCTCATTTACATGGCATGTAGGAGATTTTTGAATAAGCTTGACTTGTAGCACCGGAT
The DNA here is from genome assembly GCA_948472305.1 of Vicia faba. Lineage (NCBI taxonomy): Eukaryota > Viridiplantae > Streptophyta > Magnoliopsida > Fabales > Fabaceae > Vicia > Vicia faba. The sequence goes on along the minus strand of OX451739.1, from coordinate 800,765,651 downwards.
AGCGTCCGTGGGTATAGCCCCTTTGATTTTTAGCTACGGTGCAGAGGACAGGGATGATGTGTTGTCATGCCACCACTTGTCCATTCAAATATTGGCGCGTTTTTTTTATATTTATCCAATAATATTTTTTTTGATATATTATCATTTATTTGCATTATATTAACAATTGAAAACAAGTGCTTCAGTGGTAGGCATGGCAGGAATTTCCCCTTGGGGCCTGGGTTCGAATCCCAGGTCCCCATATTTTCTTCATAATATTTGTTTTCAGGTAATCTAGTGCATATTCAGGCCAAGCTTCTACCATGGACACTCACCATCCAGCACGCCAGATGGCCAGATCTGGTGGCCAAGCATTGAAGGCACACCATAGGCAACTCAACGACATTGCACTGGATCAGAAAAAGTCAATCTGGACCAGCATTATTGGGCCAGCCAATTGCTTTCTACACCTCCAAAATCAGGCCCATCTCATCCTTTTTTTTTTATAATTTGTATATTTTAGTTAATTATTTTATTTAATTACTAACCATTAAATCAATTTCTTTTTCATCAAAAAAAAATCACAAAAATATTTTTACCCAATTAAACTTCAGAACATTATTTTTTTTATTAATAAATATTAATTAATTAGGTTGATTAATTAGGTAACTTTAATTTATTTTGCAAATCATAAAAAATCAATTAAAATAATTAGGTTTTAACATTAGTTTAATTTTTTTTCCTTCCTAAAAAAACAAAAATTCCAAAAATCTGTCATTTAATATTTTCATTAATTAATTCATTTAATAATTAATTTAGCATTTAATTTAGGACTTAATTCCTCTTCTTAAAAAAACATTTTCTTTTAATTAAAAGGTTCAAAACCCTAATTTCGCGTTTGATTTAATTTCGCATCGCGCGCTTTATTTTTCTTTATCCAATTAATGTATCTGCTCCCGATTTGTAATAATTAATTAGGATATTTATTGTACCTCTTTTATTTTATTTTTAAAGGGTTGATTTTGGCGATGTAAATACCCGACGCCTTTTAATAATTTAGTTTAAATTCCGCACCTTTAATTTATGCCAATATATAACTGCTAGATGTTTGATAATAGGGTTTGCATGACAAGAATAAATATCTAATTTTAAACAGTTAGATCACCCTTAATTGTGCAAAGATAAAAATAACTGAAATCAACACACTCGCACATGCGCACTCTTAGGATACACCACACTTGGTTGCCTTCGTAAACGGTCATTGAGTATAGGTTCTTTTAGAGGTCGTCGTCTTTTCTAAAAGATCATAAGTTGCCTCGGAAAGCTTGCCTCGAATATCGTTGCCTCGAATAGATGATCTAAGACACTAGGGTTACCGCTAAGACATCCTAACATTGCTTTAGTGATCGTATGTCCCGCTTTCGAATTGACCCTAAAACTCCAACGACGGTGCTACCTACTCACTAATAGTGGGATAGAATTGTCTAAAGGAAATTAGCATAGAACGATTCCTTTTTCGAGTAGGTAGATTAGCTCTTATATACTTGCTCATCCAAAACAAAACTTTTTCACACTTACACTTTTACGAACAAGTTTTCAAAAAACACTTTATTACACTCTTGAAGACGGACGCAAGAGTTAAATCGAAGTCAAAACAAAATCTTTTCAAAACCCACAAGCACAAAGAAAACATTTTGAAAATGATGAGCAAGTACCTAAGAGCCCGTAGATAACTACAGATAGAAAGGGTGCTAATACCTTCCCTTTCTATAAATCTACCCCCCGTACTCAGAAATATCTCGAAAAAAGGAATTTTTCTGTGCTTTTTTCCTTTCCTTGTTGGATAAAATAAAACTCGGTGGCGACTCTTGCTTACCGTGACATTTTGCGAATACAAAACGCAAAATGCGAACCAGCATTCCAAAAAACAGTCAGTTCTTCCCAACGTATCACAACCCCCCTTTATTAATATTTCCCAGCAGAGTCGTCAGTTCAGTAATACAGTGGAAGAACTGACTGTTTTTTTTTACTACTGGTTTTGCGTTTTTAGTTCGCAAATGTACGGTAAGAAAGAGTCGCCACCGTATTTTATTTTATCCAACAAAGGAAAAGGGAAAAAGAACAGAAAAAACCTTTTTCGAGATGTTTTTGTGTACGGGGGTAGATTATAGAAAGGGAAGGTGTTAGCACCCTTTCTATCTGTGGTTTTCCACGGGCTCTTAGGTACTTGCTCATTTTTTGAAAATTGTTTGTGTATTTCTGTGTTTTGAAAGATTTTGTTTGGTTTATGGTAACTCTTGTATCAGTCCTCAAGAGTGTGATAAGTCATTTTTGAAAAGAAGTTGGAAAGTGTGTAAGTGTTAAAAAGTTGTTCTTGAGCAAGTACTTAAAAGTTACTACCTACTCGAAAAAGACTGTTCATTTTCTTATTTCCTTTAGACAGTGTTATCCTACTATTAAGGAGTAGGTAACTCCATCGTTGGAGTTTGAGGGACAATCGAAAAGGACGTACAGTCACTAAGGCAACAGGGCAAGAACTCTTAGTAACTGTCTTAAAGCCCCTAAGATCACTTTTTAACCGAGGGAACAATCGAGAGGATCATCAAGGGACTAGTGATCTCTTTAGACTCAAGGACAACCACTAAGAGTTCTCACGTTTCGAGAATTGTGACCATTATTTTCCGAGGCAACCAAGTGAGGTATCCCCTAAGGGTGCAAGTGTGCAACAATGTGCTTTTTTCAGGTATTTATCTTGGAATTAGTGGTCTACAGGTTGATTGGTATATTCTTGTCATGCACGCCTAAGTTACTAATAGTTATATACAGGCATATAAGAACTATAAAGCGGGAAATAAAGTTCCTACAACTATTATAAGGCTTTGGTGTAGTTACAGTTATATCTGACTAAAACCTAAAGTGCAGAAAAATAAAAATTCTAATTAGGGCTATCACAATCCATAGGCAGATACATAATAATATAGAAATGCACGCGAAATAATTACAAATTATATACAGATACATAATAATATAAGCACGCAAAATAAAGAAACGTCTAAAAACCTGTTAAACAAAAATAAACAAAAAAATCTTTTTTTAGTTTTGTGACAAGAGAATAATTAATTCTAAATTTATTTTTAATTAAGAAAATAAAATTGGAATGAAATAAATCCTAATTCTAATATTTTATATATTTTTTTATTAAGAAAATAGCTTAAATTAAAATGAACCTAAGTCTAATTTGATTTTAAATTGATAAAATAACACAAAAATAAATAATCTAATTAAATCACCAAAATTAAAAATAATTAAAGAGAAATAAAACTAAATCTATTATATGCTTTTTTTTATTATAAAAAAGAAAATAAAGAAATTAATCCTAGATTCTAATTTACTCATAATTTTGAAAGAACAAGGTTAAAGTTAATTAATTAATTAATTTTAGAAACTAATTATTTAAAAAAAAAAAATCCTAAATATTTTTTTTATTTTGATTATTTTTTAGATTATAAAAAAATTAAATGTAATTAATATAGAAAAAACAAAATAAAAAAGAAAGAAAAAAAACAAGGATTGGTCCTGGTGTCAAAATGAAGATGGGGGTGTTAATTTGAAAATAACACTTGGCCCACTTATGAGAGCACAAAAGCTTGGTTTGTTCTGGTGCCATTGGTTCTTTGAAGACCCATCTTGGACCTCCAGATCTGGATCGTCTGATCTGAATTGATGGTGATCCAGTGGCTAAGGAGGAGGGCGTATAGTATGCTTGTGGGTTTGTTCCACATCTGATCTGCAGGAAACAAACAATAGAAAATACAATTCAAGGTATGGGAATCGAACCCAGGTCCTCCAGTTTCACAACCACGTGCTTCACCACTACACCATCATATCCATTTGTTCATCTTAATCAACATACAACATTAAATGTAAAACAAAGCAAAATGATTTTAAAATAAAAAATAAAAAGCGCGCGATGAGTCACCATCTTCCTCATTTTCATATCAGACTTTTATTGATGGGCATTCCATTGATAAAGGCTTTAGTGACGGTTTTCCGTCGTAGCTATATCCCTGCAACATTCAAAAATGGAGAATGCTTAAAATAAATTCCACCCAAGGGCATGGTTAGACTGGAAATCTTCTCCTGAATGCAATGGTACAACTAATTTTGTCCAATTTTATCTCTATCTAGGGTTCCCTAATTTGGTGCTTCGGAACCCTAACCATGGAAATCAGCTATACCTGCACTTAAACCTTGATTAAATTATACAGAAAGGTTCCTATGATGATCATGAGTACAAATATACAATTAAATCAGGTTTACAATGCGTGAATGATTGAAATCGAAACTGAAAAACTAAGGGTAAATCGTTAGTTGAGGGAACTGTTTTCGTGTGATTTCAAAGGTTAGCAAAGATTGCAGACACGTCAAGGAACCTCCAGGAGTGTATTTGGATCACTTGTTTGGGCTAAAACCAGTTGGAACTTGTAATTCGAATTTTGACAGTTTGAGTTTTTTGGGTGATTTGTGCAGCGATTTTTCAAGCTTTTTTCTCTCTATTTTTGGCCTGGACATATGAGGTATATATAGTAGAGAGGAAGGGGACAAGATTGAATGGAAGAAATCATTGCCATAACTCTTATTTTACAACAAAAATCCAACACATTTAAAACTTTCCAATTTTGCCAAAACATGCCTTATCCTTGCTTGAATGAACCTGGTCATGTTTGCACGAATTTTGGGCCTCAAGGCAAGTCAAAGCGTCATCCCAAATTCCTAGGCCCATTTCCAATTATTTTATACCATTTATTTTGTATTTATTTGAAATAAATCAAAATAAATATGTAAAAAATAGGTAGAAAATGCAAGGCCATGCAAAAATAAGATTAGAGGTCATCTATGACCTTAAGAAGATATTTGAACCTTGAAAATTTAGGTCATTGATTATCTTTTACTTTTTGGAAAGCCCAAGATGTATACTTCAATCCCTCTTTTGACCAATTTCGCATTTGAAATCTTTATCGTGAGGTGAATGGTCTTGACAAAAAGTTCCTTTTGTTGACATTCTAAAAATGACCTGTAATGTATGAGCTTGTATCTTTTGATTGAAGCATTTCTTGACCTTGAGGGATGAAGAGAAGTTGTAGGGAATTGGATTCTCTTCAAAATGAGCCTTTGTGGAAAAATTTATGATAAAGTATGAGAAATTTATGCTTGGTCAAAGTTTGGTTGACTTTTCCTATAGAAACCCTAATTTGCCATTTTTGACTTTTGATGAGTTAGGAGCATATCTTGAGGAATCATGATCAAACTTTGATCAAATTATGGATATCAATTAAAAATGTTGATGTTGACCAAAAATCTTGAAGTTTTACTATATATAGGTCACATTTGACTTTTGACCTAGCATAGTTAATTTTCCAATACTAGAGCAGTTATCTGAGCAAACTTATTGAGCAAAGCATGAAACTTGGCATGGACGATCTTGAGGACATATTAGAACCGTGGGAAGCATTGGAGACCATTGGAGCTCAAACATTTTGATGAAAATGGGAACCCTAGTTGGGGCTCATTGCCTTAGGAGGAGAATTTGTCTGGTCAATTCTCAGTCATCCTAGGGTAAGTTGGGGACCTCAATGGGCATGTGTTTAAATAAAATGAGAGGACAAATTTTGGGGTGCAACACATCTCTAACCTTTTCTCTATAAATATAGAGACCATTTGCATATCAAAGGGCCAGATTCTTGTTGTATTAAAACAAATTCTCAAACACTCTCAAAAACTCAGAATCTCCATCCAAAGCCACATTGCTTGTCATTTTTGGTTTTCTTGAAGAACCAACTCCATAATCCTTCGAGCATCTCCCATTTCTTCCATTCGGACACCATCTACACACCACATAAAGATAGAGATTACTAGCCTAGAACACTCCCAAAATCTCAAATACCTCTTTGCGTTCTTTTGGTCTTTTGATTCACTAAGCCTCCATTTATCCAACTCTTCTTTTCAAGTGATTTTCAAAGCAAAGTAACAACTGGAATAGCTTCAAGGAGGTTGAAGCAGGCTTAATCCATCATCAAACTGTTCCTGGAGGCTCTGTCGAAGTACCTCAAATTTCGCTCCAAGAGGTAAGTTTTCTTAAACTTGGAACTTTTCATTCAAACATCATTTGTATATACAAGTAAAATAAAAGATGTAGATATCATATCTAGGAAATTGACCATGCTCTTAGGCTTACACATTGAGAAATTCAACTCTAACTAGTTAGGCTTTGATTTTGGTACCAAACAAATTTATGCTAACCTATGATTTGTAGCTTTCGAAAGTTACATAGTTAGATTTGTATTCAAATTTTAGACATGTTGGATATTTACACTTTTCGATTTGTTTGAGAATCGAAGATTTTAAAAATCTTAACATAATGATACATATCCCTACACTCGAAGGAAGAAGAACATGAGCATTTCAAACATTCAGAAACAAGTTCATTTTGTACCTAATCGAAGTTATCTTATGAACGGATGAAACAGACCACCCGAGTGGTACAAACAGTTTGCACAAAAGGCATTTATATATCAGGTCTAGGGTTCAAACCTTGGCAGGACCAGAACAATTTTTATCATTTGTTTGTTACCTTTTATTTTTAACAAACTTCAAACATTTTCCAACCAATCAAAACAACTCCTTTTGAGTTTATTTTTTGCACACTATTTATTTACAATGTTGATTTTACGAATATATAAAAATATCACAAAAAATATTTTATTTTCAGAATTATTTTAATTAACCAAAACCTTTATTTAACAAAATCAAAACAAATTCATTTCCTTATTCATTCATGCCTGTACATTATATACATATCAATTCTTGTACATTTATTCAAATTCAATATGGTTGTAATAGATAATTAGGATTTAATTTCTTACAAATCCCCATTTGTAAATTTATACACCCCATCCCCTAATGATGTAATAGCGTAGTAAATTTACTTTCCGCAATTTACCGCTTTGATATAAATTATTAGTAATTAGGGTGTGTATGGAAGGATAAAATTAATGCTTAGAAAATCCCAATCCAAGATGAATAGAGCATGAAAAAATAAAAACTTGCACATTTGCACCTCTAGGGTTAACTCCACTTGTTGCCTTGAGAAATGGTCATAATATGCATGTAGACATCTTAGCAAAAACAATCAATAAAATACAAGATCATAGCCCCTCAATGACGCTTCGAATGTTGCCTTACAAATGATATTAGTCCCTCAAGAGAAATGCTAAGATATCTCACAACATTGCTATTCATGACTATACGATGATCCACACCCGTCCCTTTACATCCAAAGATAAGGCTTCTTACCAATCAATGGTAAGATATCAATATCAAAGGAAGGAATGAACAAAAAGAATTTTGAGTAGATAGAAAGTTCTTAGTTGCTTGCTCACAATCCATATTCAAAACAAACATATTTTCAATCACACCAAACACTTTCAAAACATGAAAATATTTTCAAAAAAATTCCAACACTTTGTATGCATTCTTATAGAGACGAGAATCATTATCAAGTTTACCTCAACAAATGCGCTTTTCAAAAATAATTTCAAAACCCACCACAAACACATTTTCAAATGAAGCATTTTCAAGTGATCTAGTAAGCAACTAAGAGCCCATAGATAACTATGGATGAAAAGGGTGCTAACACCTTCCCTTTTCATAATCTACCCCCCGAACTCATGAAAATATCTCAAAGGTCTTTCCTGTTCTTTTCACCCTTTGCTTATTGGATAAAAGAAAAGTCGGTGGCGACTCTTGCTATCCGCAACAATTGTGATCAAAAGAAAAACAACCAAGTCAATTCTCCCACCGTATTACAATGATGGTGACATATAAAGATTGACATGAGATGTTACCATTTTCTCTTCATAGCTATCGCAATTCAGTATGAACATAAACTAGGGAAACCCCGTTCTCTCTAGTCTATGATATGGAAGTTATCCTACCTCTCGAAGTTCAGATACTTTCTTTAAGGATTATGAAATTTTCGAATTTAGACGAAGGAAAGTGGATTCAGACTAGGCTGGATCAATTAAATTTGGTTGACGAGAAGAGGCTTGGGGCTGTTCGTCATGGTCAGAATATCAGAAGTGTATGATCAAAGCCTTCAATAAGAAATTCAAGCATCAGTTATATTAAGAAGGAGACTTGGTAATAAAGCGCATCATTCTACCAAAAGGTGATCCCAGGGGAAAATGGACTCCCACCTATGAAGGGCCATTTATACTAAAGAATATATTTTCTAGCAGTGCTATGATACTTACCACCATGGACGATGAAGATTTTTCGCACCCTGTGAATGCGGACATAGTCAAAAAATACTACGCATGAATATGACTGGCTAGTTTTACTAGCAATGACATCCCGGCGAACCAAAAAGTTTCGGGAAAAAATTAGAGATATATATAAAGACTGTACGCCAGACAAGTCGAAAACCTGAAAAGGTGGCTTGTGCAAAAAAGGTTATCACGATGAACTAAAAACCCGAAAGGGCGGTCGAGGAAAAAGTTAGGGATTAAAGCGTACAACTATGTCTCGTTGGATCATCTACTTACAACAAGCTTTGTTACTGATGTCAAGTTCAAATGGTATAGATTAATTCAGTCAACTTTTTCCGTCAGCAAGGGATGAGATGCTTGAAGACATAAAGGTAATAGCAGAGTTGAAACTCAATGAGATTGTTTCCATATATGTGTTTTCTCTTTTCATTTCATGACGATTTCCTCTTACTGGGATTTTTGTCTACTTTGTACAAAACTACCCTTTTATAGGCACACTTTCAATACAAATACAATTTCTAAAGTCAAATTTGTTTTTACTTTCTCTCTTTTGTTCACAAAAACGTCCAATGACTAAATTGAATGAACATATGCATATGAGCATGATTACTGTTAACAAGTATATGCATAAAAACATGAACAATCATTTACTGAAGACTATAGGAGTTGGGATAATGTTCAAGTTCCCCATAAATCTCCACAGGGAAGTCCCCATAGAGTCCTCTTCACAAGTTCATCTTCAACAGAGATACATTCCCCGCGAGTCTAATATGTCTTTAGACAAGAATTATGGCATCTTCCAGCTATTAAGATGACCATACTCCCTAGTAGATCCCCCTAGCGGATAAAGGAGTCTGATCTTTTCCCCATCATATAGTGGAAACTTCCTCCGCACAGCTTACAAAAGAAATCCCCTGTCAGAAATTATTTCCTCAGCATAGTTCACAGGAGTTTAATTCCCCAGCTGAGTTTATTTCTCCAACATTATGAAATCCCCTACAGAATTCTCTTCCCCTAGTAGGTTTTATTTCCCCCACAATATTTATTTCCCCAAAAAGTTTATTTCCCCGACGTAATTTAATTTACCAAGAAGAGTTCATTTCTCTGATTACTGTAAATCACCAACAAGATTTCTCTCTCCAGCATAGGATAGTCCAGGTTGCTATCCCTAGAGAGTTTCTACGGAATCTGAAACCGTACCATATGTCATTCAACTTTGTCTTCCAAAGAAGAGTTTGCATCCATATCAAAAACTCGATCATAGAGCACCTCAAATGGTTATTCATCTCTTTTATCCCCAGTCAGGGTGTACCAGAACTAAAATCCCCCAGTAGAGCGATGAACGACTAAGGTTCCTGAACTTTTATATCCCCAAGCAGAAGTCAAACATTCCCAACGGAGTTCCCTCAAATGGAAGACAAGAACCCCCAGCGAGACATTCTAAACAATTGAAGATCCATGTTCTTCATTCCCAATAATGGTCAGGGACTTATTTTCCACAGCAACGATGTTATACAAAGCTACCAATATGCTCCAACAACATCTTATACCCATACATCATTTACAAACATCATAGCATATGCATATGAAACGCATATAACACACTCTCGTTTATTTTGAGAATATCATTACGCAATGAACTACATACGTCATGACATTGCATAAAGACTAACTTTATCGTTTCAGGTAATGTTCACAAACAGACGAATATCATCAACAATTCACAAACATGTCAGAGATTAATTCCCCAAACAAGATGAGGAAACTATCTGTACGACTAGGCGGTATGAATTCCTAAAACGAGACGGGTTCGCTAACAGAAAGCAGGTCGAAGATTAATTCACGAAACAAGACGGGGCAACTATTTGTATGACCGAGCATAGATTAACTCCTGAAGCAAGACGTGGAAACTATCTTTATAACCAGGAAAAGATTAACTCCCGAAATAGGATGAGAAAACTATCGACACGACTAGGTGGTATGAATTCCTGAAACAAGACGGGTTTACCAACAAAATCATACTATAGATCAATTCCCGAAATAGGATGGGGAAACTATCTACATGACCAAAACACATTTTTTAGAGACTGAATTCTAATAAGAATTTCCCTCAGAGGCTAAATCTGACAAGCAACTATCTAAGCATTTTCCCCAGAGGTTCATTTTGGAAAGCATTCTTCAGATAGAGTCAAGCGCAGACTCATTCTGATACTTCTATCAACAGTTACCTTGGATGGCATCTATAAGCCCATCTCCAGAAAAAAAAAATTCACCTCTCCGAGTGGCCTCTTTAAGCCCATTCAAGCAATATAATCAACCAACAAGTGTTACTTCATGCACATGCGAGTGCAAATTTCTAGGCACTTAAGTGTTCAATCATCTTCTACATTCAGGTCACGAATGGTGGACATGCCACTCTAACTCCTCAGGTTTAGGAAGATTGAACAGGATCAGCTGTTATACCCAAAATTTTCCTTCCCTTTTAGTCAAGAGATTCTCCTAGGGTTCTCAAATGCTCGAGGTTGATCGAGAATTGATCAGATAAATGCTCCTCCTAAGTAAGGTGTTCACAACTCGGGTTTCAATTTTCTCAAGGAAGATTGGGTTTCTTTGGTCTCAAATGGTTTACATGGTCTCTTATATGTCTTCAAGAATTCTCATACCAAGTTTCATGCTTTGCATCATAAGTTTGCTCAATCAATGGCTCAGATCACTGAAAATCAACTGTATTGGACAAAAAGTCAATTGTGGTCAACATACAGACAAACCTCAAAATTTTTGGTCAACATCAAGATTTTGAAGTCACATTCATCATTTGACCAAGGATAAATAATTATTCATCAAGAAAACTCTCAATTAATCAAAAGTCAAAAATTACCAAATTAGGGTTTTCTTAAGGAAAAGTCAATTGAACTTTTACCAAGCATAACTTTCACATACTCCATCATATTTTCCTCAACCAAAGCTCATTTTGAAGTAAATTTAATTTTCTACAACTTTTTCTATCTAAGCTCAAGTCCAAAAAATGCTTCATTTGAGAGACATGATCCAATACATTATAGGTCATTTCAAAAGTCAACAAAAAGTCATCTTTTGTCAAAGAAATTTATATCAAGATAAAGACTTCAAATGTAACAATGGTCAACATAGAGATTGTAAAGGACATCTTGAGCTTTCTAAAAAGTTCAAGATCACCTTCAAAGGATGTAAATTGAGAAAGTTATGACCAATGAGGGTTGGGAAATTTTGAGTAAATGCATGAAGTTCAAATTGAGCAAACTTGATTTTTTGGGCTAATGGGCTATTGTTTCAGGGTCCAAACGTGTTCTACATTCAATATGAACCTCAAGACTTGTTCATGCACCTCCCTTTAGCTTATTATATTTTATTTTTGATTTTTATTCATTTAAAGGTCAAAATAAAATAAAATAGAACAAAGCTCATTACACAAGTCCAAGCCTATCATATTGTGACCTAATTATCCATTATAAATTCTCAGAAAATTCAGACAAAAGCCACGGAAAAAAACCTTGTCCAAGAAACCTCCAAAAACTCACGAAATTTTCAAATATAAGGCAACTTGCAAAACCTATTTGCAGCCATTTTCAATACATACTAACCACCCTATTCATTCCTAGGAAGATTAGAGGGTAAGATGAGATCTTTTGTAACGATCTAAAGGGCTCGAAACACCCCTGCATGCAACATCGTCCTATCATTATTTCATAAACTCATATTTTAATTTTCTTATTGTTTTGATTAAAGCTAACATTATTGATGTGTTTCTAAGGTTCATTAGTGCAGGACTGGACCATCGCAGGCGTCCTATGCTACCAGAATCATACATCAGCATGATTGCACTGATTCCATGTATTTTTGTCATAGCTCCCAAACCCTTGTGTTTCAGCCCAAAATAACCACTCCATTGAATTCGTATGGCCTGATTTAGGGGGGTGGGGTCCCCCTGGTTTGCTAATATCTCTTATTTCGCAGGTTGAATAAAAGGGAGCTACCAGAGAAGACGACCGGAGCTAGGGCTCCGGCGTCTCTCTAGTCTATGCATTTTTATTTAATATTTGTTTTAATTGTTTTAGTTTAAACGACGAATCTATTACCACCTCAGTGGTTAAACACGCGCGCTTAAGACATTATTATGCTAAGGCGTGGGTTTGATCACAACCTTTTGGCATTTTGTTTATTTTTTCACATTTTCCTTGTTTTGCAGATTATAAAACACGCTGATACTGTTCCTTGACACCAAGGCACGCTTGGCCTAGTGGTGAATATATTGGGTGAAAGTGCAAAGGGCGTGGGTTCAACACTTATACCTGGAAAGTATTTTTTAAAACCTTGTTTTCTATCTTTTTTTACATTTACAAACCCTAAATTCACCTAACCTAAACCCTTTTTTCATAAACCCTAATTAGTCTTAGGTTTTTTATTTAATCAATCAAATTAGATTTTTTAGATTTTAATTTAATTAATCAACTTTTTTAATTAATTAAAATCAATTTAGGTTTTTTTAGGTTTTTTAAATTAATTAATCAATTATTTTTCTTTAATTAAATAAAATTAATTAAGTTCTTTAGGTTAACCATCAAACTCTTTTTAAACAAAAATCACTAAAAAAACTCTTTCACTTTCCTATTTTACATTTTTTTGTGGTTTGTTATTCTCGCATTTTCTTTTTCCGATTATTGTAACTGCTCACGATTTATAATAGTAATTAGGTTTACTTTCCCGCAGTGTTATTATTTTTGTACTTATCCAAAATCCATGTAATAGTCTATGGTTTTATTTTCTTCTTTTACATTCCGCTTACTGCTTTCCTACTTTTTACTATTACTGTTAGTAATTAGGTCATGTATGGCATGATAAAAACAATCGGTAGTGAACCCTAATTTTCAAAGATAAATAACTGAAAACAATACACTCTTCAAACTTGCACCTCTAGGGAACCCTCTCTTGTTTCCTTACGAATATCAGTCATGTCCCTCAAATATGTAGACGTTTTAGCACAGTCCCTCGAAAACAAATGTCGTAGTCCCTCGATGACCCTTTCGATATTGCCTTCGGTAAATGATCTAGTCCCTTACGAAATTGCCAAAGCGCCCCTACGAGATGCCTTCTATGATTGTATGATGACCTGCGCATGTCCCTTCATATCCAACGATAGGGTTTCGTATTAACTAATGGTAGGATAAAATTATCTAAAGGAGGAGGAAAAGTATTAGAAAGACCTTGAGTAGGTAGAATGCTCGTAATCGCTTGCTTACAACATTTCCAAAGAAAACATTTCTTCACCAACACTTTTCTAAAATATTTTCTAAAACACTTTGTAAGCGTTCTCGAGGACGGATACGAGAATATTTACAAAGTCTTGCCTTACAATTTCCATTTTCAAATATTTTTCAAACACACATTCACAAAGAAATTTTTATAACAAAGTGAGCTAGCGATAAAGAGCCCGTAGATAACTACGGATGAAAAGGGTGCTAACACCTTCCCTTTTCATAATCTACCCTCGGAACTCAAAGAAATCTTGAAGTTCTTTCCTGTTCTATTCACCCATTCCTTATTGGATAAAAGAAAAGTTGATGGCGACTCTTACTATCCGCACATTTGCGATAAAACGCAAAACAAGTCAGTTCTCCCACCGTATTTTAGGTACTTACCTATGGACCTCATACAAGCCTTTAAACCTAAAGCTCTTGTGTGATTTTTTTGTGTTTGCTACTTGTTTAAACATGACATCATAACATCATATCATCATAACATGTCATTTTTACTAACCATTTCAAGGATCTTAGGGATTTATCGTGCAGGATTATCATAAGCCAGACTTCTAGCAAGGGGCAAGGGGATTTATTTTCCTCTAGCCAGATGTTGTCAATATTAAAATACATTCTCTTGAGTCAGAGGCTAGGACCCACTGGATATGGTGAGCTTGATTCTTATAGAAAGACATTAAAAAATGAAGACTCCAAGTTCTTCAGACAAAGCTGCAACCAAATTCAATTTTTAACATTTCAAATTTAAATCCCATAAGATCCTTGAAAACATTGCATATGCATCTACATATCATACATATCATTACATAATAGGTTTCCAAGATAGGTTTTCTCAACTACTTGTTGTTTATTTCAGCAAAAAATGGCTCTTGAACAGACAGTCAAAGATCTCCAGGCTCAGAATGCTCAATTCCAAGAGATGCTCATGAACGTATCCATGGGGAAAGAAGAAATGAAGGAGCTCATAACCAAAGAGAAGAAGAAGAAGAAGACAAAGAAACCAATTGACATCCTTAACATAGGGAGGGGGTTCAGAGATCCAGTCAAGCGAGCTCTAGATTTTGATAGTTTATCATATGAAGATGATAACCAAGATGAAAATGGTAAAAATGTCAAGATTGAAAGAAGCGTCCTTGGTTCTGACAAGTTTCCTGATGAATAGGAAGAAGATTATCTTCATGAACAATATCCCCCTGCTGACGAGAAGTATAAGCTGTTAGAGGAGCGTCTGAAAGCTATGGAGATCCAGAAGGTGACTGGCTTGAACTTTGAGGAATTTGGTTTAGTCTCAGGAGTAGTCATTCCTCCTAAGTTCAAAACTCCTACCTTTTCCAAGTATGATTGTGTTTCTTGACTGAAGCTGCATTTGAGATCATATGTTCAGAAAATTCAACCATACACTACTGACAAGAAACTATGGTTGCATTTCTTTCAAGAGAGTATGTCTGGAACACAACTAGAATTGTATTATAAACTTGAAGGTACCAATATTCATACTTGGGAAGATTTGGTTGTTGCTTTCTACAAGCAATACCAGTACAATGCTGATCTTACACCAACCCGTGTGCAATTATAGAGTATAACCATGGGCTCGAATGAAGGCTTCAAAGAGTATGCCCAGAAATGGAGAGATCTAGCAGGAAGGGTTCAACCTCCTTTGTCTGATAAGGAGTTGGTTGACATGTTTATGGGAACATTAACAGGTCCTTTCTTCAATCATCTAATTGGAAGCTCTTCAGCCGGGTTCACCGAGTTGATATTAACAGGGGAACATGTTGAAAGTGGAATAAGAAGTGGAAAACATCAAGTGGTTTCATCTTCAAGTACTGTGAAGAAGACATTTAACGGGAAAAAAGAAGCTAATGTTGTGTATGGCCATAAGGGTCGTGTTAGAAGTGACTGCGACCAATATGTAGGGGCAGTACTAATCTCTAATCTCGGCTAGTACAACACCAACAGGGAAATCAACATAGTTCAGATGCACCTAGGAGACAATTTACCAAGATCAATATGCCATTGTCTCAAGCATTAAACATTTGTTGAAGGCGGAGCTAATAACGCTAAGAGATCCTCCTCAGAATCCCAACACCTCCTCTCCTCAGTACAATCCTAATGTTAGATGGGCCTATCATTCCAATAGTCTTGGACATGACACAGATAGTTGTTGGAATTTGAAAAATAAGATTCAAGACAAGATTGACTCCAAAGAGATTGAATTTGATCCTCCCGAAACCCCCAATGTGATTAGTGCACCTATGCCTAAGCACAACAAAGGTATTAATATTATCAATGATGTGTCTTATGTTTTTGCTGTAAGTGACCTGACTACTCCCCTCCTGATTATTAATAAGAATATGTTGCAAGCTAATTTATTCCTGGGTTACTTTGAAATATGCTACTGCTGCACAACCCAACCCAATGGCTGTAAATTGCTGAAAGAAGGTATTCAGCGTCTGATGGATAACCATATAGTTCTAGTTGAGAAGACTCCTTATGTGGAGAATTTGTTTCAAGACTTGGAGCTTGAAGAGGTATCTGTAATTTCTAGAACTCCTATAAGGATCACTTCCAAGGGTCCTGTCAAAATTACTTCCAAACTTAAAGTTGCTCCTCTGATCATTACCGTACCAGGGTCAACTCCATATTCCTCTGACAAGGCTATCCTCTGGAATTCTGGAGTTGGTTTTTAATACCATGGTAATAAGCAAGAACCATTGGTTATAAAAAGTGAAGATACTGAAGTTGTTGATCCCAATGTTGACAATATTGTCGGGACCAGTAAGATTACCAAAAGTGGGATGGTTTTCTCTCCAAAAATCTCTCTGAAGATTATTGCTACACCAGTTCGTGTTACAGCTACCGAGTCAACTACTGAGACTTGAGCATGCCCAGATGGAGGAAACTAACGAAGTTACCGCTGAAGATACCTCCAGACAAGAGATGGAGAAATTACAAAAAGTTATCCAGAAATACAACTACAAGATTGTTAAACAACTGGGGAAAACTCCCTCCAAGATATCCATGTTATCTTTGTTGTTGTGCTTTGAAGCCCATGCCCAGGCTCTGGTGAAGTTCTTAAAATCCTCCCATGTACTGCAGGAAATCTCTGCTGATCAATTCGAAAATTATGTTGCTAGCCTGACGACTGATAATTGGTTAAGATTTTTTGATTTTGATTTGACTCCCAAAGGAAGGAACCATAGATAGGCCTTATATGTCTCTATTGAGTGTAGGGGCACTACCTTAGCTCATGTGTTGGTTGATACGGATTCCTCGTTGAATGTTCTGCCGAAAGGCGTGCTAGATAGACTTGATTGTTAAGGGGTTGTGTTGAAACCTAGTGACATTATGGTTAGAGCCTTTGATGGTTCAAAGAGGATGGTTCACGGAGATATGGAACATCCAATCAAAGTAGGTTCTCAGGTCTTCGACTCTACCTTCTATGTGATGGAAATTCGTCCGACCTATTCCTGTTTACTTGGACGCCCTTGGATTCATGGGGCAGGCATTGTCACTTCTACATTACACCAAAAGTTGAAATATCCCATGAAAGGAAAGATTATTATAGATTCTAGTGAAGAAGAATACATGGTGAGTCACTTGAACTCCTTCAAGTATGTTGAGATGGACAGTGAATTCATTGAAACTCCCTGCCAGACTTTTGAAGTTATTACTCGGACAACTATTGCTACTGAAGACGTTTCTGCTATTCCTAAGGTTACCAGGGTTCTGCCCTGAATGGCTTCTCTGAAAGACGCTAGAGTTGTGGTAGAACCAGGTGGTTAAACTACTTGGGGCCAGCTTCCCGACATTCCTTACAAGTTTAATAAATTTGGTTTGGGTTTCACTATATAGGCTCAGAGGGTTATTTGTCATGCTCGTGCTGGAGAACCACCATTCCACAACAACAATAATGGAGTCAACGTCGTAGAAGATGCTGATAGTGACTATGACCTAGACAGTTGGATTTTTCCTACCATCGGCAGCGAGCTCAGCAATTGGAAGACTGAAGATGTTATACCAATCTCCTTTAGTCAGGAGTAAATGCTATTTCCTGTTTTCGTGCTTTCAAGTTTTGGTTATGTAATTTCAAAATAATAACTTTAAGCCTTGTGCCTTACCCGGGGCACAACGGTCCATTTTTTAGGGTTGTCATATTTCATTCGCATATTTTCATTTAATAAATCATTGGACGTTTGCATTCGATTTTTGCTCTCTTTGTCGTTCTTTTACTTTATTGCTTTCAAAGTAGCTATGTGTTCTTACACACACCCACACAACAAATTGTAGATCCATATCCACCCTGGAGCCCATTGATAACAATTATGCTATTTCCAATCATGACTTCAAAAATCCGATCTACCAAGCCGAGGAAAAATGTGGGGAAGATTGTGAAGTACCAAAGATGATTATCCGCTTCCGCATATCTACGTTCTGGTTGACAATACCGCTCAACACAAGTTATTTTCCTTCATGGATGGTTTCTCTGGTTATAATCAAATTAAGATGGCACCTGAAGTCATGGAGAACACTACCTTTGTCACACAGTGGGGCACTTTCTGTTACAAAGTTATGCCTTTCGGTTTGAAGAACGTTGGCGCGAAATATCAGCGTGTTATGGTAGCTTTGTTCCATAATATGATCCATCACGAGATAGAGGTTTTTGTCGATGACATGATATCTACGTCTCCTATTAAAGAATAACATCTTGATCACCTACACAAGCTGTTTGAAAGGTTAAAAAAATACAAGTTGAGGTTGAATCCAAACAAGTGCACCTTTGGGGTAAGATACGGTAAACTCCTAGGTTTTGTCGTCAGTGGTTAAGGTATTGAAGTTTATCCCGCCAAGGTCAAAGCCATTCAATAAATTCCAGCTCCCCATACTGAGAAGGAAGTCATAGGTTTCCTGGGACGATTGAACTATATATCCAGATTCATTTCCCATTTGACCGCTACTTGTGATCCAATCTTCAAGTTACTAAAGAAAGATCAAGTTGTGAAGTGGAACGGAGATTTTCAAATAGCCTTCTACAAAATCAAGGAGTACTTCCAGGAACCTCCAATTCTGATGCCACAAATTGATGGAAGACCTCTTATCATGTACCTAACAGTGTTAGAGAACTCAATAGGGGTATGTATTGGGGAAACATGACGAGTCTGGTCGAAAAGATCATGCAATATACTACCTTAGCAAAAAGTTTACATACTGTGAAACAAGATACTTACTTCTCGAGAAAAATTATTGCGCTTTGGCATGGGTTGCTCCCTGACTAAGACAATATATGTTGACTCATAAAATACATATTCGAGAAACCAGCTCTCTCCGGAAGAATAGCAAGATGGCA
Source organism: Vicia faba (assembly GCA_948472305.1). Classification (NCBI taxonomy): domain Eukaryota; kingdom Viridiplantae; phylum Streptophyta; class Magnoliopsida; order Fabales; family Fabaceae; genus Vicia; species Vicia faba. Next base: position 800,746,707 of record OX451739.1, on the reverse strand, counting down.
AATGGTCTTGACAAAATATGACATTCAATATACTACTCAGGAGGCAATCAAATGAAGTGTACTGGCAGATCATTTGGCTCATCAAGCCATAGACGACTATCAATCTATGAATTTTGAGTTCCTGAATGAGAATATTATGCTAGTTACAGATTATGAAGAACCTAGACCGTTTGAAGGACCTAAGCCGGGATCCCAAAGGACTATGGTTTTTGATGGAGCTTCCAATGCGCTTAGTAATGGAATCGGTGTTGTGATTATCTCTCCCAAGGGTTTCCATATGCCCTTCACCTCCAGGTTATGTTTTTACTATACCAACAACATGGTCGAGTACGAAGCATGCATCATGGGTGTCAAAGCTGCTATAGATATGAGAATCAAGTTCCTGAATATATATGGGGACTCATCCCTAGTGATCAGTCAGATTAAGGGAGAATAGGATACAAAACATCCAAATCTCATTACTTATTGGGAACATGTGTTGACCTTAATTCCGTACTTCTAAGAAATCACTTTTGAACACTTTCCAGGAGAAGATAATCAATTGGCAAATGAATTAGCTACCGTGTCATCTATGTTCATAGTCATATGGGACAACGAAGCCCCTCGAATTACCATTGAGAGACCAGACGAACCGACACATTGCTACGAAGTTGATACTGATGGAGTAGAGGAAACACCTTGGTACCACGAAGTGAAAAGATACCTCGAAGTTTAAGAGTACCACGGGGGGGAAGGGGGAGTCTATCAATGATAAGAAATTTCTATGGAGATTCTCTGCTATGTTCTTTCTGAGGAACAAAATTTTGTACAAGCATAACCACGATTCGATGTTGCTTCATTATGTAGACAAGAAGGAAGCTGAGAAAATTATGGAGGACTTGCACGAAGGAATCTTTGGTACTTACTCCAGTGGGCATACAATGGCTAAAAAGATTCTGAGAGTAGTTTATTATTGGTCTCCCATGGAAATTGATTGCCATCATCATTCCAGGACTTGCCACAAATGCCAGACATATGCCAACAAAGTACATATGCCTTCGGTTCCTTTGAATGTCTTGCCTGCTCCTTGGCCGTTTTCAATATCGGGCATTGATATGATTGGAGAGATTAGACCAATCTCTTCTAATGGACATCGTTTCATACTGGTCCTTATTGATTATTTAATGAAATGGGTTGAAGCAACCTAGTTTGCTCCTGTTACCAAGAATGTTGTGTCTCGTTTCATTAAGAATAACCTTATCTTCCGGTATGGCATACCTGAAAGGATCATCACAAACAATGGTACCAATATTAACAATACTATGATCACAGAACTCTGCACGCAGTTCAATATTAATAATCACAATTATCCTCCGTATCGACCAAAGATGAATGGCGCAGTCGAAGCCGCCAACAAGAACATCAAGAAGATTTTGCAAAAGATGACGGTGACATACAAATATTGGCATGAGATGTTACCATTTTCCCTTTATGGTTATCGTACCTCAGTACGTACATCAACTGGGGCAACCCTGTTCTCTCTAATCTATGGTATGGAGGATGTATTACCTGTGGAAGTCCAGATTCCTTCTCTAAGGATTATGAAATACGCATGTTTAGATGAAGACAAATGGGTTCATACTTGGCTTGACCAGATAAACTTGATCGACGAGAAAAGGCTTGCAGTTGTTCGTCATGGTCAGACGTACCAGAAACGCATGATCAAATCCTTTAACAATAAGTTCAAACATCGGGTATACCAAGCTGGTGATTTGGTATTAAAGCGCATTATCTTAACACAAGGTGATCCCAGGTGAAAATGGACTCCCACATACGAAGGGCCATTTGTGATTAAAAAGATATTTTCTAGCGGTGCTATGATACTTACCACCATGGACGGTGAAGATTTTCCGCACCTTGTGAACGCGGACATGGTAAAAAAATACTACGCATGACATAGACTCGCTAGGTTGACAGGTCTAGGCAAAAATAAGGGCATCCCAACGAGCCAAAAGTGTTCGGGAAAAAAATTAGGGATATATATATATATATATATATATATATATATATATATATATATATATATATATATATATATATATATAAATTATACACCGACAAGTTGAAAATCTGAAAAGGCAGCTTGGGCAGAAAAGGGTATCCCGGTGGATCATTGGATCATCTACTTACAACAAGCCTTGTTATCAATGTCAAGTTCAAATGGTATAAACCAATTCAGTCAAATTCTTCCGATAGCAAGGTATGAGATACTTGAAGACATAGGGGCAATAGTAGAGTTGAAACTCGATGTGATTGTTTCTACATAGATGTTTTTCTCTGTTTTTCTTTGTACCTTTCTTCATTTTTACGACGATTTCCTCTTACTAGGGTCTCTGTCTCTTTGTAAAAAATTGCTTGTTTATAGGCAAACTCTCAATACGAATATAATTCAAAATTCAAGTTTGTTTTACTTTCTCTGTTTTTTTTGCAAAAACGTCCAATGACTAAATTGAATGAATACATGCATTTAAACATGATTACTATTAAAAAATATGTGCATACAAACAGGAATAAGAATTTACTCAAAACCCTAGGAATTGAGATAAAGTTTCAGCTATTCTAAAAATAGTCAGAGTAATCTTCATAAGCTCATCCGCCATCAGAAATCATTTCCTCAACACAGTTTATAGGAATTTAATTCTCCAGTGGAGTTTATTTCTCCAATACCGTAAAATCCATGGTAGAATTCTCTTCTCCAGCAGGCTTTATTTCCCCAACAGAGTTTATTTCTCCGATTATTGCAAGTCCCCGACAGGATTCTCTTCCCGGGCCAGATGTCGTTCAACTTTGTTCTCCCCAGATGAGTGGAAATCCATATCCCAAACTCGGTAAGATGGAACATCATAGGATTATCCATCTCTTTTATCCCCAGTCAGGATATATAAGAATCAAATCCTTCAAAAGAATGATGAACGACCAATTTTCCTGGAATTCTTCTATTCCCAAGCAGAAGTCGAACGTCCCCAGTGGAATGTCCTCAAACAGAAAGCAGGAATCTCCAGCAAAGACATTCTAAACAAGATTGAAGATTCATATTCTTCATCCCCAAAAATAATCAAGGATTTATTTTCCCCAACCCAAATATGTCAAACGGAGCTGCCAATACGTTCTAGTGACATATCGCACCCATACATCATTTACAAAATATTATAGCATATGCATACGAAACACATATAGCATTCTCACTTATTTTGAGAGCATCATTATGCAATACATTACATACATCATGACATTTCATAAAAACTAACTTTATTTTCTTTCAGGTTAGTTTGCAAACAGACAAATATTGTCATCAACTTATCATCCTTCAGATACAATTAATCAACGATTCATTTTGATGATCTTTTTGATACAATCAAGCATAGAATCATTCTGATACGTAATCTAGATACAGTTCAGATACGATCAGGACATAGATCCATTATGATACTCATTCCAATACATATTCCAGATACTATTCAGAGATCAAGACATAGATCCATTCTGATATTCATTCTGGTATATATTTAGATACAGCCAAACGTATGATCATTCTAATACGAATCTATGATAAAGTAGGGCGAAGACTCATTATGATCCTCTTATAGATACAGTAAATACATAGACTCATTATAGAACACCATTTAGATAGAATCGCGACATAAGATTCATTATGATAATCCCCGACACGTCTACTAGATACAGTCGGACACATAATAATTCTAGTATACTTCTTAGATACAGTCGAATGTAGACTCGTTCTGATATTCTTATCATTAGTTAATTTGGATGGCATATATAAGCCCATCTCCTATGAAACTCTATCACCTCTCTAAATGGAATCTTTAAGCCCATTCAAGCAATACTATTAACCAACAGTGTTACTTTGTGCACATGCGAGTGCAAATTTCTGGGCACTTAAGTGTTCAATCCTCTCCCACCTTCATATCACAAATGGAGGACATGTTAATATAACTCTTAAGGTTTAAGAAGATTGAACAGGGGAAGCAGTTGTACCCCAAAATTTACCCTCCCATTATTCAAAACATTCTCCTAGGATTTTCAATTCCTCAAGGCTACTCAAGGTTGGACCAGATAAATCCTCCTCCTAAGCAGTTGACCTACAACTAGGGTTTCACTTCTCTCGAAAAAGATTGAGATTATAATGCCTCAAGTGGATTCCATGGTTTCTCGTATGCCTCTAAGAACCCTCATGCCAATTTTCAAGCCTTTCATCACAAGTTTGCTCAGTCAATGGCTCGGATGATTGAAAATCAATTGTATTGGACAAAAAGTCAATTGTGGTCAAGATACAGTCGAACTTCAAGATTTTTGGTTAACATCAAGATTTTGAAGTTACATTCATCATTTGATCAAGCGTTGATCATGATTCCTCAAGAAATTCTAGATTTATCAAAAGTCAAAAGTTACTAAATTAGGGTTTTCTTAAGGAGAAGTCAACTGAACTTTGACCAAGCACAACGTTCATATGCTTCATCATATTTTTCTCAACCAAAGCTCATTTTGAAGGAAATTCAATTCTCTAAAACTTTTTATCTCTAAGTTCATGTCCGAAAAATGCTTCATTTGAGACATATGGTCTAAAACATTACAGGTCATTTTAAAAGTCAACAAAAAGACACTTTTTGTCAAGGCAACTTACATCAAGATAAAGTCTTCAAATGAAAAAAAAGATCAACATTGAGATTGCTGGGGACATCTTGAGCTTTCCAAAAAGGCCAAGATCACCTTCATATGATAAAAATTGAGAGAGTTATGATTTGTGCAAGTTAGGATATTTTGAGAAAATGCATGAAACCTAAATTGATCAAACTTGAATTTTTGGGCTAGTGGGCTTATGTTGCAAGGTCCAACCGAGTTTTAGACCTCATAGTGAACCTCTAAATATATTCATACACCCTTTTTGATTTTTATTTCATTTATTTTGATTTTATTTATTTAAATTCAAAATTAAATTAAATTAAATAAAGGCTTTCATACAATGGTCTAAGCCCACTCTTCATGACCTAATTTTCCTCTATATATTCTCATTATTCAGACAAGACAAAAGAGATGAAACCTTGCAAGAAACCACCACCTTTCAAACTTCAAATTTTCTCAAAACTAGGGAAAACTTCAAACCCTATTTGCAGTCTTCCTCAAGGCCAAATACATATTCCAATCGATCCATGAAGCATTGTAGGCTAAGACTGGACGATCTTGAAGATCCAAATGGATTGAAACACATAACTAAGCATCACCATTTTTCATTCTTGTATGAAATTCTTATTTTAATTTCAATCATGCTTTAATCGAAACTAACATCACTAATGTTCTTCTAAGATGTCAATATGCAGGTTTGAACCATCACATTACCCCCATGATGCAAGAATCATGTGTTTCCATGATTGCACAGTTTGACCTTGTTTGTGTTGTATCTCATCATACATGATGATTTAACTAAAACCAAGGGCACCATTGAATTCGCAAGGCCCAAATTAGGAGGGTAGAGTACCATTGAATCACTGACGTGCTTTATTTTGTAGGAACAAAAAATGTGCTCGCCAGAGAAGACGACCGGAGTTAGGGCTTCGGCGCCTCTCTGGACCAGTCAATTTGGTTTATTATATATTTATTTGTTTCCATTGAGTTACCGGATGAAACAACCACCCAAGTGGCAAGCGCACGCATGTTAAGGCATTGGTATAGGAGGACGCGGGTTCGATCCCTACCTTTTGATGTTATGTTTTTTAAAATTTTTCAATCTTTTGCAGGTTTAATACATTTTGTGTAGTGCTTATTCTACTAACACAAACCAACGCTTGGCTTGGTTGTAAGCTATGCAAGGAACGAAGCAAAGGGCATGGGTTCAACACCCACCCCTGGAATTTGTTTTATTCTTCGCTTTTGCCTTGTTTGTCATTGATTTTTCGGCCCTAATTATTTTTTGGCTAACCCTATTTTTTTTAATTAACCTAAAAAACAAACTTTTTTTGTAAACCCTAATTATTAGATTTAGGTTTAATTAACCCTTTTTAAATTTTAATTGATTAACCATTTTTTAATTAATTAGAATTTTAGGTTTTATTTTTCATCATCATAAATCTGTTTTCATAAAAAAATCACCAAAAAAGCATTCTCTTCTCCCTTTTCCTATTCTTGTTCTTTATTTTCATTTAAATTTCTTAGATCAAATGTATAGGGCATCTCCTCGAATGTAATAGCGTAGCTTTATTTTTTTCCGCATTTTCCTATTATGTAATTGCTCCCGGGATGTAATAGTTTAAGGTTTTATTTCTCGCACCTTCATTATTATGTAATTTCCCCAAAGCTCTGTAATAGCCTAAGTTTACATTTCCGCCTTTATCTTATGTTATTATAATTTCTATGCAATTATTAGTAATTAGGGTTTGTATGGAAAGATAAAATCAACTGATAGCAAAACCCAAAGTTCAAGACTAAATAACTGAAAACAATACACTATTTACACTTGCACCTCTAAGGTAGCCTCTCTTCGTTGCCTTTCGGAATAACGGTCATGTCCCTCAAAAATAGGGATGCTTTAACAAAGACCCTCGAATAAAAGATCATAGTCCCTCGATGACTCTTCGATGTTGCCTTACGAAAAATGATCTAGTCTCTTACGAAATTGCTAAAACATCTTTACAAGTTTCCTTCGATGACTGTACGATGACCCTTCGCTTGTCCCTTCACATCCAATGAATAGGGCTACCTACCAACTAATGGTATGGATAATACTATCTCTAAAGGAGAAGGAAAAGTACAAGAACAACTTTGAGTGGGTAGAATATTGTTAACTGCTTGCTCACAAACTTTTGAAAAATAATACATTTCACACAACACTTTCAATAAATATTTTCAAAACACTTTGTATACACTCTTGAGGACTGATACAAGAGTTATTAAATAGTTCGCCTTACATTGGAAAATTACAAAATATTTTTCAAATCACATACACACAAAAGCAAATTAGCAAACTGAGCTAACGAATTAAGAGCCCAAAGATAACTACGGATAAAAAGGGTACCAACACCTTCCATTTTCTTAACTTACCCCCCAAACTCAAAATCTATCAAGGTATTTCCTGTTCTTTTCACCCTTTCCTTATTGGATAAAAGAAAAGTCGGTGGTGACTCTTGCTATCTGCAACATTTTGGATAAAACCAAAAAACAAGTCAGTTCTCCCACCGTATTACAATTACTATTGAAGTAAAAAGCCCAGTACCCAGGCCAGAGTGTACTATCTAGGAAACCTAGGAATTGAGTGGAACATGAAGGCTACTAGATAAAGGTCCTACTAGTGTGTTCATGTCGTTCATGCTCAGATGAGGTTCAAATGGGGGTGTTATCGTCATCCACATCTGTGGTTTTTATGGTAGTGCTTTCAGGAGAACCTGTGATTTTGAGTTACATTGACTTTACCCGTGTGTGGGGAGGGAATGCTTTTAGAGGTATAAATGGTGACTATTTGTTCTGATGGTGACAGTATGTTCTGTTGGTGACTTGTGTTTCTTTGGTTTATGTTCTAGACCTTTGATTTCGGTATTCTCGGCATATTCAGAAACAACACAGCAGATTCTCGGTGTTATTGAAACCTTGATTCCATGTTATTGCACTTACATAATAGGATTTGTTTTAAAAAGAATGTATATGCAAAAAGAAGTTAACCTGCATTTTCATTTCATAGGTGTTTCACAGTATTCGTTTGTGTCGAGAATGGTAAGCAATGATGAGACTGTTAGGTGGGATACAAGGGACATTTTGGGTACAAGATTAGCACTAACTATTGGCCATGTTTGAAGGAGTTGGGCGATGTAGTGGTTTATTCGAAATTGAAGATTTTCAGTAAATGGTATGGGGATCTCTTTCTATTATTTTATGCTCAAGTGAATGACAGAGCGCTTCATACTTTGATACAATTCTATGATCCAGAGCTACATTGTTTCACCTTCTAGGACTATCTGCTAGCTCCAACTCTTGAGGAGTATTCTCACATTTTGGGGATCAAAGTTACATATCACATTGTTGTACCCCAAAATTTGCCCTCTATTTTTCAATGATTTTCAAGGAATTGATCAGACAAAATCATCTCCGAAGCACTGAGACTCCAAATTAGGGTTTCGACTGAGAATGACTAATCTTTGATTTTCGAACCAGTACATGACTTATTGGTTCGAAACATGACCTCAGGGGTTCAAATACATCATTTTAACCTAATTGCATATTTCAATTCATCCCCCGATTGACAGATGAAATGTGGCCAGCTGATGAAAAAGTCGATTGTACACTAAAAAGTCAAACATTTGACTTTTGGTCGAATTTGAGTTTCAAAAATCACATTTCATCAAGACAATTCAAAATATGAAATTTGATCATCAAAAATCAAGAGAGTCAAAAGTCCAACTTTGCAAGGCTTAGAAATTTTTCTAAGAATTCTTACACTTGTTAATTTCATTGCTTCATGACATCTTTTCACTATAATTCAAGATGTTACAAATAATTCAAGGTGTTACAAATAATTCAAGTTATTACAAGTTTGCATTTTTGCAAATTTATAAATCCTAAAGCTTTGTCTTGTTTGAATTTTTTTTCCTTTTAACTCAAAACCTTGCCATTATGCTTTGTCTTTGTTACAATCTACATAAATTGGTCCATAAACCAGATTTTGTACCATGTTATAATATGCTGCCAAGTCCAAGCCTGCTTACTACAAGCTCAAAATCATGTTTAGAAGATAATATGTTGTCCTGAACAAAACAACCCTGCTATGCTATCTCTAAACACTGCCACAACACTCCAAAAAATGCTACAAAACAGCCCTGTTATGCTGCTCCTAACTCAATCCAGGCCCGCATTATCTCAGTCCCATATTTGCAGATAATTAGCACATAAGAGATACATCAAAAAGCAATGGAACAGTATACCCAAAAAATTCAAATAGTTATTTCTTTCCCTCCCAAAATCCCAACAAAACGCATCTACAAATAGACAGTTTTCACAATACACAAGGGGTTGGTTTTAAGAGAGAAAAAAAGAGAGAACGGAAAAAACAACATTCTTTGTAAACTCTGCTCATTCACAAAAGACCCTTGCTCATATTCATCTTTATTCTCAGTCACAAAAACAAAACCTCAACCCATTATTCCATCTTATAAACTCTTCCATAAACCAACAAGCCAAACACTTCACATCACATAGAGATTGTTCAAATACAAGAGCAGTTTTTGTAGTTCCATTTTCTTCACCTTCCAAACACAAAAACAATACAATATAACTTGACTGAGTTAGTGTGATCCAACAGCTTGGAACAACTTTCTAAGAGATTCATTGAAGCCATCACAGCATCTTGAAAAGCATTCAGACTCAAAACAACAAGTGTAGTCTCAAGGTAAGTCTTCTTGACTTTTGCATTTTTTTATACATCACTAATGATTCACTTTTGAAGATAAAATGTAGTAATCATTTCCCCTTTAACGCTAACCATTTTCTTGCTGTTTAATTTTATCAATCATATGCTGTAAACTGACCTGTACTGACAATAAAACAATGTTTAAGGCAAAAAACTACAGCATGAGTCGACACATACTCACATGAGTCGACTTATTTTGGTGACAGAATAGGGTATGAGTCGACACAAGGCGTTATATGTAGATGCATACTGTTATCCAGACCCCAACACAGAAAGACAAAAGGTGCATGGGTCGATACAAAACACGTATGCGTCGACACAAACAGGAAATGAGTCGACACATCCCACTATGCATCGACTCATACTGAGTTGATTTGGTTTTACAAGGGCAAGGAAAGTTATTTGTTGATGCATAGATGCATATGTCTACACATAATGGTTTAAAAGTATTTTTTCCTTTCTTTTTAAACTGTTTTTACATTTTCTTTATTATTATTGTATATGGTTGTAATATTTAAGTTTCTACTTCATCCCCTATTGTAAATTGTACCCCCACCTCCCAAGTGATGTAAAAGCTTAGGATTTTAATTTCCGCATGTTTATTGATTTAATATAATCGTTAGTAATTAGGGTGTGTATGGTAAGATAAAATCAACCGTTAGAAAACCATAATCTCAAAGACAATGCATGCAATTAAATGGACTATTCACACGTGCACCTCTAGGGTAATCTCGCTTGTTGCCTCAGAAGATAGTCATGTCCCTCGAATATGGGAGTTTTAGAAAAGTCCCTCGATAAAAAAGATCGTATTCCCTCGATGACCCTTCGATGTTTCCTTCGGTAAAACGATCTAGTCCCTTACAAAAATTGCTAAAATGTCTCATAAGTTGCCTTCTATGACTATACGTTTGACCCACGGCCGTCCCTTCACATCCAATGATGGGGCTTCTTACCAATAAATGGTGAGATGGCAACATCTAAAGGAGGAGGAAAAGAAAAAAGACCTTTTGAGTAGGTAGGACGCTCGTAGTTGCTTGCTTACAAATCAAAACCTTTTTCACACTTACACTTTCAAAACATCTACAAAAACAAACATCTCTTTAAACTATTTTCAAAACCAACACTTTGTATGCATTCTTATAGAGACGAGAATAATTACAAAGTTTGCCGAAAAAAAGGAGTTCTCAAAATACTTTCAAAACCCACCACAAACACATTTCAAACAAAGCAATTTCAAAAGTGATCTAGCAAGCAACTAAGAGCCCATAGGTAACTACAGATGAAAAGGGTGCTAACACCTTCCATTTTCATAACCTACCCCCCCCCCCCCCCGAACTCAAGAAAATATCTCGAAAGGTCTTTTTTGTTCTTTTCACCCTTTCCTTTATTGGATAAAATAAAATTCGATGGAGACTCTTGCTATCCACAACAACTGTGATAAAACGCAAAACACCCAAGTCAGTTCTCCCACCGTATTACAAAAATGGCGACTCTGCTAGGAAATCTTAAAAGTTGGGTTACCTTAGAGCTAGATCACATTTATTCCCTTTCATTGTTTAATTTGTTTGCTTTACATTTATGGGTCCTTGTTTGGGTTTGTATTGATCCTCTACCCGGATCTGGGAACATCATTAGGTAAGAAGCAATATATTGTGGAAATTGTACAACATAGACCGATATGGTTGAAGCAATGGCTACGCTAGTGTGACATATTTGTTGGTACCAGTATCCCTTGTGTTGAATCGAGGAGAATACAGGGCCGTTGAGCGGTGTCATGAAGCACTAACTGACCGTAGAACCTTTAATTGAACAACTTGGCCATTAGGAAGTAGTGAGATAGCCGACTTTGGTGCAAAGCTGAAGATTGATAGATACTCGATACTACACTCATTGAGATCGGAATTTTGGGATACTTCGGCCGCAAGAAAAGATTGATTGTGCTGAGACAATGCCCAGTGAAGAAATATTAATGATATTGAGATCCCCTAGAACCCGATTACTTTGTAGGACAGGTTAAACCAACTAAACTTCAAGAGGGTACTTACCTATGAAACCCATGCAAGCCTAAACCTAATATCTTGGTGTGCTTTGTTTGCGATTATTATTCATCACATCATAAGCATCATGACATCATAAGCATTCTCACTAACCATTTCGAGGATTTAGGGACTTATCTTTGTTATGTTTTGTAGGTCATGACTTCCATTCGTAGGAATACCATCCGAGTCAACTTTATGAAAGTACATCCTCAACTTCAAGAATTAGCATCAAGGGTGCCTAGAGATTCTTCCTTCACCAAGAAATATGGTCGACTTCTCAACTGAGCTACCTCAACCTTCCAAGAAGAAATGATGTGTGTGCTTTTCCAATTCTTTGATCATATGCATCATTGCTTCACCTTTCCTGACTACCAATTGGTGCCTACATTAGAAGAGTTCTCTCAATTTCTAGGAGTGCATGTGCTTGATCAAATATCATTCACCGGTTTGGAGAAGACTCCAAAGCATGAAGTTATTGCGGAAGCCTTGCATTTGAAGAGATCTGACATTATGACAAATTGGGAGACAAGAAGTGGAGTTAAGGGTTTCTTAGCCAAGTTTCTGTTGGAGAAGGCTCGTTCGTTATGGGAAGATATGGATTTTCGAGCTTTTGAGGTGGTCTTGGCCTTTCTAATCTATGGTTTGGTTCTATTTCCCAATCTGAACCAACTCATAGATGTGAATTCCATCAAGGTTTTTCTCTCTCGCAATCGCGTACCTAGCCTGCTTGGAGACATTTTACATTATTTCCACACTCGCACCATGAAGAAAAGGGGTACTCTTTTGTGTTGCATTCCATTACTATCTAGGTGGTTTATTTAGCACCTACCTCGGTAAATGTTGAATAATGAGCAAGGCTTGACATGGTCTAATAGGTTAATGTCACTCACGCATTCAGATATTCATTGGTGTTCTCGATCGTCAGAGGATGTTATCATCATTGATCGCTCTGGGGAATTTCTAAATATCCCTCTCCTTGGAATTAGGGGAGGAATCACCTATAACCCTTGTTTGGCTTTGCGGAAGTTTGGATATGCTAGGAGAGATGGTCCTTGTCATGCGCTCATCCAAGGTTTGGTATTCGACTACAAGGGAAACAAACAAGGCTATCGACAAAGGTTCATACGAGCTTGGAGAATGGTAAACAAAGTGGGTAGTGAGACATTAGGGAATGGAAATTCCATCCACCTTGAGTCTTACCTTAAGTGGGTACGAACTCATGCTCAAAGTCTCGTGATGGCTTACCCCGCCATCTTACCAATAACCATAGAGCCTATTGTCGAAGGAGATGTTCCATATACCGTCCTTTATCCTGATATGCCTACTTCTCTTGAATATTTGCAAAGAGCTTGGAATCAGCTAAAGTGGGAGCGAGACACCTTTGAAGCCCAATTTTATGCAAGCGAGAAGAAGACATTGGAGCTCACAAGATAACTTCATGAGGAGAGGAGCTTGAATGCATATATTGCTCCAAAGAGGAAACATCCATAGTAAATTTGAGCCATTGTTATTGTATTTTAGTTCACTTTGTTTCTTTTGTTCCATTGTAAGTCCAAGAGGAATTGTTGTAACCGTTTAAACTTATTAATGCAATTAATGTTTGTTCTCTCTTTGTCTATGAAAATTTAAATCTTAAAATTCCTTGAAAACATTGCATAATAATATCATGCATATCATCACATAAGCAAGTTTCATGACCGGTTTCTTATCTTTTTGATGTTTATTTCAGTAAAAAAAATGGCTCTCGAACAGAATATTAAGGATCTTCAAGCACAAAATTCTCAATTCCAGCAGATGTTCTTGGCTTTGGCTAAGGGAAAAGAGACCTGAAGGCTCTCATTCTCAAAACAAGAAGAAAAAGACAAAGAAACCAATGGGTGTCCTGAATATGGGAAGGAGATTCAGAGGACCAGCAAAGGGAGCTCTAGAATTCGCAACTCCGTCAAATAAGGGAGACAATCAGGAAGAGAAGAAAAAAGAAGAGGACCACAGTCCAGGGTCTGATGAAGAAGAGGTTGACTACGCTGAAGAACAATATCCTCCTGTTGATGATAAATATAAACAGCTGGAGGATCGTCTCAACACCGTGAAAATTCAGAGAGTACTTAGTCTGGATTTTGAAGAATTAGGTTTGGTTTCTGGAGTGGTCATTCCACAGAAGTTCAAGGTTCCCGCATTTTCTAAATATGACAGGGTTTCATGTCCTAAGTTGCATCTGAGGTCTTATGTCAGGAAGATCCAACCTCACAACACTAATAGAAATTTGTGGATGCATTTCTTCCAAGAAAGTTTATCGGGGACTCAATTAGAATGGTTCTATCAGCTGGAGGGAACCAACATCTGCAACTGGGAGGATCTGGCTGTTGCTTTCTACAGGAAGTACCAATACAATTCTGACCTCGCTTCAAAGCATGTTTATGGGTTCCAGTGAGGGCTTCAAAGATTATGCCTAGAAGTGGAGAGATATTGCAGGAAGAGTCCAGCTTCCTCTTTCTGATAAATAGCTGGTAGATATGTTCTTGGGTACTTTGTCAGGCCCATTTTTCAACCATATGATCGAAATCTCTTCATCTGGGTTCACTGAGTTGATATTGATAGGTGAGAGAGTAGAAGTTGGCATCATAAGTGGCAAAATTCAAGGGGTGCATCTTTGAGTGCTATAAAGAAGCCTTTGAGTGGGAAGAAGGAAGTCAGTGCTGCCTATGGCCAAAGAAATCAGGGTAAAGTTGAACGCCGTCCAACAGTAGGAGCTGTAATAATCTCCAATCTTGTATCGACTCAACGACAAAATTATCAACGTAGGCAGGATGCGCCTAGAAGACAATTCACCAGACTTAACATGCCCTTATCTCAAGTATTGCAACATCTACTGAAGGCTAGCTTGGTCACTCTGAGGGAGCCTTCTCAAAATCCAAACACTACATCTCTCCGTTATAATCCAAATTCTCGGTGTGCCTACCACTCTAATAGTCAAGGGCATGATACAAATGATTGTTGGGCTCTGAAGAATAAAGTTCAGGATCTTATTGAGGCAAAGGAGATTGAATTTGATCCTCCTGAAACCCCAAGGGTGATAACTGCACCAATGCCCAAGTATGGCCAGGGTATTAATGTTGTTGATGATGTTCTATTTGTTTCTTCTTGTGATGATTTGACTACCCCTCTGCCAACTGTTAAGAAGAATCTCTTACAATCTGGTTTACTTCCAGGCTGTGGTGAAGGTTGCCATGTGTGTGAGTCTCTTCCCAATGGTTATTTGTTGTTAAAGATAGGTGTCCAACGCCTGATGAACAACAAGGAATTTCTATTTGAGAAGACTCCCTCTATGAAAGGTCTATGTGAAGATGCAAGATGTGAAGATGTGTCAATTATTACCATTTCCAACAATCCTCCCAGGCTCTTCTCCAAAAGACCTGCCAGGATTACATACACTACTAAGGTTGCTCCTTTAATTATCACCTTTCTAGGGCCCATACCATATTCCTCCGACAAAGTTGTTCCTTGGAATTATGGAGCTGACATTTATTATCATGACGTCAAGCAAGACCTCCTGGCCATTAAGAATGAAGTTACTAAATATACTGATTCTAACATAGACAACATTGTTGGGACCAGTAAAATTACCAGAAGCGGAAGGATTTTCTCTCCTGAAATCTCTCTAAAGACTGTTGCCAATCCTTCAATTATTCCTGCTAATACTCCTATTATTATTCCTACTACTGAGTCATATGAGACTCGGGGAAAATAAGTGTTGGTCGAGCCTGCCCGGACGAAGGCACCTAAAGAAACCATTCCTGAAGGCTCTAAAAGGGAAATGGAGGAAATTTTGAAAATCACACGGAAGAGTGATTGCAATGTTGTGGAGCAATTGGGGCAGATCCCCTCAAAGCTTTCAATTTTGTCCTTATTGTTGTGCTCTAAATCCCATGTTAAGCCTTTGGTGAAGTTCCTGAAGTCTGCTCATGTGCCCAAGAGACTTCTGCCGACCAATTCGAGAATTGTGTTGCTAGTCTGATGCTGATTTGACATCTAAGGGAATAAATCATAATGATGCCCTGCATGTCTCTATTGAGTGCAGGGGCACTACCCTGGCTCATGTTCTAGTTGATACGGGTTTGTTTCTAAATGTTCTACCCAAGGTTGCTTTAGACAAATTAGACTATGAGGGACTGACTTTGAAGCCCAGTAATATCGTGGTAAGGGCTTTTGATGGTTCCAAGAGAATGGTACACGGGGAGGTGGACATTCCTATTAATGTTGGTTCCCAAACTTTTGGATCCACTTTCTATGTGATGGACATTCTCCCGTCTTACTCTTGTTTTTTGGGACGCCCTTGGATTCATGGGGTCGGAACTGTCACTTCCACCTTGCATCAGATGTTAAAGTATCAGGTTAATGGAAAGATTGTTATAGTCTGTGGCGAAGAAGAGTATATGGTGATCCATTTGAACTCTTTTTGATATGTCGAGATGGACGACGAGTTCATCGAGACCCCCTGCCATAATTTTGAAGAGGTTCCTCAAACAATTGTTGTTACCAAAGTTGCTACCGCTGTTCCATAGATTACCAGACCTCCACTGAAGATGTCTTATCTAAAAGATGCTAGGGCTGTAAATGAAGAAGGTGGGTGCACTATTTGGGGCCAATACCTGACATTCTCTATAAGTCTGACAAATTTGGTTTGAGTTTCATTGAGCTTAAAAAGTTGTTCGTCGTGCTCGTGTCGGAGGACCACCACTACGCATCAGCAACCATGGAGTCAATGCAGTAGAAGATGCTGACAATGACTGTGACCAGTACAATTGGATCTTCCCTACTACCAATGGTGGACTCAACAATTGGACGGCTAGAGACCTTGTTCCCATTACTTTCATTCAGGAGTATTGTCTTTTTTTTTGGGATATGTAATATTTGAACAATTTAAACTCTAAAACCTTGTGTCTTACCCGAAGAACAATGGTTTATTTGTGAGGGTTATCATTTCACTTTCATATGTCATAAATAAATCATTGGACGTTTTGCATACAAATTTTGCGCTCTTTGTCTTTCTTTTATGCTTTTACTTTATCAAAATAGCTATGCTCTCTTACACACACCCATATATCAAATTGCAGATCCACATCCACTCTAAATCCCATTTATAATGGTTCTGCTATTTCCATTTATGACTTTGAAAATCTGATCTGCCAAGCGAAGGACGAAGGTGAGGAAGATTGTGAAGCACCAGGAGAACTTGCTAGACTATTACAATAGGAGGAAACATCAATACAACCTCATGAAGAGCCAGTCGAGACGGTAAACTTGGGTACTGAAGAGGATGAAAAGGAAGTCAAGATAGGTGCCAACTTGGAGCATAGTGTTACTGGGGCTGGATACTGATATTGTGGTTCATCGTTGAGATCTTACATGACTATGTTGTGATCTTTTCTTGTTCATACAAAGACATGTCGGGGCTGGATACTGATATTATGGTTCATCGTCTAACAACGAAAGAAGACTATGCTCCAGTGAAGCAAAAGGTTCGTCGTATGCATCCTAAGATGTCAGAAAAGACCAAGGATGAAGTTATGAAACAGTTTAAAGTCGGGTTCTTAGCTGTTACTTATTATCCAAAATGGGTTGCAAACATGGTACCGGTACCTAAAAAGGACGGCAAGGTGCATATGTGTGTGGATTACATAGATTTGAGTAGGGTGAGCCCCAAGGATGACTTTCCGCTTCCCCATATTGATGTTATGGTTGACAACACTGCACAACATAAGATATTCTCCTTCATGGACGGTTTCTCCGGGTATAATCAGATTAAAATAGCACTTAAAGATATGGAGAAAATGACTTTTGTCATGCAGTGGGGAACCTTCGGCTACAAAGTTGTGCCATTTGGGTTGAAGAACGCTGGGGAAACCTATCAGTGTGCTATGATGGCTTTGTCTCATGATATAATCCATCACGAGATATAGGTCTACGTCGACGATATGATAGCCAGGTCTTAGACTGAAGAAGAGCACTTGGATCACTTGCAGAAACTGTTTGAAAGACTGAGGAAGCACAAGTTAAGACTGAATCCGAACAAGTGCACCTTTGGAGTAAGATCTGGTAAGCTCCTAGGTTTCGTTGTCAGCAGCAAAGGTATCGAAGTAGATCATGTGACGGTTAAAGCTATTCAAGACATGCCAACTCCTTACACCGAGAAGGAGGTTAGGAGATTCTTGGGACATCTAAACTACATTGCCAGATTCAGTTCCCACCTAACTACTACTTGTGAGCCAATCTTCAAATTACTAAAGAAATATCAAGTAGTGAAGTGGAATGACGACTTCCAGACTGCCTTTGACAGAATCAAGGAGTATCTTCAAGAACCTCTAATTTTGATGTCGTCTATTGAAGGAAGACCTCTGATCATGTACTTAACAGTATTAGAAAATTCAATGGGGTGTGTGTTGAGGCAGCATGACGAGTCTGGTCGAAAAGAGCATGCAATATACTACCTTAGAAAAAAGTTTACCGACTGTGAAACAAGATACTCACTACTCAAGAAAACTTGTTGCGCTTTGGCATGGGCTGGTCGCCAACTAAGACAATATATATTGACCCGCACCACTTTATTGATATTTAAAATGGATCCTATCAAATACATATTCGAGAAGCCCGCTCTCTCTGGAAGAATAGCAAGATGGAAAATGGTCCTGAACGAATATTACATTCAATACACTACCCAAAAAGCAATAAAAGGAAGTGTACTAGCTGATCATTTTTCTCATCAGGCTGTGGACGACTATCAATCCATGAATTTTTAGTTCTCGGACGAGAACATCATGTTAATGACTGATTCTGAAGAACCTGGACTAGATGAAGGACCTGAAAAAGGTCCTCGATGGACTATATTTTTTGACGGAGCTTCCAACACACTTAGCAATGGCATCGGTGTTGTGATCATATCTCCCAAAGGCTGTCAGACTCCTTTCATGGCCAGGCTATATTTTAATTGTACCAACAATATGGCTGAATATGAAGCATGAATTATGGGTCTCAAAGCTGCTATCGACTTAAAAATCAAATTCTTGAGTGTATTTGGAGACTCGGCCCTGGTAATCAATCAAATCAAAGGAGAATGTGAAACAAAGCATCCTAATCTCATCCCTTACCGAGAGCATGTGTTGACACTGATTCCACACATTGAAGAAGTTACCTTTGAGCATTTTCCACGAGAAGAAAATTAATTAGAAGACATGCTAGCTACTATGTCATCCATGTTTAAAGTCATATGGGATAATGAAGCTCCTCAAATCACTGTTGATAGATTGGAAGAACTAGCATATTGTTATGAGGTTGATACTAAAGAAGTAGTGGACAAATCTTGGTTCCATGAAGTGAAAAGATACCTCAAAGCCCAAGAGTATCTGAGGGAGCTTCCGTTAATGATAAGAAGTTCCTAAGAAGGTTCTCTACCAAGTTATTCCTCAGTAACGGAATCCTCTACAAGCGCTACCACGATTCTACTTTGCTTTGGTGTGTAGACAAGAGTGAAGCAGATAAGATTATGGAAGATATGCATGAAGGTACGTTTGGCACCCATTCTAGTGGGCACACAATGGCTAAGAAGATTCTGAGTGCAGGGTATTACTAGTCCATAATGGAAGCAGACTGTTATCAGCATTCCCGAACTTGTCACAAGTGCCAGATCTATGCTGATAGATGTCGTACCTCGAATTTATCCTACCTCGATGATTTTATTTTTCGAGATTAAAATAGAAGAAATATTTAATTAAAGATGGTACAGCAGTATCTGATGGCCTATCTTTATCCAAGAATGGGGGGTATAATTTAATTCAGGAGAGTGGGGTTTTCTAAATCAGAAAGACCCATATATCTGTAGGCCCGTATACAAAGCATGTTGGCCAATTGCCCATGAGATTCGAATATGAATGTTTTTGCAGAAAATTATTAATTTTACTTATTATTAAGTCCATTAGGCTTTGTTGTTGTTAGTAAAATTAGGAGGTGGAAATTCAATTTGCAGGACCATTTAGTTTGGCCCATTTGCATTTTTGTTGTTAAATAGCAAATAGGAAGGCATGAATATAGAACACCAGGCCCATTTAGTTTTTTTAGCCCATGTGACGTTTTGTTACTGTTTTACTTTAGAAAAAAATTATTGCTATTAAAACTGTTGTTACTATTATTTCACTAAAAAAAATATTTTTCTATTAAAACAACATCATATTTTATTACTGATTAAACCTTTTTATTTCTATTAAGAAAAATTTTATAATAATGTTTTAATTATTACTAAAAGATATTATAGTAAAAATTATTTATATAATTTATTAAAGATTTTTGTTGGGAAAAAGTTCTGTTGGACCAAGTTTTTAAAGAAGATGTAGGCCCAATTCACAGCGGAAATAGCAAAAAAGGCCAAAAGCAGCTAACAGTTATTGTGGCAATTACAACAGAAGATATGCGCATTTCTTGGACAAACAAGTCCTATACAGATTGAACTAAAAAAAACAAATCTTTTATTTACAACAAAAAGCACAGAATCAAATCAGTACAAAATCCAATCAACAAAATCAAATCTTTTTTTACAACAATATTACGAATCAAATCTTATTAACAAATCCAATCCCATAATCCTTATTACAAAACAAATATAACAATACAATCAAATCTCAGAAAAAATATATTACAAAAGAAAATCGGAATCAATTACAATAAAAGTCTTAAAACCCAAAAACTAAGCCTATAAATAGAAAAATAAAAAGTACATAAAGGGAGGGAAAAGGACAAAAATACAAAATGAGAGGAATTCTGGACGAATAAACAGAAAAATTGTACTGATCTTGTTGTTGAAGACCGAAGCAAGGAGCAATTAGGGTTTCGATATCAGAAAACCTAATCGCGTAGTTGTGCTGCCGTAAAGTTGGACCCATCGTCACTGTCGCATCATCCTCATCGTTGAAGCGCCAGACCTATGAATCAAGGGAATGAAGGGAGATTAGCTCGAATCGGACAGAAATTCAAAATCTAAAATAGAGAAAGTGGTAAAGAAAAAATATCTTATCTCTTTGTTGATTGTTCTTATATTTGGGGTTTTTGTTAGATGTTTGTGGTAGAGGGGGTTCCAATTTGGGTCATAGCACCACCAATGTAGTGTATTAGGGCTAGGGTTCTGAGTTTAAGAGGAAGAAGGGAAAGCGTGGTTCACGAAGGAAGAGAGAGACGAAAACTGTAAAACAAAAAATGAATTGTAAAACATGTAAAATAACTTGTTATAGTATGTGCTGATATAGTACACACAAGTTCACAATAATCACCTCGCACCTTCGTTTTCATCCATTTGATCGTTATTGGACGGCCGTAAAGACAAGTCCATCGTAAAACCTATACTCCCTCGTGCACTCAATCAATCTGGCCTTCAAAAACTGTGTAATGGGTCGAGCTCAATTCGTTTCTACGCCCCATTGCCTGAATTACTAAAGCTACAAATCAATTTGAACCTCCCTCTGTCCAAGATATACTTGGTCCTAACCCAATATAAATTTTAACAACCCTGCTTTTACTATTCAATTTAAAACTGCACCCCCCCCCCCTCTTATTAATTTATTATTCTTATATTTCCTTCTATTTTTATTATTTATAATATTTGTTTATTTTTTAATAAATAATTATTATTATTAATTACTATTTTTATGTTATTATTATTATTATAGTATTATTATTTATTATATGTAAACATCATTATATTATTATCCAAATTATTTTTTTTCAAAAACTCACTCATATATATGTTCTTACGTTATTTGCATTAAATATTTTTTAGTCATGCATTAATAAGATATTTTGCAATTAATACGATAAAAAAAATACTAACCAATCTCAAACTATCTTTTTGCAATCAACTAATATAATCAACTGTTTTTTGCAAAAGGGTTTCAAATAGATTTTGACTTACCGCGCACTTAGTCAAAATCTTCGCAATCACTACTCCCGGCCAAAATGAAAGGTGATTCAAAGTACGTTTCCAATCCCTAAAAAAGACCAACCACATACGAACTACGAATTGGGACTCTGATTCCGCATAAGAGGATACGTAGGCATACGATCAAAAATCGTAGCGAGTTCCCCTATAAAAAAATTAAACCCTTTCCCCTATTAAAAATTAAGACATTTTTCCGCTAATAAAGTTTAAATCATGTTTCCCCAACCTAAACCTAAAACATAATATCCTTGTGAACAAGGTAGATGAAAGGTGCCTAACACCTTCCTTTCATCTAATGAAGTCTGAAACCTAGAATCTCTGTCTGCAAATTAGGGTTTTCTGTTAGATTCCCTTCCCTAGGATAAAAACTAATAGTGGCGGCTCTGATTTAAAAACCAGTTGCCACAGGTGGAGACTCTGCTGGGGACTTCAATCTTAGGTTTTAGGGTTACTTTGGGTTTTATTTTATTTATTTATTTACCGCATTTATTTATTTATTACATTTATTTATTTATTGCATTTATTTAATTACTGTCTCTTTTATCATTATATATTTACTGCGTGGCGGGAACTTTTATCTCAAAAATATTCTCATATAACCCTTAGAAAGAAGGTTTGTCTATTAGCTTAGGGGGTACATCATCCCTGCGAGTTTATGTGACGACTTCGCCTAGAGTCGGTGAACTTGCGAAAAAGGAATACTTATCAAGAGATACCCTATTGACGAGTATGACTTTGGAAGGATGCCCATGACTCTTTGTAACGACCTTAACCTAAAATCTCATGACGAGACCTTTCACGACTTTGAGACGAAAGTTTAGGATCCACCTAAGGGAGGCCCTTGTGCCTTTTCCCTCTGGTGTTATTTATGATACCCTTAAGGAAACCACCTTTTTGGAGGGTAAACTAATCGTAGGTCAAAATTAAGGAGCCTACCTTCTAAGGGTACTTATCATAAAAATCCCGTCACTGAACCACGCATCCCTACCTTATAGAGGTACTTATTACAAAAATCCTGTCACACCTCTGCATTCATACATTTCATATATTGGTCATACATTTCATATATTCGTCACCCATTTCTTTCTATTTGTCTTATTCACAGGGGGTATAAAAGATAATAATAAACTCAAGATCTCGGTGACTTTCTTTAAAAATGGATACCGAAGGAAACAACTTGTCCGCGTTAATGCGCCAAACATGTCTGAAATCAAAGCCACAAAAGGGAAATAATATACTGAAGACTTTCACAAGCTCTGTCGAGCAATTAGTGGATGTTTTATCAAGCTCCGTTCCACAAGCACGCATAGAAAACCTATTTCCTTTTGCTTGATTTCTCTCAAATAAAGTTTTTGTTTAAGATTGTAATATTTTTCAATATCAGAATTATGTTACCTTCAATAAAGGCATTTTGTTTCCACAGCTCGTTTGCGTATCTATTTTTAAGCTAATCACCAAATAAAAATAAGTAAAGGACAAGCATGTACCCAAGTGAATAAGACATTTAAAACAAGAAACCATTTCATGTTCATACACATTCGTTCGCATGCATGCATCCACGAACACCTGCATATCATATCAAAACTCATTTTTCAAAAAAAATCTCTACAGTTGAACCATTGGTAGAAGAAGATCTCCACCTCCTTGGTCTCCATATCAATCCAGAGCCTATCAACAAAAAGCAATGGAGAAAATCGAGAAAACTCGGGATGCATTCAAAAAGGATCTCGACCAAGTAAAGGGTGATGTAACTTCAATTTAAGGAGATTTAAGTCAAGTTCTCCTAGCTCTGAAGAACATTATTGACAGGCAAGACCGGATTCCCAGGGTAGCTTTCGAAGAAGTAGCCCAAGTTATTGGTGCATCAAGCGGTCACCAACCAAGGGAAGAGCTAGAAGCAGGACTCCAGAAGTCGGTCATTGCCAAACAAGAAGCTGAAACTGAATGGTTTGTCCTAACGCCACCAAAAGCAGGGGCGTCACATACCCTACAACTTCCAACCAATAATGCAGAGAACTACTTGGACCTACAATACAGAGACCACGACCCAGAGGATGCCAACTGAGCACCTTTTAAGATGACGGGTACTCATGCTATTGATGAACCAGTGGTGATGAATCAGTATAAAGCTTTGGAGGAAAGATTAAAAGTTGTGGAGGGTTTTGACGCTTTTGAAGTAGACGCTCTCGAAATGGGCCTAGTTCATGATATGGTGATTCCACCAAAGTTCAAAGTACCTAACTTTGAAAAATACAAGGGACTCACTTGTCCAAGAAATCACCTTCATATGTATTGCAAGAAGATGCATGCCCATTCCCACGATCAGAAGCTGATGATTCACTGTTTTCAAGATAGCCTGAGTGAGGCATCTTTAGACTGGTATATGCAATTGGAGCGAACACACATTCGAACCTGGGTAGATCTTGCTAATGCTTTCCTAAAGCATTATAAATATAACCTAGACATGGCGCCTACCCACATGCAACTCCAGAATTTGTCCTAGAAGAAAGAAGAATCCTTCAAAGAGTATGCTCAAAGATGGAGGGAAATGGAATCTTGTGTGTAACCCCCACTATTGGAAAAAGAGTTAGTAGACATGTTCATGGGAACTTTGTAAGGGATGTATTATGAGAAGATGGTTAGAAGTATCTCTTCGGGGCTCTCTGACCTAGTGACTATCGGAAGAAGAATTGAGACTGGAATAAAAAGTGGGAAGATATCAGGGGGACCATCAAATGCTCCCTACAATTAAAAAAGACCTGCTTCAAACTTCCCCAAAGGAAAAGAGGGAGAAATTAATGATGTAGCATCACAACCCAGTGTACAACAACCATTATTGATCCCACAAGGCTAGCAGCAAGGTAGAAGGCCACCCAGGAAATTTGATCCACTCCCTATGCCACCTAGTCAGTTATTGCAATAGCTGGTTAAGGCATCCTTGGTGGAGATCAAGCCTCTAGTTCATCCAGTCGGGCCACTCCCACGAAGATACAGTGCCAACGCCAGATGTGAGTATCATGCTAATTCTCCTGGACATACCATAGAGAAATGTTGGCTATTCAAGCATAAGGTCCAAGATTTGTTAGAATCTCAAGACATCACTTTCGAGAAGCCTAACATCAAATCAAACCCTATGCCTCTGCACGATGGGCCGACAATAAATGCAATTGAAGTAGCCAATGCCTGTGGGGAAACCAGAAAAGAAAAAACTCTGATATGCTTGTTGAAGGAGTATCTGTTCGAATATGGATTCCTGTTGGAATGTAATGAAGCCTTCAAGAGAACGCTACAAAAGCTAGTGGACCAGGGGATAGTCCAATTCAGACCATACCCTGAAGAAAAATATAAAGCTACTCTGAAGGGTGAAGCACATTTTCCTCTGATCAAAGAGACCATTATAGATCATGGAGGGCATGTAGCGAAGATATCCAACAAAGTCAACACCAAATGGGCAACTGACTTCATCTGAGAATGCGCCCCATGAGAAGAACTCAAATGATGGACCACCGTGGGGATTCCCGAGATCTTTTTCTTTCCTAAGTAATTTTTCTTGTTTTTTAAAGAACCTATGTCAAGCCTGACGCATAGGGGTTTCTTGTAAGGGTTCCCCCGTTTTATTTCAAATAATATTTGTAATCAATAAAATTTATATTTTATTTTCAATTAAGATCCTTGTCTTTCTCTTGCATTTATTCATTAAAATTTAAAACAATATGGCAATACTTTCTCTGCATATGCATTTTCAAAAGTTCATATACTAAAATATGCGCCAAAACATGATCACGGTGCAAATCCATGCCCAAAACCACAGATAATGCTATTGTTGCGACCCGATATAATTTTGATGCTCCTATCAACCAAGCTAAAGAGGAATATGATAAAGATCTTGAACTCTCTGAGGAAAGGGCAAGGGAAAATGAACGAAATGCTAACAATATACAACCATATCAAGAGGCTATCCAACTGGGCACAGGGGAAGATCCGAAAGAAATTAAGCTATGGGCAATGTTAGAGCAGAGCGTCAAAGAAAAACTGATCAAATTATGGCACATATCTACTCGGTCCTACAGAAACAGACCAAGGTTAGATACAAACATGATGGTGGATAGATCACCTCTTCAAAGAAGGTTGTTCGCCAGTTAGGAAAAAATAAGCGACTACGAAATACCAGGACCCGGCGAAGGACCCGAGCCAGGGGCACGTTGGACACTCACATTCGGTGAGGGCTTCAAATACACTGGGGTACGATATAGTGGAAAATTTTGACTTCTCCAAAGAATTCTCACAAGCCATATGCCAAGTCAATGGTGAATGGAATACTAAATATCCAAAACTGATTCCATACCGGGATCATGTTTTAAAACTGACTATGGAATTCACAAAGATCATTTTCTGCCACATCCCACACAAAAAAATGGCAGGCACCCTGGAAACTCTCTCAGCTATGTTTAAAGTATCTTGGTCAAACCACGAACCACGCATCACAATCAAGAGCCCGCATACTGTCTTTCTATCAAGGAAAGACCGAATGACAATCCTTGATTTTACGACATTAAGAAATACCTCGAAAAATAAGAACATCCAGAAAATGCCTCTAGCATCGGCAAGCAAATTCTATGAAAATTAGCCTCGAAATTCTTTCAGAGTAAGGGTGTACTGCACAAGATGAACTACAACATGGTCTAGTACTCACAATGAGTCTGCTACCTCGCCTCGACTCACGTGGTAAATGGACCCCCAACTACGAAGGTCCATACATAGTCAAAACAGCATCCTCCAGTGGTAATCTTATCCTCACAATAATGGATGGGGAAGAACTACCACATCCAGCAAACTCAAACGCAGACAAAAATATTATGTATAAGAAGCTCGTTAAGCTCAAACCTTAAACAGGAGACTTAGGAAAAAAGGATCGTCCCGATGGATCGAAAACCCTAAAGGGTGATCCAGGCAAAAATTAGGGGCATATAAACAAAAAATTATCCCGGTGGATTGAAAAATCGAAAGGGCAATCCAAGCAAAAGTTAGGGATTTCATACAAAGAGATAAAGAACAAAAATACTGCGATCTAAGAACTGCGACTACGAGCCACGATGGGAGAGATAGATCTGGATCGTACAACTCAAAAGCAAAGGAGACAAGACCATTAAAAGGATATTGGGGAACAACAACAACAATTATCATTTTTTTATTTCCATTTACAATTTTAAGAATTTCTGTAATTACCTCTTTCAAGGAATTACATCTTGTACATTCGCCTATTCAGAGGCATATTAACAAAGCATTTAATTTTCATTTTTCATCTTTCAAATTGTGTTTTTTTTCTTTTCTCAGACTTGCTTACAAAATACTAT
This sequence comes from Vicia faba, assembly GCA_948472305.1. Lineage (NCBI taxonomy): Eukaryota > Viridiplantae > Streptophyta > Magnoliopsida > Fabales > Fabaceae > Vicia > Vicia faba. Next base: position 800,719,887 of record OX451739.1, on the reverse strand, counting down.
GATTATTTCTTATGAGTATTGTCTTGAAATCATTTCAGGGAATTAACAAATAAAAGCATTTGACAAAACATCGAAAAAGCATTTTGGTTAGAAAAACATCAAAACAAAATCTATGACTGCGTCCATACCTACGCCTACGCCTATGCTTTCACTCACAATACAAAAATCTTTATACATCTACTCATACGTCTACGCGTCCATACACAAATTCTACGTCCATATACATGTATGTGCATATGCCTACACTTGCAACACAAGAGTATATACACATGTCTACGCCTACGTCTACGCCTATAACACAAAGTCTATGTCCGCATATGCGTCCACGCCCATGCCTGCACTTAAAACATAAAAATCTACCCATATGCCAATACATACGTCTATGTCTTTGCTCGCACTTACAATAAAACAAAAGCAAAGTTCAAAATTTTGATAACGCTTTTCACTGCACTCAAATCAAATTAAACAATGGTACAACAACACAACATACAACGCCAGGGAATTGGTAATTCTAAGCCAATGGTTTAAAGGAGAGAATGAAAAAAATAGTCTTCATAACATTTCATTGCATACACGCATTTTACACATACATTTTGCAAAGTATACATACATTATACATTTATGCATATAAAAACATTCTATACACATATACCCAGGGTTCCACACATCAAACATCATACATTTTACATACATCCAAACATCTCAATATCAGACATCATACGCATGTGTCATACAACAAATAAACCATCTTACCCTCGATTAGTTATTCAAGGGTCAGTCAACAAAACACTTATCTTGCGATTCAACCCTTCACCTAAGTCTCCATGCAGTGATGAGTTACTAATAAAGTAGTCCATTACCTAAGTCTCCATGTAGTAATGAACGAAGTTTGATACATTGCCTCTAGGCCTCAATGTATTCTCCAAACTCGGTACATTGCCTCTAAGCCTCAATGTATTCTCCAAACTCGGTACATTTCCTCTAAGCCTCAATGTATTCTCCAAACTCAGTACATTGCCTCTAAGCCTCAATGTATTCCCCTAGCTCGATACATTGCCTCTAAGCCTCAATGTACTCTACAAACTCGGTACATTTCCTCTAAGCCTCAATGTATTCTCAAAACTTTGTACATTGCCTCTAAGCCTTAATGTACTCTCCTCATCCAGCCCACTGCCTAAGACATCGTGCAACAGTGTGGTTCCTTGCAACTTATTATAGACCATTGCCTAAGACTTCATGAAGCAATTTGTTTCTTTATCCCGAGACACAAACCATCGCCTAAGACTTCATGCAGTGATGCTCAAAATCAAAATTTAGCTTATCGCCTCAGACTTCACGCAGCGATTTGTGAACCTAACCTATTGCCTTAGACTTCATGCAGCAATGTCTTTCTTTATCCCGCAACACAGACCATCGCCTAGGACTTCATGCAGCAATGTTCGAAAACCAAATTTAGCTTATCTCCTCAGACTTCATGCAGCGATTTGCGAACCTAACCCATTGCCTCAGAAGTCATGCAGCAATGTGTTTCTTTATTCCATAACACTGATCATCGCCTCAGACTTCACTCAGTGATGCTCGAAAACCCAAAATCTAGCTTATCGCTTCAGACTTCACGCAACGATTTGTGAACCTAACCCATTGCCTCAGGCTTTATGCAGCAATGTGTTTCTTTATTCCGCATATCATGGCCTTAGACTTCATGCAGCGATTATCAAAAAATACAAAACCCAGCCTATCGCCTCAGACTTCATGCAACGATTTGCGAACCAAGCCCATTGCTTCAGACTTCATGTAGTAATGTGTTTCTTTATTCCGCGACACATATCATCACCTCAGACTTCATACAGTGATGCTCGAAAACCAAAATCTAGCTTATCGCCTAAGACTTCACGCATCGATTTGCGAACCTAAGCTCATTGCCTAAAACTTCATACAACAATGTATTTCTTTATTCTGTAACACAAATCATCACCTCGGACTTCATGCAGCGATGCTCGAAGGAAAACGAAAATATAACCCATGGCCTAAGTCTTCATGCCGTAATATGTTCCATAACACAGACCATCGCCTCAGACTTTATACAGCGATGCTCGAGAAACCAAATTTAGCCTATCGCCTTAGCATCATGCAGCAATTCACGAACATGACCCATGGCCTCAGTCTTCAAGCAGCCATGTATCATCAATTATTATTATATTCATCCTCCAAATGGGTGAATAATCAAAACCAAACCAAGACATAAAAAAATTGCGCTCTCAAGCTCAAAACCATCTGCCTCATTATCAAACCCTGGTAAGCGATACATCATCAGCTTTGCCTACTTCCTTGAGACTCGTAAGGGTATGCTATATCAGTGTAACATTATGTTTGTCAGACAAATTTTGGGGTATTCCAAGTATTCAAAAAACTCCCAATCAGAATGCGCAAGACTCGAGTTTTCTCACGCTATTCGACTGGAAGATAATTGAATAGGGGCAGCTGTCGTACCCCAAATTTGTCCTACCTCGATGATTTTATTTTTAGAGATTAAAATAGAAAAAATATTTAATTAAAGATGGTACAACAGTATCTGATGGCCTATCTTTATCCAAGACTGGGGGGTGTATTTTAATTTAATAGATTGGTGTTTTCTAAATCAGAAAGACCCATATATCCGTAGGCTCGCATACAAAGCATGTTGGCCAATGTCCCATGAGATTCGAATATGAAAGTTATTGCAGAAAATTATTAAGTTTACTTATTATTAAGTCCATTAGGCTATGTTGATGTTAGTAAAAATAGGAGGTAGAAATTTAATTTGCAGGACCATTTCGTTTGGCCCATTTGCATTTTTGTTGTTAAATAGCAAAGAGGGAGGCATGAATATGGAACACCAGGCCCATTGAGTTTTTTAGCCCATGTGATGTTTTGTTAATGTTTTACTTTAGAAAAAAAACGTTATTTCTATTAAAACTCTTGTTACTATTATTTCACTAAAAAAATATATTTTTCTATTAAAAGAACGTCATATTTTATTACTGATTAAACCTTTTTATTTCTATTAAGAAAACTTTTATAATAATGTTTTAATTATTACTAAAATATATTATATTAAAAATTATTTATATAATTTATTAAAGATTTTTGTTGGGAAAAAGTTCTGTTGGACCATGTTTTTAAAGAAGATGTAGACCCAATTCACAACTGAAATAGCAAAAAAGCCCAAAAGCAGCTATCAGTTACTATGGCAATTACAGCAGAAGATATGCGTGTTTCCTGGTCAAACAAGTCTTGTACATATTAAACTAAAATAAAACAAATCTTTTCTTTACAACAAAATACACATAATCAAATCAGTACAAAAACCAATCAACAAAATCAAATCTTTTTTTACAACAATATTATGAATCAAATCTTATTAACAAATCCAATCCCAGAATCCTTATTACAAAACAAATCTAACAATGCAATCAAATCTCAGAAAAAATATATTACAAAAGAAAATCGGAATCAATTACAATAAAAGTAAAAAAAACCCTAAAACTAAGCCTATAAATAGAAAAATAAAAAGTACAGAAAGGGAGGGAAAAGGACAAAAATACAGAAAGAGAGGAATTCTGGACGAATAAAAAGAAAGATTGTACCGATCTTGTTATTGAAGACTGAAGCAAGGAGTGATTAGGGTTTTAATATCTGAAACCCTAATCGCATAATCACGATGCCGCAAATCTAGAGCTATCGTCACCGTCGCATCATCCTCATCGTTGAAGCATCGGACCTGTGAATCAAGGGAACAAAGGGAGATTAGCTCGAATCGGACAGAAATTCATAATCTAAAATATAGAAAGGGGTAAAGAAAAAATATCTTATCTCTTTGTTGATTGTTCTTATATTTGGGGTTTTTGTTAGACATTTGTGGTAGAGGGGGTTCTAATTTGGGTCATAGCACCGCTGCGGTAGTGTATTAGGGATAGGGTTCTGAGTTTGAGAGGAAGAAGGGAAAGCATGGTTCATGAAGGAAGAGAGAGACGAAAACTATAAAATTAAAAATGAATTGTAAAAAATGTAAAATAACTTGTTATATTATGTGTTGATCCAGTACACACGAGTTCACAATAATCACCTTGCGCCTTCGTTTTCATCCATTTGATCTATATTTGACGGTCGTAAGGCTAAGTCCATCATACAACCTATACTCCCTCGCGCACTCAATCATTCCGGCCTTCAAAAACTGTATAATGGGCCGAGCCCAATTCGTTTCTAAGCCCCCTTGCCTGAATTACTAAAGCTACAAATCAAATTGCACCTTCCCTGTCCAGAATATACTTGGGCCTAACCCAATATAACTTTTAACACCCCTACTTTTACTATTCAGTTTAAAACTGCACCCCCTCTGATTAATTTATTATTCTTATATTTTCTTATATTTTTATTATTTACAATTTTGTTTCTTTTTAATAATTAATAATTATTATTAATTACTATTTTTATGTTATTATTATTATTATAGTATTATTATTTATTATATGTAAATATCATTATATTATCATCCAAATTATTTTTATTCAAAAACTCACTCATATATATGTTCTTATGTTATTTGCATTAAATATTTTTTAGTCATGCATTAATAAGATATTTTGCAATTAATACGATAAAAAAATACTAACCAATCTCAAACTATCTTTTCGCAATCAACTAATCTAATCAACTAATTTTTGCAAAAGTGTTTCAAACCAATTTTTAACTTATCGCGCATTTAGTAAAAATCTCCACAATCACTACTCCCGGTCAAAATGCGAGGTGATTCAAAGTACGTTTGTAACCCCTAAAAAACATCAACCCCATACAAACTACGAATTGGGACTTTGATTCCTCATAAGAGGATACGTAAGCATACGATCAAAAATCGCAGTGAGTTCCCCTATAAAAAGATTAAACCCTTTCCCCTATTAAAAAATTAAGACGCTTTTCCCCTAATAAAGTTGTAATCCTGTTTTCCCAACCTAAACCTAAAACCTAATATCCTTGTGAACAAGGTATATGAAATATGCCTAACATGTTCCTTTCGTCTAATGAAGTCCGAAACCTAGAATCTCTGTCTGCGAATTAGGGTTTTCTGTTAGATTCCCTTTCCTAGGATAAAAACTAATAGTGGCGGCTCTGATTTAAAAACCAGTTGCCATAATAAAGTACATGTGCCTACAGTACCCTTGAACATCTTGATTGCTCCCTGGCCTTTCGCAATGTGGGGCATTGATATGATCAGAGAGATTAGACCTACCGCTTTTAATGGACACCGCTTCATCCTGGTTGCCATTGATTACTTCACAAAGTGGGTCGAGGCAGCCTCATTTGCTTCTGTTAACAAAAACGTCTTAGCCCGGTTTATCAGGCATAACCTTATCTATCGGTATGGTATTCCAGAAAGAATCATCACAGATAATGGTACCAATCTCAATAATACTATGATCAACGAGCTCTGCACACAATTCAAGATTCAACATTATAACTCTTCTCCTTAGCGGCCGAAGATGAATGGAGAGGTAGAGGCTGCCAATAAAAACATCAAGAAGATCGTACAGAAGAAGACAGTGACATACAAAGACTAGCATGAGATGTTACCATTCCCTCTTCATGGTTACCGTACCTCAGTATGCAAATCAACAAGGGCAACTCCTTTTTCTCTGGTATACGGTATGGAAGTTGTCCTACCCATCGAAGTCAAAATCCCTTCCTTGAGAATCATGAAAGATGCGGGTTTGAATAAAGACGAATGGGTTCAGACTCAACTTGACCAATTGAACCTGATTGACGAGAAAAGGTTTGTGGTTTTTTGTCATGGTCAGATGTACCAGAAGCGTATGATCAAAGCTTTTAACAAGAAGGTCAAACGTTAGGAATATCAAGTTGGCGATCTAGTAATCAAGCGCATTATCCTGCAACAAGGTGATCCCAGGGGCAAATGGACTCCCACATATGAAGGACCATTTGTGATCAAGAACATATTTTCTGGTGGAGCCATGATATTAACCACTATGGACGGTGACGACCTTCCGTATTCTGTAAACGCGAACATAGTTAAAAGATACTACGCATAAACAAAGACCCGCTAGGTTGAATGGACTAGGAAAAAATAAGGGAATCCCGACAAACGAAAAGGGTTCAGGAAAAATTTAGGGATATATATATGAAAAATCTGTACACCTGGTAAGTCGAAAACTTGAAAAGGAAGCTTGGGAAAAAAAGGGTATCCCGGTGGACTGAAAACCCGAAAGGGCGGTCCAGGCAAAAGTTAGGGACTAAAAGCGTACAACTATGTCCCATTGGATCACCTCACAGACAGACTTCAGTATCAAGTGTCAAATTCAAATGGTACTAATTAATCCAGTCAGCTTAGGTCAAGCAGCAAATTGATGAGACACCCAAAGATATAAAGGCAATAGCAGAACAAAAACCCAATGGGATCATTTCACATAGTTCTTTTTCTTTGTATACTACTTTGAATAGTTTTCATTCTTATGACGACATTATCTTATTAGGAAGTCTGTCTCCTTGTACAATAACGCTTGTTATAGGTAGACTTCTTCAGATTAATACAAAAGCTATCTCTTTTAAAGTACATAAACTATTTGTTTTTATTTTTCTGTTTTGTTTTTCAAAAACGTCCAATGATTATTTTTAACATATGCATTTGAATATAATCATCATTTACAAATACGTGCATAAAAAACAGAAAGACAATTACTAATGGCTTTAAGAAATGGACAATATCTAAAAAGCCATCTGCAAATCCCCACAGATACATCCCATAATAGATACAAAGACAGAGACGTCCTTCTGCGAAGTCACTGCCATACCTTTAGCATACAGCCTATTGACGTCAGAGGTTCCAATATCCCCTGCAGAGCAAGAGTTTCCAATCATCTTCCCAGCATCTTGAAGAATTCTACAACATGGTTCATAAACTTCTTGGGTTCCCCAACAGGGCCTCATAAAAATTCCCAAGTACTTTATGGAATTTTCTTTCCCCAATAGAGTTTATTTCTCTAGCCATGGAAATCCATCTCCCAGCAATTCAACTTCAACAAATAATGAAGAATCACATTCTTCATCCCCAACAGCACTCAGAGATTTATTTTCCTTCAATTCAATGATGCTACAAAGAACAACTGATCAGTTCATATATTGCATTCATACATAATATTACAAACATCATAGCATATGCATACAAAATACATATAGCACAATCTCATTTATTTTGAGAACATCACTACACAATGTGTGTCATGCATCATGACATTGCATACAACTAATTCTTTACCTTTTCAGGAAAGATCAACAAACAAATATCATAATCAATTTTCAACAAGTTCCAGATTAATTCCTGAAACAAGACGGGACAACTATCTGTGAACAACTGATTGTAGATTAATACTTGAAAGAAGACATGACAACTATCTACATGAACAAGTTGAAGATTAAATCCCGAAACGAGACAGGGAAACTATCTTTCTTTCTCTAAGGCCAGAGAATAATTCCTGAAATAAGCCAGGGCAACTATCTCTACGACCAACAAAAAGCAGGTTCCAAATTAATACCTGAAACAAGACAAGACAACTATCTATGAACAACTGATTATAGATTAATACCTGAAACAAGACAGGACAACTATCTACATGAGCAGATTGAAGATTAACTCCCTAAACAAGACGGGGAAACTATCTTTCTTTCTCTAAAGTCATAAATTAATTCCTGAAACAAGCCAGCGCAACTATCTCTATGACCAATAAAAACCAGGTTCCAGATTAAGACCTGAAACAAGACATGACAACTATCTATGAAACACTGATTATAGATCAATATCTGAAACAAGATAGGATAATTATCTACATGAGCAGATTGAAGATTAACTCCTGAAACAAGACGGAGAAACTATCTCTCTATCTCTTTGGGTCAGATAAAGATCAATTCCCAAAACAGGACGGGGCGACTATCTACATGACAAATGCTTCCTTCAAGACATCTGTTGGTTCAGTTTAAATCGACCAATGATTTATCTTGATTCTGTTCTAGTAGACATTTTCTCTGGTTTAGTCAAATCGATCCTAAGATTTTTCTGATTCTTATCCAGACAAAAACAAATACGGACATATGTTGTTTTGGCATAAATCGACCAAAGATTTACCCTGATACTTCTTCCAATCTCCATTAACAATCCTTTGGATAGCATCTATAAGCCCATCTCCGACGATTCTCAACCACTATGGATTCCATCTGTAAGCCCATCTCCGACAACTCTTCATCATTTCTCCAAATGGCATCTCTAAACCCATTCCTAACACAATCAATCAACACATCATCGAGTGCAAATTTCTGGGCACTCTAGTGTTCAATCATCTTTCACCTTCAAGTCACGAATGGCGGATCCGCCAATCTAATTCTTCAGGTTTAAGAAGATTGAACAGGGGCAGCTGTTGTACCCCAAAATTTTCCCTCTCTTTTTCAAGGATTCTCAAGGAATTGATCAGACAAAATCATCTTTGAAGCATTGAGTCTCCAAATTAGGGTTTCGACTGAGAATGACTAATCTTTGATTTTCGACCCAGTACATGACTTATTGGTTCGAAACATGATCTCAGAGGTTCAAATACATCATTTTGACCTAATTGCATATTTTAATTCATCCCCTGATTGACAGATGAAATATGGTCAGCTGATGAAAAAGTCGATTGTACACTGAAAAGTCAAACTTTTGACTTTTGGTCGAACTTGAGTTTCAAAAATCACATTTCACCAAGACAATTCAAAATATGAAATTTGATCAACAAAAATCAAGAGAGTCAAAAATACAACTTTGCAAGGCTTAGAAATTTTTCTAAGAATTTGTACACTTATTAATTTCATTGCTTCATGACATCTTTTCACTATAATTCAAGATGTTACAAATAATTCAAGGTGTTATAAATAATTCAAGTTATTACAAGGTTGCATTTTTGCAAATTTATAAATCCTAAAGCTTTGTCTTGTTTGAATTTTTTTTCCTTTTGACTCAAAACCTTGCCACTATGCTTTGCCTCTGTTACAATCTGCATAAATTGGACCAAAAACCAGATTTTGTACCATGCTACAATATGCTGCCAAGTCCAAGCCTGCTTACTACAAGCTCAAAATCATGTTTAGAAGACAATCTTCTGTCCTGAACAAAATATCCCTGCTATGCTATCTCTAAACACTGCCACAACACTAAAACTGCTGCAAAATAGCCCTGCTATGGTGCTCCTAACCCAGTCCAGGCGTACATCATCTCAGCCCCATATTTGCATAGAATTAGCACATAAGAGCTGCATCAAAAATAAATGGAACAGTATACCCAAACAGTTCAAATTTTTATTTATTTCCATCACAAAATCCCAACAAAACTCATCTACAAATAGACTACTTTCACAACACACGAGGGGTTGGTTTTGAGAGAGAAAAAAGAGAGAACAGAAAAAACAACATTCTTTGTAAACTCTTCTCGTTCACAAAAGACCCTTTCTCATAGTCATCTTTATTCTCAGTCACAAAAATAGAACCTCAACCCATAATTCCAACTTACATAAACCAACCAGCCAAACACTTCATGTCACATAGAGATTGTTCAAATACAATAACAATTTATGTAGTGCCATTGTCTTCACCTTCCAAACACAAAAACAACACAATATAACTTGACTGTGTTAGTGTGATCCAACAACTTGGAACAGCTTTCTAAGAGACTCTTTTCATCCATCACAGCATCTTGAAAAGCATTCAGACTCAAAACAACATGTGCAGTCTCAAGGTAAGTCTTCTTGACTTTTGCATTTTTTCATACATCACTAATGATTCACTTTTGAAAATAAAACACAGTAATCATTGCCCCTTTGAAGCTAACTATTTGCTTGATGTTTATTTTTATCAATCATATGTTGTAAACTGACCTATAAAGACAATAAAACAATATTTAAGGCAAAAAAACTGCAGCATGAGTCGACACATACTCACATGAGTCGACTTATTTTGGTGACAGGACATGGTATGAGTCGACACAAGGCCTTATGTGTCGACGCATACTGATATCCAGACCCCAAAATAGAAAGACAAAAGGTGCATGAGTCGATACAAAACATGTATGTGTCGACACAAACATGAAATGAGTCGACACATCCCATTATGCATCGACTCATACCGAGTTGATTTGGTTTTACAGGGGAAAGGAAAGTTATGTGTCGAAACCTAATGGTTAAAAAGTATTTTTTTTTCCTTTCTTTTTACACTGTTTTACATTTTCTTCATTATTATTCGATATGGTTGTAATATTTAAGTTTCTACTTCATCCCCACTTGTAAATTGTACCCCTATCTCCCCAAGTTATGTAATAGCTTAGGATTTTAATTTATGCAAGTTTATCTCTTTAATATAATCGTTAGTAATTAGAATGAGTATGGCAAGATAAAATCAACCGTTAGAAAACCCTAATTTCAAAGACAACGCATGCAATCAAACACATTATTCACACATGCACCTCTAGGGTAATCTCTCTCGTTGCCTCAGAAAATAGTCATTTCCCTCAAATATGTGTGTTTTAGAAAAGACCCTCGATAAAAAAGATCATAGTCCCTCGATGACCCTTTAATGTTGCCTTCGGTAAAACGATCTAGTCCTTTATGAAAATTTCTAAAACGTCTCATAAGTTGCCTTCTATGGCTATACGTTTGACCCACGCCCGTCCATTCAAATCCAATGATGGGGCTTCTTACCAATCAATGGTAAGATAGCAACATCTAAAGGAGGAGGAAAAGAACAAAGAACTTTTGAGTAGGTAGGATGCTCGTAGTTGCTTGCTCATAAATCATAACCATTTTCACACTTACACTTTCAAAACATCTTCAAAAACAAACATCTCTTTAAACTATTTTTGAAAACCAACACTTTGTATGCATTCTCATAGAGATGAGAATCATTACAAAGTTTTCTGAAACAAAGGCGTTTTCAAAATACTTTCAAAACCCACCACAAACACATTTCAAACAAAGAAATTTCAAAAGTAATATAGAAAGCAACTAAGAGTCCATAGATAACTACATATGAAAAGATTGCTAACACCTTCCCTTTTCATAACCTACCCCCCGAACTCAATAAAATATCTCGAAAGGTCTTTCCTGTTCTTTTCACCCTTTCCTTTATTGGATAAAAGAAAAGTCGGTGGCGACTCTTGTATCCGCAACAATTGTGACACAAAACACCCAAGTCAGTTCTCCCACCGTATTACACACATTCCCTTTTCTCGCATTCTAGAGGAACCTAATCATGAAGTTATCGCTAAGGCTCTTTATTTGAGTCTGAGCAATGTGAAAGGTAATTGGAGGAAGATAGGTGCGACTAGTGGTCTTTCTGTGGATTTCTTGATAAGAAAAGTTGAAGAGATGGAAACAAAGGGTTGTTGGGTTTCTTTCAATGCACTTCTAGCAGTTATGATTTATGGCCTCGTTCTATTCCACGATGTTGAAAAACTGGTAGATTTGGCCGCCATCTCTGTGTTCATGAACCTGAATCTGGTACCTACTATATTGGCCAATACTTACTATGTTATTCACTTCAGGCATGATAAAAAAGAAGTTATGGTTTGCTATGTTCCGTTGTTGTACAAGTGACTCATATATCAGGTGCCAACTAAAGGACCATTCATGGACGCTCAAAGTACCCGTACTTGGGCATCAAAGCTCATGGTTGTCACTTCTTATGACATAACCTGGTATAGACTCAGAGTTTACAGTGCATAAGTGATCACAAGTTATGGGGGTTTCTCCAACGTCCCACTCATGGGGATGATCAACTATAACCCTGTTCTCGCCTTACGCCAACTAGGGTATTCCATGTGAAGTCCTCCTAAAAGTAGTGAAATCAAGGAGTCTGTATATTTCAAAAAGGGAGAAGATCCTGAGATGCTATAGAGGGTAGAAATTTCTTGAACTAAAGTATTTAGAAAGGGGAAAGATTTCTTCGGGGAGAAAGAGCTGATAGCTTTCAGACCCTATGTTGATTGGGTCAATGAAAGAGCAAGATCACTCATGTTACCATTCTCAAGGGAAGACCCTGTGCACCCATAACCTGGCGAGTTACAACACGATGTGCCTAAAGAGTGTTTCTACCAAGTGTAGAGTGAGAATCAGCACCTTCGTATAAATATGGAAGCTAAGGAGATGGGGCTATATTTCTAAAGATAAGAGAAGAAAGAGTTAGCTCACAAGCTCAAAGTGCATGAAGAGCCAAGTACTTTTTGAGAGAGATCTAGAGTTGAAGACAGTTCTAGTTTTATCAAAGATGACAAAAGAATCATTGATAAGATTGAAAAGAAGTACAAGCAGAGGTGCCGAGACTGCGACATCCTCAGAGTATCCAAGGCTGAAGTAGAGAAGAGATACAAAGCCAAAGTTAAAGTTCTAGAGAAAAAAATTATAGACAGAGGCTCCCATATTAAAGAGGAAAGTACCTAGAGACTCACAGCAGAAGCCCATCTCAAGGGGCATGATATTCAGCTAGCACAGGCCATCGAAGAAATTGCAAGGCTCAAGAGCCGGGTGGGAAGATCAAGATTTAGAGCTAATCAGAATGGATGTTTAATTGTTGTTTTATTTTATTGTAAAAATCACCGCCAGGCTTGTTGGTCGGGGTTTTATCTTCTTTGTCGTATTATGACTGATTATTTTGTATAAACTCGGTTTGACTTGAAGTTTTATGAATGAAAGAATAGTTATTTCCATTATGTTCTCTCTCGATTATTTCCTATCTTTCATATCATGTTGTCTATTATTTTTTATAATTGACAAAATTCTCGAACACCCTGGATATGATAAAACATTGCATGCATAATCATGCATTCATAACATTGCATATCATGACAGGTCAGTTCCAACAGGTTTTCTTACTTCTGATCTGGTTCTTTTCAGATTTTTCTACTTCTAATTCTCATCGATACAACACCAGAGGTAATTCAAGAATACAAATGGAACAAATTCAAGCCTATGTTGCTGCTATGGGTGTCAAGATGATCACTCGGGTTGAACAGTTAATGGAGATCATACAGAATATGGCCCGTCAGCAAGAAGAGGTGAGAACCTTAATTGTGAGGCCTGTTGCGACTATAGCTAATGGGAATGTGTAAGTTCCCTGGCTGGAGAGTTGGCTTCATTTGTAAAACAAATAAGAAAGCAAGTTTACCCATATTCCCTCTGTTGTTTTAATATGTTGGGTTGAAGAAGTTCAACATCTGGACCAACATGTTATGAAAGATGTCACAACATCAGCATATGACATCGCGCCTGAAATTAAGTACTAATTAAGTAACTATGTTATATGTTGAATGTTTGTAACAGCTGTGACTTGTAACCTAACTATTATAAGTGATCTAAATTATGAAAGAGGTTATTTGTTGTGTTGAAGAAGTTCAACATCTAGGAAAACATGTTAGATGTAATGTCATGACATCTGACTTGACATCACGTCAACAGAATTGATAATTCAGTTACAGTTCTGGTACTTAAATACTCTGAGAATATATGTGGCGTTTCTTATGGAGAATCTGAAGATCAATCAAGAATCAATCAGAATATTTGAAGAAAATACTGTTTCTAAATATGGAGATATTTTAGGAACTAGAAGATTGAAGACCTTGATTATAGGAGAAGTTTGCTGCTGAGTTGTAACAGCAAGGAGAAAAGCTTGCTGAGATTTTTGAAGGCCCAAATCCAGTTGGGTAATAGGTTATAAATAGCATATTGTAACCTAGGGTTTGTAACTCTCAAATAATGTAACATTGGGAGTGTTTTGTTAGGTAAACCTGTCGGTCTGTGGCAAGGTTACCATGTGTGTAACTCGATACCTGTAGGTAAGGGTTTGAGTGTTCTTGGACGAAGCTATGAAGCAAGTCTAAGTGTTTCTGCATTACTTCATATACATTGTAATGTAGGAAATCAAGTGGGAGGGCTCTACTTCTTGAGTAGGAGTAAGACTTCTGTTGCTGCGGCAATCGGAATGGAAACTGGTAGGTTTCTATCTAGGAGTTCCTAGGTATAGGTTGCACTGGGTAGATGATTAAGTGAAGGATGGGAACTTGTGAAGTTTAGTCCTGAATTAATATTGCTGATAGTGGATCTTCTTCCTGGCTTGGTATGCCCCCAGAGTAGGTGTGTTTCACCGAACTGGGTCAACAACTAATTTGTGTTTTTACCTTCAACACTTTATAATTCTGTCTGTTATATATCAAGGTAAAACTGTAATGTTGTAACAGATAATGTCTCAGAACATGTTAAGACATCATGCTGATATCTGTGCAGAAGAAACAGAACTGTGAAGGATGTTCGCTCTCTGCTGATCATGTGCAACAGATGAACAGAACTAGGTTCATCGTTGTTCTATCCTCTGCACCTTCAAAGTATATCTGGCACAGCTTGGTTAAACTGTGCTTCTGTTTCTCTTCAGTACTGAATCACAAAAATTGGGTATCTACATTGCAGTGTACTTATTATGTCATATCAGATGTCTAGACATTGAGTATAACATCTGAATTCTGGCATACACCAGAATTTCAATTGGTATCAGAGCAGGCATCCTGTTCTGTTTCTAGATGAGATCCATGGGTGATACTTTCTGGTATCTGCAAGGTCAATCTTAGTACTGGAGATTGTAACCTGGAAAGGTTTGTTATTTCCCTGAATGATCCCTTAAAGTGGGAGGATGGACTATTCATGAAAAGAACTGTGTGTACTTGTCTTTGTGATTGGCATTTGGCCTGGTTGTGTGGTAGCTGCTCCAGGTTTGATTTATTTTCAAACCTAGGATTTGTGTACACCTGAAGTAGTGTGTGTGCAAAGATTGAGTTGTATTATGTTCTTCCGCTGCATAATACTTGGAAAACTCAAGTTCTGATGTGTTTCCCCTCTTGTGGATTAAAGGCTACTGTATTCAAGATTTCAACGTAAGCTATTGAAAATGTCACAGATACTTGAAGTCCTCTCAAGTCCACTCATGAAGACGTTCTTCGTTCAGGATGGTAAGAATCACCTAATCACTGATTCCCTTACTCTCTTGAGTAGTGTTATACGAAGACCTTGAAGAATTTCAAGGAGGGTTTCATTCCAAGGTGATGGAACTGATGTTCTATGATACGGTGGAACAAGTGTTCAACAAGTATGCAGCTACTAGTTGAAAAGCATATGTTTCGGGTGTCAAACAAAGGGATACTTTTGTTTGAAACCTACTCCTGACCTGGAAGAGGAGACATCTGTGTGTGCAAAGTTGACAATGGTAGAGTCAATTATGTCTGTATGCTCCCGAAGGTTACTTTTAGAAGTCAGAACTCTAGAAGTAGAGTTGGTTGAGATGTGACATTGTGCAATCCCTATTGGTGGGCTTATTCCTGAAGATTGATCAGGACTGAGCAGTTGTTCCCTGGAGTAATATGGTGTGAAGAAAGACAAGCCCATTGGTTAATAAAAGTCAATGATGGTGCAGCATTATTGCTCCTTCATAGAAGTAGATTGGGATCATGAGTCTTGTCATTTAAACATCATGATTAGAAGTGGAAGATCTTTCAAGAATATGAAGACTCAGAGTTTGGTTAAGGTAGTATGTCCTGGCAATACATATCTGCTGATGATTGGTGTTGCTGTCTTCACTGAAGTACTTAAGGTCAGCTGAAGTCTGATTGGTGTAATTGGAGTATGAACAGGTATAGCTCTTGGAGTTACTTAAATCTGGTAGGGATGTCATATGTCATGTCGAGACATTTGTGCACAATGCATGGATATTTTGTGTGGAGCTTCCATGACTGGTAGTTTGAGGGGGAGATTTGGTTAACCTCCTCACATTAGTTCAGCCTGGTGTTTAGCTGGCTGTTGACCTATGTCACATGGGTTCGAGGTGTTGTGTGACATATTTGCAAGGAAGGATTCATCTCTCTCATTCCTAAGGATGAATCTGATCTGGTAGGAGTCTCAAATCTGTTGAATTAAGTAGAGTTTGTTCAGAGAAAATTCTATTTACTTGAGTCAAGGGTGGCAACCTAGATATCTCAACTCTTTGGTCTCTCAAAGAAAGAGCTTGCAAGAAGAAGATATTAACACACGAAGAGTATGTCAAAGTATTCAAATGATGAAAGTATCTTACTGGATAATGGGAAGGATTTATGATCAATTGCTATTTGCGACAAGTACAAGTATTTAATTGATTATCCTTGGAGTTCAAGATAACTGATGTTCTTAAAGATGTGGGAACATTCCTTCTTCTAGACCCTGTGAAGAATCACATGAAGAGTGATGCTTTAGAGTTATCTCTTTGGTGACAGCAAAATCATTTGATCCTTGAAAAGGTTTCCTGGAAACATGTTCAGACTTAAAGCTACAAGAAGAAGAAGACATCATAATCTTGATGATGGTCACTTGGATCAGTCTGGAGCGGAATTCAACAACTAGATGTTATAACATAATGCTGTGACATTTGGTTCAACATCAGATTCTTGGTTGGTGAAGTGGCACATCAACTTAAGATAGGATGATCTACGAAGTTGAAGATTAGATCCTTCAAAAAGATCGTCTCTTTGCAGCCCTTTGGAGTTGTTGGGTGGAGAAGATGTTACATGTTTCTGTCTTAGTGTATCTAAGCCTTTTGTGATAACTTGTAGCTTGAAGTTCAAATTTCAATTGGAAGGTCAGAATATCTTTGGGAGAAGTCTGATAAACATGGAGATAATCAAACAGTGGCATTTGGTCTATCTCAGCAGTGGATTCAGAGAATCAAGATAATCAACATGTGGCAGCTGATTATTATCGAGAAAGTTTGATTCACAGTATGAATACGTTCAACCAATATTGTTGAACAGAGGGTGCGCTCTTGAAGACATGAAGATGCGTCTTATGTTTTCCATTCATCAAGGGGTCTTATTTACCTTGAATCAGAAGTTGTCTTGAAGGTCCAACTGAGTATTGAATGTGACCTACTTGTTTCCATGAAGAGAAGTGATTGTCCCTAACAGGGGGAGTATTGGTTTGTATGAAAGGTCTTCATCAAACTCGTAGGATATAAAGTGTGGCACCTTATTAACTATTGGGATGATGTGTTCGAGACTGAAGAGCACTATGTCTGACCGAATGTCATCACATTGGTAATGACATTGTTCCTAATTCCCTCTAAAACTACAGACAGGAGGAAAATTGGATGAAGTGTGGATTATTATTAATAAACCCATGTGTGTACAGCTGTATGACTCAGAGGGAGTAACCATCCTCTTTGTGAAAAATGGAATGGTTTCAAATTAGCATAATGTATGACAACATAGGATTTGAGCGTGTTTTCATCTGCTAAGAAAACAGGGCGGTTGTGTCTCATTATGGAGCTGTTTAGTGAGCTGGAATGTTTAGATGATAACTTGTCATCTAATAAAGGTATTATATAACTGAGGCAGAGACAACGATGTTTCTTGGATAGGGGATCCTAAGACAAATACTTAAAAGGAGTAGTCGGTTCTAAAAGACAAATGTCTGTTTTAAAAAGGGCAAGACATACTTCATCTTGACAATGGTCAAAGGGTCAAACCCAAGGGTAGGTACCGGCATTAAAACCAGTCCTAGGGTACTGAAAATGTCAGAGTAAAGTACCAAGATCGTTACTATCTATGCCAAAATTGCATTATTTATGAAGACTCTCTCTATTCTTTCTCTTCATCAGAGGGTTTCAGCAATATGAAGTTTGTTAGCATCTGGGAAAATTGTGCATGGGTATGGATCTGTATGGGCAGTCTTTGTCAAATTCTGGCCAAAAAGGGGGAGAAAGATAGGGACCCAGTCTCAGGCGAGACTCAGGTGAAAGCAACACATGGCAATGTCCAGCGAGACTCAGGTGAAAGCAACATGATCCCTAAGTAAGTGACTTTGTTTGTGTCTTGTGTTCTGAGTTAAGAGGATAGTTGTGACTTGTGATCTGAGTTACATGATCACAAGTAATAAGTATCAAGATTATCAACAATAATCTTGAGAAAAGAAATCCTCTTGGGCCATCGATGGCTTGGAGTGGCTCACAGTTGAAGGATAGAGGTTTGTTGTTTGCTCAAAGGACATCAGCCTCTACAAAGAAGATGTTGGACAAGATGTTGTAACATCTCAACTGTGTTGTGGCCTGGTCCCAAAATACAACTTGCACTTATTTGTTTTAGCCAAAATTTTCCAAAGGGGGAGATTGTAAGTGCCCTGGCTGGAGAGTTGGCTTCATTTGTAAAAGAAATAAGAAAGCAAGTTTACCCATATTCCCTCTGTTGTTTTAATATGTTGGGTTGAAGAAGTTCAACATCTGGACCAACATGTTATGAAAGATGTCACAACATCAGCATATGACATCGCGCCTGAAATTAAGTACTAATTAAGTAACTATGTTATATGTTGAATGTTTGTAACAGCTGTGACTTGTAACCTAACTATTCTAAGTGATCTAAATTATGAAAGAGGTTATTTGTTGTGTTGAAGAAGTTCAACATCTAGGAAAACATGTTAGATGTAATGTCATGACATCTGACTTGACATCACGTCAACAGAATTGATAATTCAGTTACAGTTCTGGTACTTAAATACTCTGAGAATATATGTGGCGTTTCTTATGGAGAATCTGAAGATCAATCAAGAATCAATCAGAATATTTGAAGAAAATACTGTTTCTAAATATGGAGATATTTTAGGAACTAGAAGATTGAAGACCTTGATTATAGGAGAAGTTTGCTGCTGAGTTGTAACAGCAAGGACAAAAGCTTGCTGAGATTTTTGAAGGCCCAAATCCAGTTGGGTAATAGGTTATAAATAGCAGATTGTAACCTAGGGTTTGTAACTCTCAAATAATGTAACATTGGGAGTGTTTTGTTAGGTAAACCTGTCGGTCTGTGGCAAGGTTACCATGTGTGTAACTCGATACCTGTAGGTAAGGGTTTGAGTGTTCTTGGACGAAGCTATGAAGCAAGTCTAAGTGTTTCTGCATTACTTCATATACATTGTAATGTAGGAAATCAAGTGGGAGGGCTCTACTTCTTGAGTAGGAGTAAGACTTCTGTTGCTGCGGCAATAGGAATGGAAACTGGTAGGTTTCTATCTAGGAGTTCCTAGGTATAGGTTGCACTGGGTAGATGATTAAGTGAAGGATGGGAACTTGTGAAGTTTAGTCCTGAATTAATATTGCTGATAGTGGATCTTCTTCCTGGCTTGGTATGCCCCCAGAGTAGGTGTGTTTCACCGAACTGGGTCAACCACTGATTTGTGTTTTTACCTTCTACGCTTTATAATTCTGTCTGTTATATATCAAGGTAAAACTGTAATGTTGTAACAGATAATGTCTCAGAACATGTTAAGACATCATGCTGATATCTGTGCAGAAGAAACAGAACTGTGAAGGATGTTCGCTCTCTGCTGATCATGTGCAACAGATGAACAGAACTAGGTTCATCGTTGTTCTATCCTCTGCACCTTCAAAGTATATCTGGCACAGCTTGGTTAAACTGTGCTTCTGTTTCTCTTCAGTACTGAATCACAAAAATTGGGTATCTACATTGCAGTGTACTTATTATGTCATATCAGATGTCTAGACATTGAGTATAACATCTGAATTCTGGCATACACCAGAATTTCAGAATGGAACTCTGAATCCTCCTCTAGGAGATGTTGGTAATCCATGTGGTCAAAATCTGAATGGTAATTTGGGTGGTCGGAATTTGAATGGTAATCCAGGTGGTCAGAATCTGAATACAAATGTTGGTGTTAATCTTCAGAATGGCCTTGCTCCTAACCTTGGCAATCCTGCTGATAATAATCAATGTGTTCCTGTGATTCAAGTTGTGGTAAATCTGCTTTCACCCACTTATACTCGTCTGAACAACGAACAACCTTTTGTTCAACCAAGACCTGTTCAAATACATGTTCGATAGTTGAGGAAGATAACTATGAGGACTTGATTTCTAATGTTGATGAACCTACCAAAGCTGATAAAAAGTTGCATATGCTCGAGGAGCGTATGCGGGTTTTTGAGAATCAGGGCCCCATGGGCCTGGATATGTCTGATTTAGGACTAGTCCCCGGAGTGAAGATTCCTCCAAAATTTAAAGTGTTGGACTTTGTGAAGTACAAAGGAACCTCTTGTATAAAGACACATGTCAAGTCTTAGTATAGGAGGATGCCAGCATACTCTGATGATGAAAAGCTACTCATGCACTTCTTTCAGGATAGTCTAACTGGTGGACCATCAGAATGGTATATGAAACTTGAGAACAATTGTATCTGTACCTGAAGAGAGCTAGTTGAAGCTTTCGTTTAGCATTATTGATACAACTATGACATGGCGCCTATAAGATCTCAGTTTCAGAATCCATCCCAGAAGCAGAATGAGTCATTTAAGGAATACACACAAAGGTGGCGTGAAATGGAGGCCAAGGTCCAGCCGTCGATGATGGAAAGAGAAATTATAGACATGTGTACCAGAACCTTACAGGGACACTACTATAGTGCTTATAGTACTATCAATACTTTTCTGAATTGGTAACCTACGAGGAAAGAATCGAAGTTGGAATTAAGATTGGAAAGATTTAGAAGGATGTTTCTAGAGCTAATGCTGGTAATGCAAAGAAATATTTTGGGGGTTTCCAGAAGAAGAAAGAAGGTAAAGTTAGTGTGTTGCATGTGCGAAAAGGAAAAGGAGGATATCTAGGGTCAGATCATCAGATTATTGCCATGATTATTCCGAGTGCCACGCCTCAAAATCAAGCATATGCACCGAGACAGGATAATCAGCAGAAGCAAAGACAACTCCCGCGGAAGTTTGATGCCCTTCTCATGTCCTACACTGAGCTATTACCTCTTCTTCTTGAATTAAAACTGGTTGAGTTATGCCCTTGGAAGGTTGATCAAGAGAAATTACCATACAACTTTGATGCAAATGTCTGATGTGATTTCCATTCTGATGGGAAAGGAATACTCTTGAGAACTGTATGGATTTCAAGCATAAAGTTCAGCACTTGCTTGGCACTAAAGCTATTATCTTCGGACTAGCACTGACTCCTAATTATCTCCAGCAACCTTTACCACCTCTTTGGGGCGCCACTGTTAATGCTGTTGTTGAAGATGAAAGTTTAAATCTGGTGATGGATGTAAACCAGCTGATTACACCTCTATCATTTATGAAAGAGCAGTTGTCGAAGAAAGGCGTATTCCTAGGTTGTGGTATCGATTGTTAAGATTGTTTGATTCATCTAGAAGGCTATAAATGTCTGAAAGATGAAATCCAGAGATTGATCACCAAAGGAACTCTTCAGTTTGATTGTGTGGTTGTTTAAACTAAGGTTGAGGAGGATGAGGTTGGTGAGATTACTATTCCCTTCAAGTCAAATACAATCCCAATTCCTGTCATAATTTCGATTCATGGCAAGCACTCGCCACAAACCATCACTCTACCTGGTCCAGTGTCGTATGTCAGTGATAAGGAAGTTCCTTGGAACTGTAATGGTGAATTTTACTATCAGGGGCAGAAGCATGTTATTGAGAAGACTAAGGAAAGTAAGTCTGAGGAAGATAAGCCTGAAGTTCATGACATTGTCAGTGAAAGCAGGATTACTCGAAGTGGTCGGATTTTCTCTCCACCTTTTCAACCTAAAAGCGGTACAAATGCCTTGGCTAAAGTTAAATGCAAGCATATTAAGGTTAATGGTGCAGAACCAGGGCAAAATCCTCCTGTTCCGATGGTGGATTCTGAGATAGCCAAAGACGTGGCATAGTTGATGAAATTTATAAAGAAGTGTGATTACAAGATAATCGATCAGTTGAGCCAGACGCCTTAAAAGAATTTGATTCTTGCTTTGCTCTAGGATTTTTAAGCTCAAAGAAATATGCTGATGAAGTTATTGGAGACTGTAATACAGTGGGAGAACTGACTTTTTTGGTTTTACCCAAAATGTGTGGATAGCTAGAGTCGCGACCGACTTTTATTTTATCCAATAAGGAAAGGGTGAAAAGAACAGGAAAGACCTTGATAGATTTTGAGTTCGGGGGGGAGGGGGTAAGATATGAAAAGGGAAGGTGTTAACATCCTTTTCTCCCATAGCTAATGTTGTACCCCAAAATTTGCCCTCCCATATTATTCAAGATTTGCCAAGTCAAAGCTTCAAAATCTCCCCAAGGGTTGCACAGTTCAAGGGCCTCCTAAACAGTCAAAAACTAGGGTTTTGGTTCTGACAAAGAAAATGAAGTTTCCAAGGGACCAATCAAGTCCCACATGCTTATAAACATTGCCAAGCATCCTCATACCAAGGTTCAAGACTTACAGCACAAAATTGCACAGTCAAAAACCCTAATTGCACTACAGTCAACTGTAGGGGCAAAATGGTCATTTGACAGTCAAAAGTTCAAATTTTTGGTCAACATCTCATTTTGAAGCCATAAACATCATGTGATCAATGTTTGATCATGATTCTCAAAGCTTGGCTCAAAAAGTCTCAAGATGCAAAAGTTTCCATATTTGGACAGTTGAAAAAGTCAACTGTAACTTGACCAAGGCATAACTTCCACATGGATTATCAGAAAAATTCCATCCAAAGCTCATTTTGAAGAGAAAGACATTTCCTATAACTCCTCTTCACACTTCAAGTCCAAGAAATGCTCTCACAAAAAGTTATCAATTTCAACATTATAGGTCATTTTCAAAAGTCAACAAAAAGGGACTTTAAGTCAAAGGCCATAACTTGAGATTGGTAAATCAAAATGACATGGGACCAAAGGCATTGGTTAGATGACATCAATACCTTTCCAAAATGTCCAAGAACATGAGCAAATCTTAAAAATTGAGCAAGTTATGCCTTGTGGAAGTTGGGAAATTTTGGATATTTTGAAAAGTCAACATTGCTTCAAAAGTCTTAAAAATGCTAATGGGCCTCTTTTTCTTCCAAGAATCATTATCCAAGGCATGTGCACGACCATTTGGCCCAAAGGGAAGTTTTTCATCATTTTTATTTATTTATTTGAATTTTTAAATGCTAATAATTCATTTAATTAAAATAAATATGTGGAAAATACTAAACCTAAGTTTTTAAATCTTTTTATGCATGGAATACACTCAATATTTCGTGCATGATCAGATTTGGAAAGAATCTTGATAATTGGACATGATTTGAAGCAAATTTGCATGAAAAAGATTGAAAATATTTGCCATGAAAATCCAATATCCATTCCATCAATGCTTTGATCCTTTGGCTCAGATTTTTTACCCTAATCATTCTATACATAAGCCTAATGCAAACCCTAATGCCAATGACCACAAAGCTGCGCCAGAAATCCATAACCAAGTTTGAGTTTTTGACAAGAAATTCCAAAACTGAAAACTAGGTTCTAGTGCGATTCAAGCCAAAATAATTATCTCATCACCTTCCTGAGATATCAAGAAACGTGTCTGAATAGTTTTCCACATCCCTAACGCCCAGAATTGGTGAATGGAACTCAAACTTTTTCACTTTTTTGCATAAATCGTATTTCATCATTCATGTCATGTTTTTGAATTCTAATACTTGTTTTGTGTTACTCTCATAATTCTGAAGCTAACTGTGTGCTTTAATTGAGTTTTCACGCGCTATATGAAGAACCACCATTAAAGGACGTTAGGGTTCTTCAAGTTTTAAATTAGGCGTTTCTAAATACTGTAAAATTAGAGAGCCTCAATGCCATGGTTGAAATCAGGGAGCTTGGACGATTTGAAAGCACCCATCGCGCCTAATTTATGTGGCCATATGGCTTATTCGCTATTATTGAAAACTGCATGTTTTGGGGGGGTTTAAAACCCCCGCTAACCCTTTTATGTTTCAGGAAAAACACAGCCAAGGAAGAAGAATGGTATGTGGCAAGCGATGGTTGGTTCATTTAAATCTTCGCGCATTTTTTTGAGCCAATGTTACTAGCGTGTTTTATGATATATGTTTTTTATTGTCCACTAATTCTACAAAGTAAGCGTTTGGCGCAGACGGTTGGTGCGTTGTCCTATAACCACAGGGACCTGGGTTCGATTCCCAGGTCCCTCACTTCATTCATATATTTTGCTTCAATCTAATCCTATGCAGCGCTCTTCCCTGAAGGCCATCATGCACCCCTTGGGCCAACTATGCCACGCACCCACTGAGATTAATCCATTGGCCCTGATCAGAGGAGCACCATACTCGTTGGTCAAACATGTCACACGCTAGCCAAAAAGTCAACTAGGCCAAAGGCTTAATGGGCATGATTGCTGGACAAAACCCTCCAATTTGGGGACAGACCCCCCATGGTTTGCTCTTTTATTCTTTTTTATATTTTTCTATTTTATTTGTTTTAATTGATTTCTCTTTAATTCTTTAAACTAATTTATTTTCATAAAATATAAAAACAACCAAAAAATCAGAAAAAGACAAAAACTAATATATTAATTATTTAATATTATTTTTTGTAAATAAATCTCACTAATTAATTAGATTTAAATTTAGGGTTAATTTTAATATCTTTCCTTAATAAATTAAAAGCTTGTAGAATTAGGTTTAAATTACTTTAATTACCTTTTTTATTTTCTTTTCATTAATAAATATTATTTATTTTTATAAATCAAATTGCGTGTAAATAATTAGATTAATTTTAGGTTTAATTTCAACATGTTTCTCTTAATAAATAAAAGCTGTAGAATTAGGGTTAATTAGTTAATTTCATTTAATTCACAATAAACACCATAAATCCAAAAAAATCTCAAAATAATTTCTTTTTTTCATTTTTATTTAATTAATTTAATCATTTAATTTAATTTCATTAAAAAGGGTCCAACGCCCTCGCTTGCGATTTTTTATTCAATTCGCGCATTTTATTTATTCCTTCTTTTAAATATTGATGTAATTCTCCCAAAGCCGTGTAAATTTAATTTCTCGCACTTCTTTATTTACTTTCTGTCAAATCGGGTCCTGGATTTTAATTTTGGCGATGTGGACCCGCGCCTTTGTAATAGTTTAGGAATTTTATCTTTCCGCACTCTTTTTAACTATTAATAAATGCATGCAAGAATGAATGACAAAATAAAACAAACGTGTAGATCACCCATACATGACAAAAGACAAAAATAAATGAAAACGACACACAAATCACACACCACCCCTAGGGTACGCCTCACTGTTACCTTGCCTCGAAAGGTGATCGTCGAGTAGAGGATGTCTTAGTAAGTCCTCATGATCCGGGAACCTGGCATGAGGGTAGCTTCTAAGGTATCTTCCTATTGCTCTGGTGATCACCATGTCCCGAACCTTCGAATTGACCTGAACACCTCCAATGGTGGTGCTACCTACCTCTCAATGGTGGGATGGCACTACTTTAAAGGACATTTACACAGACGAATTCCTTAGGGTAGGTAGACGACTCTAGATATTTGCTCTAAATTTCAAAACAAATCAAAAATACTTTTCACACCGACACCTTTTCAAAAAGCTTTCGAAAGCAATTTTTCAAACACTCTTGAGGACTGATACAAGAGTCGAACTGGAATTTTCAAAGAAACTTTTTAAAACCCACAGTTGAAAAGCAAACAAACCATTTTTGAAAACACAAGTGAGCAAGTATCTAAGAGCCCATGGATAACCATGGATAGAAAGGGTGCTAACACCTTCCCTTTCTATAATCTACCTCCCGAACCGAGAGCAATCTCTATAAGGAATTTTTCTGTGCTTTTGTCCTTTCCATTTGGAGAAAAAAAAAGACGGTGGCGACTCTTGCTTCCACGACATTTCGCGAACCAGCGTTAAACAGTCAGTTCCAGATCCACCGATCACAGCTAACCATAAACTCTTAATTACTTTAGCTTACTTGAAAAACTGGCTTTCTGTGTATGATTTGTTTGAAAATATTTTGAAATTGCCAATGTATCAGTCCTCAAGAATGAATACAAATTGTTTTTGAAAATATTTGTTTGAAAGTATGATGTGAGAAAATGTTTTGTTTTTGAGCAAGCAATTAAAAGTTCCTTACCCATTCAAGGTCGTTCTTATTATTTTCCTTCTACTTTAGAGATAGTGTTATCCATACCATTAGTTGGTAGGTAGCCCTATCTACTGGATGTGAATGGACAGGCATAGGGTCATCGCATGGTCATTGAAGGCAACATGTAGATATACTTTAGCAATTGTATCAGAGGGACTAGATCATTTTTCATAGACAACATCGAAGGGTCATCGACAGACTATGATCTTTATTCGAGGGTATTTTGATAAAGCATCCTTATTTTCGAGGGACATGACCAATATTCCTAGGAAACAAGAGAGGTTACCCTAGAGGTGTGAGTGTGAAAAGTGTGTTCAGTTCAGTTATATTTATCTTAAAATTAGGGTTTCCTATCGGTTGATTTTAGTCTTTCCATACAAACCCTATTTACTAGAAGTATAAAATATACCAGGAAAAGTAAAGTGCAGAATATAAAGACCTAAGCTATTACAGGGCTTTGTGGCAGTTACATAAGTATAAAAATGCGAGAAATTAAACCCTAAAACTGTTACATCATGTGAGCAGTTACAAAATAAAGAAAAATGCGGAAGGCAGGGATAGAACCCACGACCTTAGAAATTAATACCTTAGCACGCGCGTCCTTGCCACTGGGGTGGCTGTTACATTCGGTCACATAATGAAAATATATATATAAAATAAACAAAATAGTTGGACCAAAGAGGCGCCGAAGCCCTAGCTCTGGTCGTCTTCTCCGTCGAGTTTCTTTTTGTCAACCTTCAAAATAGCAATTGTTAATGATCCAAAGGAACCCTACCCCCCTAATTTGACCCTTGCGAATTCAATGAGGTCCTTATTTTTTGCTGAATCATCCTGTACAAAGAGATATGGTCAGAATAAAGAAAATTGGTGCAAACATGGTGATGCATGATTCTGGCATCATGGGACTCATGCGATGGTTCAATCCTGTATTGTTACACCTCAGAAACACAATGAAAGCATTAGTTTACATCAAAGAACTAAAAAAATCAAAAATTGAAATTCACAAAAAGCGTGGAAACTGGTGATGCATGTATGCATGTTTCAAGCCTCTTTGATCATCAAGAATGATCAAGTCTTACTCTACAATGTCTCAGGGATTGGTTTGAGTGGTTGGTTTTCTTTAAAAAGGGATGAAAAATGATTTTCAAGTTTACCCAAGTTTGGACAAAACTTGAGGTTTTGAATGGGTGTTCTTGCAGGGTTTTTTTGTGATCCTTATTGTCTGAATGTGAAGAGTATTTATAGGGAAAGATTAGGTTAAAGGAATAGGCTTGGACATTGTAGAAATTATATCTTTGATTCTTGTTTGAGAATAGAATTTGAATAAGACAAAACATGAGTATTTGTTTTGAAAATAACCCCACACGGTTTGCAACATATTTTTGGGCCTCCACAATATTTGAAACAATAGCCTTTTGTGCCTCACACCTCCCTTTAATATTTATTTGATTTAATTTTGAATTTAAATGAATAAAATCAAAATAAATGAAATAAAAAATTAAAAGGGTGTATGAATAGATTTATAGGTCCATTATGAGGTGAAGAGCACGTTTGGACTCTAAAAGATATGCCCATTAGCCCAAAAATTCAAGTTTGCTCAATTTGGGTTTCATGCATTTCTTCAAAATTGCCCAACTTGCACAAATCATAACTCTCTCAATTTTTGTCATATGAAGGTGATCTTTGATTTTTTGGAAACCTCAAGATATCCCCTAAAATATTCATGTTTGTAATTTTTTCATTTGAAGCATTTGTCTTGATTTAAATTGCTTTGAAAAAAGATGTCTTTTTGTTGACTTTTAGAATGACCTGTAATGTTTTGGCCCATATCTCTCAAATGAAGCATTTATGGCCTTGAGCTTAGAGAGACAAAGTTGTAGAGAATTAAATTTCCTTCAAAATGAGCTTTGGTTGAGAAAAATCTGATGAAGCATGTGAAAGTTATGCCTGGTCAAAGTTCAGTTGACTTCTCCTTAAGAAACCCTAATTTAGTAACTTTTAAATTTTGATGAATCTTGAGTTTTCTTGATGAATCATGATAAATACTTGATAAAATGGTGAATGTGACTTCAAAATGTTGATGTTGACCAAAAATCTTGAAGTTTGACTGTATGTTGACCATAATTGACTTTTTGCCCAATATAGTTGATCTTCAATCATCTGACTAATTGACTGAGCAAACTTGTGTTGCAAGGCTTGGAATTTGGCATGAATATTCTTTGAGACATATGAGAAAGCATGAAATCCACTTGAGGCATTAGAAGTCTAATTTCCTTTTATAAAAGCAAAACCCTAGTTGTAGATCAACTGCTTAGGAGGAGAGTTTGTCTCACCAATCCTAAATTGAGAACCCTAAGAGCATGAGGAGGTATCTATTAAAATAACTTGTCTTTGAATAATGGGAGGGAAAATTTTTGGGTACAACAAGGATTTCCTTTGTTCCCTAGGAAATTTTAGTAAATCAATTAGAAGGAATCGTGGCTAGCATCTCTACGAGCAACGGGCTGGGTTTCACAAATATCGATTTACCTCGCGAGGGGAGGAAGCATAATAAGGCGCTGCATATCTCAATGGAGATTACAAGGACTACCTTATCCCGTGTGCTGGTGTACACGGGATCATCCCTCAATGTTCTGCCAAAGTCTACTCTCATGAAATTGGATTATGAAGGGATTGTGCTGAGGCCCACCGATTTGGTGGTTAAAGCATTTGACGAATCAAAAAGAGTTGTATTCAGTGAAGTTGATTTTCCTATAAAGATAGGTCCTCAAATATTCAACATGACATTCTTTATCATGGATATCAATCCTTCCTACTTCTGCTTGCTAGGGCTCCCGTGAATTCATGGGGTCGACGCTGTAACTTCTACTTTGCATCAGAAGTTGAAATTCCTGGTTATTGGGAAAGTGATCATCGTTTATGGTGAAGAGGACTATATTGTCAGCCATCTGAGTACCTTCCGGTATGTTGAAATCGAGGGTGCGGTACAAGAGACTATGTTCCAAGAATTTGAAACTTCGTAAGTTGTCAAAGCTCCGTGTTAGGAGGTCAAAAAGCAAGAAGTCTCTATGGAATCTTATCGCCAAGCTCAGGGAGTTATAAAATCTAGACACCCTGAAGGCTGGGGAAGAGTGTTGGATCTTCCTACGCAGAAAGATAAGAAGGTTTTGGTCTTCGTGGCTGGATGAAGCCTGCCAATTACCATTCTAAAGGTTCAAGGTATTCCTCCTTCGATCAAATTCGTCAATGGTTGTATAATCCATAAGGAAGCTCATGTTGTGAGCGAGGAAGGTGATGGTGATTCTGAAATGGACAAATGGATTTTGTAAGTGTTTATTGGCAACAATTTTGGTTAAACAATGTCTTAATAATGTTTTTCTAAATGTCTTAACATTTGGAGCAAAAGTGTTTTGTATGATGTCAAATCAGATGTCTTGACATTTGCCTCATGAATTGATCTCAGCCCAACATCAGTTTAAGTTTTATGTTTCGTGTTTTCTAGCGCTCCATGATTCAAGATTTATAACTCACACGTAGCGAAAAATATGGAGGAATATTTTTCAAAATGAATCGATTTTATCTTGACTTGTTTTATGTAAATATTCAAAAATATTTGGTTTTAAAGCACAATCCCACAGTTGCGCGTATATAAGGACTTGCTTCCTTATTCAAACTATTGCAACTTTTGAAGAAGAATACTTTCTTTCTGTTTTAAAAAGTCTAAGTCTTTTAATTTTCAAACACTCTAGTATTGATTGAATACTTGTGTTGTTATTTGGGTTGTTAATTATGTATCATTCATAAGCTTTTAAGCATTAAATGATTGATGTTTTTAAACTTATTAATGTTGTTGTTTCTTCACTTTAAGTGATTGAAGGTATTTGAGGAGGGCCTCATACCTAGGTGAGTCTTTGGTAGAAGTATATTATGGGTAGTGATTGAGTGATTAGATCGTAAACTGGTTGTTTACTGAGGGTCTTTGAATTGATACTATTTATTGGACTTATCCCTGGCTTGGTAGCCCCCAGAGTAGATGTTATTGTACACTGAAATGGGTGAATAATCTCTTGTGTTTTTACTAATTTTGATTTTACTGCTCTTTACTTGTAAACAAATATTTGTTTCGTGACATCTCATTCGACATCACATATCTGATACTATATTTTCAATTTGTATCAGAGCAGACATACTGCTCTTTATCTGGATGAGATCCAGGGAAGATACTTTCTTGTACTATGGACAAGGAAGGAGGATTTGTGAACAGACCACCCATTCTAGATGGAAGTAATTATGACTACTGGAAACCACGTATGGTTTCATTTTTAAAGTCTTTGGACAGCAGGGCTTGGAAAGCTGTTTTAAAAGGATGGAAACACCCTGTCAAATTGGGTGAAAATGGAGAACCTGCTTGTGACTTAAAACCATAGGAAGATTGGTCTAAAGAATAAGATGAAATTGCTCTTGTAATTCTAAAGCCTTGAATGCTATATTCAATGGAATTGACAATAACATTCTTCAGATTAGTGAATACATGTGAAGCAGCTAAGGATACATGGGGAATTCTTCAATCTACTCATGAAGGCACATCCTAAGTTAAGATGTCAAGACTTCAGTTGCTCACCACAAAATTTGAGAATTTGAGAATGAAGGATGATGAAAGTATAAATTATTTCCATATGAACATTCTTGAAATTGCTAATGCCTCTAGTGCTTTAGGAGAGAAAATACCTGAAGACAAATTGGTGAGAAAGATGCTCAGGTCTCTTCCCAAGATATTTGATATGAAAGTGACTGCTATAGAAGAAGCTCAAGACATTGACAAAATGAAAGTGGATGAACTATTGGATCCCTCCTGGCATTTGAATTAAGCATCAATGAAAGATCTGAAAAGAAGAACAAAAGCATAGCCTTTGTATCAAATACTGAAGATGAAGAGGAAGACTGTGATTTGGATACAGATGGAGGAATATCAAATGCCTTAGCTATGCTTGGAAGACGGTTTAACAAAGTGATAAAAAGAATGGGTAGAAATCAAAGATCAAATGTCAAGAACATCTCATCTAACATCCATAAGTCAAATGAGTTTGGAAGAAAAAGGGCTGAAGAAAAATCCACTCAAGGGAAGGGAGTACAATGTCATGAATATGAAGGCTTTGGTCACATTAGAGCTGAATGTCCTACAAATCTTAAGAAACAGAAAAAGAATCTATCTGTTACTTGGTCTGAAGAGGACTCGGGGAGTGATCTTGAAGAATCTTCCAAGTATTTTAAAGCATTAACAGGAAAATATGTATCTGATGAAGAGTCTAGTGATGGGGAACTAACTTTTGATGAGTTAGCTACTTCATACAAAGAATTATGTCTCAGAAGTGCAGAAGTATGTGTTGAAGGGGAGAATAGAAATCCCTCATAACTCAGCTGAAGGAGGAAAGGGAAGAGCATCTCAAAGCTATTTCTGATCTGGAAAGTGAAGTGTCTTCTCTAAACTCAAATACTGATAGAATGGTCAAATCTCTCAAGATGCTAAATAATGGGTCTGACACATTAGCTGAAATTCTACAAGCAGGAAGAGTGACAGGAGACAAGAATGGTCTAGGTTTCAATGAGAAAATGGAACCTAACCCAGAAGAGCCCTCATTTATTTCCACTCATGCCAAGCCTAAATCGAATATGTCGAATCAAATGACTCAACATGTGGGCAAATATCATGGTAAGAAAGGACATCTTGGCAAACCTCATGTGAAGAAAGGACATCATGGAAAACATCATGGGAAGAAAAAACTTAATCACACCAGAGAGAATCCCCAGCCCTGGAGATTTCATCACTGTGGAAGGCTTGGACATATAAGGCCTTTTTGTTTCAAGTTGTATGGTTATCTAAAAATTCTTCTTTTCCCAAAACTGATAAGATTCCCCATAATAGCAAAAAGAAAAAACAGTGGGTTCTCAAGTCCAATATTGGTAGTTTCATTGCTCACACCTCTCTTAGATTATCAACCAAAGATGACTGGTACTTTGACAGTGGTTGTTCTAGACACATGACAGGTGTCCAGAGTCTGTTGGTGGATGTCAATTCTCATTCCACCAGTTATGTGATATTTGGTGATGGGGCAAAAGGTGAAATCAAAGGTGTTGGAAATCTTGACTATTCAGAAGTCCCTAAGCTTGATAATGTTTTACTTGTTAAAGGGTTGACATCTAACCTGATAAGTATAATCCAATTATGTGATCAAGGATTCAAAGTTAACTTCACCAAGAAAGAATATCTTGTGTGAAATGAAAAGAATGAAGTTATTATGAAAGGGATCAGATCTAAAGACAATTGTTATCTATGGGTTCCTCAAGAGTTCAACATCTACTAAACATGTGTTTTAGCCAAAGAGAATGAAGTTGAACTATGGCATCAAAAATTGGGGCACTTGCATATGAAAGGTAAGAAAAGAATTATATCTGAAGAAGCAGTGAGAGGGATTTCTAAGTTCAAAATAGAAGAAGGAAGGGTATGTGGTGACTGCCAAATTTGAAAGCAGACTAAGATGTCAATTCAGAAGATTCAACATCTTACTACATCAAAAAATTTAGAACTTCTTCACATGGACTTGATAGGACCTATGCAGGTTGAAAGTCTTGGTGGTAAGAAGTATGCCAATGTTGTTGTAGATGACTTTTCAAGATACACATGGATAAGCTTTATTAAAGAAAAATCAGAAACTTTTGAAGTGTTCAAAGATCTTTGTCAAAAAATTCAAAAGGAAAAGGAAAGCCATGTCATAAGAATCAAAAGTGATCATGGAAAGGAATTTGAGAACAATAAATTTTCTGCATTTTGCTCCTCTAAAGGAATCAACCATGAATTCTCTTCTCCCATTACTCCTCAACGGAATTGGATTGTAGAATGCAAGAATAGAACTCTCTAAGAATCTTCCAGGGCCATGATTTATGATAAGAAGTTACCCTACCATTTTTTGGCTGAAGCAATGAATATTGTGTGCTATATCCATAACAGAGCCACTCTAAGGAAAGGCACTTCAACTACTTTGTGTGAAATATGGAGGGGAAGAAAACCAACTGCTAAATACTTTCATATTTTTGGAAGTAAATGTTACATCTTAGTTGATTGTGAACAGTGGAGGAAGATGGATCCCAAGAGTGGTGAAGGAATATTCTTGGGTTACTCTACAAACAGCAGAGCTTACATAGTTTTTAACTCCAAAACCAAAGTTATGATGGAATCAATAAATGTTACTATTGATGATAGAGGATGGAATGTTGAAGAAGATGTCTCATAAGATGTTGGAACATCTTTTCCTGGTAGTCTAACTGAATCAAATGACACAAGTATTGATTCTAATCCTCCTCAAGAAGATCCCGAGCCTAGTCACCTCAATAAAGGACCTTCAATTAGAACTCAGAAAGATTATCCTAAGGAGCTTATCATAGGAGACCCAAACAAAGGAGTTACTACCAGATCAAGAGAAGGGATTTCAAACTCTTGTTTGTATAAAAAATTGAGCCTAAGAATGTCAAAGAGGCCCTAACTGATGATTTCTAGATTAATGTTATGCAAGAGGAGCTAGAACAATTCAGTAGGAATGAAGATTGGGATTTGGTTCCAAGACCTGAAGGGACAAGTGTGATTGGCACTAAATGGGTATACAAGAATAAATCTGATTAAAAATGGGAGGTCACTAGTGTGATCGGTGGATCTGGAACTGACTGTTTAAAGCTAGTTCGCGAAATGTCGCGGAAGCAAGAGTCGCCACCGTCTTTTATTTTCTCCAAATGGAAAGGACAAAAGCACAGAAAAATTCCTTATAGAGATTGCTCTCGGTTCGGGAGGTAGGTTATAGAAAGGGAAGGTGTTAGCACCCTTTCTATCCATGGTTATCCATGGGCTCTTAGGTACTTGCTCAATGTGTTTTCAAAATTGTTTGTTTGCTTTTCAATGTGGGTTTCAAAAAGATTCTTTGAAAAGTTTCAGTTCAACTCGTACGTCAGAGTGTTTGAAAAGTTTGCTTTGAAAGCTTTTGAAAATGTGTTGGTGTGAAAAGATTTTGATTTGTTTGAAATTAGAGCAAGTATCCTTGAGAACCTACCTACCCTAAGGAATTCGTCTGTGTAAATGTCCTTTAAAGTAGTGCCATCCCACCATTGAGAGGTAGGTAGCACCACCGTTGGAGGTGTTCGGGTCAATTCGAGTTTGTAGGGACATGGTGATCACCGGAGCAATGGGAAGACACCTTAGAAGCTACCCTCATGCCAGGTTCCCGGATCATGAGGACTTACTAAGACATCCTCTACTCGACGATCACCTTTCGAGGCAAGGCAACAGTGAGGCGTACCCTAGGGGTGGTGTGTGCGATTCGTGTGTCCTTTTCATTCGTATTTGTCTTGTCATGTTCATTGTGATTTACGCTTGATTTTAATTAAGGCCATTCATTCTTGCATGCTTATTTAACAGTTAATATTTGCGAGGAAAATAAATCTAAACTATTACAAATGGCGCGGGTCCACATCGCCAAAATTAAACCGAACCCGATTTGACGGAAAGTAAATAAAGCAAATAAAAATGCGAAAAGTATAAATTGTTACAAGGCTTTGGGACATGTACATAATGAATAATAAGCGATAAAGTAAATGTGTGAAATAAAATAATTAAGACAATGGGCGTTGGACCCTTTTGCAAAAAATTAAATTTAATGAGGAATTAGAATTAAAAAAAAGAATGTTTTTGGTATTTTTGTATTTTTTAAGATTTAAAAGAAAAAAGAACTTTTTAGGATGAAATTTGAAATGCAAATCCTAATTCTAATATTTTTTAGTTATTGTGAAAATGTTATATTAATCTAAATTAAATCCTAACTTTTACTTATGTACATTTAATTATAAAAATAAAATAAATAAATAAATAATATTGTGATAAAAAAAAAAGGAAAATTTAAAAGGTATAAAAAGTCATTAAACCTAATGCTATATTTTTGGATTTTTAGTTATTAAGAAAGTATTAAAATCTAACCTAAAATGCAACCCTAGTTTAATTATGAAAATTACTAATATTATGGCAAAAACAAGGAAAGTTAAAAGGAATAAAAAAAAGTCATTAACCTAATGCTATATTTTTGGATTTTTTTATGGAAGAAAGAATTAAAGTTAAAACCTATTTTACTAAATTTATTTACATGTTAATTATTTACAAGAAAATAAATAAAATAAATATTTTTTATATTTTTATCCCTTTTTCTGATTTTTTTGATATTTTTGTATTTTGTAAAGAAAACAATTAATTAATTAAAACAATGAAAATAAATAAAAAAATAAATTATGAAAAGCAAAGCAAACCAGGGGGGTGACCCCAAAATTGGGGGTAAGGCCTAGCATTCTGGCCCATTAACATTGAAATCCACTTGACTTTTCAGTTCACGTGCCAATGCGTTGACCATAGTGTATCATGTGCCTTGAATCTGAGCCCTCTGATTGATCTACTGGGACGCGTGGACGATGAGTTTTGAGTGTGCATGATGCGTCTTAGGATTGTGCCTGCATATGATTATCAATGAAAAAATAGTAACGAAATTACTCAGACCTGGGATTCGAACCCAGGTCTTGGACTTTGCAAAGTGACACCTGCACCACTGAACCAAACGCTTTTAATTTAACATATAACAACATATAAATATAATAAGTAAAACATAATGTTAGTGGATTAAAAACGCGCGAATTTCAAAAGCACCAATGACCATTGGACACGAGGTCATCTTCTCCACTTTTCCTGAAACCACAAAACAAAGGCCACGGTTTTTTATGCGTGGGTTTAGGCACCTTTAGAAGAAATAGCGAATAGCGCTATGTAGCTCATAAATTGTTCGCGAAGGTTGATTCATGTTCGTCTCAATGTACTGAATGCAATGGTCATGGTCTGAAGCTTTAATTTTTCTTCTTTGCAAAAACCCCAATTTTAAAACCTGCAAACCCTAATATCCAAACATGGCATAATCTCGTATGATCAATAAAAACACAATTAAAAGTAATGGTTAGCTTGGAAACTTCATTATGAACAAGAATTCATCAATCAAAATGCAAAAAGATGTATGATTTGAGATATGCGATTTCAAAAGTTTCGAGGTACAGTCTGAGCTATAGATACCACTTCTTTGCGTCTTGGTTGATGTTAGGAATTGGCACACGTTCAGGAATGCCTAAGGAAACTATTGGAATCAGTATTAAGGCTTAAAACTTACTAGAACCTTGATTTCAGAATTGAGTTATATGGCCAATTTTTCAAGTTGTCAATAAGCTTTTGAGCGAGCCTTTTGCTGTGCTGTGGTTAGGGTTTGACTTAGTGCTTATGATGGAAGACAATTGGCTTGCTAGCTGACCTAGATTCATGCTCATGAGAGAACTAGTCCTAGGGTTTTTTCATTAACAAATTTTTCCTTCTTTTAAGCCAAGACCAAGACTTAGTGTGCAATTTAACCCTAGCCTGAGTTTTTGAGTTGGCCCATGATATATGGAAGTTGTCCAAATTCAAATGACACTATTCCATTGGTTTTTGAATTTTATTTGAATTTTCAAAGATTTAAAATGAATTAAATTATCAAAAATTAAATAAAATAGAAAAATCAATATTTGGTCTTGAAATTAATCATGGGACACGTGTATGGCATGACAAGGATGAATCAAGTGGAAGAAAGTGGGCCCTTTTGTCAAAAATTGAAGTTTCAAGGATAGTTGACTTTTGCCATTTCACAAAAATTTCCCAACTTCTAAAAGGCATAACTTGCTCAATTTTTAAGCTTTTCACATGTTCTTGGACATTTTGGAAAGGTCTTTGAGTCCTCTAACCAATGCCTTTGGTCCCATGTCATTTTGATTTACCAATCTCAAGTTATGGTCTTTGACTTAAAGTCCCTTTTTGTTGACTTTTGAAAATGACCTATAATGTTGAAATTGATAACTTTTTGTGAGAGCATTTCTTGGACTTGAAGTATGAAGATGAGTTGTAGGAAATGTCTTTCTCTTCAAAATGAGCTTTGGATGGAATTTTTCTGATGATCCATGTGAAAGTTATGCCCTGGTCAATTTCAGTTGACTTTTTCAGCTGTCCAAATAAAGGAACTTTTGCATCTTGATGATTTTCTGAGCCAATTTTTGAGAATCATGATCAAGCATTGATCAAATGATGTTTGTGGCTTCAAAATGATATGTTGACCAAAAATTTGAACTTTTGACTGCCAAATGACCATTTTGCCCCTACAGTTGACTGTAGTGCAATTTAGGGTTTTGACTGTGCAATCTTGAGCTGGATGCCTTGAAACTTGATATGAGGATGCTTGACCATGTTTGTAAGCATATGAGACTTGATTGGGCCTTTGAACACTTCCTTTTCTTGATCAGACTCAAAACCCTAATTTTGACTGTATGGGAGACTGTTGCACTGCACAACCCTTGGGGAATTTTGTAGCTTGGCTTGGAAATTTCTTGAGGAATATGGGAGGGCAAATTTTGGGGTATAACAGTTGCCCCTGTTCAATCTTCTTAGACCCGAGGATGCAGATTGGCTGACGTGCCTTTCGTAATCCGAGGGTAGAAGATGATTGGACACTAGAGTGCCCAGAAATTTGCGCTCTCATGTTAGCAGTGATGGGAGAATGGGCTTATAGATGCCATCTGGATGTTTGATTGCGTAAGAGATTCCTTGGCGAGAACCTGCATACCTGCAAAACAGAAAATGAGTACCTGACACGTTGCAGGAGCTGATGTTTAGATGCCTGGTATAGATGTGTCCCGACTGGTTACAGGAGCTGAGTCTGGAGCTTCAAACGGCGATGAAAGAACCAGGGATGATTACTTCCTTAGCATGAATGGTAAGAGAGCCTTGGGCGACTTTAACTTCAACAACGCTTGTTGAGAAAAATCTTGGGGATTTTAACTTCAACAACGCTCGTTGAGAAAAATCTGGGTGATTTTAACTTCAACAACGCTCGTTGAGAAAAATCTGGGGTGTCTTCTACTGGGATAGGAATCAGGGAGATCTTAGGGTCGATCTGACTGAACCAGAGAGGCCTTTGACTGGGTAAGCATCAGGAAAATCTTAGGGTCGATTTAACTGAACCGGTCTAGGTCTTGAAATGTCTTCAACTGGATAAGCATCAGGGAGATCTTAGGGTCGATCTGACTGAACCAGAGAGGCCTTTGACTGGATAAGCATCAGGAAAATCTTGGGGTCGATTTAACTGAACCGGTCTAGGTCTTGAAATGTCTTCCACTGGATAAGCATCAGGGAGATCTTAGGATCGATAGAAGGCCTTTGACTGGATAAGCATCAGGAAAATCTTGGGACGATTTAACTGAACCGGTCTAGGTCTTGAAATGTCTTCAACTGGATAAGCATCAGGGAGATCTTAGGGTCGATCTGACTGAACCAGAGAAGGCCTTTGACTGGATAAGCATCAGGAAAATCTTGGGACGATTTAACTGAACCGGTCTAGGTCTTGAAATGTCTTCAACTGGATAAGCATCAGGGAGATCTTAGGGTCGATCTGACTGAACCAGAGAAGGCCTTTGACTGGATAAGCATCAGGAAAATCTTGGGACGATTTAACTGAACCGGTCTAGGTCTTGAAATGTCTTCAACTGGATAAGCATCAGGGAGATCTTAGGGTCGATCTGACTGAACCAGAGAAGGCCTTTGACTGGATAAGAATCAGGAAAATCTTAGGGTCGATTTAACTGAACCGGTCTAGGTCTTGAAATGTCTTCAACTGGATAAGCATCAGGGAGATCTTAGGGTCGATCTGACTGAACCAGAGAAGGCCTTTGACTGGATAAGCATCAGGAAAATCTTGGGACGATTTAACTGAACCGGTCTAGGTCTTGAAATGTCTTCAACTGGATAAGCATCAGGGAGATCTTAGGGTCGATCTGACTGAACCAGAGAAGGCCTTTGACTGGATAAGCATCAGGAAAATCTTGGGACGATTTAACTGAACCGGTCTAGGTCTTGAAATGTAGCTTGAGAACTTAACTGGATCTTTCCTGAAAGGTAAAAGTCAGTCATATGCAATGCATGATATGGATCAAGCAATGATGTTCTCCACATAAATGAGATTTGTAAGATATGATGTGTACATGCATGCTATAATGATGTATGTGATGTTTTATGTATGTTTTTGTCTAGGAAAGTGAATCCTTGACGGGTGCCGGGAAGTCGTATCCTGGGCTGATGTCGAAGAATAGATTTTGCTTCCGCTGGGGATGATAACTGCAAGGATACCGGTAGGAGAAGATGACTCCGTTGCGGAATAAACTTGGCGAATGGAAGATTCTGCGGGGAGAAAAGATACTCTAGCGACCGTGCTGGGAAGCAATACTCTGTGGGGATAGAGATGCTTTGCTGAGTGTTGATAGTAGTAATTTGCTGGCGATATCCTTGTTGTACTGAAAGTGTTGATGGACTTCGCTGGGGTGAGAAGACTTCGTCGAGGACGCTCTTTCTGTGGCTTTTGGCTGAGGATAACCCAGTTATATCCTGTTGAGGAAATAACTCTTTAAATCAAGCCAGACGACGCGTTCGTGCTCTGCGAGGGATAAGCTTCCAGGATCTACTGGGGATAAGCTTACTGCTTAGGGGAGATGAATTCCATTTCTCCTGGGGAAACTGGATTGGACTCTTCTGGGAAGTTTTGAACTGCGGGGGAAGTGATTCCTTTGAATGTCTGGTATACCGCCGGGGAACAATCTTTAGATCAAGACTGCCCGGGATGCTTGTTAAGAATGCATGTATGTTGCTGGGGAATATTGGGATCTGCTGGAGGATACCCAACTTCCTTAAGATTGATGATAGCTTTGCTTGGGGAGAGTGCACTGACTTGCTGGCTCACT
Organism: Vicia faba; assembly: GCA_948472305.1. NCBI lineage: Eukaryota > Viridiplantae > Streptophyta > Magnoliopsida > Fabales > Fabaceae > Vicia > Vicia faba. The sequence goes on along the minus strand of OX451739.1, from coordinate 800,679,949 downwards.
CTCTGGGGAATTAAGACGTCTGGTTATGTTTTTCAGCTGAACATCCCTTATATCTTGTGGACAGAGCAATTAGATCGCTTGGACGGCTCATCATTGCCCCTGTTTCTGAGGTGGGAGAGGAAGACCTGTGAGGTGCTGATAGTTGTTGATGGACAAACCTTCTTCTGGTAGGTAGGTGACAAGATGACAGGACATAGTCGTACGCTTTGATCCCTAACTTTTGCCTGGACCGCCCTTTCGGGTTTTCGGTCCACCGGGATACCCATTTTTTCCCAAGCCGCCTTTTCAGGTTTTCGACCTGCCGGGTGTACAGATTTTTCATTTCATCCCTCATTTTGCCCGAACCTTTTGGTTTGCCGGGAAGCCCTTATTTTTGCCTAGGTATGTCAACCTAGCGGGTCTTTGATCGTGCGCAGTGTCTTTTCGACTATGTCCATGCTCTTAGAATGCAGGGAATTGCCCCTGTTAGAAGTATTGCGCTGCCGTACCACTAGAAGATGTCTGATCAGGCAAGATTCGTTGTCGGGATGCCCCAGGTGATCCAGATGGAGATTTGCTCCAGGCTGGTTGGCCTTTTGAGAGATTCTCCGAATCTTGACTGAACTGCCCCAGATGATTGGACCATGATCATGTTGTGCCCCTTGATTGGAAGTGCTTTTGTTCACTAGGTATTCATCGTGCGAATTTCCCTGCTGTTCAAACAAAAAGTCATATGCAAACAAAGTTATGTTAACAATGCAAAGCCTATGTCTGTCTTGAAGATTTTGAAAATGCATTTTTTTCATAAAACATGTGAATGTTTGTAAAACATGATGTCAACTCTGTATTTACCGTAGGCCTTCAGGAGTCAGGATACCTTTCGTAACAGTATGCTTTCAAACTAACGCATGCTTCAGCTAGGACTTTTAAGGGTTATAACATGGCCTGGTTCACGGTTTAAGAAACAAAGGATAAAGGCTCAAATTATTTGTACCCACCCACTCTTCGTGATATTCTCCAAACCTAAACTCAGTTGATCATACGTTAGACCTAGTTTGAGTCTTTGTTCTGATTTTCCAGTGATGGTTCGGATATTGATGATTTATTCTGAATAGGCAGTCATCATTTTTTGTCGAGGGTTTGTAAGACCTTTTTCTTGTCTGATTTTTGTTATCCCTTTCTTTTTTGCCTGAACTGTTTCCTTTTTTGGAATTTCAGTCAGCGGGATGCCCCAGTTTCATAAGTCCCCTTTGTAGGTTTAGACTTTTTGGGCTTTTTCGTTTATGAATTTTGATGATGACTACCTGTCCTTTTGATTGTTCTGAACCATCACTGTCTTTGTTCGTTTTGTAAAGATCTCTTCGGTGCTATTCGTCATGCACTTGGATCAACTGAGAGAACTACCCTGCCCCAGGTTATGATAAAGGGTTTTAAATTTCGAAAAGAAAAACTCCTACTTCTTTGGCTCAGAGGGGTTGACGAAGGATTATCATCCTTATAACTCCAGTGTTTAGGGATTGAAACAATGCCTGTACCTCATTAGCGGGGTCTGTTCAAAAGCATACTGTAGATTATGGTATCATTTTCGTCATCCTCCCTCAAGAGGCTTAGAGTTTAGATCCAGAGTTGACATCAGAAAAAAAATATGAAAACAGTCTGCATATAGTGAATGCGAATATATTGATTCAAAAATAGACATAAGCGATGCATTAATGAAATAACAATGTTTTAACATGAATAAATGTTTGAACAAAAGAAAATTGCAACTTTGAACATTCGAATGAACAAAACTTTCCAGTCTCAGGATTTGTCACTTCAAATGGAAGATTCTCAGCAGAAGAATTTCATTTGGCCACCCGGCATGAACTCCAGCACCCTTCCGTCGACCAAGTCCTGGATCTTGTTCTTCAAGCTCCAACAGTCATCGGTGTCATGTCCAGGACTGTCAGAATGGTAGGCACATCTTTTATCAGGGTTATAAGTAGGAGCAGAGGTGCCAGGATTCTGGGGAGGACCTTTCAAAGTAATCAGATTGGCCTCCAATAAGTGTTTTAGCATTAGAGATGGTGGTATGCCAGTCTCAGTGAAATGTCTTCCAGGAGTGTATCGCTTGCGCCGATTACCCCGTTGATGCTGGGCTTGTGAAGTAGTAGCAATTTGGAGAGGTCTATTCATTGGGCCCGGCCTTTGCCCTCTTGGAAGCTGTTCCATGACTTGGTCCCTGACTTGGGTTGGTTGCTTCATGTCTTGATGAAGCTGACTGATCATGGCCCTCAGCTCTCCTTGCTCCTGAGCTAAACCTTGAATGAGGGTCCTTTGCCCCAGCATATGGGTCTTCAATGTGTCTACCTCAGCTTGTAGACGTTTCAGCTGTTCGTCCTTGTCATCCTCAGCATTGTTCCTGACCAAAGTCCCCGTGAGAAGTGTCCTTAACTCCTCCTGCCCCTTGGATAAATTCAGGAGGATGTCCCCGAGCCGAGCCTCTTGAGCAAGAAGGTCCTGGTTGTCTTGTTGTGAAGCCATTGCTGAAATAAACAGCGGGAAAGGTAAGTGACCTGCAACAAAGATACCTGTTATGTAAGGATGAGTATGATATGCACGCAATGTTTTCAAGGATCTCGCGGGGTAAACAAGAAAATTTGTTAGCATTGGAATTTATAGCTTGATTGAAGGACACCCATGTTGTTGAGAACTCTTCTTCAAGGGTCAAAGGCTCACCATATCCAGTGGGTCATAGCCTCTGACTTTAGTCATCATGTTGGTTTTGATTTCCAAACAACCTTGGTTAAGGGAACCTTCTTCAAGAGTCAGAGCTCACCATATCAAGTGGGTCATAGCCCCTGACAACTTTGTCTAAAGGAAAATAAATCCTCTTTGCCCCTTGTTGGGGTAGTTGATTCACCATGACCTGCATCACAAGCCCTTGAGATCCTTGAAATGGGTTAGGATGTATGCAATGGTATGATGTCATGATGTTATGCTATGCATGGGGTAATGTAGGTGACCCTGTTATGAGTCCCAATTAAGGACTGCAAACCAAAACCTGCAAGAAACTTAGTAAGCCTTGTTATAAGTCCTAGTTAAAGACTGTGAACAAAACCTGCAAGAAGTTCAGATGTCAGATAACAAGCATGCAAGTAATTCAAGTAGGAAGGCACACAAGTCACACAAGAGAAGCCCTTAAAGTTTAAGCCAGCACGGAGTCTGGGTAGTACCCTCTTGAAGTTGGTGGGCTCAACCTGTCCTATTAGAAGTAACCGGGTTCTAAGGGTCCCAATATCACGGGATTGCTTTCATTGTTCATCGTTTCGATTTAGCCACTGAACTGGCGACCGAAATATCCCAGGAAAGCAACCCTCAATTGGGTGTAGTATCGAGTATCAACCAACCTCGGACTACACCAAAGTCAGTTATCTCACTACCCTAAAGAGGCCAAGATGGTTCAATTAAGGTTCCTAAGGTCTGTTGATGCTTCATGACACCACATGGAGGCCCCGTACTCTCCTTGACTGAACTCAAGGGTTACCGGTACACACCAAAGTGCCACATCAACGTAGCAGACTACTTCAACCATGTCGGTATACCCCGCACAGTTCCCTCACAGCCTTGTTGCTACTTTCTAAGAAAGGTATCCCCAGATCCGGGTTAGGATCTATAGAACTCCCAAGCAACCCACAATAATAAAGCAAGCAAAGAAGACAATTGAAAACATAGTTATGACCTAGCCCTAAGGTATACCTCACTTTGAGTATTTCTCCCCAGCAGAGTCGCCAGTTCTGTGATCGGTGGATCTGGAACTGACTGTTTAAAGCTGGTTCGCGAAATGTCGCAGAAGCAAGAGTCGCCACCGTCTTTTATTTTCTCCAAATGGAAAGGACAAAAGCACAGAAAAATTCCTTATAGAGATTGCTCTCGGTTCGGGAGGTAGGTTATAGAAAGGGAAGGTGTTAGCACCCTTTCTATCCATGGTTATCCATGGGCTCTTAGGTACTTGCTCAATGTGTTTTCAAAATTGTTTGTTTGCTTTTCAATGTGGGTTTCAAAAAGATTCTTTGAAAAGTTTCAGTTCAACTCGTACGTCAGAGTGTTTGAAAAGTTTGCTTTGAAAGCTTTTGAAAATGTGTTGGTGTGAAAAGATTTTGATTTGTTTGAAATTAGAGCAAGTATCCTTGAGAACCTACCTACCCTAAGGAATTCGTCTGTGTAAATGTCCTTTAAAGTAGTGCCATCCCACCATTGAGAGGTAGGTAGCACCACCGTTGGAGGTGTTCGGGTCAATTCGAGTTTGTAGGGACATGGTGATCACCGGAGCAATGGGAAGACACCTTAGAAGCTACCCTCATGCCAGGTTCCCGGATCATGAGGACTTACTAAGACATCCTCTACTCGACGATCACCTTTCGAGGCAAGGCAACAGTGAGGCGTACCCTAGGGGTGGTGTGTGCGATTCGTGTGTCCTTTTCATTCGTATTTGTCTTGTCATGTTCATTGTGATTTACGCTTGATTTTAATTAAGGCCATTCATTCTTGCATGCTTATTTAACAGTTAATATTTGCGAGGAAAATAAATCTAAACTATTACAAATGGCGCGGGTCCACATCGCCAAAATTAAACCGAACCCGATTTGACGGAAAGTAAATAAAGCAAATAAAAATGCGAAAAGTATAAATTGTTACAAGGCTTTGGGACATGTACATAATGAATAATAAGCGATAAAGTAAATGTGCGAAATAAAATAATTAAGACAATGGGCGTTGGACCCTTTTGCAAAAAATTAAATTTAATGAGGAATTAGAATTAAAAAAAAGAATGTTTTTGGTATTTTTGTATTTTTTAAGATTTAAAAGAAAAAAGAACTTTTTAGGATGAAATTTGAAATGCAAATCCTAATTCTAATATTTTTTAGTTATTGTGAAAATGTTATATTAATCTAAATTAAATCCTAACTTTTACTTATGTACATTTAATTATAAAAATAAAATAAATAAATAAATAATATTGTGATAAAAAAAAAAAGGAAAATTTAAAAGGTATAAAAAGTCATTAAACCTAATGCTATATTTTTGGATTTTTAGTTATTAAGAAAGTATTAAAATCTAACCTAAAATGCAACCCTAGTTTAATTATGAAAATTACTAATATTATGGCAAAAACAAGGAAAGTTAAAAGGAATAAAAAAAAGTCATTAACCTAATGCTATATTTTTGGATTTTTTTATGGAAGAAAGAATTAAAGTTAAAACCTATTTTACTAAATTTATTTACATGTTAATTATTTACAAGAAAATAAATAAAATAAATATTTTTTATATTTTTATCCCTTTTTCTGATTTTTTTGATATTTTTGTATTTTGTAAAGAAAACAATTAATTAATTAAAACAATGAAAATAAATAAAAAAATAAATTATGAAAAGCAAAGCAAACCAGGGGGGTGACCCCAAAATTGGGGGTAAGGCCTAGCATTCTGGCCCATTAACATTGAAATCCACTTGACTTTTCAGTTCACGTGCCAATGCGTTGACCATAGTGTATCATGTGCCTTGAATCTGAGCCCTCTGATTGATCTACTGGGACGCGTGGACGATGAGTTTTGAGTGTGCATGATGCGTCTTAGGATTGTGCCTGCATATGATTATCAATGAAAAAATAGTAACGAAATTACTCAGACCTGGGATTCGAACCCAGGTCTTGGACTTTGCAAAGTGACACCTGCACCACTGAACCAAACGCTTTTAATTTAACATATAACAACATATAAATATAATAAGTAAAACATAATGTTAGTGGATTAAAAACGCGCGAATTTCAAAAGCACCAATGACCATTGGACACGAGGTCATCTTCTCCACTTTTCCTGAAACCACAAAACAAAGGCCACGGTTTTTTATGCGTGGGTTTAGGCACCTTTAGAAGAAATAGCGAATAGCGCTATGTAGCTCATAAATTGTTCGCGAAGGTTGATTCATGTTCGTCTCAATGTACTGAATGCAATGGTCATGGTCTGAAGCTTTAATTTTTCTTCTTTGCAAAAACCCCAATTTTAAAACCTGCAAACCCTAATATCCAAACATGGCATAATCTCGTATGATCAATAAAAACACAATTAAAAGTAATGGTTAGCTTGGAAACTTCATTATGAACAAGAATTCATCAATCAAAATGCAAAAAGATGTATGATTTGAGATATGCGATTTCAAAATTTTCGAGGTACAGTCTGAGCTATAGATACCACTTCTTTGCGTCTTGGTTGATGTTAGGAATTGGCACACGTTCAGGAATGCCTAAGGAAACTATTGGAATCAGTATTAAGGCTTAAAACTTACTAGAACCTTGATTTCAGAATTGAGTTATATGGCCAATTTTTCAAGTTGTCAATAAGCTTTTGAGCGAGCCTTTTGCTGTGCTGTGGTTAGGGTTTGACTTAGTGCTTATGATGGAAGACAATTGGCTTGCTAGCTGACCTAGATTCATGCTCATGAGAGAACTAGTCCTAGGGTTTTTTCATTAACAAATTTTTCCTTCTTTTAAGCCAAGACCAAGACTTAGTGTGCAATTTAACCCTAGCCTGAGTTTTTGAGTTGGCCCATGATATATGGAAGTTGTCCAAATTCAAATGACACTATTCCATTGGTTTTTGAATTTTATTTGAATTTTCAAAGATTTAAAATGAATTAAATTATCAAAAATTAAATAAAATAGAAAAATCAATATTTGGTCTTGAAATTAATCATGGGACACGTGTATGGCATGACAAGGATGAATCAAGTGGAAGAAAGTGGGCCCTTTTGTCAAAAATTGAAGTTTCAAGGATAGTTGACTTTTGCCATTTCACAAAAATTTCCCAACTTCTAAAAGGCATAACTTGCTCAATTTTTAAGCTTTTCACATGTTCTTGGACATTTTGGAAAGGTCTTTGAGTCCTCTAACCAATGCCTTTGGTCCCATGTCATTTTGATTTACCAATCTCAAGTTATGGTCTTTGACTTAAAGTCCCTTTTTGTTGACTTTTGAAAATGACCTATAATGTTGAAATTGATAACTTTTTGTGAGAGCATTTCTTGGACTTGAAGTATGAAGATGAGTTGTAGGAAATGTCTTTCTCTTCAAAATGAGCTTTGGATGGAATTTTTCTGATGATCCATGTGAAAGTTATGCCCTGGTCAATTTCAGTTGACTTTTTCAGCTGTCCAAATAAAGGAACTTTTGCATCTTGATGATTTTCTGAGCCAATTTTTGAGAATCATGATCAAGCATTGATCAAATGATGTTTGTGGCTTCAAAATGATATGTTGACCAAAAATTTGAACTTTTGACTGCCAAATGACCATTTTGCCCCTACAGTTGACTGTAGTGCAATTTAGGGTTTTGACTGTGCAATCTTGAGCTGGATGCCTTGAAACTTGATATGAGGATGCTTGACCATGTTTGTAAGCATATGAGACTTGATTGGGCCTTTGAACACTTCCTTTTCTTGATCAGACTCAAAACCCTAATTTTGACTGTATGGGAGACTGTTGCACTGCACAACCCTTGGGGAATTTTGTAGCTTGGCTTGGCAATTTCTTGAGGAATATGGGAGGGCAAATTTTGGGGTATAACAACTAGAAATAAGGAAAGGTTAGTTGCACAAGGATACACTCAAATTGAAGGGGTGGACTTTGATGAAACCTTTGCTCCTGTGGCCAGACTTGAATCAATCAGACTACTATTGGGAGCTCATGCATACTGAAATTTAAATTGTTTCAAATGGATGTAAAAAGTGCCTTATTAAATGTCTATGTGAATGAGGAAGTCTATTGGAACAACCATAGGGATTTATTGATCCAAGTTTTCCTAAACATGTCTACAAACTGAAGAAAGCTCTGTATGGATTGAAGCAAGCTCCAAGAGCTTGGTATGAGAGACTGACAGAATTCCTAGGGGAGAATGGATATAGGAAAGGTGGCATAGACAAAACCCTCTTTGTCAAAGAAGAAGAAGGGAAGATTATGATTGCTCAAATTTATGTTGATGATATTGTATTTGGTGGGATGTCAAATGAGATGGTTCAACATTTTGTAAAGCAAATGCAGTCTGAATTTGAGATGAGTCTTGTTGGTGAATTAACCTATTTTCTTGGTCTGCAAGTTAAACAAATGGAAGATTCCATATTTTTATCTCAGATCAAATATGCCAAGAATATAGTAAAGAAGTTTGGGATGGAGAATGCCAGTCAAAAAAGAACCCCTGTTCCCACACATCTAAAGTTGACTAAATATGAAAAAGGAGTAAGTGTAGATCAAAGTCTCTACAGAAGAATGATAGGAAGTCTTCTACATCTCACAGCTAGCAGACCAGACATTGCCTTTGTTGTAGGTGTGTGTGAAAGATATCAGGTTGATCCTAAAGTTAGCCATGCCAACCATGTGAAGAGGATTCTTAAATATGTGAATGAGACAAGTGACTATGGTATGTTGTACTCTCATGGATAAAACTCTGCCTTAACAGGTTTTTGTGATGCTGATTAGGCGGGAAATGCTGATGATAGAAAAAGTACATCAGGAGGAGGCTTCTTTATGGGAAATTATATCATATCATGGTTCAATAGGAAGCAAAATTGTGTGTCTTTGTCCACTGCTGAGGCTGAGTATATTATTGCAGGAAGCAGTTGTTCTCAATTGGTTTGGATGAAACAAATGTTAACAGAATACAATGTCAAACAAGATGTCATGACATTATTCTGTGACAATTTAAGTGCCATAAACATATCAAAGAATCCCATTCAACACAGCAGGACTAAGCATATTGACATCTGCCATCACTTTATAAGAGAGCTTGTTGAAGAAAAGATTGTTGCCTTAGAACATGTAGCCACTGAATTACAACTGGAAGACATCTTCACAAAGGATTTGGATGCTAATCAATTTGAGAATTTAAGAGGAAAATTAGGGATCTGTTTATATGATGGTTTGTAGCAATTAAAAGTGTGTGGGAATATTATTAAACTAATATTGTATTATTTGTGTTTCCAATAAATAAAATTTAGAAATCAATCATTACAAGACTGCCTCTAATTGTTTCCCACATGCTAAAAAATTTCTTCTCTCTAATTTCACAAACTCTCCATTCTCCTCCACAGAAAAAGGACCTTTTCCATTCTTCATCTCTTTGCTCAAAAATTCTCAAACATGTCTCAACATCATACATCATCTTCCTCAAAATCTGTCAACCTCCCTGAAAATCTTTCCCTTGACAGAGTACTCGATGCTACTCCTCTAACAACATCCCACCTCTTGATGAAAAGGTCAAGAAACCCAGATCATCACCTACAATGTAATCCAAAGATGATAGAGGCAACTCTTCCACTGCAACTGATAATAGAACAGAAGAAGAGATTGTCAATGTTGATAGCAACATCAGAAAGCTAGTAGACAGAGTATTAAATGAAGGGTTCTCTTTGCCTGGGATTTCTACTCCCCTTGCTTGCATGCCTTCTCCTGCTGATAGAGGAAGTAACCCTAAAAGTGATGCTGCTGAATCATCCACCTTCAAGAAAGATACTGCTGAAAGCAAACTTGAGAAGCTTCCTATCTCTTCTCTGAAGGAAGTGGAAGAAGAAAATGTTGAACAAAATGTTAAAGAGAACTCTCCTTCTAAAGAAGATGTTGTTGCCTCTAAGGATGGAAAAGGTTACAATGCTTAGAGTGTTGTTAATGTAGATGAGTTATCTGACAATGAGCTCATTACTAATGTTATGCCTGGTATTACAAGAAGGCTAAAGTCCTGGAAAGTGAAGGATGCAAGTGTCATACCCCCTGCCAAAATAACTAAGAAAATCCTGTATGGACCCCCAAAGCCAGGAAGTAAAGTGATTCCTCTCTCTAGTAAAAGAAAAGCTAGACTTGTTAGCTCCACAGATGATGATGAGGATGCTTGTGATACGGTGGCAGAACTGACTGTTTTGTTACTACTGGTTTTGCGTTTTTTGTTCGCAAATGTATGGTAAGTAAGAGTCGCCACCGATTTTTATTTCATCCAACAAAGGAAAAGGAAAAAGAACAGAAAAAACCTTTTTCGAGATGTTTCTGAGTACGGGGGGTAGATTATAGAAAGGGAAGGTGTTAGCACCCTTTCTATCTGTGGTTTTCCATGGGCTCTTAGGTACTTGCTCATTCTTAAATTTCTTTTGTGTGTTTGTGTGTTTGGAAAAGTTTTGAAATTGCCTTAGTGCGGCGTTTCACTTTATGGTAACCCTTGTATCAGTCCTCAAGGGTGTGATAAAGTGTTTTTTTGAAAACTTTAGGTTGAAAGTTGTTGTTTTGAGCAAGTACTTAAGAGTTTCTACCTACTCGAAAAAAGGTTGTTCGTTTTCTTGTTTCCTTTAGACAGCACTATCCTACTATTAAGGAGTAGGTAGCTCCATCATAGGAGTTTAAGGGACAATCGAAAGGGATGAGTACGATCACTAAAGCAATGGTTAGGAAACCTTAGTAGTTACCCTAGAGTCCTAAAGATCTTTTGAAGGCAACATTTGAATGGGTCATTTTTTATCTTTCGGGACTAGAGGGCAACCACTAAAACTCCCTATACTTCATGATCGTTTACTGAAGGCAACTGAAGTGGGGAAAACCCTAGGAGTGAGCATGTGCAAGTGTTTGATTTCAATTTATTTAATCTTTGCACATTTATGGTTTTCTACTGTTTTAAACGTTGATCTTTTTCATACAATCCTATTATCAATCATCTAACAATTCATAATGACGGAAAGTAAAATGCGAGAAATTTAAACCTAGTTATTACAAGGCTTTGGGGAGGGGGATTACATAATAAAATTTGGGAAAAACAGTAAATGAAAATGATAATAAACATAAGTTAAAATTATTATAAACTCGGAGAAATTACATTAATTGGAAAAATAATGAAATAAATGCGCGGGACAAAATTAAATATGGGGAATTGACAATATTCAAAGATATTTAATTTAGTGAATAAAGAAAGATATTTTTTTTTTGGATTTTTTGAGAAAAAAAATAATTAATTTTCCAAATTAACCTAATTTCTAATTAATTTTAATTATGAAAAAATTGAATTTAAATTATCCTAATTAATCTAATTAATTAATGAAATTAAATATTTTATGAAAAAAACCTAATTCTAATTTTTGTGACTTTTGTGATTTTTTGAGATTTAATTAAAAATATTTTTAAAACAATTAAAATAAATAAATAAAACAAAAAAGGGTTAAAGAAATTAAAACAAAAAAATTGAGATGTGCCTGATGTTGGAAACAAATCTGGGGGATGTATGTTGAATTTGTCCAGGCCCAGAATAGCTGGCCCATTTATGTTGGATCCAGTGGGGATCATCTTTATGGAGTGCACCGTGTGTTTAGCTTATAATGCGTTAGATCTGGACTGATGGTGGATCCAGTGGATAGGATCTAGTAGCGCATAGCATGGGCCTGGGCGTGAGGTACATGGAATCTGCAAAGAAATCATGAGAAAAATAATGTACAAGAGGAAGGGGTCGAACCCCTGACCTCTTACACACACGCGTCTTAAAACCTCCTCCCTTTGCCACTAAACCATTTTCTTCATTCATTAATACAAATACAAATAGTATATTATAAAGAATGAAAAGGCATCTTCTTATAAAAACACGCGAAAATTTAAATGGACCATTTAGGATCTGCCACGCCTTCATCTTCCTCGCTGGGACTATCGTCTTAGGTAAAGACTTTTACCTACGGTCTAACGTTTGTAGCTGTAACCTGTGCATCTCAAAAATCATATCCAGGCAATATAAATTCATTCTAATTACACAGACCAATTGGGTTTGGTCTCTTGAACGCAGTGGTATCCATCTTTGGCCCTGATTTTGCCTGAAGCGAAAAGCCCTAAAAAATCTGTAAACCCTAATAATGGTAGGTTGTCCAATACGCATCAAAACTTACAATAAAATATACAAACATGTTCTAAATAATGATACAAACATAAATGTATAGTTAGAAATCGTTTATCGTGCATAAATTGCAAGAATCAATTTCAATATGGAAGGAAAACCGTGGTATCCATGTAGCACGTTTCTGGGCTTGTTAAGACTTGGTGATGATCCAAACAGCTCCCAAATACTTCCAGGAATGAGTTGCTGGCCTTGAAACACCTTGAATCTCCTTGTAGAAGGAAATCTGATTTCCTTTTTTTGTTTAAAATTTGAGTTTGTTCTTGCTTTTAGAGAGGCAGGTTACGCATGAATTCCTTTCCTCTAGGGTTCACAATGCCTCTGTATATGTACTGAATCAAATTAGGTCAATAGAATTAGAAAAAATCCAAAGATGTAATGGTCTTGAATTTTGATTTAAATCTTCCCAAAATTGGAGATTTCCTCTTGTTTTAGCTTGGCACGTTTTTGCTTGATGTTATACTGCTTGCATGATCTATAATTCAATGCAAAACAAATCTCATTCCCTTAACTTGATTTAATTTGATTTTATTTGAATTTATTTGATTTTTAAATGAATAAAAATAAAAAAAAATTAAATAAACAAAAATAAAAAGGCATCGAGGGTCCCATAGCTCGTGGACCATGCTAGGACTAGAATTCAATCTTGAAAAGATGGGCCCATGTGGAAAAAATGCAATTTTGGGCATTGTTGACTTTGTGCAAATTTCCAAAAATGGCCAACTTTGACAATGCATATATCTCTTAATTTTGACAATAAGAGGGTGTTCTTGGACTTTTTAGAAAGCTTATAATGTACTATAAACAACCCTTTTAGTTTCATCTCAATTGTATCTTCCATGTTCATGTACGAAGCTTTGACCCAAAAGGTGTTTTTGTTGACTTTTTGAAATGACCTATAATGTCTGAATTTATATATTTTCATGAGTGAATTTTTTGAACTTGAGGGTTGATGATGAGTTGCATGGAATTGGATTCTCTTAAAATTATCCTTGGATGAGAAATTTCTAATAAAGTATGAGAAATTTATGCCTGGTCAAATTTGGTTGACTTTTCCTATAGAAACCCTAATTTAGCAACTTTTGAGATTTGAGGAATTAGGAGTATTCCTTGAGGAATCATGATCAACCCTAGATCAAATGATGGATATCACTTAAAAACGTTGATGTTGACCAAAAATATTGAAGTTTGACTGTGTGTGGGCCATAGTTGAATTTTGACCAAGTACAATTGATTTTCAGGCATTTAAGCAGTTGACTAAGCAAACTTCTTGTGCAAGGCATGAAACTTGGCATGAATGATCTTGAGGACATACTAGGGAAATGGAAACCATTTATGACCCTTGGAACTCAAACATCTTGATGAGGAGTGAAACCCTAGTTTTAGGCTAATTGTCTTAGGAGGAGGATTTGTCTGGTTAATCCTTAGCAATTGAGAACCTCTAGGAGTATGTTTTGTGTGAAAATGGGAGGGAAAATTTTGGGGTACAACAGCTTCCCCTGTTCAATCTTCTTAAACTTGAGGATGTAGATTGGTTGGTCTGCCTTTCGTGATCTGGAGGTGGAAGATGATTGGACACTAGAGTGCCCAGAAATTTGCACTCGCATGAAGTAATACTGATCGGTGATATCGGGAACGGGCTTACAAATTCCATTTGAAAGTCAATAGAGAGTCGTCAGAGATAGGCTTAAAGGTTCCATCCAAAAAAGCTATTGGTTGTATAAGATATTCCTTTGCGAGAATTCCTGTACATGTCGCTGAGGAGGACTTCGTTGAAGAATGTTGAGTTACGTTTGGGAAAATAGAGTATAGGAGCTTCGGTTGTCCATTACTCTATTGGGGAATTAACTCCTGGTTGAGGAGGTGGGAGTACACTGCATATCATGGTTAGGATCCAGGCTGCACGGCAACTTATTGGGGAAATGTGAAATCGATCGTATCTGGTCTGGTCCAGGTCTTACAGTGTTGTAAACTGTTGTCTAGAGATAAGGGAGAAGGAACTTGGATAGTAGGGTTACTTCGAAATGAGAGCCTGGATAGTAGGGCTATGAGAAGGAACCTGGATAATAGGGTTACTTCGAGATGAAAGCCTGGATAGTAGGGCTACGAGAAGGAACCTGGATAGTAGGGTTACTTCGAAATGAAAGCCTGGATAATAGGGCTATGAGAAGGAACCTGGATAGTAGGGTTACTTTGAGATGAAAGCCTGGATAGTAGGGCTACGAGAAGGAACCTGGATAGTAGGGTAACTATGAAATGAAAGCCTGGATAGTAGGGCTATGAGAGGGAACCTGGATAGTATGGTTACTTCGAAATGAAAGCCTGGATAGTAGGGCTATAAGAAGGAATCTGGATAGTAGGGTTACATCGAAATGAAAGCCTGGATAATAGGGCTATGAGACGGAACCTGGATAGTAGGGTTACTTCGAAATGGAAGGCTGAATAGTAGGGCTATGATAAAGAACCTGGATAGTAACGTTACTTCGAAATGAAAGCCTGGATAGTAGGGCTATGAGAAGGAACCTGGATAGTAGGGTTACTTTGAGATGAAAGCCTGGATAGTATGGCTACGAGAAGGAACCTAGATAGTAGGGTTACTTCGAAATGAAAGCCTGGATAGTAGGGCTATCAGAAGGAACCTGGATAGTAGGGTTACTTCGAAATGAAAGCCTGAATAGTAGGGCTATGAGAAGGAACCTGGATAGTAGAGTTACTTCGAAATGAAAGCCTGGATAGTAGGGCTATGAGAAGGAACCTGGATAGTAGGGTTACTTCGAAATGGAAGCCTGGATAGTAGGGCTATGAGAAGGAACCTGGATAGTAGGGTTACTTCGAAATGAAAGCCTGGATAGTAGGGCTATGAGAAGGAACCTGGATAGTAGGGCTACGAGAAGGAACCAGGATAGTAGGGTTACTTCGAGATGAAAGCCTGGATAGTAGGGCTACAAGAAGGAACCTGGATAGTTGGGTTACTTTGAAATGAGAGCCTAAATAGTAGGGCTATGAGAAGGAACCTGGATAGTAGGGTTACTTAGAAATGAGAGCCTGGATAGTAGGGCTACGAGAAGGAACCAGGATAGTAGGGTTACTTCGAGATGAAAGCCTGGATAGTAGGGCTACAAGAAGGAACCTGGATAGCTGGGTTACTACGAAATGAGAGCCTAAATAGTAGGGATATGAGAAGGAACCTTGATAGTAGGGTTACTTCAAAATGAGAGCCTGGATAGTAGGGCAATGAGAAGGAATCTGGATAGTAGGGTTACTTCGAAATGAAAGCTTGGATAGTAGGGCTATGAGAAGGAACTTGGATAGTAAGGTTACTTCGAGATGAAAGCCTGGATAGTAGGGCTACAAGAAAGAACCAGGATAATAGGGTTACTTCGAGATGAAAGCCTGGATAGTAGGGCTACAAGAAGGAACCTGGATAGTTGGGTTACTTCGAAATGAGAGCCTAAATAGTAGGGCTATAAGAAGGAACCTGGATAGTAGGGTTACTTCGAAATGAGAGCCTGGATAGTAGGGCTATGAGAAGGAACCTGGATAGTAGGGTTACTTCGAAATGAAAGCCTGGATAGTAGGGCTATGAGAAGGAACCTGGATAGTAAGTTTACTTCGAGATGAAAGCCTGGATAGTAGGGCTACAAGAAGGAACCTGGATAGTAGAGTTACTTCGAGATGAAAGTCTGGATAGTAGGGCTACGAGAAGGAACCTGGATACTAGGGTTACTTCGAAATGAGAGCCTGGATTGTAGGGATATGAGAAGGAACCTGGATAGTAGGGTTACTTCGAGATGAAAGCCTGGATAGTAGGGCTACGAGAAGGAACCAGGATAGTAGGGTTACTTCGAGATGAAAGCCTGGATAGTAGGGCTACAAGAAGGAACCTGGATAGTTGGGTTACTTCGAAATTAGAGCCTAAATAGTAGGGCTATGAGAAGGAACCTGGATAGTAGGGTTACTTCGAAATGAAAGCCTGGATAGTAGGGCTATGAGAAGGAACCTGGATAGTAGGGTTACTTCGAGATGAAAGCCTGGATAGTAGGGCTACGAGAAGGAACCAGGATAGTAGGGTTACTTCGAGATAAAAGCCTGGATAGTAGGGCTACAAGAAGGAACCTGGATAGTTGGGTTACTTAGAAATGAGAGCCTAAATAGTAGGGATATGAGAAGGAACCTGGATAGTAGGGTTACTTCGAAATGAGAGCCTGGATAGTAGGGCTATGAGAAGGAACCTGGATAGTAGGGTTACTTCGAAATGAAAGCCTGGATAGTAGGGCTATGAGAAGGAACCTGGATAGTACGGTTACTTCGAGATGAAAGCCTGGATAGTAGGGCTACGAGAAGGAACCAGGATAGTACGGTTACTTCGAGATGAAAGCCTGGATATTAGGGCTATGAGAAGGAACCTGGATAGTAGAGTTACTTCGAAATGGAAGCTTGGATAGTAGGGCTATGAGAAGGAACCTGGATAGTAGGGTTACTTCGAAATAAAAGCCTGGATAGTAGGGCTATAAGAAGGAACCTGGATAGTTGGGTTACTTCGAGATGAAATCCTGGATAGTAGGGCTACGAGAAGGAACCAGGATAGTAGGGTTACTTCGAGATGAAAGCCTGGATAGTAGGGCTACAAGAAGGAACCTGGATAGCTGGGTTACTTCGAAATGAGAGCCTAAAAAGTAGGGCTATGAGAAGGAACCTGGATAGTAGGGTTACTTCGAAATGAGAGCCTGGATAGTAGGGCTATGAGAAGGAATCTAGATAGTAGGGTTACTTCGAAATGAAAGCCTGGATAGTAGGGCTATGAGAAGGAACCTGGATAGTAAGGTTACTTCGAGATGAAAGCCTGGATAGTAGGGCTACGAGAAGGAACCTGGATAGTAGGGTTAATTCGAAATGAGAGCCTGGATAGTAGGGCTATGAGAAGGAACCTGGATAGTAGGGTTACTTTGAAATGAGAGCCTGTATAGTAAGGCTATGAGAAGGAACCCGGATAGTAGGGTTACTTCGAAATGACAGTCTGGATAGTAGGGCTATGAGAAGGAACTTGGGTCGTAGGGTTACTTCGTTTGATCATGTAGATTAGTTGACCCGTTTGGTTTCGGGAATTGAGTTTCCATTAGTTGTTTGCAGATGTGACCTGTATAAATGCTGGAATTATTGATGACAATTGTTTTTCCTTAAAAGATAACATGGTTAATTATATGCGATGCATGCAATGCATTGTGAGATAATGTTCTCAAAATAAATGAGATTATGCTATATGTTATATGTATACGCATGTCATGATATATGAGCACAAAATGCTATAGTGACATATCCGAGTATAGGAAAATAAATCCCTGACTGCTACTGGAGAATATAGCATTCCTGACTATTGTAGAGGACTACGGTTCTTCTACTTCCGCTGGGGATGGTGAACAGAAATGATTGTGCTGGAGATTTACTCTTTGTTGTTGGTAAATATTCTGCCAGGGAGAGACTCTGTATGAGAATAACTCTGCGGGGGAATGACTTTGTTGGAAGGATGAACTTCCATAGCTGAAACTCTGTCGTGGATTGAGCTTCTGTATTCAGAGAAATAAACCTTGTTTGGGAGAAAACTTTATGAACCGCTTGCGATTATGAAATTTGACCGGGGAGCATAGGCGTTGGTTTTTTGAAGAACCTGGCTAGGGAGATTACTTCCTATTTTGGAAGAGATGATATCAAATGCCTTAGTTGCTTTTACTCTATGGGGAGTACAGATGTTACAAGGTCGTATGTACTGATAATTATGCTTCAAAGGTTTCTCTGCCCTGGTACCGACTGGACAGAGTAACTGCCAGGTTTTGACATTTCTGGTTTTTGCCCCTGTTTCTTAAGTCACGAGCAATTGTCTTTCCGTTTCTTATGTAAATATTTATGAGAAGTAATCATATTCAAATGCATATGTCAAGAATAAATCATTGCACGTTCTTACAAAACAAAACAGAAAAGGAAAAAACACATAGTTTTTGTAAAACTGATTTGTATTAATTTTCGAAGTTGGCCTATAATAGGAGTTTTGGTACAAGGAGGCTAACGTTCTAGTAAGAGAACGCCGCTGTAGAAATATAAGCTATACAATATTGTGTAAAAAGAAAACAGCTATGTAAATCAATCCCATTGGGTTCCAATTCTACTATTTCCCCTATGTCTTCGAGCGTCTCATGACTTTGCTACTTGTCTGAAGCTAATTAGATTGATCGGTGCCGTTCGAACTTGACAGTTTCTAATGAGGTCTGATCGCAAGGTGATTCAATGGGACATAGTGATACGCTTTACATCCCTAATTTTTGCCTGGACTGCCCTTTCGGGTTTTCAGTCCACCGGGATACCCTTTATTGCCTAAGCTTCCTTTTCAGGTTTTCGATTTGCCGGGTGTACAGATTTTTTTAATTTTCATCCCTTATTTTTTCCCGAACCCTTTTGGCTCGCCAGGAAGCCCTTATTTATTGCCTAGGCCAGTCAACCTAGCGGGTCTTTTATCATGCGTAGTATCTTTTCACTATGTCTGTATTGACAGGGTGAGGAAGGTCGTCACCGTCCATGGTGGTTAGAATCGTGGCTCCACCCGAGAAAATGTTTTTACTTACAAATGTCCCTTCATAGGTGGGAGTCCATTTTCCCCTTGGATCACCTTGCGGAAGTATGATGCGCTTGATTACTAGATCCCCGACTTGATACTCTTAATGTTTGACTTTTTTGTTGAAAGCCTTGATCATTCGTTTTTGATAAGTCTGGCCATGACAGACAGCAGTAAGCCTTTTATCATTGATCAAATTCAGTTGATCAAGTCGGGTCTGGATCCAGTCGTCTTTGTTCAAACTCGTATCTTTCATAATCCTTAAAGAAGGAATCTGGACCTCGATGGGTAGGACTGCCTCCATGCCATATACCAGAGAGTAGGGTGTTGCCCTTGTCGATGTCTGTGTTGAGGTACGATACCCATGAAGAGCAAATTGTAACATCTCATGCCAGTCTTTGTATGTCACTGTCATCTTCTGTATAATCTTCTTGATGTCCTTGTTAGCTTCTTCAACAACGCCATTCATCTTTGGCCGGTAGGGAGAAGAGTTATGATGTTGTATCTTGAATTGCTTACAGAGTTTGGTGATCATCGTGTTATTGAGATTTATACCATTATCGGTGATAATTCTCTCTGGCACACCATACCGACAGATCAGGTTATGCCTGATAAACCGCGCCACGACATTCTTGGTAACGGTAGCAAAGGAGGAAGCTTCAACCCACTTTGTGAAGTAATCGATGGCCACCAGGATGAAGCGGTGCCCATTGGAAGCGGTAGGTCTGATTTCTCCGATCATGTTAATGCCCCACACTGAAAAGGGCTAAGGAGCCGTCAAGACATTCAAAGTAACTGGAGGTACATGCACCTTATCAGCATAGATTTGGCACTTATGACAAGTTCGGGAGTGTTGATAACAATCTGCTTCCATAGTGGACTATTAGTATCCTGCCCGTAGGATTTTCTTAGCTCTTGTCTACACACCGCAGTAAGATAGAGTCATGGTTTCGCTTGTAGAGGATTCCATTACTGAGGAAGAATTTCGCAGCGAAGTGAAAAATCATTTTTCATCATAACTTTGTGCCAAATTTCCACCATGATGCAAGATGATTCAAGGAAAAATTCCAACATGAAATTTGTAGATCTCAATGAGATATAAAACATTTTATTGTAGAACTTTTTCTATAAATGCTTGGATTTCAAGTTATGAATTTATGAAGACATGTCCATGATACTAAAAGACTTAGTGAAATTTTTCCCTAGTTAGGCAGATTTTTGGTACTAACTTCATAGTAAATTTTCACATGGTTCCAAGTTGATTCTTAAAAAATGTCTAACATAAAGGTTGTAGAGGATGTTACAAGCTTTCCAAAATGTCAAAGAACTCATCAAGACCATACTTGAGCTAAGAGAATCGAAGGCAAGAATTTAGGGTTTCAAACTTGTTTTACAAGGCAGATTTTATGATGAACAAGAACCAAATTCATAGCCATGCTGCATAATCTTCACTTTGCAGGCCTCAAACTTGTTTTTCACTCCATAATTAATGGTTTACACAACTGATTATGCCCTTATCCAAGTGTTTCAAGCTTTGTCCAAACCAATTTGCCATTTTGGGAAGAAAGTTCACACTTCCATTTTGGAAAAGTGGCTTTAATCACAATGTCAACTCTTCTTGAGCCCATATATTGTTGCTTCTGACTCCAAAACATTTCAAATCAATAAGCAACATATCTACATCCTGCTAACCACCCTACAAATCCTTGTAATTCACATTGAAACCATGTTTGTCAACTTTGCTTCAAAATCAAGTAACCAAGCCATATCATGTGATTTCCAATTCTGAGTTGTTTCAAGTCTCAAAACCTTTTGCCTATAAGTAAATACACTATTTTCAAGCTAGGACACATATGCTTAAGCCCTCAAACCTTCTCAAAGTCAGGATTGCATAAACAACATCCATTGTTGCACTTTCTTTCCAGAAATCCCAAACACCTAATCCACTCGCGCGTTTCTTAGCCTTTCACTTCCAAAAGTTCCTAAACATCATCTACAAACAATCTCACACCCTGTTGCACGACTGTAACATCTCCATCACCTTCCTCCATAACCAAAAAATAGAGCTTGCATCTTGACTTCTCTAGCATGACTCAAGCACTCTCAGCATCAAGTAAGGGTTGCATTAGCTTCCCGGGAACTCAAGGAAGCTAACCTGATCATCACAACTCTTTGAAAGCAGCTCAAACTCATTTTATGATTTCCAGTTCTTGAGGTATTTTTCTGAACTTTCATCTCTTCATTTAGGCATTATTAGGCTTTCATTTTCAAAGACAAAATGTAGATATCATTGCCCTGAAACTGTACATATTCATAGTTTTCATTTATTTTGCCTGAGCTTAGAGAATTTTAAGTTTGAATCTCTGAAAAAAGTTAGGTCAGGATTTGGTACTTTTAGAAATGCATGCTCATCTTTGATTGTTCATCCAAATTGTTTACATTTCTGAAATCCTGGTAAAATTTCTAACAAGTTTTATGTTGGAAGTTTTGAGAATGGATGAGAAATGAATGAGATACAGGGACTCTGGCTGGAGGTTGAAGATGAAGTTCATTTCTAGGAATGATTTTGTAATATATATTTATGGTTTTATTTAAGTTAACGGATGTATAGCCACCCATGTGGTAAGGCAGCACACGTATTATGTGAAGGGCGTGGATTCAAGGCCCAACGCTGCCCTTTTTCATATTTTTTTCAACATTTTCTTCTGTTTTGCAAGCAACCAGCGCGTCTGGGCCCTACACATTGGGCTTTACCATTTTTGCTTGTTCTGACCCCATGTTTCCATTTACAACATAGCCCATTTATTTTATTTTTATTCTTTTTTTCTGATTTCCAAACAAAATCAAACATGAGCCAGGCTTCAAACAGAAACTGTTTTTTTTCCTAACAAACACCCTAAATTCCATTTTTACCTCCTGACTTTATATTTTCATATTTTGTCTTATTTTATTTATTTTTTTTATTTATTATTATTATTATTATTACTAATTATTAAATCAAAAAATTCAAAAAAAATATTTTTATTTATTATTTGCATTCTATATACTTATATTTTATTCCTTTAAAAAACAAAAAGACAAAACATTTTTCTTATAAAAAACTTAATTTCTTTTTCTTAATAAATTAATAATTAGATTTAGGTTTATTTATTTCCTTTTTAATTAAAATTAACTTAGAATTTAGGTTTTCTTTTAATTAATTAATTTTCATACTATTTTGATTAAACTTAAAACCTTTTCTAAAAAATCCTAAAAATGCTTTCTTGATTAATTTTATTTATTTTAAACTAGGGTTTAATTTTACTTATTTTAATTAATTATTTTCTTTTAGATAATTAGGTTAAAACCAAGGCTCTTTCTTAACAAAATCCAAACAAAAAACTATGTCTTTTCCATTTACATCCTTGCACATTATATTCCTTTCAATTCTTGTGCATTATTCAAGTTTCAATATGGTTATAATAGATAATTAGGTTTAATTTCTTGTAATCCCCATTTATAAATTTGTATACCCCATCCCCAAATGATGTAATAGCGTAGTAAATTTACTTTCCGCAATTTATCGCTTTCAGATCAATGCTAGTAAATTAGGGTTTGTATGGAAAGATAAAATCAATGATTAGAGAACCCTAATTCAAGATAAACAATGCATGTAAATCAAACACACTTGCACACTTACACCCCTAAGGTTAACTCCACTTGTTGCCTAAAATGGCCATGTTACGCATGTGGGATGTCTTAGCAAAAACAATAAAAAAATATAAGATCATAGTCCCTCAATGACGCTACAAATGTTGCCTTACAAATGATCTTAGTCCCTCAAGAGAAATGCAAAGATATCTCACAACATTGCTATCATGACTATACAATGACCCACGCTCGTCCCTTTACATACAAAGATAAGGCTTCTTACCAATCAATGGTAAGATATCTATATCAAAGGAAAGGAGAGAAATGAACAAAAGACTTTTAAGTAAGTAGAAACGTTCTTAGTTGCTTGTTCACTTTCAAAACAAACACACACCAAACACTTTCAAAACATGAAATATTTTCAAAAGTCCAACACTTTGTATACGTTCTTACAAAATGAGAACCATTACAATTTTTTCCTAAACGAAGGCGCCTTTTCAAAAATACTTTCAAAAACCACCACAAAACATATTTTCAAACAAAGCAAGTGATCTAGCAAGCAACTAAGAGCCCATAGATAACTATGGATCAAGAGGGTGCTAACACCTTCCCTTTTCATAATCTACCCCCTCCCCCCGAACTCAATAAAATAATCTCAAAGGTCTTTCCTGTTCTTTTCAGCCTTTCCTTATTGGATAAAAGAAAAGTCGATGGCGAATCTTGCTAACCGCAATAATTGAGATCAAACGCAAAACAACCAAGTCAGTTCTCCCACCGTATTACACATATGTTGTGAACTGACTTGTACAAACAATAGAACAATGTTAGAGCTAAAAAACTATAGCATGAGTCAATGTATACTCACACGAGTCGACTCATTTTAGTGATAGAACAGGGTATGAGTCGACACAAGGCCTTATGCGTCAATACATACTGTTATCCAGACCCAAAAATGAAAGACAAAAGGTGTATTAAGCGACACAAAACACGAATGTGTCGACACAAACAAGAAATGAGTCGGCATATACCATTATGTATCGATCCATACTGAGTTGATTTTGGTTTTACAGGAACAAGAAGGGTTATGTGTCGATGCATAGATGCATGTGTCGACACATAATGGTTGAAAATATTGTTCCCTGTCTTTTACATTGTTTTTATATTTTCTATATATTTTCTTCATTGTTATTCAACATGGTTGTAATAATTAAGCTTATTCCATCCCCATTTGTAAATTATACCCCCATCCCCAAGTGATGTAATAGCTTAGGATTTTAATTTTCGCAATTTATCACTTTAATATAATTGTTAGTAATTAGGGTATGTATGGAAAGATAAAATCAATCGTTAGAAAACCCTAATTTCAAAGACTAAAATGCATGCAATCGAAACATAATTCACACACGCGCACCTTGAAGGTAATCCCGCTTGTTGCCTATGAATAAATAGTCATGTCCCTCGAATATGGGACGTTTTAGCAAAGATCCTCAATGATCCTGTAATGTTGCCTTTGTTAAAATGATCTTAGTCCCTATGAAAATTGCTAAAGCATCTCATAAGTTGCCTTCTATGACTATACGACGACCCATGCCCGTCTCTTCACTTCCAAAGATAGGGCTTATTATCAATCAATGGTAAGGTAGAAATATCTAAAGGAGGAGGAAAATAACAAGAACTTTTGAGTAGGTAGGATGCTCGTAGTTGCTTGCTCACAAACTAAAACCATCTCTACACTCACACTTTCAAAACATCTTCAAAAATAAACATCTTTTTGAACTATTTTCAAAAACCAACACTTTGTATACATTCTTATAGAGACGATAATCATTACAAAGTTTGCAGAAACAAAGGCGTTTTCAAAATATTTTCAAACTTACACCAATCACAAACACATTTCAAAACAAAGCATTTTTTAAAATGAGCTAGCAACTAAGAGCCCGTAGATAACTACGGATGAAAATGGTGCTAACACCTTCCCTTTTCATAACCTACCCCCTGAACTCAAGAAAATTCTCAAAAGATATTTCCTATTATTTTCACCCTCTCCTTTATTGGATAAAAGAAAAGTTGGTTGTGACTCTTGCTATCTGCAACAATTGCGATAAAACGCAAAACACCCAACTCAGTTCTCCCACCGTATTACAGAATTGGAGACTCTGCTGGAGACTTTATAAAGTGGGGTTACCTTAGAGCTATATCACCTTTAAATGCTTTCATTGTTTGATTTGTTTGCTTTACATTTATGGGTCCTTGTTTGAGTTTTTATTGATCCTCCACCCGGATCGGGGAACATTATTAGGTAAGTAGCAAAGAATTGTGGAAACTGTACGGAATAGACTGATATGGTTGAAGCATTGGATACGTTAGTGTGATGAATTTGTTGGTACCGGTATCCCTTGTGTTGAATCGAGGAGAATACGGGGCTGCTGAGCAGTGTCATGAAGCACTAACTGACCGTAGAACCTTTAATTGTACAACTTGGCCATTAGGAAGTAGTGAGATAGCCGACTTTGGTGCAAAGCTGAAGATTGGTTGATACTTGATACTACGCTCATTGAGATTGGACTTTTGGGATATTTCAGCCGCAAGAAAAGATTGATTGTGCTGAGACAATGCCCAATGAAGAAAGATCAATGATATTGAGATCCCCTAGAACCCGATTACTTTCTAGGACAGGTTGAACCAACTAAACTTTAAGAGGGAACTTACCTATGAACTCCACACAAGCCTAAACCTAAGGATCTGTTTGCTTTGCTTATTATTTGCATGTAACATAATGACATCATACCATAGAATTTTCAATAACCATTTCAAGGATCTCAAGGGTTTGTGATGTAGGGTTATATTGAACCAGACGTCTATCAAGGGGAAAGTGGATTTATTTTACTCTAGCCAAATGATGTCAAATAACCAAAGCACGATAACTTGAGTCAAGGGCTATGACCCACTTGACATGGTGAGCTCGATTCTCATAGAAGGACATTCAGCGATACGAAGTTCTTCAATCAATGCTGCAGTCAAAACTCAACTTCTAACATTTTCTTGTGTTTACCCCGCGAGATTCTTGAAAACATTGCATCCACATACCATGCATCATATCATGACAGGTGTTCCCCATATACGTTTTCTCATCTTCTTACTGTTTATTTCAGTAGAGATGGCTCTAGAACAGACTATCAAGGATCTTCAGACCCAAAATGCTCAACTTCAAGAAATGTTCTTGAACCTATCCAAGGGGAAAGAAGAAGTGAAAGCACTCCTCACTAAGAACATGACCAAGAAGAATCCCGAGGACAACAGGGATGACCGGTTGGAATGGTTACAAACTGAGATAGCAACAATAAAAATCCAGATGATGGGACAAATGGTGGGTCAGATGGATCTTACCTAAAATTTAGCTCGGGGACAAGAAGAGTTGAGAACTCTCATCAACAAGCTTCATCGAGACGGATGCAACCACATGGAACAAACGTCTAGAATTGAGGATCAAGTTATTAACCAGCCTCCGATGAGACAAGAAGTTGGCTTGGTCGAGAGAACACCTTTCAAAATGGTTTCTACACCGCAAGTCCAACAATGACCTCGCCAACCACGACAGGGTGGTCAACATAAGCAAGATATGTCCAAAAGATAATTTACCAAGATCAGTATGTCCATGGCTCAAGCATTTCATCATATGTTGTAAGCCAAGCTAGTTACATTGAGGGAGCCTCCTCGAAAACCTAATACTTCTGCTCCCCGTTACAAACATAATGAAAAGTGTGCATACCATTCCAACAGTCAGGGACACGACAGTAACCATTGTTGGGCATTGAAGAACAAGATTCAAGACTTGATCGATGAAGGAGTGTTGGAATTTACACAAGATGGTCAAATTGAGTTTTTCTGTCACCCCTCAAGAACACACCATCTGAAGTGAGAAATTTAGGCAGAGAATCTCTCGTTCATTCGAATTTTTAGTTGTAATTTCTTTGTTTGCTTAAACACTTATCTTTATGTTAGGCTTTGGTTGTTTTTATTAATGTATTGCATATGTCTGTCTTGAATTAATCCATTCGTTTTCACTATATTTAAACTGTGATTTTTATTCCCTTTTATGATATTCAATTCTCATTAAAAGTTGTGAGCCTTTAGAGGGAGGATGAAGAAAACAATACCATAATCTCATACAATATGCTTTTGGATAAACCTTGTTGACGATGTACATGCGTTCTTTTAATTCCTAGACAGTGGAGTTATAAGGAAGATAATCCATAGTAAACCCCTTTGAGCCAAAGAAGTAGGAGTTTTCTTTTTAACAAATTAAAACCTTTAATCATAACTTGGGGGCAGTGTAGTCTCTCAGTTAATTCAAATGCGCGTTCAGTCGCAAGATTTCACTTCGTACACAACAAATGACATAAAAAAAACATCCTTCTGAATCAAAAAACAGCGATGGTTCCCTGTAAAATAGGTAGTCATTATCTCTCAAAAGGAAAAGCCTACTGAGTCAAAACCTACGAAGGAGACTTAAAAAAACTGGGGCATCCCGCTGACTGTAGTCTTGAAACAAAAAAATAGTCAGGCAAAAATAAGGGATAATAAATCAAAAAGAGGTCGTTACAAATCCTCGACAATGGAAAAATGTCACAAAAAATGACTGCCTTCTCAAATAAACTTAAACTTATCCGAGCCATCACCAAAATATCATTCCATATTCAATAGGAATTCAAATGCACAATTAATTGAGTTTAGGATTGGAGAATATCATGAAGAATGGGTGGGTACAAATAAATTTTGAGCCTTACCCTTTGTTTCTTAAACCGTGAACCATGCCATGTTACAACCCCTTAAAAGTCCTAATTGAAGCATGGGTTAGTTCGAAAGCATATTGTTACAAAAGGTATTCTGACTCCTGTAAGGCTTACTATAAATCCTGAGTCGAATTCATATTCTTACAAAATTCTTTTACCTGCTAAAAATGCATTTTCAAAACTTCAAGACAAACATAAATTTTGCATTGTTTGAATATTGTTGTTTTGCATATATCTAATTGTTTGACAACAGAGAAATTCACACGGAGAATATCCAATGAACGAAAAATCCTCTCAAGAAACAGAATCACTTCAAATGGGAAGACATTTCCAATGACAAATCTCCCATAATCTAGGGGGCATGACATTTTATTGTCTAACTCATCAGTGGCAGTCAAGTCAAGATTCCAAGAAATCTCTTATAAAGTCCTGAATAGCCATGGGAAGGTCTCCATCAGAATCACTTAAGGCATTGAACATGAATTCCAGTAAAGGATCATGTACGACCAAGCAAATTTTTTTAGGAAGTGCTACTACTATGGACAATGACAATTCCTCATAAAGTCCCTTTCATAAGGTGATCCCCAAAGAAGTCGCCAGAGCCACCTCTACAAGGCTATCCCTGACAAGTGCAGAAGCATCTTCAAACAAAATAGGGGCATCCTTCAGCCGATGACATAGTCAAACCCATCAGCGAATAAAGGAGTTTGATCTTCTCCCAATGAACACACATATCACACCAGTTCCCAAGCAGAGGGAGATTTACAACAGTTTACCATCTTCTAGATGCAGTACAGATACAATCTAAATACAGGTTCATTCTGATACTCATTCCAGATTCTCTTGCAGATATAGTAGGAATATGATCCAGATAAAGATCCATTTGATACTTATTCAAATGCATCTTCTTAGATACAGTTCAGATACGGATGTCACTCTGATACTCGTCCAATATCTCCTCAAATACAATCAAGGCTCGGATTCATTCTGACATTCACCAGCTGAGTTGGTCTTAACTAAAAAAAGAAACCTTGTGGAGTTCTACCTAAAGAAAACACCTCCCCAGTAGGTAGTCAAAATTTTCTCTTCAATGGCGTTTATTTCCCCAAAAAACTACAAATACCCCAGCTTGATTTGGCCTCTCAGACTATTACAAATCAATGGACAAAACCCCTTAATCCCCGGTAGAGCCATTGCAATCCCCAACGGATTCGTTACTATCTCAGCAAGTTACTACGAAGCCTAGAACCCTACCAGATAATAGTTCAACTTCATCCTTTCAAGCAAGTTACAGTGAATCCTGGAAACCAACCAGATAACAGTTCAAATTCATCCTTTCTAACAAGTTACTATGAAGCCTAGAATCTGACCAGATAACAGTTAATTTCATCTAAGTTGCTGCGAAGCCTGGAATCCGACCAGATAACAGTTTAACTTCTTTAATCATTGAGAAACCTAGAATCTGACCAGCTAACAGCAAGTTACTGCGAAGCCTAGACCCGACCAGATAACAATTCAACTTTATCTTCTCAAGAAAATTTATGCGAAGCCTGGAATCCAACCAGATAACAATCAACTTCATCTATCTCAAATTTCCTGCGAAGCCTGGAATCTGACCAGATAACAGTTAATTTCATTTGAGTTACTGTGAAGCCTGGCATCCGACCAGATAACAGTTTAACTTTAATTTTCTGCAAAGTCTGGAATCCGACCAGATAATAGTTAATTTCATCTGAGTTACTGTGAAGCCTGGGATCCGACCAGATAATAGTTTAACTTCAATTTTCTGCAAAGCCTGGAATTTGACCAGATAACAGTTAATTTCATCTGAGTTACCGTGAAGCCTGGGATCCGACCAGATAACAGTTTAACTTTAATTTCCTGCGAAGCCTAGAATCCGACCAAATAACAGTTAATTTCATGAAAGTTGTTGTGAAGCCTGGAATCCAACCAGATAACAGTTAACTTCAGTAAGTGGTTACGAAGCCTGAAATCTGACTAGATAGCAATTAACTTCATCTATCTCAATTTTCTAGAAAGCATGGAATCCAACCAGATAATAGTTAATTTCATCTGAGTTACTGCGAAGCCTGGGATCCGACCAATAACAATTTAACTTTAATTTTCCGCGAAGCCTGGAATCTGACCAGATAATAATTAATTTCATCTGAGTTACTGTGAAGCCTAGGATCTGACCAGATAACATTTAACTTCAATTTTCTGCGAAGCCTGGAATTCGACCAGATGATAGTTAATTTCATGAAAGTTGTTGCGAAGCTTGGAATCCGACCAGATAACAGTTAACTTCAGTAAGTCGTCGTGAATCCTGGAATCCGACCAGATAACAATTAACTTCATCTATCTTAATTTTTTGTGAAGCCTAGAATCTAACTAGATAATAGTTAATTTCATCTGAGTTACTGCAAAGCTCGGGATCTAACCAGATAACATTTTAACTTCAATTTTCTGTGAAGCCTGGGATCCAACCAGATAACGACTAACTTCATTTATTTCATCAATTACAATGAAGCCTAGAAATCGACCAGATAACAGTCAACTTTAGCAAGTGGTTGTGAAGCATGGAATCCGACCAGATAGCAATTAGCTTCATCTATTTCATCAGTTATTGCGAAGCCTGGAACCCGACCATATAACAGTTTGAGTTACTGTGAGGCCTGGACCCGACCAGATAACAGCTAACTTCCTTTCTCTCCAATCAAGAGATAACTCCCCAGTAGAGCAACAGGCAACTAAAACTCTTGAACTCTTTCCCTCAAGCATAAATCAACACTCTCCATAGAGTTCCCCTCAAGCAAAGTCAATGTTCCCCAAAAGAGTTTTCCTCAAACAACAAAATAGGGACCCCCGACGGAAATACCCTAAACAAAGTTTGAAGATACACATACCCTTCAACAGCAGTCCATGATCTAACTTCCCAAAGCTCCCCAGCATTTGTCAAGGATTTATTTTCCAAGACGAAAATACACTTCAACAACATTTCACATTCATACATCATATCACATACATGATAAATGCATATAACACAATCTCATTTATTTTGAGAACATCATTACGCCATGCATACATCTGCATGCAACTAACCCTTTTCCTTGCAGGAAAAGTCAACCAATCAAACAAAGACCTCTTCTGGTTAGATTTACTTCTTCCAGTTAATGACAGGCAATCAACAAACCTCTTCGGGTTAAGATTATGTCCCCAGTGAAGTCGACAAACAACAGACCTCTTATGTCACTCGCGATGGCATCTGTAAGCCTATCTCCGACAAACTCTCCATCACCTCTCCATTTGGAATCTTTAAGCCCATTCCTGACACAATCAACCAACACATTATCAAGTGCATATTCCACCTTCAAGTCACGAATGGCAGACCCGCCAATCTAACTCTTCAGGTTTAAGAAGATTGAACAGGGGAAGCTTTTGTACCCCAAAATTTTCCCTCTCTTTTTCTGAAGATATTTCTAGCAAAGATCATCAATGATTCTAGCTTGCACAAGTATTGACTAGGTCAAGCCGTCTCCTCAACACTAATGCCTCATATTGGGGTTTGAGTTTGCATAAGGACAGTTGGAATTCTACTATTTCAAATGACTTTCATGGATCATTATAGACTCTTATGATTTCCCCTGTCAAGTTTTAATACTTGGATCACCAAAATTGCTCAGTCAATCGACCAAAAATTTACTTGTATTGGAAAAAAGTCAATTATAGTCAACCTACAGTCAAACTTCAAGATTTTGGACCTATATCAATATTTTGAAGTCATATGTATCATTTGATCAAGATTGGATCACAATTCTTCAAGAAAATTGTTCAAAACGTCAAAAGGACAAAATGGTCAAAATTAGGGTTTTGACTGAGAATGACCAATCTTTGACTTTTGACCTAGTACATGACTTATTAGTTTGAAACATGATCTCAAGGGTTCAAGTACATCATTTTTATCTAATCGCATATTACAATTTATCTCTCAAGATCAGTGGATTGATAAATGAAATTTGGTCAACTGATAAAAAAGTCAATTGTACATTGAAAAGTCAAACTTTGACTTTTTTAAATCAAATTTGAGTTTCCAAGATCACATTTCATCAAGACATTCAAAATATTAAATTTGATCATCAAAAAACAAGAAATTCAAGAATCAAACTTTGCAAGGCTTGGAAATTATTCTAAGTATTTTCTATACATGTTAATCTCATTTCTTCATGACATTTTTTATCACAATTCAAGATAATTCAAGTTGTCACAAGTTTTCAAATAAACAACAAAGTTGCATTTTTAAGACTTGTATCATGCTACAAATGTTGTTGTCCAGAAAAGCCCCCAAATCAGATATGCTTCCAAGTCCAAGCCTGCTGCTACTAGCCCAAAACCATGTTTAAAAACAATCTGATGTCCTACTATAAAATAAACCTGCTATACTGCCTCTAAACATTGTCACAGTCTGCTCCCAAACCCTGCTATGTTGTCCAAGCCTGCACTATATCAGTCCCCATATTTGCACCAAATTAGCATATAAGAGTTGTATCTAAAAAGCTATGAAATAGCATACCCAAAAATTTCAAAAACTCATTTGTTTCCCTTTCAAATTTCAGCCAACTTCATCTACAAATGGACTCTTTTCACAACACATAAAGAGAGAGGATTTTGGAGGATTTTTGGAGAGAAAAGAAAGAGAAAAACAGAAGTCTTTGTAACCTTTGTTCATTCAAAAAACGCTACTTTATTTTCATTCACAAAACAGAAAAAACCCTCAACCCACTATTCCACCTTGCAATCTTTTCCCTTAAACCAACTATCCAAGCACTTCACATCATATAGAGATTGTTCAAACACAAGAACAGTTTGTGTAGTGCCATTATCATCACCTTTCAAACACAAACAAAAGACAGTATTGTATAACTTGACTGGGTTGGTGTTGGTTCAACAGCTTTCAATATAAAGGAAGGATTGGAGCAGCTTCATGGAGGTTCACTGAAGCCATCATATCATCTTGAAAGGTATTCAAACTCAAAACACAAAATGTAGTCTTAAGGTAAGTCTTCTTGACTTTGCATTTTTCATACATCATTATTGGTTCACTTGTGAAGATAAAATGTAACTATATTTTCGAGTAGAAGTTGAGTGAGATGGGGGGTACCTGCAAGACACTCTGATGCCAAAGTAAGTTGCGGAATGAGAAAGCAAGAATGAGAGTTAGAAAGTGTTGAATACCTGACCCTCTTGAAGGAGAGGGTATTTATAGGCCCCAGCGCAGGGCCAAGGTCTCTACATTGGGCTGGTCAAGTAGGACCAATGTAGAGACTTCCAGGTCCTACGTGAGTAGTGGGGCCTCGCACGTGGTCCCCTACCTAGATGACGTCCTTCGCAAGGTCATGAGGATATAGATGTGATCTTTCCGGGACTACTAAGACTCTGTAATATCCGGAGACATTGATAGTGAGCCCTACAAGGAGGATGCTCAAGAGGAGCATCTGCTCGCCGTGGGTGATACCTGCCATGCGCGAGGTTGATAGGGGACCAGTGTTGGTCGACGAGCTAGTTGAGGTGTCCTTGAAGCCTTCATGGTCGGAGGTGACCGTCCTCAGTCCACTCGGGGCATTGTCCCCGCGTGGTGAGGCTGTCTCCTCGTGGGGAAAGGGTGGTAGTTGCCCGTCGTGTTCGAGGGTAAAACCGGTCAGTGGTTCAGGTTGACACACTTGGATTAGGCCTCATTAGTAGTTGGGCCAAGGGCAGGCCCAGTCCAGAACAGGAGCCCCCCAAGTCGTTGCTCCTGATGAAGGAGTCATGACTTAATTCTGAGTTGCTCGACACGAAATTTTTATACCGTAGACGGAGAACGTCGTCGGCTCATGATTTTTCCCCGAGTAGGGGTCGAAGTGGGTTCGAGGAGGACTCATAGGGAGAAGGTGATACACTTATCAGACACGTGGCATAGCTCTTGGGAACAGTAATGATGACCTAGGGAGTAGGGGCCATCATTGCCTATACATGTAGGTGTCGAGGAGAAAGGCGGCTTGTGAGCTGCCCGATGCGATGTTTCATATTCCACGTTAGCTCTATAAATAGGGCTCCAGGGCTCATAATTTACTTTCATATTTCCGCGCTCTCCACTTTCTCCGATGTCAACACCATGCCTTTTTATAGAATCTTTGAAACCTCCGCACAGTCCGTTGCATACTCTTCCTCAACCACCGTCTTTCTTCTTCTATTCTTCAAGTAAGCGTTCTTTTCCCTTGATATCCTGTGTGTAGATAGATTTTGATGATGTTTAGTAGTAGGATTTCGCATCTGGGGGGTTCTGCCCGGGGAATTCATGCGTTTAGGTGCATGATTTATGATTATTACTGTGATATTCATGCGTTTAGGCGTATGATTTATGATTATGCCCGTGATATTCATGCATTTAGGCGTATGATTTATGATTATGCCCGGGATATTCATCCTTTCTTCAGTACTTAGGTTAGTCTTCCCCGTGATCTCCATGTGTTTGGCTAAAAAATTGATGAACTTGGTCGTGAGATTTATAGTTTGATCGCCATATTCTTCCTGTGCCTGATATATTTATGAAAAAATAGGCATTTATCGCTAGGATATTTGAGTGATCTTAGAGGATCGACATGATTTTCATGGGCCGGTCGAGGTCCACGTATTTCCCATTTTTATGCGAATGACCATCAAATTGATCTGGGCATTGCTTAGCCTCTTCACCTACATCGTGGAAAGGAGGATCTACTGTCGAATTTGTCGGTTTCATGTGCTTTGCAGGTAAATGGCCGACACTCCCGAGTCATCAGAGCATATGGAAACCGAAGGAACCAGCACAACCGAGGAGAGCGTCAATCTGGATGACACAATCGACGATCATTGATGAGCGATCGACCTAATGTGTCTAACGGTATCTTAGCTGCAAGTGCACATCCTATCGCGGTAGTAATAAAAAGATGTCGAACCCACAGGGACTTTGTAATCACTCTAGTGCTATAAAGGTTTCCTAGTTTAGCTAAGGCGGATATTGTCACGTTTGGTTTTTAGAAGTTAAAGTAGAGGAAAACTAAATCGAACTAAGGAAATAATAATAATGATAAAACGGTCGGTATGTAATATAGTTAACTTAAGCGGATTTAATCGAACCTAAGCATATAAAGATGTTTAACTTAAATGGTTCTGTAGAAATTATCAGTTTAAAAACACTCAACTTACACTCTCGTGGTCTTATCTCGGATTATACCCCTAAAGCCCTATGCCTACTCTTGCTAGCCCATAAGTGTTTGGAAATACTCTTTGAAAACTTAATAAAGTCTAATTCGTTTTAAAGCGCTCTCGCTGTATTTAAATCAAATGCCTAACTTTAGCTATCCGGTTAAAACCTCACACTCTCGTGGTCTTGATCCTAACCTATTCTACTTTTCTTACTCTCGTAACAAAAATATTGATTTTAATTATAAAAAATCACAGCCAGAAATTAAGTTAATTTGGATTTTAGTTAGGAACAATTTAATCCATTTAGTTACTATTATCACATCCCGACTCTAAAAAATTAGCTAGTCATGGTACTTGAAACAGACAGACAGGAAATATAATTGGGAAACAGTAAAACATTCATGGTAAATAAATAACAGTAATTTAACGTAATCAAATTGTATTAAAATTAAATTAAATGCGATTAAAACCTGAACAATAATATTATTCCTCAAGCTCCCTCTTCCACAAGTCGGTAAGATTGGAACCTTCGGAATTGAAACTTGAAACGAAGTCTGAGGCTAAAAACAAATTCTAACTAAAATAGCAATTTCCTAATGTTGGAAATGGCTATTAAATGGTAAAAAGGGAAATAAAAACAAGAATAGTAGGAAAAAAATGCAAACTGATGGTTCATAAATTCGGCAGAGCTTCCGCAAGAAATTCTGTAAATAAAACTTTGTCCCTTTCTTCATTGAAATATCTCCTATTTATAAAGGAGAAATTGGGAGTTAAGAAATAAGAACGTGGACTTGTACTCCTTTTGTGGAGAAAAACCAGGACTGGGCGTTGGTGAGGTTGAGAGATTGTAGGAGTGAATACTCCTTTCTTTACGTTGCCCACGTCTCCATGTTCTTCATAACGTTGAATTAAGCGTGTGACGGTCGTAAGGTTAAGGTGACGGTCGTAAGATGCTTAAATAGCGCGTTACATTCGTCAATGATGTGTGACAAGCACTCTTCGTGAACTAAGCGCGTTACGATCGTAACACTCCTATGACGACCGTCACAACATCAAAATCTGCAGAACTTTGCAGATTTGTTCCTTTTCTTCTGATTTTCATGTTAACTTTCTTCATATGATCTTTTTCACTAAATTGACTTGAAACATGTTGTACCTGTGAAAAGACATAAAAACTCATAACAATCGGGAGATAAATGGATTAATGCAGTATGAAAATGGATTAAAAATGTAGCAATTATATGATACGATTTCTCGTTATCAAATCCCCCCATACTTAAACCTTTGCTTGTCCTCAAGAAAATAATCATTTAGAAAGATCGGACAAGTTTTATCAGACGCACATGCATAACATACCTTTGGTTTTCAAAACAATTACGGGAAATCAATTGTTAGTTCAACCGATACTTAAGTAAAACACTAGCGATACGCTAATGACACAAGCAACAAGCTAAGTCGTGGACTTCCATTTTAAACAAACTGTCCAATAATTCTGTTATAATTATACCCAGAGTCTCTTGTACCTACTTCACCCGGTTTTTTCTAGCGCAATCACATTAAGCCATTTGTCTTAGCATGCACGTAGTGGAGTAACCAGTTAGTGACTTTGATCCTTTTTTGGCACGGGGTCTGGTACATGAATGTGGCAACCCTACACATATTATCCAAATTGGAGGTTGTGGGGGATCGAGTCGTAGCACGCCCTACCAAGTTCAGAACCAGATACCTCTGAACCAACCAACAATGGACTCCTTCATTATTTGCTCATCTCTTATATGCGACCTTGTATTTTGGTGTAAATTTTCCTTTTTAGCAGCAAGATAAGAAGGATATTTCATTGATTAGGCATCAAATACTTATATTCATCGGCTCCCCACGTGGTTTGTGTTAAGACGGTGATGACTGCTAGTATAAACTACTAGGGGTTACTTTAGAACTAAAACTCAAGATATAGGTATAACGGTTATTTAAACGGATTGCGTAAGTAGGAAGTCTAAGGTGTCATAACCGTATCGATCTTGTTGAATCGTTCTCGGCTTCCTAACTAGGATTTCGTTAAGGTAGGTATGTCGGGCTATGCGAAGATAAAGCAAAAAAATTTCGGTATGGATAAATAAAGCGGGGTAGAATTTAAACTGAGAAATATCGTAAAAATTACTTGTTTAATGGAAAATGCGGAAAGGGAAAGGTACCTCTCCCACACTATATCAGACATTGTCCTCAATGTTATGGTATAATAGCGGATAAATACAAATACAAATACAAAAAGAAACAATAAAAGAAAACTAATTAAGAATAAAACTACGGATGTCCACGTCCTCTACTCCTAGTGCGCGATCTCCTGGTAGGCGTGGCTTCGGTATCAGTGTCATGGTAGCCAAGAGTGCTGACGTCCAACCTTAAAGCTTTTAGTTCAGACAGGGCGTTTAGTTCAGACAGGGCCTCGTCCAACCTCTCGTTCATGCTCCGTTGGCCACTCAAAATCTGAGTGTTCTATGCACATAAATAGTCATACTGCTCCTGTTGTCTTCTTTCAAGTGTTGCACCCATTTGATTTTACTGGTGGATGGCTCGGAGAATATCTTCAAGAGTGATAGGAGGTGGTGCAGATGAAGCACCCGGAATGTTGTGAACGGGGGAAGCTCGGTCCAACTCTTCTTGTATCTCGTCTGCGGGGGCATCAGGCTGGTCTTCATGAATAGGAACATGGCCCTCGGGAGCTGCAGGATTGAATAGCCAATTGGCTCTATTTTGAGGGTCAATTTGGTCCCTGCAAGGCAAAGTAATGTTATTATAAACGATGTTTCGGATCACAGGGTGGAATTTTCCATCTTCCCGCTCATAGATGAGGTGGGAAGCTTTGCAGTGGTCCAGAGTAAGCAATGCTGGTGCCATAGAAGGCATATCAGTGAGAGCGGTCCCATGATTCAAGGCTAAAGCAAGAGAAGTGACAATCCCTCTAAAATAGAATGGTTTGCCGCCTCTAGCGCAGATGGAGTGAATATGGGCCAATAGAGATGGAGCAGCGTTGATCTTTTGGCCGGTGAATGCACAGTGCATGAAGAAAAGCTCCTTGGAGTTGAGCTTGTGGTTTCTATCTCGGGTGAAGATGGTGTTGCAAAGGATGCGGTGAAAATATCGGATAGCCGGATTATGGATATGGGTGGCGTTGAGGTGTTCGTAAGAGCCGACACGGATGTTTGTCATGATGTGCCATAAGTTAAATGCTTCCTCCCCGAAATTATTCGGCACACGAAGGTGGACACCTTCGTCAGAACTGAAACCGAGCAGCCGCGCGATATCAGTTTGTGACAGCTGATACTCAGTGCCGAACATACGGAATTTGGTCACGCCATAGATTTGGTTGGTGGCTCCAGTAGGGGTAATGTAAGAAAATGAACTCAGAAAATCCAAAGTGAGAGTTTCGTAGATGGGTTACGGTTGGCGGCACAGATTCCACAAATTGACATTCTGCAAAAGTTGTCGGACGCTCTCAAGAAGTCCCAAATCTCTCAGACAATCAAGGTTAACATACCGAGTTGGTTGAAGACCGCGGCGTTGGAATTTTAATCTCTGGGTTTCACCTTGGTCTCCTGCTCTGAGGATGATGTTGGGGATTTGCTGATTGTTGGCCATTGCATGCAAAAGGTTGAAACGTGAAAGGGGGTTGGAATGTGAGTGGGGAAATGTAGTGGAGTAATGGAATTTAATTGTTGGAGTGGGTGATTTAAGAAAAAATTGAATGGGTGGCGGAACGGTTTGGGAAAATAGGAAGGTAGAAGTGGGAAGGAGAACTGCTTCTGGAATAGCAGAAGACGTTTTCAAATGCGCGTGACGACCATCACAGGAGGCTGACGGGCATAACATGGTGAAACGCGTGTTACACTCGTCATAGGTTTGTTACGACCGTTACAGCTACAATAATTGCACTTATGAAATAAATGAAGCAGATTAATTCCAACACACCTTATAACACAGTAATTCAGCACAATAAACATGCAGATCAATTCCAACACACCTTATAACAAAATTTGCAGAATGATAATTAATATGCAGTGAATTTAATTTTGCTGTAGCACGCATGAAATTTAATGAAACGTGTAAATAAAAACAAACTGAAATTTGCATTGAAATGAATATTTGTTTTTAACAGAAATTTAAAAGCTGCAGAAAGTAAACTTGTGCAGAATTAAAATGAAATATTAAATTTTGCAGAAGGGGAAACTACCTAGAAACATAAAACAGAAAGAAAAGTAAAAACAAATGATGATCACTGCTACTTCATCCAAGTCGCATTTTTAAATCTTCGAAAGCTGAATTTATGTGATAAAATTGCTCCACGGTTATGTCAGTCAAGCCTATTATGTCCAGACGCATGCTCTTCAACTCGTCCTTGATTCTATTAATGTCAGTTTCATAAACATACAGTGTGGTAAAGATTTTGTTCAAATTCTCAGCGTATTCTCCTTTGGTTATTTCAGGGGCATCAATATCCTCTGCAATGTTGTTACTGTCATAGTAACCAGAAGGGGTCTCAGGATCACTCTCATCAGACATCTTAGCATCAGTAACTTGGTAAGATTGTGGTGTATCAGGTGTTGAAGGATGGTCAGGAGGGTTTAGCTCATAAAGCCAGTTGTCGCGATTGTGGGCACTCACTTTAGCATGGTTTGGAAGTGTAAATAAAGTGACAACTTCATCCCTTATCAGGTATTCGAAAGGTGCAGGACCTCGATTTCCTATTATTCGTAGGTCGAAACAGAAATAATTATTCATAGGGCGGATCGAACCAAATTGTGTACACTTATGCAGTTGGTATCTAAGTCCGAGGGCATTGGCAATCATGGTGACTAGGCCTCCTACGATGACAGGTTCATTAGGGTCCTGAACAATGCGAGAAAAGGTTTGCATCATGAATGGCACAGCATTAGCAGGTCGGCCTTGGGTCATACATTGCAGTAAAAACATCTCATCCTTAGACATTGTAGTACGGTTCTGTTCTTTTCCGAATACAGTATGGGCTATAATCTTATGGAAATAGCGGATAGCGGGATTGTGTATTTCATTGTTGTCCATGCTATCCAGCTCAGGGTGATAGTTTCCGGTTAAGGTTCCCCAAAAGTAATCTAGCTCGAAATCCATTAACTCCACCTGGGTGGTAGTAAAAGCAAAAGGTCCGCTAAGGAATCCTAGTAGGTCAGCTAATTCTTTATAGTTATAAACGAATTCAATACCGAATAGTCTGAAAGCTATAAATCCTTTTCTGGTTCCGAAACTGCACTCAGGTATATGAACTAGGGAGCTCAAAAATTCAAGGGTAAGCCCGCGGTATGTAACAAACTTAGACTTAATGTGGGCTTTTTCCCATCCCAGTTGGTTAAACAGATAAAGGACACTATCCTTAATACCTAAGGTGTCCATGGTTGGTTCATCATAATACAGAGTCATACCGATGTTCCTTTATGACAATTCCTTAAATCTCCTCATTTGGTTTCTTCCTCTAAAAGTGGTTTCCATAGTAAACTCTAAATGGGGAAACAAATCATGGGAGAAGGTAGGATAGAAAAAGACTTTTTCAGAAAACCTGTAGCGAATAAAGTTGTTTTAAAATCAGCAGCAGTTTTATAAAGATTTTTAGGAAAAATGGAAAAGAAAATAATGAAAATAAGGCTTTAAAAGAAATAAATAAAATAAAATCAAAAGTAATAAATAGAAACAAACGGAAACAATAACAAAAACAAATAGGTGGGTTGCCTCCCACTAAGCGTTGTTTTTAACGTCATAAGCCTGACATAGTGCTTAGCAGTAGATCATTCAGGGGAAATAGTGGGTAATTCTAAAATTTTTAAACTATTCGCATAGTCTCTATTCTCAATGTGATGATATTGTTTTAGTCGCTGCCCGTTCACTGTGAATGGATCACTATTCCTATCCTTAATTTCTATTGCTCCGCTAGGAAATACTTTTGTAACTTCAAAAGGACCAGACCATCTGGATTTCAGTTTTCCAGGAAAGAGCCTAAGTCTAGAGTTAAATAGTAGCACAACGTCTCCCACACTGAATTCTTTCCAGGATAAGCGCTTATTGTGCCATTTTTTGGTCCTTTCCTTATATATCTTAGCGTTCTCATAAGCGTCTAATCTCAATTCTTCCAATTCATTCAAGTCGAGGATTCGCTTTTCTCCAGCAGCAGTGTAGTTTATATTGAGCGTTTTGATTTCCCAATATGCCTTGTGCTCTAATTCTACCGGGAGATGACAGGACTTTCCGTACACAAGCTTGAAGGGTGTAGTTCCTATAGGGGTCTTGTAGGCTGTCCTATAAGCCCATAAAGCCTCGTTAAGCTTAGATGACCAATCTTTCCTAGATATGGCGACTGTTTTCTCTAGGATTTTTTTAATTTCTCTGTTCGAGATTTCGACCTGTCCATTGGTTTGTGGATGATACGGTGTTGCTACGCGGTGTTTGACTCTATACTTAGATAATAATTTGTCGAATATCTTCGAAATGAAATGAGAGCCACCGTCACTAATGACAAGTCTAGGCACACCAAATCTTGGAAAGATTATGTTTTTGAAGAGCTTAATTACTACTCGTGTGTCATTTGTAGGAGAGGTTATAGCCTTAATCCATTTTGAAACATAATCGATAGCTACGAGTATATACTTGTTTCCGAAAGAAGATGGGAAAGGTCCCATGAAATCGATTCCCCAAACATCAAAGGTTTCTACTTCTAGTATTCCTCTTTGAGGCATTTCATTGCATCTTGAAATATTACCGGTGCGTTGACACCGATCACAGTTTTTAACAGCGATGTGGACATCCTTCCATAGATTAGGCCAGAACAGGCCGGCTTGTTGGATCTTTGCTCAAGTCTTAGAAGTGCTTACATGTCCGCCATAGGGAGATGAATGACAGTGAGAAATAACATCTTCTATTTCTTCTTCAGGTATGCATCGGCAGAAAATTCCGTCTTGTCCTCTTTAAAATAATAAAGGTTCATCCCAATAATAATACTTGAGATCATGGAAGAATTTCTTTTTCTGTTGATAAGTTAAGTCCGGTGGGAGTGCGCCTGCAGCTAAGTAATTGACTATGTCAGCATACCATGGCAGTCCCATGGTTGTATGGATCGCTTCCGCGGCTTCCTTGGCTTTTGGTTTGTTTAGATCCAGTTGAGCTAGATCGCTTCTTATTTGCGCTATCAGCTGCTCATATGGAAAATCATCGTTAATCGATACTTGTTCGGGTTTTATACCTTCTAATCTTGACAAGTGGTCTGCTACGATGTTTTCCGTTCCT
Organism: Vicia faba; assembly: GCA_948472305.1. Classification (NCBI taxonomy): domain Eukaryota; kingdom Viridiplantae; phylum Streptophyta; class Magnoliopsida; order Fabales; family Fabaceae; genus Vicia; species Vicia faba. The sequence goes on along the minus strand of OX451739.1, from coordinate 800,638,479 downwards.
TTCTTATCCTTAATATCTAGATCAAACTCTTGCAAAAGTAGGATCCATCTGAGGAGTCTTGGTTTTGCACCCTTCTTGGTTAGTAGATATCTGATAGCAGCATGGTCTGTGTAAATGATTATCTTTGCTCCTACTAGGTAAGAACGAAATTTGTCAAGCGCAAAGACAACTGCTAACAGCTCTTTCTCAGTTGTGGCGTAGTTCATTTGAGTTGATTCTAGCGTTCTACTGGCATAGTAGTTTGCGTGAAGTTTCTTGTCCTTCCTTTGTCCAAGAATTGCGCCTGTGGCGTAGTCACTTGCATCGCACATGATTTCAAAAGGTAATCTTCAATCGGATGGTTGCATGATTGGTGCGGTGATAAGGGCTGATTTTAGAGTTTCAAACACTTTAAGACAATCTTCATCGAATATGAACTCAACGTCTTTCATTAATAGACCGGTAAATGGTTTAGTGATCTTCGAGAAATCTTTGATAAATCGTCGGTAGAAACCGGCGTGTCCTAAAAAACTTCGTATTTCTTGAACGGTCTTAGGTGGTTGAAGTTATTTTATGACTTCTATATTAGCTTTATCAACTTCAATTCCCTCGTTTGATATAACATGTCCTAGTACGATTCCTTCTCTGACCATGAAATGGCATTTTTCCCAGTTAAGCACGAGGTTTACTTTCACACATCTTTCTAAAATCTTTTCTAGGTTTGATAGGCATCCTTCAAAACTTTGCCCGCACACAGAGAAGTCGTCCATGAACAGTTCCATGATGTTATCGATGAAATCTGCAAAGATTGACATCATACATCATTGAAAGGTTGCTGGGGCATTGCATAATCCGAAGGGCATTCGTCTGTAAGCGAACATTCCATAGGGACATGTGAATGTAGTCTTCTCTTGATCATCAGGGTGAATAGGGATTTGGAAAAATCCGGAATAACCGTCTAGATAGCAGAAGTAGGAATGTTTGGCTAATCGCTCTAACATTTGATCTATGAAGGGTAGAGGAAAATGGTCTTTTTGAGTAGCTTTGTTTAGTTTTCTATAATCAATGCACACTCTATGCCCATTTACCACTCTTTGCGTTATCGGTTCGCCTTTTGTGTTCTTCACAACAGTGATACCTCCTTTCTTCGGTACGACGTGTACTGGGCTAACCCATTTACTGTCGGAGATTGGATATATGATTCCTGCTTCCAATAGCTTCTTAATTTCATCTCTGACTATTGTGTTAAGGATTGGGTTAATCCTTCTTTGGGGTTCTCTAGAGGTTTTGCAATCTTCTTCTAGCATAATACGATGCATACAAATTGAAGGACATATTCCTTTCAAGTCGGATATGTTATAACCTAATGCAGTCGGGTACTTTCTTAAGACGTCTAAAAGTTTCTTAGTATCGAGCGTTCCTAAACTGGAATTGACTATTACTGGTCGCATACATTTGGTATCTAGGAATTCGTATCTTAGGTTCCTGGGTATGGTTTTTAATTCTAAACCCGGTTTCTTTGGACATGGCATATGATCAGGTGTAAGTGCTAGACTTTCGCTTAGACTATCATCTTGATATGGTTCATGCTAATTGTCGTCTTCGAATATTAGAGGGGTTTGGATTTTCATTATTTCAGAGTATGTGGTATGTTCTGCTTCCATCTCTCTTACGCACTCGTCTATAACGTCGATTAGGTAACATGTGTCATTCATGGCTGGTGCTTGTAAGAATTGAGTGAGGATGAATTCCACTTTTTCCTCTCCAACTTCGAATGTCAGTCTGCCCTTCTTCACGTCAATTATAGCTCCAGCTGTGGCTAGGAAGGGTCTTCCTAATATGATAAGAGTAACTGAGTCCTCAGTAATGTCCATGATTATGAAATCGGTCGGGATATAGAATTGACCTATTCTAACTGGAACGTTTTCCAGTATACCTACAGGGTATTTAACTGATCGGTCAGCTAATTGAACGAACATTTTTGTGGGTCTAAGTTCTCCCATCTCCATCTTTTTGCAAATAGATAGGGGCATGACACTGATACTTGCTCCCAAGTCGCATAGAGCTTTGTCTATGACAAACTTTCCAATGTTACAAGGTATAGAGAAACTACCTGGATCTTTTAACTTAGGGGGCATATCGTTTTGAATAATAGCGCTACACTCAGCAGTAAGTGTAACTGTTCCATTGTCTTCTATCTTTTTCTTGTTAGATAGGATTTCCTTGAGAAATTTAGCATACGAGGGCATCTGAGTGATAGCTTCTGTAAATGGTATTGTGATATTCAGTTGTTTCAAAAGTTCAACGAATTTCTTGAATTGGCCCATCATTTTGGAATTGGTAAGTCTCTGAGGGCACGGAATCGGTGGTTTATAGGGTTGTGGAGGCACATAAGGCTTCTCTTTCTCCACTGCCTCTTGCTTTTCATTTTCCTTTTCCTTTGGTTCATTCTCCTTTTCAATTGGCTTGTTCTGCTTTTGGTACATGGCTGGATTTTCGAATCTTGGATCAACAGGTCCGTCATGTTCTTTTCCACTTCTCAGTATTACAGCGTTAGCTTGTCCTTTTGGGTTAGGTTGTGGTTGACCATGGAAAAATCCAGCTGGGGCAGCAGTAGATGCTTGTTGTTGGGCTACCTGTGAAATTTGAGTTTCAAGCATCTTATTATGGGTAGCCAAAGCGTCAACTTTACTAAATAATTGTTTAATCTGCTCATTAGTATGTAAATTTTGATTTAGAACATCTTTATTAGTCTGAGATTGAGAAGCAATGAAATGTTCTATCATGATTTCAAGATTATATTTCCTATGGGCATTGGATGTATTAGGTCCATTATTGGGGTGATTTGGGATAGCTTTTGGATAGCCAAGTGGCATGGCAGGAGCTTGTCCAGGTGCGTACAACGCATTGTTGCTTTTATATGAAAAATTCGGATGATTCTTCCAACCACGGTTATAGGTATTGCTATAAGGGTTTCCCTGTATGTAATTTGCTTGTTCAGCTGGAACTCCTATTAGAAGTGGGCATTCTGGAGTGGGATGTGATTGAAGACCACACAGATCGCAAGCTTGAGCTACTGCAGCCATGGTAGCTGCGAGAGCGGTGGTAAGATTTTCTAGCTTTTGAGTAAGGGCTTCCACTTTAGCGTTGACTTGATTATTCACTTCAATCATGCCACCTTTTGTTTACTGTCAAAGTAATTATATTTCTTTAAGATCTTTTTCACATATTGTGATTGATCCAAAGAAATTCCTTGCTCGGATTTTGTGATCTTGATACCAAGAATCACACTCACTTCTCTGAGGTCTTTCATATCAAAGTTGTTGCACAACAATGATTTCATATCATTAATGGTCTGAATGTTTGATCCAAATATGAGTATATCGTCTACATATAGACATATGATAGTGCAAATACAATTCTCAAATTTGTAATAAATGTATTTGTCACTTTCATTCACTTTATACACATTCGATATCATTAAGTTATCAAAATTTACATGTCATTGCTTTGGAGCTTGTTTTAGCCCACACAAAGACTTATCTAACTTACAGACCTTGTTTTCTTATTCATAGATCATAAACCCTTCCGTTTGTTTCATATAGATTTCTTCTTCTAAGTCACCGTTTAAAAAAGTTGTTTTAACATCCATTTGGTGTACTATTAAGTTATAAATAGCAGTTATTGAAATAACTACCCTAATGGATGTCATTCTAGTGACAGGAGAAAAGGTGTCGAAGAAATCTATATTTTCTCTTTGTCTAAAACCCTTGGCAACAAGGCGAACCTTGTATTCATCAATAGTTTCATCAGGTTTTAGTTTCTTTTTCAAAACCCATTTACAACCGATTGATTTGCAACCAGGAGACAAGTCTACTAAGTGCCAAGTCTTGTTAGATTCTAGAGATTTTATCTCATCATGGATAGCTTCTTGCCAAAAATAAACATCCAGATATGACAAGGCTTCTTGAAGATTAATCGGATCTTCTTCTACATTATAAGCCACATAATCAGGCCTATAGTCTTTAGCAACTCTTACTCGTTTACTTTGTCGAAGTTCTGTTTCTACATTGTCGTTGCTTTCTGTGCTTCTTATCACAGGAATGTGACTCGATTGTGTGCCCCCACTATTTCTCAATTTGAAAGGAAATTTGTCTTCATAGAATTCAACATCATTTGATTCTATGATCACTTTTTCCTTTAGGTTATAAAACCTATATGCTTTATTGTTTGCTGCATACCGAATGAAAACACGTTCATATGCTCTACTAGTGAGTTTAACTCGTTTCGGATCTGGAATTCTGACATAAGTCAGACAACCCCAAGTTCTCAAATAAGACAAGTTTGGTTGTCTTTTCTTTAATATCTCATAAGGATAGATCTTACATTTTGACTTGGGGACTCTATTCCGGACATAGCAAACAGTCAATAAAATTTCCCCCCACCAGTGAGGTGCAGCACCAAAATTCATCATAATTGTAACTATAAGTTCAGTAAGAGTTCTATTATTTCTTTCTGTTTTACCATTCATTTCAAGATAGTATGGTGCAGTCGTTTCATGTACAATTCCATGTATAAAATTCATTAATAAACTAGAATCATACAGTTTATCTATCACTACAAATTCTTACTATATCATTTTCAAATTCTTTACAAAAAATTTAAACATATAAACTTCATTCTTCGTAATGGCGTACAAATCTACCCCCAATAGACTGACTAAACCCTGTCTTATTTAAAAGAAAACCATAAACAATATTATTTCTAATCTTAGGAACATGCATAACGTTCCTTAAGATTAAAGTCTTTTTGAAGGTGAAATTTAGCTTCATGTCTACAATTCCAGCAACATTCGTGGTCTGGCCATCTCCCAACAACACTTTCTTATCTTTAGTATTCGTGTATGTTTAAACATAATACGATCATAACAGACACAACGAGAGACACATGTGTCTATCCACCAACCAACATATCCATCAACCATGTTAATTTCAATGACCATAGCAATAAATTGCCCATTAGTCAGGTTGACATGTGCATTAGGGACAACACCAAGTTCAAGCTTACTTCTACATTTCTTAGTCATATGACTTGATTTTCCATAGTTAAAACAAAGGGAAACCAACGTCATTTCTTTTAGGTGGTGGTTGTTTCCTACTTGGAGCTATTGGGATCATAGAAGGATTCTCATTCTTAATTCGGTTCACAATATTGCAGTTCTGATTCTTTAATCATTTGCCAAATGGCTTCAAAACTACACTGAATTTCTTTTTGTTGTTTGAAACAACCAAAACTTTTTCTTTTTGATATTGTATTTAAGATTCACTTTTTGTTTTTTAAACATTCAAACTACGGGGTAGTTTGTCAATAATAAAACCAATTTGAAATTGTTCATTTAAACGCATACCTTTTGTGACGATCTTTTAAGCAATCTTTTGAAGTTCGTAACATTGAGCCTCCATCGACCTTACATTTTTGCATTTGATACTTGAAGTAGCGGCTAACAACATACTTCTTTGCTCCAGCTTCTACGTCATACTTCTTTTTCTGAGTCTCTCAATCTTGTTTTGCAGTATCACATCAACTGTAATTATCATACAGATCATCTGCGAGTCTATTCAAAACATGATTTTGTAGAGATTTTCATTCTCTTTCTATAAGGTGATTTCTTTACTATGCTGTAAATTATTCTCTTTAATTTGTGCAGCAGATTCAACTTCAACACTATTAAGTGTTTCTTCTAAATCTCCAGATTTACTACCGTTAGTTTGTTCGATTGATCCAGAAGGAGCAACAGAATCTCATCGATTAGAACGTTAGCAACTTTTTTCAATGTTAAGAACTTCATCTTTTGTTGCCAACGTTAGAAGTGACGTCTCTCAAACATGAACGGTTTCTCAAAGACAATATCCGCAAAAGAACTAATAATTTCTTCGGTAGTCATGGCAGTTTGAAATGTCTTAAAATTATTGTTTTCAGATTTAAAATATTTGCCACCGAAGAAATTACCAGGTTGAGTCGCGGACTAGGTCGCTCTCTTTAAGACGTTTCGCGGCACTACTCAAAATTATGCAAAGCAGTCGAACTATCGTGCCGCCTCCAGGATAAAACAACTCAGTTCTATATTGTACGATTACTACTTGCATGATAGATAATCGGTCTAGAAATATACCCTCTGATGGTACAAGCCCATTCAAATATGGTATCAATACCACTCGTAGTATCTCGTATAAAGACCAATCATAATAATTTCTCAAACAAAAAGAAACTCAAATAATTCTCCAAAGAAAAATTAATAATGGTCATTTGACAACTCATAATAATTTTCCAACAAAGAGAAATTCAAATAATTCTCCAAAGAGAATCCAAAAGATTAAACTTGAAAATTTCTCAACTCAAATGAGGAGAAATTAACATAATTCTCTAAAGAGAATTCAAGAAAAATACTCGGAAAATTCAACGAGTAGGAAGAAAGGGGAAGAAGATGACGCTTCAATAATTCGAGAGATGCAGAGTTATGAGAGCGAGGAAGGAAAAACTAATAGAATAGTTTTTGGTGTGATTTGGAATCAAATATGTGCACTCCTTATATAGTGAAGTAAGGTAGTTAATATTTCTCACATGAGCAATGTGAGACTAAATAGTTTTTCAACCAAAAAGATATTCTAATAATGTGGGACTTGAGAAATTTTTAAATTCAACATATTGGAACATAGACATGTTCCAACAGAAACACCTTACTTTCAAAAGAATATTGATAGTATAAACATTAATGGAATACTTTTCATTATCAACATTCGGGCGCCTTTGTATACATGTTTGAAATTCTTTTTGTTGTTTTTATTTTTCTTCGTTGCTTATCCATCTTACACTGCTTAATTTAAACTTAAATGATTCGATAGCAAATTGAGTAAGAGGAAATTGTCTAAACAATGTTGATTACTAGATTGTAAATAAAAGGAAAGAAAATTGTACAAGATAATGGAACTGAAAGGGCTAGTTGTTTCACCCCATTTTATGATAAATAAAGTCTCTTTATATATAGAAATGTCAAATAGATTTTGATATATTTAGTTTCTTTTCAATATAATTGAATTTTTTAATTTATTTTAAAATGAATTATATTTTTTGGATGTACGAGTTATTACATTTTGATATCCATACCAGAATATGTGTGAATGCACGAATTATTAAATTTGTATACAATAAAATAAAATAAAAGTGAATATATTTAAAATAATATATAAATTTAAATATAAACAAAATGTGTTTATTTATGTGACTAATATTTATTTACATAATTAAAATAATATTTACAAATACTATGTTATTAGTTGATATTTAAAAACTAAATAATTGTATAAATATATTTAAAAATAATATCATAACAAAATTAATATTTATATACGGGAAAAATATTGTTGCGCCTAATATTTGTATATAAGGAAAAATTATATTTATGCTACAAATATGAATAAAAATATGTTTTTCATGGTAATATAATAAATTTTCTTGATTAAATAATTTTGTCTTTCTGTTTTTTTTATTTTTATTATATTTTAGAAACAAATGCGCATAACACACCAGTACTCGTGTAAACGTACGGGTATCTAGACTTAAATTTGTGCGAACACACAAGTTATTATATTTTTGTACAATTTAAGAAAATAAAAGTAAATATATTTAAAATAATGTATGAATCCAAACACGGAAAAAATGTGTTGTTTTTAAATTACTTTTGATACTGATATTTTTATTTTGAAATTATTTTTAATTGAGCTATATTTTATTGATGTATTCATTTAGCTGATATATGTTACTAATGGAAAAAGTTATTTTTAAATTGATGAGTGAATCTTAATTTTATTTTTCAATGAGAACAATTTTTTTTATCCAAAGATTTTTATAAATAATATCAAAACAAAAATAATATTACATACTAGAAAATATACAATTCATCCAAATATTTTAATTTATGGAAAAATTATATTTATTCTCTGTATATAAATCAAAATATGTCTTTCTTTTGAAAATATTAAAATCTTTTGGTAAACCATTTTTTTTTACTTTTTTACATTCTTATTATATTTTAAAACTAAATGCGCATAACACACCAGTACTCGTGCGAATGCACGAGTATCTCACTAGTTTCATTGAAAATTGATTACTATTGAGTGATTTTATTCAAACGTTATCGCTGAAAATATATTGATTGTTTTTCTCATCTTACGTATTCATTATATCGGTTTAACGTATATCCGATCTTTTCAATAACGGTTCAGGATAAGCGATTGTCGATTCGAGTTTGTTTTCGCGTGTCATAGTTAAAAATTTATCAAAACATAATTTTAATAAGAAATTTTTATTTGCGATCTATTCACCCCCTCTAAATCATAGCTTATCGTTTAACAAACCTTGTACCGTTTCTCATGTAATTCGTCAATACTTACAAGGTTGCATTTGATTCTAGGAAAATACAATACATATTTGATCAAGGAATGTCCACCATCCCTTTTCATGATCAAAACATCACTGATCTTGTCAGCCACTAAAGTGGTGTTATCCGCGAATTTGACTTTATTCTGTGTGGTTTGATTGATTTTGACAAACAAATCCTTTCTACCCCTCATATTCTTGAAAAAACCAGAATTCAAGTACCACTCTTTGCTGCATTGGACTCATTCTCTCACAGTCACCATGACATTCAATACAAGAAAAGCCTTCCCCAACAACATGAATTTGTGACGTGATTATCATGTGGCTAACAAATGGTAGTTGTGACGTGATAATCACATTACTGCTTATTTTTACCATTAAAATAATAAAAGTAATGTTACTTGTGGGTGTGTCAAAATTTTTTTTTATAAAAAAAGTTGTGACGTGGGTATCACACCAGAACATAAAAATTAGAATAAAAAAATTAAACATACTCAAGAGGCGTTCAAAAGGGGGGAAGTTTGAATATTTCAAAAAAAATTATTGTGACGTGTTTATCACATGCAACTTTTTTAGAGGGAAAACCCCTGACATTGAATTGATTGTATGCAGGGGCGTGCAGGTAACACACATTAAATTATTATTGTTGTAACTTTTGCGACGAGAATATTACGTGGAAAGGTTACGACGTGATATTCACGTCGATGATTGGCTTATATAGAGGTCAGTTTTCTCTTTCTCCCAAAAACCACGAACACAACAATTTTTTCCTCTTCTCTTCTTCTCTTCCGATTCTCCAATTCTCTTTCTCTCATATCATTTCAATCCCCAAATTTTTTTCTTCAATTTCTTCCAATCTTGTTTCAAAGGTAAGTTTGCATCAATTGTTTTATATAATTTCGTTTTATCTTTATAATATTTTCTATTTTTAATTTAGATTTTTTTCAAGGTATTAAAGAGAAGAAGTTTGAAGAATTTTAAAGAGGTTGAACAAGAAGATTGAAGGAGATTGAAGAAATGGTATTTTTGAAATTTTAATTTTTTTTAAATTTGATATATTATTTGGATTGTTGATTGGTTTTTAAATATTATGTTGTTTTTTTTTGTAAAATTTGTTATTAGATTAATATTATAAAACAGAATAATGTTGGTTTATTTTTATAAAATAGATAATATAATAAAACATAATATATATATATATATATATATATATATATATATATATATATATATATATATATATATATATATATATATATATATATATATATATATATATATATATATATATATATATATATATATATATATATATATATATATATATATATATATATATATATATATATATATATATATATATATATATATATATATATATATATATATATATATATATATATATATATATATATATATATATATATATATATATATATATATATATATATATATATATATATATATATATATATATATATATATATATATATATATATATATATATATATATATATATATATATATATATATATATAAAATAGTTAATATAGTTAATACAATATAGTTTATTTATAAAACATAATAATATATAGTTAATATAGTTTCAAAATTGTTATAAAAATATATTTATAGTTAATAAAAAGACAATGATTGTATAAATGTGCAGTATAGAATATTATCAGTATTATCGTAGTTGGATGTACAATAGGGTGTATCCAGGAAGAAGTGGACTTAAACCAAATTTCGTGGAAGGAGTTAAAGGGTTTATCTCGTGGACGTTTACTCAGGAATATTGTCGAAGCGAAGTTGGAGTTAGATGTCCTTGTCTTAAATGTGACTGTAAACCTATAATTTGTGACCTAGAGGAAGTAGAACGTTATTTGCATAGAAGGGGTTTCATTAAAAATTATTGGGTTTGGACATATAATAGTGAAGAACTGCCTAGTAACGTACCAGAGACTAGCAATATGCATGTTTCAAGTAGTTGACCACCTATGAAATATGAGGAAAACTTTAATTTGATCGGGGAGATGGTTAAGGATGCTTTTGGTGTGAACGAGGCCTATGATCAACCTGAAGATTTTGATGGGGAAGAGTTGTCAAATCAGGAAGCTGTTGGCTGAAGATTTTGATAATATTATTGGAAACAAAACAAAGTGGACGTTTCGATTGAAATGAAACAAAACGTCATGTTTCGAAATAGCAGAAGTAGTGTTTCGAATGAGCATATCAAAGCTTGGAGCTTCGAGTGGCAATTATGGGAATATATCCAAAGAAGTCTCGAAATGACAACAAGGTTGTGTCTAAGAAGGGCGTTCGAAGCGAAGAAGTGCCAAAACATTTGAAATTCAAATGCAAGCGGGATGTTCGAAATTTGAAATATATGCGATGGAGCATTCGAAGACACGTGGAAGCAAGAGAGAGGCATTGCTCTGCATGTTCTGAACGTGGCAGAATCTTATAGCGAGACCGTTATGGTCGAAGTAGTATAAATGGGAGTCTTAGCATTAGGATTTCGTGTGTCATATCTATTGTACTAAATACTCAGTAAACATTCAAATTACCACATGGCTAGGGAAACGAATGCAAGAGCAATGTACGTATGATAGCACCACATGTTTATGATTTAATGAAAACCCTTTATCATTTCCAGTACTTTCCTTTATCTTTTTGTCAAATACCATTTACAAGTTTTTGCATCTAAAGTCTTTTTATTCGAAATCTTTTCATTGATGCCTTACATTTAAATGCTTTCTTTCCATTTCAAACACTTTACGTTTCAGAAACTGTTATACATTTCATGTCTTTATCTTCAAGTTTTTATCCTTCAAACGCCTCTTTTTACTTAAAGTCATTTTACAGATTTCTTGCATTAAACGCTTTCTTCATATTTCGAATCTTTTACATTCCAGAGCATCTTTTACATTAACTGTTTTTATAATTCGAAGCCATTTACTTGTCTTTTATGCAGTTTTACATGTCTTTACAATTAACTTTTATTCATGCAATTTAGTTTCGCGCACATATATTTTGATTACACCTTTAGATCTTTAAGAGAGAAATCGAAATAAGTCAAACACCTATACAACGTTCTAAATACCAACCATGAATACCTGTTCGATCATGAGAGTTACCCTAATGACCAACACGTCCTAGGATCAATCTAGTCGATCCTGCGAGTTACCAGAGAAATTGAATAACAGTCAGTAAGTTTATTCGATAGTTTGGAAGACTAGCGGTTGTTTACCAGAAATCACTGGAAATAAATTGGCACGCCCAGTGGGACCAATAATTGGGCATTAGAAATAAAGATTGTTGAGACATAACCATTATAAAAATGTTGGAGCCTAAGAAGTTTGTTGTTTTATGAACCTAAGAAGTGGTAAAATAACCAAAAGCAACCAACCCTTATCCAGAAGAAAACGTTTGAACAAGATGTCTAATTCTGACAATCAACAAGGGGAACAAAATGCCCCACATACAACAGGCACTAATGTATCCGCTTCGATGGGAACATCTAATGTGATCCCTTCGAATGCACAGTCTGTTGCATCTTCTACCAGTAATATAGCCACTAATGGAGTAAGTGGCATATCAACTAATAGTTCGACCTTAGGAAATACTGGAACCATTGGTTATCCTGGGGGATTTGTTCCACCATCAGGGACACAAACCCATTTCGCCACTCCACTAACTAGACCACCCGGTTTCGATGGTAATAGAACCAGAAATTCCTCTTATGGAATGCCAACATCCTTTATGGCAGGGTTACACAATTCCACATCGAATTCATCACCACAATTAGGGTCTGGGTCTGGGGCGAATCAGTTTATGACAAATAACCAAGGGTCAGTGGGTTATAGTACAATGCTTATTTTAGCCACAGAAAACCAGTTGGCTTTTAGGCAATTGATGGATGACAGTAACCATAATATGATAGGGGTGTTAGCACAAACTATGCAGGAAATATTTGCCCCAATAGTACAAAATGTGACAGTGACAAACACAGAAAACGCTGATAACATAAGTCGAATAGCAGATTTCTTTGCTCCCCCAGATAGGCGTAGGCAGAATCAGGCGGGAGTTCGAGCAAACATCCCTGTTATGGAACAAGTTGCTAACGACGCAACTTATAGACCACCTAGAGAAGAAGTTAACTTGGGGGCAAGGGCACAAAGGCTAGAAGCCCCAATGATCCCAGGCCCACAAAGAGAAATTATGGAACCAGGGGCAAGGGTCGAAAGGCTAGAAGTCCCAGAGTTTCGAGAAGAACAACCTAGGGGGGTTGTCATGGTGGGTCGAAATCAAGATGCTGATGCAGTCGTTCATAGAATTCGAAACGATAACATCTTGGCAGAAAACAATTTAACCACCATGATAGAGAGAGTCATGGCCCAGAATGGCCTCAACACAGGAATGAGAAGGCCAAATTATGCTTCTCCTATATTAGATTGCATAATGCATACTGATTTACCAAGGGGATATAAAGTCCCTAAATTTACAAAGTTCGCTGGGGATACCAATGAGTCAACAGTCGAACACATAGCCAGATATCTAACCGAAGCGGGAGATATAGCCAATAATGAAGATCTCAGGATCAAATATTTCCCAAGTTCCTTGACTAAAAACGCCTTCACGTGGTTTACCACTTTTCCTCCTGGGTCCATTGATACTTGGGCTCTTTTGGAGAGATTATTCCATGAACAGTTTTACATGGGACAGTCGAAAATAAGCTTGAAGGAACTAGCCAGTGTCAAGAGAAAGTTCACTGAACCCATAGATGAGTATCTGAATAGATTTAGGCTTTTGAAATCTAGATGTTACACAGTAGTGCCTGAACATGAGTTAGTCGAAATGGCCGCTGGTGGCTTGGATTACTCTATTCGAAAGAAACTAGACACTCAATATTTGAGGGACATGGCTCAGTTAGCCGACAGGGTTCGACAGGTCGAAAGGCTAAAAGCCAAAAAAGCAAGAGTCTTCAAAAATAACAAGAAGGAAAGGATCTCCTACGTTGGAACTGAGGAAGCAGAAGATTATCCTGAATTCGAATTCGAAGAGGTCGAAATCGACCTCGCTGAATTAAAACAGGCACCACCCTACTCCTGCAAATTATTGGTTCCCACAAAAGGGAAAGAGATTGTTGAAAATGAGAAAAGTGACAAATTCCCAAAGAAGGTTTATACCTTTGATGTCACTAAATGTGACGAGATTTTTGATTTACTTGTCAAAGATGGCCAACTCATTGTGCCATCAAATGTCAAAATTCCTCCTTTAGATCAAAGAAAGAAGAGAGGATTTTGCAAATATCATAGTTTCCTAGGCCACAAAACCTCACAGTGTTTTCTTTTCAGGGACCTAATTCAGAATGCAATCAAAGATGGCAGACTCAAGTTTGCTGATAAAGCAAAGATGAAAGTGGACGAAGATCCCTTGGACGTCGCAGACACCAACTACTCCGAACCTGCATGCATTGGAGAGATTAACATGGTGGAAGCTGACCAAAGTGATGTCCCAACAGGAGAGAAAGGTACCGAAAACGAAAGCTGGGTGATGGTCGAAGTCGATAAGGAGGTCACTGAAGACGTCCAGAAGCAACAAGAGACTTCGATTGAAGCAGCACCCGTAGCTGTTGCAAAAGAAACCCAGGCCACTGAAGGCCAGAAAAATCAAAACCAAGAGTTAACACAGGTCACTGAAGGCCTGAGGCTAGAATTGGAGAAATTCCAAATCACGAAGCCAACTTCCCCTCAGAAGGAAATATGGGACACTCTAGGGGAACCCAGTGGAAAATTTGACTATTTGGTCAAATATTCTGCCCCAGAGAGTTCGAAGGTTCACATTGAAGATATAAAACCCACGGGATGGGGAGATATTGAAGCTGAAGGGGAGGATGTTGAGGTAAACATGGTGGATATGGAAAGACCTCACTCTGAGATGGAGGAGGTAGAAAGACACTTGGAAAAAGAGAAGTATAAAATGGAGGATAATCATGCTGGAGATGCTAGTCTCAAGGATTACCTCATGACGTGCCACAAGGGAGATACAGGAATGATACTGTGCCCCAGGTGCAGCATCCTCTGCAATCAGAGAATCGCTGCGAACTTCGAAAGGGTACAGAGAGCTCGAATTGGCAACAATTGGCGCCAGGATAACCAGCTCTTCAAGTGTTGTCCCAAGGCCGGAGAAAGTTTGCTGGAATTTGTGTTTCGCTGCTACAAAGGGGCAACCAAGTGTTTGATATGCCCAAGGTGTTCAGCTGTGTATGATCAAAGCATGGCCAGAGCCTTCGAAACAATTCCCTTCGCCCCTTGCTGGAACCATCAAGAAACTGTCCAGATGGGCCCACGTTTCGACAGCAGACACAAACAACGAAGGCCTGATAGCCCTCACCCCAAGGCTGCTCGAAGAGTGACTTTTAAAATCCCTGCTGAAGTGCCAACCGACAGATGGCTGCAAGTCAGAAATGACAAAGGCAAAGACAGATGGAGAAACACCGAACGAAATGCACGCCATGCTATGACATACAGAAGGCAATTCAACATAGCAAAGAGGGAAGAGGTAAGATTAGAAAACTACAAAGGAAGGAACCCCATGTCGAGATCACAGTGGCGCAGGCAACAGAGGGTTCGAAAGGCTGAGAGGGAGGATGTGGCAAATAAAGGGGTCACTTCAACAAAGAACCAAGGTGAATCAAGCACCAATAAACCCACACCAAAAAATCAAACTGAAGACAAACCTCCAGTTAATAGGAGGCTTTTCTCTGAAGTACAACTAGATGAACCAAAGGAGTACACTCCAGGCCCAGAAGAAGACGAAGATATGATAACAGATAACTTCGAATCGGAGGGGGAGTCTTCGTTCAACCTAAACTGCAACGTGGTATCTGTGCTTCCCTGTGAATTTGAACAGGAGACTGAAATTGATGAATATGAGGAAGAAGATACCATAGACTTGATGAAGCATAGGCCTGTGTGCTACTATGTGATGGACAATGGGGCTGTCGAGGAGCAAAATGCATTCTTCGAACGTCCAGAACCTGCTATGAAGAACCATCTTAAGCCACTATTTATTCGGGCAAAAGTTGGTGCCCATGGCGTGAATAAGGTTCTAGTGGATGGGGGTGCTGCAGTCAATTTGATACCCCAATTCATGCTCAAAAGATTAGAGATCCGCGAAGGAGACATCAAGCCCCACAATATGGTTATATCCAATTATGAGGGGAAAGTGGGCAAAACACTGGGAGTGGTTCAGTTGGACTTGACAATAGGCTCAAGCTGTAGGCCCACTGTGTTTATGGTGATCGAAGCCAAGGCCAACTACAACTTATTGTTGGGAAGGGAGTGGATCCATGGCGTAGGGGCAGTTCCTTCGTCAATGCATCAGCGACTAGTTCTATGGAGAGACGATGGGATCATGGAAAACATCGAAGCAGACCAGAGTTACTTTATGTCAACAGTCAATTTAGTTGACAAGAGGGATTATGATAAACATCTGGCAAAGATTGCTCCGTGTGTTCCAAATGATGAGATCAACGAAACCAGAAACGCCCACTACTACATGACCCTTCGCCATGATGGCCTATACTGGGATAGAACAATAATTAGTGAGGAAGAGGGAGTCGAAAATACTATACAAAGACGGCCAGCAGGCTGGGACTTCGACAACCTTATCCATGACTGAGTCCACCTTTTTCGAAAGGATTTCGGCCTATATGGCTGAAAACGAATCAAAAGCGGCCTTAGAGGCTGAAATAAATAAATTAGCTGTAAAGATGAAAGAAATAAGTGGGGATGGCTCGAAATGCTCACCCTTCAAAGAACTTGAGATGGATCAAAGGTTGGACGCCATCTACGATAAAGAACCCTTAGGCTTCGAAAGGGACCCCATAGACTCAGGTACCAAAATGTTGGCACAGGATCCTCAAGAAAAACAAAGATTGCTTCGCATGGGATTATGACGAAATGCCTGGTTTAAAGAGGGAGTTGGTCGAACACAGACTGCCAATCAAAGATGGCAAGAAGCCCATCAAACAAACTCCTAGAAGATTCGCACCGGCGGTTCTCACAAAGATTAAAGCTGAGATCGAAAGGTTGTTGTGTTGCAAATTCATCAGAACCACAAGGTACGTCGAATGGTTAGCAAATATAGTACCTGTTATTAAGAAAAATGGTTCTTTAAGAATTTGCATAGACTTTAGGGATTTAAACACTGCAACCCCTAAGGATGAATATTCCATGCCTGTGGCAGAAATGCTAGTAGACTCTGCTGCAGGGTTCGAATACTTGAGTATGTTAGATGGATACTCTGGGTATAATCAGATTTTTATTGCTGAAGAAGATGTTACCAAGACAGCATTTCATTGCCCAGGAGCCTTAGGCACCTACGAATGGGTGGTGATGCCTTTTGGTTTAAAGAACGCTGGGGCAACTTATCAAAGGGCAATGAATTCGATTTTTCATGATTTCATTGAAACCTTTATGCAGGTGTATATTGATGATATAGTCATCAAATCTATATCTGCAGAAACACATTTGCATCATTTGAGCCAATCATTCGAACGAATGAGAAAACATGGCTTAAAGATGAACCCCCTTAAATGTGCATTTTTTATGCAGGCTGGAGATTTCCTTGGTTTTGTGGTTCACAATAAAGGGATTAAGATCAACCAGAACAAAACCAAAGCCATAATGGAGACGAAAGCACCTACGTCAAAAAGGGAGTTGCAATCTCTGCTAGGGAAAATTAACTTCCTCAGAAGATTCATTTCGAACCTGAGTGGAAGAACCCAAGCTTTTTCTCTGTTGCTTCGTCTAAAGCAAGGCCAAGCCTTCGAATGGAACGAAGCCCATCAGGAGGCATTTGACAAGATAAAAAGATACCTCTCTCAGCCTCCTATCTTGTCTCCACCTTCATGGGGGAAGCCCATGAGATTGTACATATCTGCCTCTGAAGTTAGTATAGGTAGTATGTTAGCACAAGAAGATAGCAATGGTATCGAAAGAGCCATATACTATTTAAGTAGAGTACTAAATGATGCAGAGACCAGATATAGCAATTTAGAAAAGCTATGTCTCTGTTTGTATTTCTCTTGTATGAAACTCAAGTATTATATAAAGCCTGTTGATGTTTATGTTTCATCTCATTTCGATGTCATTAAACACATGCTTTCAAAACCAATAATGCATAGCAGAGTTGGTAAATGGGCTTTAGCCTTAACAGAATATTCTTTGACTTTCATGCCTTTAAAAGCTGTGAAAGGCCAAGTGATTTCTGACTTCATTGTGGACCATTCATTGGTTGAGCAGACTGTCATGAGCTACGTCGAAATGCAACCATGGAAATTATACTTTGATGGTTCAACCCACAGGAATGGAAGTGGTGTCGGAGTCCTTCTAATTTCTCCTGAAGGAATTCCAACAAAATTCAAGTATAAATTAGATGGTCCTCGTTGCTCGAACAACGAAGCTGAGTATGAAGCGCTCATTGTTGGACTTGAAGCTTTGTTGGAATTGGGGGCAACTAGAGTCGAAATTAAAGGAGACTCAGAATTAGTGGTCAAACAAATTACAAAGGAGTATAAATGCATAAAGGAAAACTTGATGATATACTTCGTCATAGTCAACAGGCTACTTAAGAAATTTGAATACATGGATATTCAACATATACCAAGAGTAGAGAACCAAGAAGCAAATGACTTAGCACAGTTGGCTTCGGGTTATAAAGTTTCTGTTAGGAACTTTGAGGATTTAGTTGAATTAAGGGGTAAAGTTATGGCTACTAGATTCACACCATCAGATCTAGAAAGTATGAAATTGGGATATGCTGAGAAACAGGGATTCGAAATATTAGCCATAAACACTTTGTCAGATGCGGATTGGCGAAGTCCACTGGTGAGTTATTTAGCAAACCCAACTCTGAATATGGATAGAAAGACAAAATACAGAGCATTATCATATCTCCTCATGGGGAACGAATTGTTCAAAAAGACCCAAGAGGGCGTATTATTGAAATGCCTAGGAGAAAGTGAGGCATACTTAGCATTGTCAGAAGTCCACAATGGGGCATGTGGGGCACATCAAGCAGGCCATAAAATGAAATGGCTGTTGTTTCGATATGGCATGTATTGGCCTAGCATGCTCAAAGATTGTTTAGACTTTGCTAAAGGATGTGAGGAATGTCAGAAGCATGCAGGGATTCAACATGCCCCTGCAAGTGAGTTGCATTCAATCATCAAACCATGGCCATTTAGAGGATGGGCGTTGGATTTGATAGGAGAAATAAATCCTACTTCGTCCAAAGGACAGAAATATATCTTGGTAGGAATAGATTATTTTACCAAGTGGATCGAAGCTATACCATTAATAGTTACTGATCAAGAGGCTATTATTGAGTTTATACAGAAACACATTATCTATAGGTTTGGATTGCCAGAGAGCATAACCACAGACCAAGGCTCTGTGTTTATTGGTATAAAGATGCAAGAATTTGCCCAAGAAATGGGGTTTAGATTATTAACATCAACGCCATATTATGCTCAAGCAAATGGTCAAGTCGAAGCAGCCAATAAAGTGATAATAGGGTTAATCAAGAAACATATTGGTAAAAAGCCAAGAAACTGGCACAAAACTTTGGACCAAATACTATGGGCCTATAGAACATCTCCTAAGGAAGCTACTAACACTACGCCTTTCCAACTCACATTTGGTCATGATGCAGTATTGCCAGTAGAAATTTATCTACAATCAGTTCGAATTCAAAGACAAAATGAAATCCCAGCTGCATTATATTGGGAGATGATGATGAATGAATTAGTTGAGTTGGACGAAGTTAGATTACATGCATTGGAAATCTTGATGAGACAAAAAGAAAGAGTGGCCAGGACATATAACAAAAGGGTGAAGAAAAAAGCATTTATTATTAATGACTTAGTCTGGAAAGTCATATTGCCCATGGACAAGAAAAATAAAACACTAGGTAAATGGTCACCTCATTGGGAAGGACCTTTTCGAATATTAAAAGTATTCTCAAACAATGCATACGAAATCGAAGAGTTGATGGATGATAAGCGTATCCTAAAGGTTAATGGGAAATATTTAAAGAAATATAAGCCACGCCTGCAGGAGATTCGAATAGTAACAACGTAACCAAAATATTATAAAAATGCCAAAATGGCAAGTTGAGATGCCAAAATGGCGTTGTTCGAATATTACATATAAAAAAAACCAAATTGTAATCAAATGAACAATGAAATCTAGAAATAAGAATTATTTTTCAATCTGTTGAAAGTGCTTTGAAAAGATTCAAGTCTCTGCTGAGCGAAACGCCTGGCTCCTTCCAAGGTTGCCACTTCTCCCTTGAGTTGTTCTGCAGTTTCCATTTCTGCAAGCCCCTGGTTGAGAAGCTCTTCGAATTGGTTACCAGCAGTATTGGTTTCGAAGGCTATTTGTTGTTCTTTAGCCTCCTTAACCTTCTGTTGAAGTTCTAGAATCTGCCTTTCCCAAAGAAGGATGGACTCAGCTCGAGCCTCATAATCAGTTTTTGCTTGCTTTAGATGCATAGCTTGATCCTCAGCTTCTTGAGAGAGTTTCGAAGCTTGTTCATAAGCAGCATCCATTGCAATGCATTTTTCTTGAACCTTCCTGGCAGTAGATTCTTCTTGGAGAAGGTAACCAGTTACGTTGTCCAGCAAAGATTGAAGATCGAACAAGATAGTACTAACTGGCAAGGAGCAGGTAGCAAGATTGACCTTTGTAAGCAACTCCTTCATAGTGTAGCAAGCAGTGCTATCTTGTTTGAGCACTTCGAATATATCCACATTGAGAATTGTTTTCCTGATCTTATTAAGAAGTACAATTCTTTCATCTGTGGGAAGAGGATAGCTAGTCGAACTTGTGCCAGCCCTAGCAAGTGGAATGTCCCTTTGAGCCAGCTTCGCCTTCATGTATCCAATAGGGTCATTTCGTCTCAGGAGTGCAAGCTCCTCATTAGTCATTCGAGACAAAGAAGGTTGAGGGAGTTCCACACGTAGGGGAGTCACGTCCAATTCGACTTCCATGGGTTTGTTGGTTGTGTCACCATCCCCTTCATTCGTTTCGTGCTCGTGATCTTCTTCATCGTCATCCAAGTCCACCACTTCGATGTC
Organism: Vicia faba; assembly: GCA_948472305.1. Classification (NCBI taxonomy): domain Eukaryota; kingdom Viridiplantae; phylum Streptophyta; class Magnoliopsida; order Fabales; family Fabaceae; genus Vicia; species Vicia faba. Next base: position 800,617,916 of record OX451739.1, on the reverse strand, counting down.
TTCTTTTTCGCTGCTATTTGCATTGGACTCCGTCCCAGCAGTCGAACCATCATTGGCATCCTCCTCCTCAGACTCTTCGTCTGCAGATTCTTCGTTTCTTTGGCCAGAATCAGCTTTCTCTTCTTCAGCATGAGTATCCTTTGGGTCCTCTTGAAGGGTTTCAAGAGGAGACTTTTGAAGAGAAGTTCTTTGCAAAGCCTCTGCAGATTCATGAAGTGGTGTTTCGTTTGTCTCTTTCAGAGGAGGAGAGGTACTTTGATCATCCTGCTGCTCAGAAGTTCCAGCCAGAACCGCCATATTGGAGGAACCTTTGTTCTGTACAAGGTTGCTGGAATCTCCTTGAGGAGAGGAGTTGAGTGGAGCAGCAGCTTTTGATGGTGAGGTTGAAGTAGTGGAAGCTGGATTTAAGATATTCTGCAAGGAGCGAAAGAATATTAAAAGCATGCACCAAGGTAATGAGAAATTATTATTTTCAAAAAGATTTGAAGTTCAATTTACCTGTGGACTCTCGGAAGAGAGGTTGCTAGTTATGCGTTCCAACATTACGTTGGAGGTCGAAGATGGAATTTTGGATTTGGGTGAGGGAGCAGCATCCCTGGAATCGAGTCCAGAGACACTAGTTGGTACAGCGCTTTTCGAAATATCCTTCTTCTGCTTCTTCTTCGAAGCAGTTGGTAAGTTTCCTCCAGCCTTGGGGTCTTCCCCAGTGGTGTTTGATTTTCGCTTCTTTGGAGTAGTAGGCGGAAGCTTGTTGGTCTGAAAAGATTTAAACAAAGAGTTAGATGCAAAGCATAAAACATTAGTGAATTCGAAACATCAAGGCTAAATGATTACCTGTGGAGTTAGAACTCTTGTTATTGTTGGTATTGTTGTTGTTGTTGTTGTTGCAGCAATGGTTGTTGTTTCAGATGGGGTCACATTGTCAATGGTTTCGATAGAGGCTTGAGAGGCACTCCCTTCTTTCGACTTTGAGGCAGCTGTCTTTATCCTGATGGCTGAAAATCGAAACAATTAAAGCAAAGGTTAAAGATATGGAAAATAAAAAATATTTGGGATTTTCCCAAGCATTCGCACCTGTGCCTTGATCAGATTTAATCGACATGGCAGAAAGGTCGTAACGAAGGTGTCCTGGGAAATCGTGGAGCCAGTGTCGAGCCCATGTCACAGTCTCAGATGGCTTTGGTTTCTTTTGAAGATGTTTGAACATCTCTTTGCAAGTGAACCACCAAGGGTATGGGGGAAACCAAGCCAGAGCCAGTTCTGAGGTAGGTAATCTAGGAAATTTAGGTGGATGCATTTCGAATGCCAACCTATACCTATCCTCAGGTGACAACCCTGAAGGAATTTTTAACTTGGAAACTTTTTGTTTGAATTTTTCCTTCAAGGTCTCAGCCGCTTGATGCACAGTGGATTCCAAGTGTGTGGGATCATAAGTAGTTTCGAAATAATTTTGAAAAGCTTTAATCTTTTTGGCATGAGTAAACATACCTTTCTTGGCTGGTACCTGCACATCGAAGGCATCAATTAGTTTCTGCTGAATTGTAAGAGTATCGAACATATAAGTTTGATAAAACTTGGTCCACCATTCCAGAAACCCCTTAGCTGTAAGATGGGTAGGTTCGAAGGTTATTAGCTCAAACTGGGCAAAGCCTTGGTATTGTTCTTGCTGTAATTTGGCTTCCCGTGCCTTGAAGGTTCGCCCAGAGGTAATGGCGCTCTCAGTTTGAAATAAGGGTTCAGGAATTAGTTGGCATAAGCCAAACTGTCTCGAAACAAAATTTGGGTGGTAAGCGAAAAGGAAAATCTGATTCTTGGCAGGAGTTATTCTTGAAGAAATGAGTCTAGGTAGCAAAAAGGCTCTCCATACATCTTGAATCTCCTTGCTCTTGACAGCTTCTGAAAGAGCCATGGTGAACCATGAAGGTCCATGAGCCCTTGAAGCAAAAGGCGCCATGGTCTCCTCGAACTTATGCCTCTTGGAGAATATCATGATGTACTTCGAGAATAGGACTTTGAAGTCATCTTTGTCGTCATTTGGAGTTAATCTTCGCAGCCTAGTGCCTTCGACTATTCTATCAGTTATTTCAGGGTCTTGTTCATCAATGGTGTTGGCAGTTGACAAGGAAGGTTCGAACATGGCATTTAGCCATAGCTGAAGTAACCAAAAAGGGCCAGCTAACAGGATATTCTTGGAGGTGTGAGATTTTAGGCTCGAAACAGCTGACCTTAGGCTTTCATAAAGGTCAACTAAGAGCAGTTCACTCAAGCACACTCTTCGATTCTCGTGCAAATCCCTAGCTAGAGGAATAAACCTATTGGCTACCTGTAGGGATCTACTGCATAAGACATATCTTGACAGCCATAGGGTAAGGAAAGCAATGTGTTCTACATCAGATACATTGTCTCCTTCAGTATGGTAGTGACTGATAAACTTGGAAAAACTTGCTAGTTTGACTTCGAAGTCGATTATACTCGAATGTTCTTCGTTGTCAGGGATATATGTTTCTCCTACTGGTGATAGCCCAGTGATGGCCGCTATGTCAAAGAAGGTAGGGGTAATCATTCCACCAGGGAGATGGAAAGTATTATAAGTACTGTCCCAGAAATAGAGGGACGCGAATAACAATGGGTGGCTGTAAGTGAAACCAGGCTTCGACAGTTTAATCAAGTTGTAGATACCTAATTCTTCCCATTGCTGGGATTTCTTAGCTTCTACCTTATTGAACCAGTTTTGACAAGCAGTGTTGGAGGTGGGGCAAGATCGAAACGGTTTAAAATTACTCTTTACATAGTCTAATACAAAAGGGTCCTTAGGAGGAACAGTTGGATTTTCCATGGTGTTTGAGCCAGAAGATTCTATTGCCTTAGGGGCGTCCATTTTGTTAAACAAGGGTTTGAAACTATAGCAAACTGGGAAAATTTTCCTGGTATCTTTTAAAATTTCAAAAACTGTAAGAGGGCCCATTAAAGCTAACCTCTTACCAGCAGCGGTGGTAGGAATAAGTACCTGGGATGCATAAAGCATTTCTTTCTCCTTTGAGATCATCTGGGGAACCAGAACAGATTGACCTTGGTGAGTGACAACCTTACTTTCCATTGTAGTTCCTGCGGTCTTTCCTTTCTTCTTGGAAACTTTTTGAGTTAGGATGAAGTAGAAGAAGACATTGTTGGAAGAATATTGAAAGCTTAGGGTTTCGGTAAGAGAATAAGGAGAAAAGATTTAGAATGTGGGAAGAAAAGAAAAAAAGACTAAGTTGATGGTTTTTATAATGTGGAAGTTTAAGCATCCACTGAATAAGGTTGTGATACGTGGAAATCATGGGTTGGTTTGATGAAGAGGTGGAGTAAAGTTAACATTGGTAACAGGCGTGATTAAAGATAATCATTGTTTGTAACTGCACCATACGGTGATATGGTTCAAGGCGGTTAAGGAATCTAAAAACTGTTATGATTGATGTGACTGGGGTCAAATGCGTTAAATGTTACGATGATTCGAAGGTCGCATCAAAATCTTGTGTATATGTTTAAAATAAGTATTTCTCAAAGGAATCGAAATACATATTTTAAAGGGGTATTTTGTTGGCTAAAGATTTTGATAATATTATTGGAAACAAAACAAAGTGGACGTTTCGATTGAAATGAAACAAAACGTCATGTTTCGAAATAGCAGAAGCAGTGTTTCGAATGAGCATATCAAAGCTTGGAGCTTCGAGTGGCAATTATGGGAATATATCCAAAGAAGTCTCGAAATGACAACAAGGCTGTGTCTAAGAAGGGCGTTCGAAGCGAAGAAGTGCCAAAACATTTGAAATTCAAATGCAAGCGGGATGTTCGAAATTTGAAATATATGCGCTGGAGCATTCGAAGACACGTGGAAGCAAGAGAGAGGCATTGCTCTACATGTTCTGAACGTGGCAGAATCTTATAGCGAGACCGTTATGGTCGAAGTAGTATAAATGGGAGTCTTAGCATTAGGATTTCGTGTGTCATATCTATTGTACTAAATACTCAGTAAACATTCAAATTACCACATGGCTAGGGAAACGAATGCAAGAGCAATGTACGTATGATAGCACCACATGTTTATGATTTAATGAAAACCCTTTATCATTTCCAGTACTTTCCTTTATCTTTTTGTCAAATACCATTTACAAGTTTTTGCATCTAAAGTCTTTTTATTCGAAATCTTTTCATTGATGCCTTACATTTAAATGCTTTCTTTCCATTTCAAACACTTTACGTTTCAGAAACTGTTATACATTTCATGTCTTTATCTTCAAGTTTTTATCCTTCAAACGCCTCTTTTTACTTAAAGTCATTTTACAGATTTCTTGCATTAAACGCTTTCTTCATATTTCGAATCTTTTACATTCCAGAGCATCTTTTACATTAACTGTTTTTATAATTCGAAGCCATTTACTTGTCTTTTATGCAGTTTTACATGTCTTTACAATTAACTTTTATTCATGCAATTTAGTTTCGCGCACATATATTTTGATTACACCTTTAGATCTTTAAGAGAGAAATCGAAATAAGTCAAACACCTATACAACGTTCTAAATACCAACCATGAATACCTGTTCGATCATGAGAGTTACCCTAATGACCAACACGTCCTAGGATCAATCTAGTCGATCCTGCGAGTTACCAGAGAAATTGAATAACAGTCAGTAAGTTTATTCGATAGTTTGGAAGACTAGCGGTTGTTTACCAGAAATCACTGGAAACAGAAGCGCAAAGATTTTATTAGTTATTGAATGAGATGAATGCGCCATTGTTTGAGGGGTCGTCGAACTCAAAGTTATCAATGTGTGTGAGATTATTGGCCACCAAGTCAAATTGGAATATACCTGATCAGTGTTTGGAATATTTCACAAAAATGATGTTGGTGTCGAAGTTAGTAAGAATGATTGATTGTTGCATTAGTGGTTGCATGTTGTTTTATGACAATAAGTTTTATACTCAATATGGATTGTTGGAGGAATGTAAGTTTTGTAAGAGTCTAAGATATCAAGTTTGCAATAGAGCCATTAACAGTAAGCAACAATGTGTAGCAGTAAAGTCTATGTTTTATCTTTCGATAATATAAAGGTTAAAATGAATGGTTGTTTCAATGCATAGTGCTAGTCAAATGACAGAATCATACAAACAAAACAAATCCAAGCACTATGTGACGTCGATCTGATAGTGAGGCATGGAAGCACGTTGATAGGACACATCCTGATTTTTCCACAGAACCTAGAAATGTTGGGCTTGGATTAAGCTCTGATGGTTTTGCTCCATATGTCCAAGCATCAGTAAATGTATATTCTTGTTGGCCAGTTATTGTAACCCCTTCTAACCCCCCTCTTGAGATGTGCATGACAAAAGCATACATGTTTTTGATGTGCATCATTCCAGGGCGGTCTAGTCCAAAAGTCGGAATCGATGTGTACTTACAAGCTTTAATTGATAATTTGAAGAGGTTGTGGATTTGAGAATGGACTTATGATATATCCCGTAAGCAAAACTTTAATTTGCGATCTGTCTTGATATGGACCATTAATGACTTTCTAGAATATGGAATGTTGTCTGGTTGGGGTACACATGGCAAATCAGGATATCCATATTGCATGGGATACACCAAGATGTTTACATTGGATAAAGTGGGGAAAGATCGTGGTTTGACAGTCACTGCAGATTCCTACCAACAAATCATTCCTATAGAAGAAACAAGACAAATTTCAAAAAAGACTATAGGTAACAAATTTTCCTCTGCCTCGATTGTCACCAGGTTCTATATAGAACCAAGTTTGTGAACTACTAAAATTCCCAAATACTGGCAAAGCATGTAGAATTAAAGGATATGGACTCACACACAATTGGACAAAATAAGTATATTTTGGGATCTCCCGTATTAGAAAGATAATTTTTTGTGCCATAATCTTGATGTTATGCATATTGAGAAGAATTTTTTTGATAATGTTTTTAATATGGTGGGAGAATTGACTTTTTTGGTTTTATCGCAAATGTTATGGTTAGCAAGAGTTTCCACCAACTTTTCTTTTATTCAATATTTAGGAAAGGTGAAAAGAACAGGAAAGACCTTTGATAGATTTTGAACTCGGGGGGTAAGTTATGAAAAGGAAATGTGTTAGCACCCTTTTCATCTGTACTTATCTATGGGCTCTTAATTGATTGGCTCACTTTTAAAACTTACTTTGTGTGTGTGTGTGTGTGTGTGATTTGTTTGAAAATATTTTTAAATGACAATGTAAGGCTAACTTTGTAATAATCCTTGTGTCGATCCTCAAGAATGTATACAAAGTGTTTTAGAAAATATTTGTTGTTTTGAAAGTGATATGTAAACATGTTGTGTTTGTGAGCAAGCATTCAAAAGTTCTTACCCACAAAGTGTGGTCTTTCTTATTCTTCTCCTTCTTGTTGTACCCCAAAATTTGACCTCTCATTTCTCAAGGCATTTTTCACAAAGGATTCTCATAAATTCAAGCTTACACAAGTACTATTGGATTTTTTAGCATCAAGTTAAAGAGGAAATTGTTAAAAAGGGCAAAGCAGATGAAAATATTCTTTTTGACAAAATTGAAGGGAAAAAAAGTTCCCTTCGATTTTACATCTTTCGATTGAGCACTTTGGCTCATTCGATGCAAGCTTTGGTTGCACCCTTCGTTTGAGAATTGGACTTCTTTTGGGCAAGTTCGACTCCTACTTTGTTTGGGCACTAGACTTATTTTGGACAAGTTCATTTCATGCCTTCGTTTGAACATTTATTCTCTTCGTGCAAATCTTTCGTTTTGGCCATATAGCTTCTTTCCTGCATGTTAGCCAAATTTACAAGGTAGAATTCCCCACCGTTAGGATGCACAAGGCTAAAGTCACCCTTTGAAACAACTTATTGCAAGCTTCGACAGGGCAACACTCATCTTCAACTAGCTTCAATCCACAAGGCAAAGAGCCTCTTGATTGATGTCCTTCGATTCAGGAGGCAAAGGCCTCTTTTCTGGTCTCCTTCGATTGCACATTTGGCCTCCTGCATGACTCCTTAGTTTGGGGCATGTGGCCCTCCTTTGTTGCAAGCTTCGATTGTGCATTTTATCCTCTACATGCATTCTTTGTTTGGAGCGTCTCAATCCTTCAATACAAGTTTTTGGTTACACCTTTCGTTTGGGCATGTGGTTCCCTTCATGCAAGCCTTTGTTTGAGCAAAGATCTCTTGCATGTTTGCATGAAATCACAAAGTAGGGACCCCTTACATACACCCTTTGGTTTGGCCATATGACCCCTTGCAGACAAGTTTAAGTGGGCAGTATTTCCCTTGGAAATAGCTTGCTTCAACACACAAATTCTACATTATGCCACTGTCCCGTACAAAAGAAGTATCATGGTGGCACATTCAAAGGACTTTCCAGACATGCTTGGATGTCCCAATCGAATGACATGTTTTTTTATCCACTCCAGAAGCATGTATTTGGACCATTTAAAGGAACCCACAAAAGTCCTGGTCGAAGGATACCCATATGATCCCTTCGAAGGACACTTTGATTTGAAAAAAAGGAAATGTTGTTGAGGAGTCTGGTCGAAGGATAGGGCTAGGGGGTCAAAACAAAAGGTTGAGATGCCCAAAGGTACTTGCTGACAAAGTCCCATGTGCTACCAAGTTTAGGATTGATACACTAGCCATAAAACTCCAAAACTGCTGCACAACAGTCTTGCAACACTGCCTTATTTCTTGCACCAAAATGGCATACAAACACTCCCTCAAAAGCTACAAGAACATCATTCCCTTTTTGTTTAAACTTTTTGTTTTCCCTCCTAAAACATCATCCAAATCCATCTATAAATATGAGCCTCCACCACACATCTTAGGGACCCATGGATAGTTGCAAGAAAACTCTTGTGAGAAATTCCCCAAAACTCTCAAACATCATCCAACGTTTTTCTTCAAAATATTCCAAACACTTCTAAAAAACTCAACCCCCTTCGTACACTAAGTGAATCCTTCAATTCACTCCCCAAGTGACCAGAGAGCTAACCTTCGACCCACTCCCCCAACCACAATAAAATAATCTTTTGATTCACTCCCTTACCTAGTAACCTTCGATTCACTCACACATCCTCCTTCGATTCAGTGACTGCTTGAACAAAGTAGTAACTGGGCTAGTCTCAGGAAGGCCCTAACGAACCTCCATTCATCACCAAGGAAGACACTTGTAGTTTCCTTCGATTTAAGAACTTCAAGAGGTAAGTTATATTTAAAATTGGAACTTTTCCATTTAAATATCATGTGCACATGCCAATAAAGAAAAAAATGTAGATATTTCATATAGGGAGCTTGACCATGTTTTAACCTTCGATTCCGACTGTCCATGTGTTGAAAATATCAACTCTGATTAGTTAGGCTTTGGAATTTAAGACGCAATAATTTTGTGCTAACCCTAGCTTGTAGATTTTGAAAGTTACACTTTGTTGTACCCCAAAATTAGCCCTCCCATATTTCTCAACACATGGCAAGTGAGGTCCCCAAATTGCTCAAGGAAGTTCAAGAGTTGACCAGACAAACTCTCTCCCAAGGCAGTATACCCCAAATCAGGGTTTCCATCTTCATCAAGATGTGTGAACCACAAAGGAATCAAATTCTCACCATTGTCCTAATATGTTCCCAAGATCATCCATGTCAAGTTTCAAGCCTTGCAGAAGAAGTTTTCTCAGTCAACTGCTCAAATGCTTGAAAATCAACTGTACTAGGTCAAAAGTCAATTGTGGCCCACATATAGTCAAACTTCAAGATTTTTGGTCAACATCCTAATTTTTAAGTATTATTCATCATTTGATCAAGGGTTTATCATGATTCCTCAAGGATTGCTCACAATTCATAAAAACCCAAAAGTTGCTAAATTAGGGTTTTGTAGGAAAAGTCAACTCAACTTTGACCAAGCATAACTTTCTCATACTTTATCAGAAATGACCCATCCAAATCTCATTTTGAAGAGGATGCAATTCCATACAATTCATCTTCATATCCTAATTTCAGAATATACACTCACAAAAAGATATGAATTTTGACATTATAGGTCCTTTTGAAAAGTCAACAAAAACACCTTTTGGGTCAAAGCTTCATATATGAACATGGAAGACTCAATTGAGATGGGACCAAAAGGGTTGCTTAGAGGACATATTAAGATTTCTAAAAAGTCCAAGAACACCTATCTAGGGTCAAAATTGAGAGAGTTACGCATTGGCCAATTTGACCATTTTTGCAAAATTGCCAAACGTCAAATGTGCTCAAATTTGCATTTTTTGCTAAATGGGCCCAACTTTTTATGCTTGAACCTCAATTATAGTGTGGTACACGACTCAAATACTTATCCACATATTATTTCTTCTTTTTTTCAATTTATTTTGATTTTTCATTAATTAAAAAGTGAATTAAATCAAATAGATGATGAAAATTATCAAAGATATGATTTGATTTGTTTTTGTTACAGATTGGCAATCAAGATATGTTGAGCTTGCATGATCAATTTGAATCAAGGGAAATTGGTACAAGAAAGGCATGATTGGCATGAAAATAGAAAGATATCATACAAATTGAAAATCAAATCAAATCTTGGATAAATGCAAAGATTCAATCCAAATTTGTTAACCTAATTCACTCTAGGTTATATAATGAAGGATTCCAGATCAAAGGAGGGAGGTTAGAGGCGTGAAAATGACAGAAGAAAACTCAAAGCTTTGGACAAAAAGTGTGAGATTGAAATCCATCTTAGAGCCGTCCTCAAGGAGTTTCAAGGCTAGCAATACATTCCTGGGCATCTCAGGAAGCTTCTCCAATCGATTGCACGCCCCTACACATCCAGAATCACGCCCGATCATTCTCACGGTTTGCAAAATTATCCAAATTCGATTTATGTAATTCTTGCATCTTTAGCTTGTTTAAGTTACATATTTGTGATTATTATCATGTTTGCAACGTTTCTGGATAGTTTGATTTAAGTTACAGTGCAGGAACAAGCATTTGCCATTGTTAGGGTTTCGTGCTCCAATTTGGGGTTTTGAGTTTCAAGCAAGATTAGGCTTGATAATGGGTACCATGATAATCAGAGCTTCAAACCCAGTTGATTCATGGTCCCCAATTGAATTTATATTGTGTGTGCTTGATTTTTGAATGACACAGGTTTCAGCAACAGACCTGCGTCTATAGGAAAAGGTTCAGAGCCTAAAACAACGGTTCCATGGAAGAAGACAACAGCGTGTCACAACCTGACTGGCTGGTTTAAATTCTGGCGCGTTATTCTGGCCATTAACTTGTTTTCCAATATATTATTTGTTTTTATTGTATTACCAAGTTAACATCCAACGCGTTTGGTCAGAGGAATGGAGTCAAAAGCTCATGTCCTGAGTTGGATCCCAGGCGTGAGCTTTTGGCATTTTCTCCATTGTTTTCACCAGATCCAGCACATACACCTTCTGAGGGTCATCATCTTCTGGATCCATCAGCCAGAACTAGATCCAGTGCACATACACTTTCTGAGGGTCACCATCTTCTGGATCCATCAGCCAGTACCAGATCCAGCGCACATACGCTTTCTGAGGGTCACCATCTTCTAGATCCATCATCCAGAACCAGATTCAGTGCACCTCATCTCCTGAGGGTCATCATCTTCTGGATCCATCAGCCAGAACCAGATCCAGCGCACCTCACCTTCTGAGGGTCCTCATCTTCTGGATCCGTCTCCATCCAGATCTACTGATAGCAGGCCCATCCGGTTATTTCCACTATTTTTCTTTAATTCCCTTTCTTTAATTATTTTTATTTTTTTAAATTAACACAAAAATTATTTTATTAAATTAACCAATCAAAAACCACAAACAAGATTTATTTTCTTAATAAATGTTTTTTTATTAATTAGTTTAATTAATTTAGGGTAACCTTAATTTCTTTCATAATTTAAAAACAATTAGAAATTAGGTTTAATTAATTTGCAATTAAATGTTTTCTTCAATAAAAATCCAAAAATACTTTTTCCTCAAATTAGATTTTTTTAGGTTTCAATTTCTTCTCGCATTTAATTCGCCGCGCGCTTATTATTTATTTTGACAATATTTTTGTAACTGTTCATGGTTTGTAATAGTTTTATTTAGGGCTATTTACTGTTTAAATCCCGGGGTTTTGGCTATGTAATTAATCCCCCTCCCCGAAGCCTTGTAATAGCGTAGATTTATTTTCTTGCATTTTTAATTCCTGCAAATATTTAACTGTTTAGATGTATGCTAATAGGATTATATGGCAAGAATGCATGACAAAATTAAAACGGTTAGAAAACCCTAATATGCAAAGATAAATAACTGAAAACAAATCACTCGCACATATCACTCTTAGGGTATACTCTCACTTCGGTTGCCTTCGGTAAACGATCCTTAAGCATAGGGTATCTTAGTGGTTGCCCTCCAGTCTAAAAAGATCAAAATGTCCCATTCGAATGTTGTCTCAGAAATGTTGCCTCGGAAACGTTGCCTTGGAAATGTTGCCTCGAATATGATCTTAAGACTCTAGGGTTATTACTAAGGTGTCCTAATATTGCTTTAGTGATCGTACGTCCCTTTCGAATTGACCCTTACAATTCCAACGACAGTGCTACCTATTTCTCAATAGTAGGATAGCGTTGTATAAAGGAAACAAGAATAGAAACGATCTTTTTCGAGTAGGTAGATGCTAGTAGGTACTTGCTCAAATCAAAGCTTTTCACACTTACACATTTCAAAACAATTTTCAAAACAACTTCGTCACACCTTTGAGGACTGATACAAGGGTTATCACGAAGTCAAACTTTTCAAAAACAAAGCACATACACAAGCAATTTTAAAAAAATGAGCAAGTACCTAAGAGCCCATGGAAAACCATGGATAGAAAGGGTGCTAACACCTTCCCTTTCTATAATCTACCCCCCGTACTCAGAATATCTCGAAAAAGGATTTTTTTTGTACTTTTTTCCTTTCCGGTTGGATGAAATAAAAGTCGGTGGCGACTCTTGCTTACACGGCATTTTGCAAACACAAAACGTAAAATGCAAACCAGTATTAAATAGTCGGTTCTGCCACCGTATCACATAACTGGTGACTCTGCTAGGGAATTAATAAGTGGGGTATACCTTAGGATCTAGGTCATTAAAATTGCATCTCTTGATTGCTTTGTTTGCTTTATTTATTGAGGCTTTTGTTTGGGGTTACTATAGATCCTACACCCGGATTTGGGGAACACCTTTTAGGTAAGTAGCAATAGATTGTGAGGGAACTGTACGGCGTAGACCGATACGGTTGAAGCAGTAGCTACGTTGGTGTGGCACTTTGGTTGGTACCGGTATCCCTTGTGGTGAAACGAGGAGAATACGGGGCCGCCACGTGGTGTCGTGAAGCACCAACGGACCTTAGAACCTTAGTTGAACAACTTGGCCATTAGAAAGTAGCGAGATAGTCGGCCTCGTTGTAGAGCTAAGAACTGGTTGATACTCGATGCTACACTCATTGAGATCTGACTTTCGGGATATTTCGGCCGCAAGACAAGATTGCGTGAGCTGAAACCATGACCGATAAAAGATGGTAAGTGATATTGAGATCCTCTAGAAACCGGTTACTATTTATAGGACAAGTTGAACCAACTAAACTTCAAGAGGGTACTACCTTAAAACCCATGCAAGCCTAAACCTAAGGCTCTTTGTGTGACTTGTGTGCTTTCAACTTGAACTACTTGCACAGTTTTATTATCTGACAACATGAGTTCCTTGCAGGTTTTGTTTAAAGTCCTTATCCAATAACTTGGATTTCTTGCCGGGTTTACTTGCTTACATCACCTCACACTTTTGCTTAAACGCATAGCATACACATCATAACATCATGCCTTAACATTTCCTTAACCATTTCAAGGATCTCAAGGGTTTGTGATGCAGGTTATGGTAAATCAGACGTCTAGCAAGGGGCAAGGGGATTTATTTTCCTCTAGCCAATGTCGTCTAGAGATCAAAACACAATAACTTGAGTCAGTGGCTATGACCCACTCGATATGGTGAGCTTGACTCTTGAAGAAGGACTCTCAACGACACGAAGTTTCTTCAATCAAGCTGCAATCAAATTCTAACAGTTTCTTGTTTACCCCGCGAGATCCTTGAAAACATTGCATACATATATCATACATATCATTACATAACAGGTCTTCTAGTACAGGTCTCTCATGTTCTCGCTGTTTATTTCAGCAATGGATCTCAAACAAGACAACAGAGATCTTCAAACTCAAGAAGCTCAGTTCAGGGACATATTCCTAAACCTATCCAAGGGGCAGGAAGAGTTGAAAGCACTCCTCATTGGGAACTTGGTCAAGAAAAGTCCTGAAGACAATAAGGACGAACGACTGGAACAACTGCAAGCTGAGGTAGGTGCAATGAGAACCCAGATGCTGGGGCAGATGGCTCTTATCCAAGGCCTAGCCTGAAGGCAAGAAGAGCTGAAAGCCATCATCAACCAACTTCATCAAGACGGATACAACAGTATGAAGCAAACAGTCGAGACCGGGGACCAAGTCATTGATCAACCTCCAAGAAGACAAGAGTTTGGTTTGGTAAAGAGTGGACCTTTCCAAATTTCTACTACCTCATGGGTCCAACAACAACCTCGCCAAAAACAACGGGTTAACCAGAGTAAGCCAGATACACCCAAGAGGCAGTTTAACAAACTCAACATGCCGATGTCTCAAGCTTTACAACACATGTTGAGGATGAATCTTATTACGTTGATAGGACCTCATCCGAATCCCAAGACTTCTTTGCCTAACTACAATCCTAATGCAAGGTGTGCATATCACTCCAACAGTCCGGGGCATGATACTGACGACTGTTGGAGGTTGAAATACAAAATTCAAGACTTGATTGATGAAGGAGCATTGGAATTCACACAAGATGGTCAACTGGAATGTTTTTGTCAATCCTCCAAGGCCCACCATTTGAAGTGACAAGTTCTAACAAGAGGGATTTTCGTTCATTAGAATTTTCAATTTGTAATTTTCTTTTGATTGTTCGAATATTTATTCATGTCAAACTTTGTTACTTTATCAATGCATTGCATATGTCTATTCTGAATCAATTCCTTCGTATTCACTATATTTAAACTCCGTTCCTTTTTGTGATATTCAACTCTCGACTAAAAAGTTGTAAGCCTTTAGAGGGAGGATGACAAAAATGATACCACAATCTCTACAATATGCTTTTGAACAGACCCCACTGACAATGTACAGGCGTCGTTTCAAATCCTAAACAGTGGAGTTATAAGGAAGATAATCCCTAGTCAACCCCTTCGAGCCAAAGAAGTAGGAGTTTTCTTTTCACACAAATTAAAACCCTTAATCATAACCTGGGGCAGGGTAGTTTCTCAGTTAATTCAGATGTGCATTCAGTCGCAATATTCTACTTCATACATAATGAATGGCATCAAAGACGTCCTTCCAAAACAAAAGACGGTGATGGTTCCCTATAATCGTCAAGACAGGCAGTCATTATCTCTCGAAATAAAAGCCCATTAAGTCAAAACCTATGAAGGAGACTTAAGAAAAAAACAGGGGCATCCCGCTGACTGTAATCACAAAAAGAAACGGTTCAGGAAAAAGACAGGGATAATAAAATAAAAAAGAAAGAAGTCCTACAAACCCTCAACAAAAAATGTCTGCCTATTCAAAATAAACTGTCAGTATCCGAACCATCACTGGAATATCAGAGCAAAGACTCAAACGGGATCTAAATGCACAATTAACTGAGCATAGGATCGAAGAACATCACGAAGAACGGGTGGATACAAATAAAATTTGAGCCTTTATCCTTTGTTTCTTAAACCGTGAACCATGCCACATTATAACCCTTAAAAGTCCTAGTTGAAGCATGGGTTAGTTCGAAAGCATATTGTTACAAAAGGTATCCTGACTCCTATAAGGTTTGCTATAAATCCTGAGTTGACATCACACTTTTACAAAAAAACTTGTTTTACTAAAAAATGAATTTTCAAACTTCAATACAGACATAAGCTTTGCATTCTTAAAATAATATTGTTTGCATATGACTATTTATTCAACAACAGAGAAATTCTCATAACGAATATCTAGTGAACAAAAACCTTCTCAATAAAAAGGATCACCTTAAGTGGAAAAACACTTTCAACCAAGGGGCACGGCATGATCATTGTCCATCATCTGGGGCAGTCAAGTCAAGATTCAAGGAATCTCTCGAAGATGCCAAATAGCCAGGGGCAGATCTCCATCTGAATCCCTTGGGGCATTGGGCATGAATTCCAGCAACGAATCATGTATGATCAAACAAACATCTTCTGTTAGTGTGGCAACACAACACTACCGACAGTGACAACTCCCTACACCCTAAGAGCATGGACATAGTCAGAAAATACTGCGCATGAACAAAGACCCACTAGGTTGACTGGCCTAGGAAAAAATAAGGGCATCCCGGCGAACCAAAAGGGTTCAGGCAAAAATTAGGGATAAAAACAAAAAAGATCTGTACACCCGGCAAGTCGAAAACCTAAAAAGGCGGCTTGGGCAAGAAAGGGTATCCCGGTGGACTGAAAATCTGAAAAGACAGTCCAGGAAAAAGTTAGGGATTAAAGCGTACGACTATGTCCAGTTATCTTGTCACTTGCCTATCAGTAGAAGACTTATCATTACAATCAGCAGTTACCAAGAACCTCATAAGTTAGGATGACACTCAATCCACAAGGCCTCCGCAGGCACTTTCTCCAGCAGGTACAGGGGCAGAAAAGTCTTGATGCAAAGTTATTGTCATATCCTCAACATGCGTCCCAATAACATCTACACTCCCCACATAGTAGAAGCAACCAAAGTTTTGATCTCTGCTTCCCCAAACAGGAGTTACTTTCCCCAGCCAAGCTCTTTCGGAGAGCCCACGTCTATATTCCTCAGCCGAATTTTGTAATCGCAAGTGGTTCATATAGTTTTCTCCCGAGCAAAGTTTATTTCTCTGAATACGGAAGCTCATCCCCAACGGAGTTATTCTCCCGCAGAGTTATTCTCAAACAGAGTCTCTCCCCTGGTAGAGTAGCTATAAACAAGGGGAAAATCCCCAACATAGTCATCTCCGGTTCACCATCCTCAGCGGAAGTAGAAGACCCACTTTTCTATGACGGTCAGGAACTCAATTTCTATTACTCTCTAGCAGCGGTCAGGGATTTATTTTCCCACTCGGATATGTTACAATAGAATTTCATGTTCATATATCATGACGTGCACATACACATTGCATACAACATAGTCTCATTTATTTTGAGAACGTCATCATACAATGCATTTCATGCATCATATACGATTAATCATGTACCTTTTCATGAAAGATAGTTATCATTAACAACTTCCAGCAAGTTCAAGATTAGCTCCTGAAACTAAACAGAATAATTATCTGCACGATCAAATGCAGCTTTACACGGGTTTGTCACGAAGCAATATTATACGGGTTTCTCCTAAATGCAGCTTCACACGGGTTTATCCTGAAATATCTTACACGGGTATTTTCTCATACATTTCCTTCTGAAGTTTCACTCAGACCTATCCTGAAGCAACCTTACCTAGGTTCCTTCTCGGTTCAGATGCAGTTTTACCCAAACTCCTCACAAAGCAACCTTACCCAGGTTCCTTCTCGGTTCAGATGCAGTTTTACCCAAACTCCTCACAAAGCAACCTTACCCAGGTTCGTTCTCAGTTCAGATGCAGTTTTACCCAAACTCCTCACAAAGAAACCTTACCCAGGTTCTTTCTCGGTTCAGATGCAGTTTTACCTAAACTTCTCACAAGGCAACCTTACCCAGGTTCCTTCTCGGTTCAGATGCAATTTTACCAAAACTCCTCACAAAGAAACCTTATCCAGGTTCCTTCTCATAACCCTACTATCCAGGCTTTCATTTCGAAGTAACCCTACTATCCAGGTTCCTTCTCACAGCCCTACTATCCAGGCTTTCATTTCTAATTAACCCTACTATCCAGGTTCCTTCTCACAACCCTACTATCCAGGCTTTCATTTCGAAGTAACCCTACTATCCAGGTTCCTGTTCACAACCCTACTATCCAGGCTTTCATTTCGAAGTAACCCTACTATCCAGGTTCCTTCTCACAGCCCTACTATCCAGGCTTTCATTTCGAAGTAACCCTACTATCCAGGTTCCTTCTCACAGCCCTACTATCCAGGCTTTTATTTCGAAGTAACCCTACTATCCAGGTTCCTTCTCACAGCCCTACTATCCAGGCTTTCGTTTCGAAGTAACCCAACTATCTAGGTTCCTTCTCACAACCCTACTATCCCAGCTATCATATCGAAGTAACCCTACTATCCAGGTTCCTTCTCACAGCCTTACTATCCAGGCTTTCACCTCGAAGTAACCCTACCATCCAGGTTCCTTCCCACAGCCCTACTATCCAGGCTTTCATATTGAAGTAACCCTACCATCCAGGTTCCTTCTCACAGCCCTACTATCCAGGCTTCCATCCCGAAGTAACCCTACCATCCAGGTTCCTTCTCACAGCCCTACTATCCAGGCTTTCATATCGAAGTAACCCTACTATCCAGGTTCCTTCTCACAGCCCTACTATCCCCGCTTTCATATCAAAGTAACCCTACTATCCAGGTTCCTTATCACAAACCTACTATCCAGGCTTTCATTTAGAAGTAACCCTACTATCCAGGTTCCTTCTCACAGCCCTACTATCCAGGCTTTCATTTCGAAGTAACCCTACTATCCAGGTTCCTTCTCACAACCCTACTATCCAGGCTTTCATATCGAAGTAACCCTACCACCCAGGTTCCTTCTCACAGCCCTACTATCCAGGCTTTCATCTCGAAGTAACCCTACTATCTCGGTTGCTTCTCACAACCCTACTATCTAGGCTTTCATTTCGAAGTAACCCTACTATCCAGGTTCCTTCTCACAGCCCTATTATCCAGGCTTTCATTTCGAAGTAACCCTACTATCCAGGTTCCTTCTCACAGCCCTACTATCCAGGCTTTCATTTTGAAGTAACCCTACTATCCAGGTTCCTTCTCACAGCCCTACTATCCTGACTTTTATATCGAAGTAACCCTACTATCCAGTTTCCTTCTCACAGCCTTACTATCCAGGCTTTCACCTCGAAGTAACCCTACCATCCAGGTTCCTTCCCACAGCTCTACTATCTAGGCTTTCATATCGAAGTAACCCTACTATCCAGGTTCCTTCTCATAGCCCTACTATCCAGGCTTCCATCCCGAAGTAACCCTACCATCCAGGTTCCTTCTTACAGCCCTACTATCCAGGCTTTCATATCGAAGTAACCCTACTATCCAGGTTCCTTCTCACAGCCCTACTATCTCGACTTTTATATCGAAGTAACCATATTATCCAGGTTCCTTCTCACAACCCAACTATCCATGCTTTCATATCGAAGTAACCCTACTATCTAGGTTCCTTCTCACAGCCCAACTATCCAGGCTTTCATATCGAAGTCACCCTACTATCCAGGTTCCTTCTCACAACCCAACTATTCAGGCTTTCATATCGAAGTAACCCTACTATCCAGGTTCCTTCTCACAATCCTACTATCCCGACTTTCATATCGAAGTAACCCTACTATCCGGGTTCCTTCTCATAACCTTACCATCCGGGTTCTTCCTCTCTTATCCCCAGACAACAGTCCACAACACTGTAAGACCGGGACCCGTTCAAACACAATTGAGTTCACATTTCCCCAGAAAGTCACGGTGTAGCATATACCCCGACCAAACACACAGCTCACTTCCGCTCCCCAAACCGGAATTACTCCCCAGTAGAGTAACGGACAACTGAAGCTCCTAAAACTCTATTTCTCCCAAGACAGAGACCAGCATTCCCCAGCATAGTCCTCCTCAACAACAGGTACACGGGTTCTCGCAAAGGAATCTCTTATGCGATCGACACTCCTTCGGATGGCATCTTTAAGCCCATCTACAACAATTCTCCAGCAACTACCAAATGGCATCTATAATCCCATTCCCGATATCACAAATCAAGTATCACTTCATGCGAGTGCAAATTTATGGTCACTCTAATGTTTAATCATCTTCCACCTTCAGATCACGAAAGGCAGACGAGCCAATCTACATCTTCAGGTTTAAGAAGATTGAACAGGGGCAGCTGTTGTACCCCAAAATTTTCCCTCTCATATTTCTCAACACATGGCAAGTGAGGTCCCCAAATTGCTCAAGGAAGTTCAAGAGTTAACCAGACAAACTCTCTCTCAAGGCAGTATACCCCAAATCAGGGTTTCCATCTTCATCAAGATGTGTGAACCACAAAGGACTCAAATGCTCACCATTGTCCTAATATGTTCCCAAGATCATCCATGTCAAGTTTCAAGCCTTGCAGAAGAAGTTTACTCAGTCAACTGCTCAAATGCTTGAAAAACAACTATATTAGTTCAAAAGTCAACTGTGGCCCACATACAATCAAACTTCAAGATTTTTGGTAAACATTGTCATTTTGAAGTATTGTTCATCATTTTATCAAGGTTTGATCATTATTCCTCAAGGATTGCTCACAATTCATCAAAACCCAAAAGTTGCTAAATTATGGTTTTGTAGGAAAAGTCAACTCAACTTTGACCAAGCATAATTTTCTCATACTTTATCAGAAATGACCCATCCAAAGCTCGTTCTGAAGAGGATGTAATTCCCTACAATTCATATTTATCTCTCAAGTTCAGAATATGCACTCACAAAAAGATATGAATTATGACATTATAGGTCCTTTTGAAAAGTCAACAAAAACACCTTTTGGGTCAAAGCTTCATACATGAACATGGAATACTCAATTGAGATAAGACCAAAAGGGTTGCTTAGAGGACATCTTAAGATTTCTAAAAAGTCCAAGAACACCTATCTAAGGTCAAGATTGAGAGAGTTACGCATTGGCTAAGTTGACCATTTTTGCAAAATTGCCAAAAGTCAAATGTGCTCAAATTTGCATTTTTTGCTAAATGGACCCAACTTTTTATGCTTGCACCTCAATTATAGTGTGGTCCACGACTCAAATACTTATCCACACATTATTTGCTTCTTTTTCAATTTATTTTGATTTTTCATTAATTAAAAAGTGAATTAAATCAAATAAATGATGAAAATTATCAAAGATATGATTTGATTTGTTTTTGTTACAGATTGGAAATCAAGATATGCTGAGCTTGCATTATCAATTTGAATCAAGGGAAATTGGTACAAGAAAGGCATGATTGGCATGAAAATAGAAAGATATCATACAAATCGAAATTTAAATCAAATCTTGGATAAATGCAAAGATTCAATCCAAATTTGTTAACCTAATTCACTCTAGGTTATATAATGAAGGATTCCAGATCAAATGAGGGAGGTTAGAGGCGTGAAACTGTCAGAAGAAAACTCAAAGCTTTGGAGAAAAAGTGTGAGATTGAAATCCATCTTAGAGCCGTCCTCAAGGAGTTTCAAGGCTAGCAATACATTCCTGAGCATCTCAGGAAGCTTCTCCAATCGATTGCACGCCCCTACACGTCCAGAAACACGCCCTATCATTCTCACAGTTTGCAAAATTATCCAAATTCGATTACTATAATTATTGCATCTTTAGCATGTTTAAGTTACATATTTGTGATCATCATCATGTTTGCAACGTTTCTGGATAGTTTGATTTAAGTTACAGTCCAGGAACAAGCTTTTGCCATTGTTAGGGTTTCGTGCTCCAATTTGGGGTTTTGGGTTTCAAGCAAAATTAGGCTTGATAATGGGTACCATGATGATCAGAGCTTCAAACCCAGTTGATTCATGGTCCCCAATTGAATTTATATTGCGTGTGCTTGATTTTTGAATGACACGGGTTTCAGCAACAGACCTGCGTCTGTAGGTAAAGGTTCAGAGCCTAAAACAACGGTTCCAGGGAAGAAGACAACATCGTGTCACAACCTGACTGGCTAGTTTAAATTCTGGCGCGTTATTCTGGCCATTAACTTGTTTTACAATATATTATTTGTTTTTATTATATTACCAAGTTAACATCCCGCGCAGTTGGTCAGAGGAAGGGAGTCAGAAGCTCATGTCTTGGGTTCGATCCCAAGCGTGAGCTTTTGGCATTTTCTCAATTGTTTTCACCAGATCCAACACATACACCTTCTGAGGGTCATCATTTTCTGGATCCATCAGCCAGAACCAGATCCAACGCACATACACTTTCTGAGGGTCATCATCTTCTGGATCCATCAGCCAGTACCAGATCCAGCGCACATACACTTTATGAGGGTCATCATCTTCTGAATCCATCAGCCAGAACTAGATCCAGCGTACCTCATCTCCTGAGGGTCATCATCTTCTGGATCCATCAGCCAGAACCAGATCCAGCGCACCTCACCTTCTGAGGGTCCTCATCTTCTGGATCCGCCTCCAGCCAGATCTGCTGACAGCATGCCCATCCGGTTATTTCCACTATTTTTCTTTAATTCCCTTTCTTTAATTATTTTTATTTTTTTAAATCAACACAAAAATTATTTTATTAAATTAACCAATCAAAAACCACAAACAAGATTTATTTTCTTAATAAATGTTTTTTTATTAATTAGTTTAATTAATTTAGGGTAACCTTAATTTCTTTCATAATTTAAAAACAATTAGAAATTAGGTTTAATTAATTTGCAATTAAATGTTTTCTTCAATAAAAATCCAAAAATACTTTTTCCTCAAATTAGATTTTTTAGGTTTCAATTTCTTCTCGCATTTAGTTCGCCGCGCGCTTATTATTTATTTTGACAATATTTTTGTAATTGTTCATGGTTTGTAATAGTTTTATTTAGGGCTATTTACTGTTTAAATCTCGGGTTTTTGGCTATGTAATTAATCCCCCTCCCCGAAGCCTTGTAATAGCGTAGATTTATTTTCTCGCATTTTTAATTCCTGCAAATATTTAACTGTTTAGATGTATGCTAATAGGATTATATGGCAAGAATGCATGGCAAAATTAAAACGGTTAGAAAACCCTAATGTACAAAGATAAATAACTGAAAACAAATCCCTCGCACATATCACTCTTAGGGTATACTCTCACTTCGGTTGCCTTCGGTAAACGATCCTTAAGCATAGGGTATCTTAGTGGTTTCCCTTCGAATGTTGTCTCGGAAATGTTGCCTCGGAAACGTTGCCTCGGAAATGTTGCCTCGAATATGATCTTAAGACTCTAGGGTTATTACTAAGGTGTCCTAATATTGCTTTAGTGATCATACGTCCCTTTTGAATTGACCCTTACAATTCCAACGACAGTGTTACCTATTTCTCAATAGTAGGATAGCGCTTTCTAAAGGAAACAAGAATAGAAACGATCTTTTTTGAGCAGGTAGATGCTAGTAGGTACTTGCTCAAATCAAAGCTTTTCACACTTACACATTTCAAAACAATTTTCAAAACAGCTTCGTCACACCTTTGAGGACTGATACAAGGGTTATCACGAAGTCAAGCTTTTCAAAAACAAAGCACATACACAAGCAATTTTTAAAAAATGAGCAAGTACCTAAGAGCCCATGGAAAACCATGGATAGAAAGGGTGTTAACACCTTCCCTTTCTATAATCTACCCCCCGTACTCAAAATCTCTCGAAAAAGGATTTTTTCTGTACTTTTTTCCTTTCCAGTTGGATGAAATAAAAGTCGATGGAAACTCTTACTTACCGCGACATTTTGCAAACACAAAACACAAAACGCAAAATGTAAACCAGTATTAAATAGTCCGTTCTGCCACCATATCACACACTTGAATGTTGCATTTTAAAAGTTTAAAATAGGTTCTTTGTACCCTTCGATTGGCTAAGTATTCAAGTCTTTCGAATCCCAACCTGAGGGCCTAGCATTCCTACAGTCGAAAGAGGCAACAGGGAGCCTAAGGCCAAGAGTGTACCTCACGTTGACCCCAGGCCTCAAACGAAGGAAGTAGCCAGTGGGATGTTTACGCTGACTACCAAGTCTCAAACGAAAGAAGCAACCAGAAGGATGGTCAGGCTTCCTTCCAGCTCCCAATCAAAAGATGCAAGCAAAGGGTGAAATCGAAAGACATGACCTTACTGACTCCGGGCCCAAATCGAAGGAAACCAAGAAGTGCAAATCGAAGAGTGTGGCTTCCTGAATTGAAAACCCATTTTTCTTTCTTTTTATTTTTCCTTTATATTTTCTTGCTATTCAATATGGTTGTAATAGTGTAGGATTTACTTTTCTGCTTTTTTATTACTTTTGTACAAATGTTAGTAATTAGGATGAATGGCAAGATGACACCAACAAGTAGACAACCTAAAATTCAATGACAAAATGCATGCAATCAAACATACTATTCACACATATGCACCCTTAGGGTAATCTCACTTGTTGCCTTGGAAAAATAGTCATGTCCCTCGAATATGGGCGTTTTAGCAAATACCCTCGATAAAAGATCGTAGTTCCTCGATGACCCTTAATGTTGCCTTCGGTAAATGATCTAGTCCCTAAACAAAATTGCTAAAACGTACCATAGGTTGGCTTTTATAACTATATAAAATGTCCCACGCTCGTACCTTCACATCCAATGACGGGGCTTCTACCAAATCAATGGTAAGATAGCAACATCTAAAGGAGGAGGAAAAGAACGTTAATACCTTTTGAGTAGGTAGGATGCTCCTAGTTGCTCGCTTGCTCACAACAAAAACATTTTATACACCAACACTTTCATTTGAAACATTTTTTGAAAGTTAAAATACTTTGTATGCATTCTTATAGAAACGAGAACCATTACAAAGACACTTTTCAAAATTACTTTCAAAAACCACACCACAAGCATATTTTCAAACAAAAGCAAGTGATCTAGCAAGCAAATAAGAGCTCGTAGATAACTACGGATGAAAAGGGTGATAATCCCTTCCCTTTTCATAACCTACCCCCCGAACTCAAGAAAATAATATCGAAAGGTCTTTCCTATTCTTTTCAACCTTTCCCTTTGGATAAAAGAAAAGTCGGTGGCGACTATTGTTATCCGCAACAATTGCAATCAAACGCAAAACACCCAAGTCAGTTCTCCCACCATGTTATAAAACTGGCGACTCTGCTGGGGAAAACTTAAAAGTGGGGTTACCTTAGGGCAAATCACCTTTATTTTATTTTCATTGTTTGACTTGCTTGCTTTACATTATGGTTCCTTGTTTGGGCTTGGTTTCTATCTTCTATAATTTGTCACAATTTTTACTTGATAAACATGTTTATATTCCCTTAATCTAAAATATCTTTGGCGACCCATCTTTGTTACCTTAACATGAGATATTTTGCTTGGTACTTGGTCATCTTTGATTTAACATTTTTCTTAAATGACTCTCTTAAAATCCATGCTACTTTGTGATCTTGTCCTCTCTTTTGTGCTATCTGTGATTGCATTTTGTTTTTGTTAGCGATCCTAACCTTCATGAATTAGTGATTAGTGTTATACTTTGTTATGTTAGTACTAATACTCAAAATCCAAGGAAAGGGATTATAGTGTTGACTTGATAGTCATGTACATATGTATTATCTCAAGTCCATCTTTATGTGTTTACCTTTTTTATATTACCTTTATAATTGTTTGTGCTCACCCTTATACCTAAACCCTAATTTCAAATTGAAATTTTTTCATTAAAAAACCTTGACTTTATGTCATTGCATTTTCAAAATTACTCTTTTTAATAAATGCTTCAATACATTTAAGAATATTAAACAATTTCAAAAGATTAAAAGTGATTCAACCTCACCCAAATCTTTTTGCACTTGGCTTTTTAATTTAAAACATTTTCTCAAGGATTAGATATAAGTCATTTTCATAGTTAAGATATGATTCTCCTATCCTCATAGAAATGAATAAAGTAAATGTTGATTCTTTCCACTTGATGGAGCTAGTGGCAACTTGTTGATCTTATATCCAAGTTAAGAGCCCTTCTTTTATGATGATACAAGATCCATATTCTCATACTTGTGGTGGAATTAGTTTAGTATTCTCCTTAAGATGATTAAATGTCTCTTCTCCTAAAATCAATCATAATAAACCATTTTTTTATTTTTACCATGAACTATGAGGATTTGATCCTTCATTGGTACGTAGGTATAAGAATTTTTCTTTCCATTCAAAAATATAATAAAATATATTTCTTTTCTCACCCCCACACTCTTTTAGCAAATAAACCATTATAACCAAAAACTGATAATTCAAAAGGTTCCTATAGAGTTCTATAAATACATAGGGTGTTAATACATTCCCTTTGTATAAGCAACCCCCGTACCTTAGATCTTTTTATGCTTTTCTTTTAGTTTTTGCTTCTTGCATTGCATGTTTAATATAGGATTTTTGATCTTTTCCCTTTTCTTTGGAAACAATAAAGTTCGGTGATGACTTCCTAATTTTGCGAGTCAAGTTTCTCAATAGCTTGGTCTCCCAATTTTTCACCGTAAAAATAATTGGCCGCCAAGTCAAATTAGAATGCTCCTGATCAGTTTTTGGAGTTCTTTGCGAAATTGACGTTGGACTCAACTGCAATGAAAGACAAATTGCCTACAGGTTTTTATGATGCAAAGAAGTTGGTGTCAAAGTTGAGTTTAGAAGTAAGAAAGATTTATTGTTGGATTAGTGGTTTCATGTTGTTTTATGACAATGAGTTTGATACTAAAGATGGATTATTGGAGAAATGTAAGTTCTATAGGAGTCTACGATATCAAGTTCGCAGTAAAGCCATTAACCGTAAGCAAAAATGTGTAGCAGTAAATTCCATGTTTTATCTTCGGATAATACCAAGGTTAAAAAGAATGTTTGCTTCAATGCATAGTGAAAGTCAAATGACAAGGCATCATACAAACAAAACAAATCCATGCACTATGTGACATCCATCTGATGGTGAGGCATGGAAGCACTTTGATCGGATACATCCTGATTTTGATGTCGAACCTAGAAATTCCAGACTTGGATTATGCTCTGATGGTTTTGCTCCATATGTCCAAGAGTCAGGAACTGCGTATTCTTGTTGGCCAGTTATTGTAACCCCTTACAACCTCCCTCTTGAGATCTGCATGACAAAACCATACATGTTTTTTACCTGCCTCATTCCAGGACCGTCAAGTCCAAAAGCTGAAATTCATGTGTACTTACAACCTTTAATTGATGAATTGAAGAGGTTGTGGATTGGATAATGGACTTATAATATAGCCCATGAATAAAAGTTGACTTTGCAATTTTTCTTGATTTGGACCATTAACGACTTTCCCGCATATGGCATGATGTCTGGTTGGGGTACGCATGGCAAAATAGGTTGTCCGTATTGCATGGGTTACACCAGGGAGTTTACGTTGGAAAAAGGGGGGAAAAGCTCATGGTTTGACTGTCACCACAGATTCCTACCAAGAAATCATTCATACAGAAGAAGCAAGACAGATTTCAAAAAGACAAACGAGTAACAAATTTTCCTTTTCCTTGACTGTCACCAAGTGAAGTATGGAACCAAGTTTGTGAACTACCAAAATTCACAGATAGTGGTAAAGCATGTAGAATTCCAGGATATGGGGTCACACACAATTGGACAAAAAGAAGTATATTTTAGGACCTCCCATATTGGAAAGATAATTTGTTGCGCCATAATCTTGATGTTATGCATATTGAGAAGATTTTTTTTATAATGTATTTAACATAGTGATGGATGTTAAAGACAAAAAAAAAACAAATTGAGAAGGCTAAACAAGACATGGAAACTTGGTGTAATCAAAAAGAGTTGGAGTGGAAGCTTCAACCAAATGGAAAATTATTAAAACCCAAGGCTATTTACAGTCTAACTTTCCAATAAGCTAAAGCGGTTCGTCGGTGGTTAAAAAAATTGAGAACTCTAGATGGTTATTCTTCAAATTTAGCAAGGTGTGTTGACGCTAACACTAGGAAGTTTCATGGTATGAAAAGTCATAATTGCCATGTTTTTATGGAACAATTGCTACCAATTGCATTTGGTTCACTACCCAAACACGTGCTTAATTCACTAACTGAAATTATTCAATTTTTTAGAGATATTTATGCGTCAGCTTTAAGAGTGGATGACATCATTAAGTTGGACCTAAATATTCCAATAATTCACTATAAGCTAGAACAAGTATTTCCGCCTGGTTTTTTTTGACTCCATGGAACATCTACCTATGCATCCCGCATATGAAGCTTATCTTGGCAGCCCTATTTAACATAGGTGGATGTATCCATTTGAAAGGTTCATGGGTGATTCAAAGCGATCAATGAAAAATAAATCTAGAGTTGAAGGATCAATTTGTGCATATTACTTGCATCGGGAAATATCACATTTTTGCAGTCACTATTTCAATCACTTGATGTTAACTCCAAGAATCATTAGGAATCCCGTAAATGTTAATGAAAGAAGTTAATTACCTTATCAGTCATCGGGCTTCCAGGTCATCCCTTTGGAAAGAAGGGTGTGCATTGGTTGACCCAAAAAGAAATGCAATATGCACATGTTCATGTCTTGATTAACTGTGTTGAAGTTAAATCATATCTTGAGTAAGTATACCCTAACTAGTTAATTTTCTTTACAGTGTGAATATAAAACTTATTACCTTGAAACTTATAGTGTGTTTATTTTTAGGGAATTTAACACCTCCTATTTTCATAGCACCGGTGTACAAGAAACCTCTGGTGACATAATGCTCATTTTCCAGCGTGGTTCAAGGAGAAATTGTCATGCATTATTGCACCTACTCAAGAAATACTCCATTTTAGAAACTTGTCTGAAGCCCTGTTCCAAGTGCAAATGAATGGCACATATACTTCATGAATAAAGATAAATTTCACACTGAGACATGGACTGAAGGAAAAAAAATCATAAATAGTGGTGTATTTGTAAAAGGCGTTACAGATGGTGGTGAAGATGACTTCTATGACTTTGTAAACCATATATACGAGTTGGTATATAATTAATTGGACTCGTAAAATAAAGTTGTCATATTTTATTGTGAATGGTACGATCCATCTACCAGAGGCACAAATATAGATAAGACATATGGTAATGTTGAGATTTAAAAGGACCAAAGGTACAAAGAGTATGACCCTTTCATAATGTCACATATTATTAGACAAATATATTATGTTCCTTATCCTTAATTTGTGCCACATAAATGAGGGTGTTGTGTTGTAATCAAAACAAAACCATTGGGTCATATTGAAATTGGCAATTTAGTGGAAGATCTTGTTTACCAAGTTGATGAAGTTAAACAAATTAATGATGTGATTGCAGTTGAAAAAATTACAAGTTTTTCTGATACAGTGGTTGAGGGCCATCAAGTAGATGCATCTACATTATTGGTTGAAAATAATATCGATGAAGAGAATGGAGAGCTTGGATCCGAGGAGAATGTCATATCAAATGCTGAGAATGATATTGATGAGGAAAATGAAAATTTTGAATAATTAATATATATTAATGAGAAGGTGATTTTGAAATTTACTTAATGAACCATGTATTGAATGTGTTAATGAATATATATTGATGAGAGTGTGTTTTTTAAATTTATCATTTGTATTGACGAATATATATATATATATATATATATATTAAATGTGTATATATATATATATATATTAAATGTGTATTCTCTATAAATAGGTAAAATGCCACCCTAATTTGATAAAAGTAAGGTAATGATAGTGGTATGAAGACCCAATGTTAGCAGCACCTGAGGGTAATAATATGTTAGATACCTTAGTCAGTCATGTATCCTCCCCTATAGAGTCAGGAAAATCTTATGTCCATGTCAAATACTTAAACTCTTATGCATTTACTCTCCCCTCATGAGTACTCTATGTTCCCATATGGGAGTGCATCTTTTATTAGCCCATCTGAGGGACCTAGTTATCAATTTCAATAGACCGGAGGATCTTGCTATCTATACCAGCAGACTGGAGAATCCAGCTATCCATACCAGCAGACTGGAGGATATAGATTTTCACCTCCTGCATTGGTACCATTATCTTTCCAGCAGACCGGGGGATCTATTTTTCTACCTCCTGCACCGGTACCCTCATCCTTCCAGCAGACTGGGGGATCCCGCACCTCACCTACCACACATATACATGAGCATGTGGAGCCAAGTAAGAACGATCATGAGTTGGATGTGGATGACGATGAAGATGAGGATGATCCAAGTGAGATTCATATCATTGATGGAAGATATTCTATTTGGCCCATCTGAAGTTCATAAGTTTCTAATTTATAAATTTTTATTTAAGTATACATTTCTATTTTTGATATAAATTTATATTTAATGCTAATTCAAATTATTGTTGTTTAGTTTCAGGATGAGTCGGATTACTGCCAAGTGTATAAATTATGTAATTCAATAAATGTATAAACAAGCTTGGAAGAGTTTTAAAGAGGTTCCGGATAAAGATGTTTGGTTTAGATTATTTAAGGTATAATTAATTTATTTTTTGAGTTATTGTTATTTAAATTAATTTTTATTATAATCATATAACTATTTATTTAAATGTCATACAACATTGTAGAAAAAGTGTACGTGGGAATAAATGAATGAGAGAGATGTTAATAGAAATTATTATAGCAGGACATCAAGACAGTTTTCTGACATGCTACGACATACTAGAAAGCATTGGAAACGTGAACATATTTGACCCAATTGGATAGACAAAGAAGTTTTTGATGAACTTCTTATCTATTGAGATTCACCTAGATTTAAGGCTAAATCTGAACAAGCAAAGAAAATTAGGGCATCTAAAAAAAGGGGTAGCCTTAGTGCAATTGGAAGTATAAGTATTATTGAGCATGCTCGATGCATCATAATTATTACCACCTTTTAAAGTTATATTTTGATTCATAATATATTTTTAATTAAAGTTAATTTTATTATTTAGGCTAAGAGTTTAGGGAGACCACCACTAATGACCGATATGGTTATATAGATTCGGACAAAAAAATCGGGGGGTTTTATTGACGAACGTGCCAAAAAAGCTTTGGTAAATTATTTAATTTACGTTGTTTTTATTTAATGGCAACTTTGTGGCATTATTTTCACATGGCAACTATGATATTGTGGCATGAAAATCATGTGGCTATATTTTATTTATTATTTAATTTAATTTAATTTA
Organism: Vicia faba; assembly: GCA_948472305.1. Lineage (NCBI taxonomy): Eukaryota > Viridiplantae > Streptophyta > Magnoliopsida > Fabales > Fabaceae > Vicia > Vicia faba. Next base: position 800,587,713 of record OX451739.1, on the reverse strand, counting down.
ATTTAATTCTTGTATATAACTAAGTTGGTTCATAAACCTTAATATACCTTGAGAGGTTCAGAGCCGCTTAATCCACGTTTGGATTTTTATATTTGGACTCAAGTCAATGGTGGAAAGGGACATAATGAGTGTCTTTTTGGTGGTAGAAATTTGGCGGGCACATTGAGAAAAGGGGATAGAACTTTATTTCAAAGATTTAGTGATGGAGAAAGATCGTCACATCCACCACAACTGACACCTGAAATGCTAGAGACAGTGAGATAATTGACGCTAACTGAGGTGAGACGCGAATCAACACAACATGAGGCGACAATGAAGGCCCAAATGGAGGAGCAACAACGACTAATGGAAGCAATGGCGAAGTGCAAAGTGGTATAGAGGCGCAAATGTGACGATTTATGCAATCTCAAAAGAGCGGTAATCAAACTGGTGGAAATGAAGAAGTTGGTGGTCAACAACAGATGGATGAGGAGAATAACGGTGGTTTTAACATTGACGAGGACCCATAGGATTTATTATATTTTTATTTTGTTTTAAATTTAAATTTGTGTAAGATACTAAATTAAACATTGTTAGTATATTATATTTATTAATATTATATTTAGTAATATGATACTTAAAGTTTTTTTTATTATTTATAGTTTTTATTTAATAATTAAATTTTATTTATTAATAATATTTATTATATTAATAATCATTTTTTATTAATATTTATTAATTTAGTATATTTAATAAAATAAAATGAAAATGTTTTAGATTTTAATTTTAAAAAAATAGTTTTTATGACGTTATTTTCACGTCACAAAGTTGTGATATGAAAATCGTGTTGCAACTCGTTTGTTTTAGATTTTAATGAAAACAAAAATAGTTGTTTTAGTAACATGATTTTCATGTGTCACAAATTTGTGACATAAAAATCTTACCCCAACTAGCACTCTGACACATATTCTACTATACCTGCTCCTACGACAACGTAGTTTATATATGTGTAAATTGTTACGACATGAATTTCACGTCACAACTTTGTGACATGAAATTCTCGTCGCAAATAAGTTGCAACACGCTTCTCTGTTGCGTGTTCAGTCACGTCGTAAAAAACGTGTTGTGACGTGAGTTTCCATGTTTTGACGTGAAAATCACGTAACTAATGAACTTCTTTTTGCAGTGGTCACATGATTTTCACGTAGCAACTATTTGTCCCGAGAATTTCTTGACACAAAGTTCCATTGTTATTAGCTAGAACGCAACATGCGTTGACTAGATTGTGACGTGAATTTTACTTCACTTATTTGCAACGTGATTTTACGTCACAATTCTATTAATAAGTCACTTTTGTCACGTGATTTTCACGTCACTAATTTGCCACGTGATTTTCAAGTCATAAAAAATAACATTTTAATTATTAAAAGTAAATTATTTATAAATAATAAAAAATACGAATTATTATTTCAATTATTAAAAAAATTATTTATATTTAATAAATAAATCAAAATTTTTCAAATAATTATTATAAAAATGAATATTTTAAAAATTAACATACTATTTTATATAACTATGTTATTATGTTATATGTATATATTATTATGTAAATATAACTATTTTTCAATCATTGTTTTAAATATAAATATGTTATATATTTTTTATTATGTTTTACTATATATATATATATATATATATATATATATATATATATATATATATATATATATATATATATATATATATATATATATATATATATATATATATTATTTTTCAAAATATATAAATACTATTTTTAAACAATATATATTATTCTAACAAAAAAATATTTATTAAGTTTTAAACTATATATATATATACTTACATAAATATATATTTACTTATCTAATTTTGCATCAATTTTCTTTTACTTACTTAACAAATATATATATATATATATATATATATATATATATATATATATATATATATATATATATATATATATATATATATATATATATATATATATATATATATATATATATATATATATATATATATATATATATATATATATATATATATATATATATATATATATACTTACATAAATATATATTTACTTATCTAATTTTGCATCAATTTTCTTTTACTTACTTAACAAATATATATATATATATATATATATATATATATATATATATATATATATATATATATATATATATATATATATATATATATATATATATATATATATATATATATATATATATATATATATATATATATATATATATATATATATATATATATATATATATATATATATTCTATTTTAACTATAAAAAGAATATATTATATACTTGTTTTAATATATTAAAATGAAAATAATATATTTATAAACAAATATAAAGAATTGTATATAAAAATAACTAGTTTAGGAGTTTTGATATATATAAAAATTAAAATTTTTGGATTTTTAATATAAAAATTATTAAACATTTTATATATTTTATTTTACTACAATACACACATATATACAAAAACATAAACAGACCACAATTCAATATATACGTAAATATGAAAATAAAAAAATAATCCATGCTTTTTGAAACAGAAAACAAATAAAAATGGAAAACTTTGTTGAATCTTTATTAATTTCTTTAATCTTTGTCAACAAATAAAAAAACTAGATAATAAAAAAATCAACAAATAAATTAATTTAAAATAATAAAATAAAAATAATACCTTTGAGTGCTAAAAACGATAGAGTGAATGCACTGATTTTTTAGAGGAGGAAAAATGGTAGAGGAAGAAGAAACAAGGTGGAGAGGAAGAATAAGATGGGGAGGAAAAATAGATTTGGGACTGCGAGGAAAAAAATAGGAAGAGATAAGTATTATGTGGTGAAGGTCAGGTGGGATGATTTTATAAAATTTTTAGTGTCATGAAATCCACGCCACTAATGTTTGTACCATT